>JBAMJR010000015.1:2202500-3402500 GCA_038501785.1 Myoxocephalus aenaeus
ATTTCTGCCTGTGACTGTGTGGTAATTACAGTCTGCCGGATACAGATGAATGGCTGTCTCCCACTCCATCCTGCTGCCCTTTTGCTTTCTGGTCTCATATTCCCTGTGCTCACGTAGAAAGCTCAGCCGCTCACCCGTCCCGAGGTGTGTGACGATAAACTGATCATTATACAAGTCCGACAGCGGCGGCCGGTGTTCAATGTGCTGCACGATGCGGATCATGTTTCTGTTAGAGACCCTGAAACCTGGAGTGTGTTACATATGTCTTTGGGCCTGTTTTACAGTATCGGGCTCCGATGCACTGCGCTGTCTTTCAGATGTACCTCTGGCTCAGAGGTACATCTGAAATACAGCGCAATAATGAACTAGATCAATGAAAAGTTAAAATTGTAAACTCAGGCACTGGATGGCCTGCATCTACTAATATTAGCAGTAAGCTATGCTTTATTTAGCTTACTGCTAGGGCAACCTAGACGTGTAGCAGTTATGCTATTTTATTTTGGCTAACTGAGCCGAACAGAACTTATAACTCAGTAAGTAGACAACATGTGTGATTCTATTGAAAGTATTTTTCTCATGAGATACATGCATCACTGATGTCAACTAGATTTGTTTGGCATATAGTGAATAAAGTCATTCTGCTGAGCGAGGCTAAGCGAACAGGAGTGAAGTTGCCGTGTCTCATTTGTTTTGCCCTGTTTGCAGAAACTATCATCTGTCTATTTGGTATTACGCGTTACCTGTAACACTGTGAAACAAACCGTTGTATAAGGATACGTTGAATCCAAATAGAATATAAGGCTACATTTAGTGTAGCCCACCTTCTCAATTTCAGCTCTAGTCAGGGTCCTCATACCTTGTTGCATTTCTTTGAAATGATGCAGCTGTAAGGTCTAAGTCTAACCCAAATTCTCTCTGCAAAGGTTGACTTTGATAAAGTGAAGCAGAACAAAGTTAAAGAGGGTTTAGTACAAAGAAAATACAGGCGAGGACTCAAAAATTTGCATTGTGGCACATTTGCGCACATCTGTGACATTTGAATTTTTTCAAATTGTACTGATCCATTTATTTCTCTTTGCTTCTCTGTAAAAATGTATGCCGGAACGACAACATTTTAGCAATTGATTGCCCGTTGGATTTTTGTCGTTTAACTCCTGTTTTTAATCTTGTTTTTTTTTAATCTATTGATAAAGTTTGCCAAATTATTCAAGCATCACACAGGTGTTTTCAGTTCACCTAGATGATTAGACCTTTTCTCGAACTGTGAGCGTGTAGACTAATTGAGTCTCGTTAGTTTTCGGGACAAATTACACCTTCATTGTTCTTATTGTTAGACAAAGATTAGCAACAGAATAAATGCCTATTAAAGCTTCAACCTGAGCAGAGGTGTAATCAGCCAGAATAACTGGAAACACCTGTGTGGGAGCACAGATGTTTTATGTTTTCAATATTGGTTGACATCAATCATCCAACAAGTGCTCTAAAGTAAATTACATGTAATGAAGCTCTAGCGTAAGTTCAGACAGGAAGACAACCCCCTCACACCAGGCGGGCCCTCACTCATACGTCCCTCACCAGCAGCACGCACGTCATACCGGATGTCCCTGTCAGGAGCGTCAGAAGTGTCAGACTCTACCAGCTGTTCAGCAGCCGGGTGCGCCCAGCCAATAGCGCAGAGTCACGCCCTCCTCACTATCCTATCAGCTCGCTGCTATCTCCTTTAAATGTTCTCTTTCTCCGCCTCTAGCGTCCTGCTGCCGTCTCATGCGACCCGCCGCCTCCCCAGCACCATCCACCTTCTCAGATTCAGCACCCCATCTGCATCTCCAGCAACTCCAGCAGAACCTCAGCCACCACCACCAGTGTCTGGACTCCCGGGGGGGATCTACAGATTGCTGCCGCTCAGGGCAAACACAGTGCGATCTCAATCTCCTCGCGGAGTTCAAGCGCCAAATAAATTCTGTGTAACCATGGACTCATTATCTGGCATAATAAACATTAACTACTAATCACCCACTGTCTCTCCTGATTGAAATGTAATTAACCTCCATAACGACACTTAAAAGTGTTTTCTGGTCTGACGAGGTGGCAACCTTCGGTTCTGTGGAGTGAAGATAATGCTGAAGTGCCTTTAACCTGCATTCTCTCTAATGTCCAACAGAGGGTGACACCTCTTGTTGCAACAATAAGTGGTTGTATAGAAGTCTATGAGAAAATTACTCTACTTCTTACTTGATTCATTACCTCAGTAAACATTGCAAACATGAGTTTGTGGTCTCAATTGATAGTTTC
Source organism: Myoxocephalus aenaeus (assembly GCA_038501785.1). NCBI lineage: Eukaryota > Metazoa > Chordata > Actinopteri > Perciformes > Cottidae > Myoxocephalus > Myoxocephalus aenaeus. The sequence continues at coordinate 2,204,793 of JBAMJR010000015.1, forward strand.
AAGTATTTTTCAATAGCGCATGATGTTCACTTTGGAAATATGGTCACATTTCTGGTCAAGGAAACATAAAATAGGACAAACCAGGTTCATGTAATTCATATGGGTTCTGTTGCTGTTCCAAGTTTTAATGTTTTTTGCCAAATGATTGAAGTCCTTGGATGATGACAGCATTTTCACAGCTGGAAGGCAGAACGTGCACTCTACTGTGATGTTGTTCCCCTTTTCTGCTATACAAACAAAATAATGGCTCAATCTTTTTTTCTTTATTTTTTTCTTTCTTTATATGCATATTTGTTATTGAGGTAATCCAAAAATAATGGTAAATAATCAAGTTACTTTAATATGTGATATTTGGGTTACATTACAAACTACATTTTAACAGGTAATTGTATTGGATAACCTTTTTAAAGCAACCCTCCCAAACCTGGTGTTTTGTGACAATTTAAAAAAAGTCTCCTCCTTTGGTCCAGACAAGAGACGAGAGTCTCCGATGGCTTTGTCTTTGGGGTATTTCCTGAAATGCAGTTTCATGAAAAGATGTGTGGAAACATATTGTGAAATCCATACGGAGTCCAACCACAACAAAAAAAAGGTGTGAAGTATGATACGACTGTTTGGCTTTAATGTGAGGAAAAATATAAACACTGTGTGAAATGCATCTCTTCTCGTGTTTTGAACAGACTTTATTGCATCGGGGGTCAAGGACGAGACAGTCAGCATTCATGAACAACAAAGACAAAATGTGCCAGTATATAATTACAGAAATCCAGATCATTAAAAGATATTGTAACACGTTTTTTTTTTTTTTTGCATTACTCTTGTAAGCTCTTAGTTACTGTCCGCTGTAGTCTGGTCTCCTTCCCACTGAATCCGTTCACACAGTAAGTTGGACTTGCAGACGTTAGTAGAAGACCTACAAGGACCTTCAGAAGGTGATTTACACTCAGCAAGGGAGTGGGAGGGATGAAGATACAAAATCTGCTGAGCAGGATGCCCGGATGCCCTAAACATCCTGCTCCCACATTATTAGAGATCACCTCGCACACATTGTCTCTGCTTTTCTCACCCTCACACCACCGAGGTCTCTCTGACCTTGTGTCGAAAAAAGTCAGCCTCCTTTTTCCGGCTCCAGGTAAGGACGAGCTGCCGTGGACTGAAGCCAGGAAATGAGAAGGAAGGTTCTCACAAAGATAACAAAGTTTAGTCCGGGAGGAAACGTTTTCGTCAACATCAAAAACCGGAAAGATGGGGTTATTGGAAGATTAAAATAGATACAGCTACTGTGGCCCAAGATGCTGCACTGGCCTTGTTTCTGAAACCACGTGTCACTTAATTTTACAACTCTCCGTCTGTCCAGAGTCTCTCTGACACTAAACACACCCATACAGCAAACTTACAAACCATTTTTACACTATGTATTGTTGTATTTCATTATTTTTGGCCAATAAAACTGAGGGAACACATTCATCTGCTGTTCGAGATTTTGGAGCGACAAAGACTCCCACAGACTTAGAGCGAGTTAGACCTCTCCGTTGTCCGTCATTTTGTCAAAGACATACACCTATGTAGAGGCAATTCTGTGATTTGAATCCAATGTACTATTTGTCAATATCTCCTCACCGTCCGCTGTTCATCACACCTAACTGGGAGCAAAAAGAGACCATTTAGGTCCAAATGGTTTGCAGTGGGCTTTATTATTAACTTGCCCCGTATCGAAAAGGCACCTCACAGAGAACTCTATGTCCCAACACCAGACCCCGAGCTCTACGTCTTTGTGCGAGAAGTGTCACGGATGAGTCCTGATCTATCGCAGAGCTTCCTGCCAAAGTGTCGGAGGGTAGAGGGAGAGACGCTCGGCTTTGCTGTGAAGCCTAAAGAAACCCTGCAGTTTCTCAGCTCCTCTCTGGCGTCCGAGCCCAGAGACAGCTCGATCCCTGGCATCCGGACTCTGGACTCTGTACCTGGCTTTATAAGGCCTTGAGCGATGCCAGAATCGGGCTATTCCTGGAGACGCTCCGTACCCAGAGAGCTTTGTTTGGACTGAGGCAGAGGAGGAGATGTATGGCCGCCGCTGCCACACAGAAACCCCCACCACCTCCCCTATTAAATCTTTATTATCTACACAGTCCAGTGCAGGGGGGTGGGAAGAGGACATGCTTTTAATTTGTATTTCTTTTCCTGTGTGATGGGGACAAAGCACAGTATGTTCCTTTGCTCTGCGTTGGATAGTAGCTGTAAATAACTTCGATGGTTTGTTTAAATCAGTTTGGAGAACCACATGGGTACAGTTTACTAGATCTGCTAAGTCTTGATATACAGTTACTAAAGAGCTTACTATTTTTCCGTTTAGGTTTTTGTTTCCCTTCACACAGACTTTCTATGGGAGCAGGCCAGTTAAAACCAACATTCACCCAGATTGTTTGTGCCCACACATCCAATGGTCATGTTTTCTGCTGCAAGAAGAAACTCTACAGTTTATAATGTGTTCTTGTTACAAGAACAAGTGCTAACTGTGGACCAGAGTCCCTCAACGTACTTAACAAACAATAGCCAGTTAAATGAAAGTATGCACTTATCCGTTGTATTTTTATTAACTGTCTTTCACTCCAATGTTTGTTATTGATTTGTTTTTAGCAGATTCCCCTGTTTCATTAAATTCAAAATAAACACTGATGAATTCCAGGAGATATTTTTTTGGGTAAGAGGTTAAATATACTGTATAAGAAACAAGTAACCTTAAGATAAATTGTAGCTTTTTTTTGTGTTGGTTTTCTTGTCGTCATATTTAATCTCATAAATCTGGAATATATTGTACAGTGTGTAGAATGAAAGTCTTACAATAAAAGCCCTGGTATACAGGACAAAGTAGTCAGTAAGTGGTTGAGATGTAAAATGTTGTGAAATTACTATTCCCAAGATCAAGAATGAAATGTCACACTTAGATATTAACGGCTTTTTTAATCGTCCAAATAAAAGTAGCAGAGGCCAAGAGATCCAGACTTTTAGTCTCTCATTTGGGTCAAGTTCCAAAAACACCCCGGATTTTACATTTCCTATCACGCAACTCCATATTAAGACCCCACTGCTTGGCAAATGTCCACATCTTTCAAACTCTTTCAAGCTCAATCAGAGATAACTGTTGAGCACCAAACATCCGGCCGAGAACTTTAAAGGAGACATATTATGAAAAGGCCATTTGTTCAGTACTTGTGTCCACACATTTGTTATCTGGAGTGTCAACCAACCTACATGTTGTGAAATTAGACAACCCATCCAGTTTGTTATGGGCTGCCTAGAACAGAAAGCATGTGATTAAACTTTTGCAATGGTGCACACTATTTTATTTGCGTGCCAATTAGAGCAGACTGTGCTTAAAGAGACAAGCACTAAAACAGAGCGTTTCAGACAGAAGGTGAATACGGGTATATTCAGACAGACAGTATGAGAATAGTTAAGTGTTTATTGAACATCAAAGCATGTAAACATGTTCAGATAGAAACCCAAAATACAAGTATGAACATGAAATTGAGCATGATATGTCTCCTTTAAGATATCTGCTCTACCATCATGATACGCTTGTTAACTTCCCAGCTGCAACATTTACCAATTTAAGATCATCTCCTGCAGTTGCCCATCAGCGATCCATGCGATGACGCTTGACCTAAACCTTCTTTTTGAGGAGATGTCCCCTCTGGGATCGGCCTCAGCTCGGCCTCTGTTCAGCCTCAGCTGTTGGATGGCAGCACGATGTGGCTGCCGGCCAAACGTAATGTTTACACTAACACGCACAACTGTTCTCTACGTAGTCACAGCGAATTAACGATCCTGAGACGAGGGGCTGTGATTTTAGCGAGACAGGTGCTGAGTGCAGCAGTGGGAAACATGGCAGTGTTGTGGGGGCAGGATGAGACATGAACTGGTCCCTCAGCATGTACATGGTTGCCATTATTGATATCATAACACAGACAGTCACCTCGTTCGTTATCGGGCCCTGGTGAACACATTTGTTTTTTCAGTCCCAATAAAAACTCTATGAAGTGTTTTTTTTTTTTTTTTAAATGTCTCTTGGTAGCATTAAAGTATTGTGAGAAGCAAAATTGTTTTCATAGACTGGTGACTATGGCTCAGTGGTTAGCATGCCTGACTTTTAATCAGAAGATCGGTGGTTCGAGCCCCAGCTCCGCTAGTCCAAGTCGATGTGTTCTTGAGCGAGGCACTTAACCCCAAATTGCTCCCTGTTGCTGTTTCTACGGTGTATAGAAAAAAAATGGAAGTCGCTTTGGATGAAAGTATCAATGAAAATTGAAAAATAGAGGCATGCTTTACAGGAAACCTTCTTGTGATGTATTTTTGACAGGATTAAGTCATTAAAAGCAGAAGAGAGTTTTTCTTAAATCATGTAAAAACAAAATAATACTGTGAGGCTGCAGCACAGCAGAGCTGTAAGCTACATTCCAATGTCAGCTTGCTAACATGCTCACAACGTTTACGTGCAGATGTCATATTGACCGTGTTCGCCATCTTTTTTTAAAAGATTTTAACAAAACTGTTGTGCCAATTCCACTCTGCTATACTGAGCGAGTTTCAACAAGGCACATCTCCTCAGAAAGGATTCTGATGGGGAATCAATTAGTCTCTAGGATCAGCTGGCCTAGTGTTTCTCAAACGTGTCCGTAAATCATATTTTCTCATGCACAAGGAAAGGCCCGCCAACCCCGTCGGGGTCATCGCATAGCTCTGTGACGTCCAACTGGAGGATATGAGGAGCTACAAACTGTTACATAAATAAATGTTGCAGCTGGGAAGTCAACAGGCTTATCACGATCATAGAGCAGATATCTTAAAGGGGGCAATTCATGCTCATGCTCATGTTCATACTTGTATTTTGCGTTGATAATAGAACATGTTTACATGCTTTAATGTTAAAAAGAAAACACTTTATTTTTACAGCATTTGTCTGACACATTCCGTTTTAGGGCTTGATTGCTAGAAAAATACAGTGCACTTTTGCAAAGGTAGTTCTCAAGCTGTCGAGATACTCAAATGGTAATCTGACGATTAAAACAAACAATAATATTACCAGAATATGATTGAGTGTGACATTTCATTCTTACATTTTGGAAATAGCAATTTGACAAAATGTTTAATCTCAAAACAAATCCACATACCCGTATAGATTATTATGTCAAGTACCTCAAGTGTTTTCCGGAGAGAAAAAAACACTCAAAGGCCACTGTCCACGAGATGCTCAGCAACAAACAGACAGGCACAGTTAGCGACTATGCTGGTGATTCTAGAGGAGTGTTAAGCAGCTAAAGAGACATATAGTTCCTTCAGGAGCTCGTGGAGACCAAAGAGCGGGAAAAAAAAGAGAATATTGGACTTGCATTTGTCAGGTGGACACAAACGCAACACCTATGAATGCCAATGTTGCTTTGTAACGAAGCAACTGGTTGCTAATACGATTGTCAGTGGAACTTAAAAGGCAACGAATGCCAATGTTGTTTCCACTGCTATTGAGGCCACCCAAAAGAATTATTTATTGCAGGTTCATGAATTGGAAATTTTACACAGGACTTGATAGCGTGCATATTTTTAGACACGTGTAAAGAGTGTGCTTTGATCTGCGAGTCATACTGCAGGTGAGAGACAGTGGTTTAAATATCAAAAGGTTTTGCTTTTTTTTACCCATGGTGCCGCAGCAGGGATGCTGGCTCTCGGTGACGTGTCTCTGCTTTCTGTCACAGTCACCTAAAAGCTTATGAAAGAGCAAACAGGAACAGGACCGCAGAGCTCTGCCTCTCCATGGTTCCCTCTCTCAGCCTTGAGCTGGATTTTATTCTCCTCCACTCTGCAACAGGTGTTCGATTAAAAGCCAAAACAAATGTATGCTACAGATCACAATCTCTGAGAGTCGAGGCCGCTGCAGCATCTTGAGGCAAGTCCACTGTATCGATTAGCATGAGGAGAAAGCGGCTAATGACTGGAGGGTCGTTGGTTCGGGTCCCCGGAGAGCCCCCGCTGCTGTAATACATTCAGCACTTAACCTGAATCTTAACCTCAACTGCCTCATTAAACATCCAGCTGCTGTACGTACAATCGGAGAAAAAAATTAAAAAGTGTCGGCAATGTTTGCCGTTTGAGGATTTTCTTTCAGGAAAGGGCCTGCGGTAGGCAAAGGCATTAAAAAAGAGTCCGTTCCTGTGATTTGAGGAGTTCAGGTGAGGTCATTGCTGCAGGACCAATCTGTCTTGCGTCTCTACGCACTTCCAGAGGCCAGTGCATAGAGGAGCGGAGATCCTCCTCCATTCTCCTGCCTCCGAAAGCAGCTTTGGATCCAGCTTGATTTCAATGACTTTGTCAAAAGTGTATGCGTTGTTGCTCATTTAGCATGACATATTTCACTTAAATTTTCTGATATTTCATTTGGAGTTTGAATATTTCCACTTGCTTCCCAAATGAGACCAGAGAGTCATTCATTACAGTCAGAGCAGAAGCTCTGAAAATGTTTATCCAGGTTAAAGGCGCCCCAGATAAGCTCACGAAAGAGAAATGAAGAGAGGAGACAGTCACAGTTTCTGTCTCCAGTAAAAACAAAAATTGTGGAGGAGAGCCGTTTGTGACCTTCATCCCAGAGAAGGAAAAACTTTTAGTTGACCCTGTTTTGAAAGGTTAGCTCTTGTTTTTCACAGATAAACTCTGAACAGAGCTTTATTGTGCAGGAACAAATACAAGAAAACTGAAACAGAAGCTAATTAAAAAGTGCAGCAGCAGCCAGTTTTTTCCACCCAAATCATCTCACCACCAAACCACAAATAACAACACCAGCCCCGCCCACTCTCGGTTAGCCCCTGCTCCTGACATTTCATGTATTTTTCGCTTTTATTGATTCAAATACAATAAAAATAAACTTTGCTCCCAACACTCCACTATTCATTCATACATTATTCACAATAATAATCTAAGAAACTGACTCTTATCTTGTTGGTAGACTTCCAGCCAGCCTCAAGATTATTTGCATTTTTTTATATTGAAAATCTCTCTGTTTAAAAAAATAATTAATTAAACCGAGAGAAGATCAAACAGATTGTAAATTGCTTTGAGGTAGATTGTTTCAGAAGAACCTTTATATTAAACCGTGTTGAATAGAGACATTTTGCAGCAAGATAAACAATAACGTTTTGGCTGCAGGGTAATACAAATCAGGTGGAAGTCAGTTACAAAAGGACATTTGACAATATGAAGCAGTGCTGCAAAGAAAAGCGCAGTGGTCAGATTAAGCATAGTGGTATAAAAGCCCAGTAATCATTATTTTTCACCAAATTAAGTGCAAGAACTGAACTGGAGAATGTTATGTTATGCTGGTAAAATAAAAAGTTGTAAATCAGGCTGCAAATCAGTCTGGCTTTTTGCCGACTGAAGACATCCCTATTCCAACCAAATGCCTGCCAGGCGGGAAAAATGACAACAGAGTTCCACCAGTGATTATGGATCAAATGCCTTGCTAAGGGGCACATATGCAGCAGGAAATTATTTGTGCTGTGAAACTGAAGTTTCTTGCAGAGGGCCACCTAAGTCACACAAGCGGCGGTCAGTAGGCTTGAACGCCACCGCCCGCTCTACAGCAGCTGTCCATGCTGGCAGCGGACACCGCCAGGCACTGCCAGTCAACAGCACTGTCAGATCAAGTCGGTAACGATTTCCTGGAAGGCGCTCAACAAGCCAAAGCCATCCATCAGGGAAACAAAGGCCCGCCCACAGCATGGTCTGGCTCAGAATGCGGCCATTCATCGGCGAGGGAGAAGCCGCAGTGCTGGCCAAGCCTTTCATGAGCCGGGCAAAGAAGGAGCTGTTACCAAAGCATGATCAATTAAGGCTCTGATACACCAGGGGAGATAAGTGGTGATCAATCATCGGTGACCGGGCGTGCCAGGATGTGTCAGTCCGGCAGAGCTCAGGCCAAAGTCAGGTGACACCTCTAAGACAAAGGTGCGAGGGCTCCTCCCGTTGAACACAAAGATGCTGTGTCAGAATATACAAGAGTTACACTGACTCGTATGAACTATTATCTGGATTAAACTAGCCAGCGGCTCTTACCTCATCTGTACAGAGGTCGCTGCAAAGGTTTCCAACAGCGGCCGTGCAGAAACAGCCAGCGGTGTTTTATAGAGTCACTCACTGGCAACTTCAAACTGTAATCTGTATTGTTTATTCAATAGCTCCACCTCTGGAGACCTTTATGATAAAGTGAGGGTGATGTCATTCTGTTTCGAGAGAAAATGAGACGGCTTTATAACTGCTCCATTAGAACTTATCAGCAGGATTGGAAAAGAAAATGAGGATATAAAATGTACGTGATACAATCATCAATTATTTCTCCCCTGAGGATCTTCCATTTGAACTCATGCTCTATTCATTGCTCAGTGTAACTCCTCAGCTAATATAGAGTAGTATGAGGTAAAGAAATATATATATATATATACATACATACAACTTCTGGCCTCATATGACTCAGCCTGGGAGCGATGTTTCATAGAGAGGGAATACTTGCTTTCCTCCTGCATTTTTACTTTTATATTGTGATATTTACTGGAGATGACACAGCCAGCTGCCACCTTATTTAAGTTTTGCAGTGAAATGAGGAGATATCGTGTGAGAAGTAATGCTCCTTTCCTGTTTTGCGATCACTTCTCATGCCAATGTCTTCTTCTTTTTAATCCAAGGGAACCAGACATGTTCATTTTCTGGGACGAAAGGTTTTTCCTGGAACGAGCGACCAGACGCTGCATGTTCAGACCACAAATGTAAAAAGCTTTCGCGAACTGGCTGCTTGTTGAATACACTGGTACCTTTTATTTATATAAAACTGTCGTGGATTATTACTTTTTTGTTATAAAGTTGATAAAGCCTCTGCATTTTTTTCCCCACCGTTCCACCTCCTTTTGCTCACATGGGCATAATTTCCAACCCAACAGACGCATAAAATCAGTATGTTGTGAATGAGTCACTGGCAGTTGGGCACCTTTCATCCGTTGCCTGCTGGTTAAAATATCCGCCGTTTCTTTGTGTCATATGGACGAGATCTCAGAGGAGACCGCAGAGGGCGAAGCAGAAGGCGGCTTCCTCTCTGTGAATCATCATACACCTTCTGCCTGCTGATTCTGACACTTAACTGAACAGTTTGCTTTCCCCACGTCTCTAGCACAGTCTCTAGTCTCGTAATACATTCATAAAGACTCATAAAGACCTACACAGATATATCATATATCATATATCTACATCGTTGTAACATGAAGCTTCCAAGTGTTGTTAAAACAAGAAGAAAATACAGGCTGTGTCTAGAGATAAGACGCTGTATAAAAATGGACGATGACAAAAGCTTCAATTCCATTATCTATGCACTGGAAACAGGCAGGAATATTTCTTACTTTGGAAGAAGATTGGCTTTATGTAATCAATAACATAAAGGATGATGGTATATTATGTTTTCCGGTTCCCATCTGGTCCATTTTCTTGAACGCGATATTTCAAGAACGGCCCGGAGGATTTCTTCAAATTTTGTACAAACGTCCACCTGGAATCAAGAATGAAATAATTAGATTTCTTTTAGGTCAACGGTCAAGTTCAACTGTGCCCTCACGTCCTCGCAATTCTCATGATATCTAATGACAATTAAGCTAAGTGGTTAAGACAAGGAAAGAATTTTGGTTAGGGTTAAAATAAGTACGTTTGTTATATTAAATAACTAGTGGGTTCAGTGACCGAGGCCAGAGCCTACAGAGGGAGGCCAGGGTTGCATTCAGGGTCTAGATCAGATCCTGCGGGTGTGGGGTACAATGTGTTATGATCCCTATTGGTTGATTGGCCCAGAGCAGGAAGTCTGCACAGGGGACCAATAACCCTTTTCACATCACCCATCATCCCATGCTGCTAAATGCTCTGAGTCCTACTGGCCAGAGCTGCAGAGAACTCACTGGCTTGTCATATGAGTTTCAGAGATGACAACTCTACAGTAGCTGGCTTTTCTTTTTCCTTCTTCTTTCTCTTTGCTCCTCACGTCTCGTCTCAGAAAAATTCTTGGCTGCATCGAGAGGAATGGAAGAACTGAACCAGCATGCCCAGATAAGACGAAGCTGTTATTGCTGTCAGTGAAGTCCTACTTTGCACCACGTGTGCTCGCTGCCTACACTGCTGCATGTCTGAGGACACATTTGGGAAGAATCTAGATTTGCTCATCAACAAAAAGCATCATGAAATATTATTGGGCATGATGAATTAATCAACAAGTTTTTTATAGAGGTTGAAAACCACATCCAAGTTTACAAGTCTGTTACTAGAAGCCTGGTTGACTTTAGACGAATCCTTCACCCCCAAAATGTATATAGATGTTCTCTAACCCTGTTACTTTGAATTATTTTTCTCGCACTACGATGTTTGGAGAAAAGCACAATGCCAACATTTTATTCTGGCGAGTGTGAGAGTTTGAAAATGTATGTTTTGAGATATGATGTTGTTAAATGTTAACAAAAATCATCAAGACATTTCTCCGTTTTTGGATTCTGTTAAAAAAAATGATACTTCAAGGTAACATGGGTCGAGTAATTCATGATCATTTTGGGGCTGAAGTGGACAAACTCCTACTCGTTTAAAGTTTGCTTTTAAACTCGACTTGTATCAACGTTCTCCTTTTAGAATCGAAACTGCCTTTTTCGTGTAATTATGCACAGTATGGCGCCACAACATTAATAAGGAACTCAGATGTGAACTCTGACCTCGGCCGACCCCAGACTATCTTCACTGCGCTGACCAGTCACCGTGGCAACTGGCACAAAACGTATTCTCCTTAAATTTGGCAATGGCATGTGGAAAAGGGAGAAGAAGAAGAAGAAGAAAAAAAAAAAAGAACAGTTGTATTTGCTGTACGCGCTGTGAAAACACATCTTTCATATGGTGCCAGAGAGCCTGCGTGGCTTTGTCCTCTGTACAAATATGAGTGGCAGCCTCTTTTCTAGCCTTGAGCAAACATCACAGGCCTCATCATCATCCTCCTCCTCCTCACTGTTCGCCGAGCTGGAGGTACCGTGGGACTGCTCTCTGTAGACGCAGCGTAAAGAAAGAACCGGTGGCACTGGGATTGATCCGGCTTTAATTAACCATTGTACGATGATCCACGACTTCTGCCAAACAGCCGGCATGATTTACGGCCCGCCTGTGGTTGGATACGGGTACAGGAGGTGGCTGCAGCCGGGCTGGTTCTGCTGTAAGATGAAGACATTAATCTGATATCTGTACACCAAATATACACATTTTAATTTCCCTAAAATCTGGAGGAGATATTCTACACAATTGTTATTTTTGATCAAACAAGAAAAATAAGGTTTTCTGTGTTCCTTTCAGAATGTTTTTATGCACAGAATATTGTTGCAAACACTTGCTTTGTGAATGATTTACTAGCATGTGTTATGTTTTTGGGGGTCATTGTTATAAAAGTCTAGTTAGTCTAGGTAGTTATGAAGTCCTGGGTGTCAAGTCCTAGTCTGAATGTCTGTTTTCATCCTGAACAATGCCATTACATCTTCATTTATTTCTTTATCTTTTAAATAATTTTATAATAATGTAGGCAGTTTACATAAATAACAATTGCTTTGATAAACTTTGTATTTCTTACTTAAAAATGAACATCCAACTAACATTTTATTAATGAAAGTCTGAATCAAGTCTGAAGATAAATGTGTTCTAAATTATTAAAAGTGATGAGTTTCCCATTTTCTAAAAACAAAGCAAGTGTTTCACAACCTGGCAACCCAAAAGTTGTTCATATTCATAGATATATATCTATAGACTATTATGAAATAGTTAATTAACCCTAAATGCATAAATGAAATCCAACTCCAAAGCTTCTTATGTCAAAGCATTATCATGTTTCATTGTTGGATAAGTGAACACATTATATGTATGTTTTTCTTTTGCCTTGTGTGTGACCTCGACTCTTTTATACCTTGCCGTGTTTTTATTTACTCATTTCTGTGTGTACTTTTGTTACCTTGAGCTTGAGCCTTTACCAAAGGGGACAACTCTTTCCTGAATGCGTGAGACGTCCGTCTGTCAGCCGCTCCCCTGTCACCGCCACACATTCCCCAGCATGCATTGTTCTCAGCTGATTGAAGTGGTTTTCTTCTTTTAGGCCCCTATGAGGAAAAAGTGCAAATCACTGACTAAGCAGAACGCTCTCAGCAACGTGTCCTGCCACGCTCAGAGAAACAGGCCGAGGATCTCGCTGCGCTGGCATCTCTACCAGTCGATACTTTAAAAAGACATAAAAAAGAGGAATGTATTAGCATATCAAAGGCCAACATCTGACACAGCCCGGCTGCCTGCTTGAATCTACAGTAAGTGGGGCGCAGTAGGAGGAGGAGGTTCGACTGTAGGAGGAGAAGATGGAAAGAAGTGAAAGTCCGCCGGCCGAAGCCCATCGTTTTAACACAGCTTGTCAGTCGCACAAGGGGAGGTATCTGCACCCACACGGAGGGGATTAGGATGGATTGGAGGTGGCTGACGTTAAGAGATGAGAGCTCTGCTTTCTGCCTCGGGCTCTGATTAAACCCACCACACATGCACATACCAGGGTTTCCAGTGTGAAAGGTCAGAGGTCAAAAGTTGAGGGTTGAGAGGGAGGGTGGGAAAATGAAAAGGATATTAAGTAATTGAGAGAGTGCAAGAAGAGGACAGGAATAAATGAAACAATTATTAGAAAGAATTGAAAACAAAAGCTGTGAAGCAGGTCAGAAAAAAACGAGCGAGGCCAAGAAGTAAATGAGTGAGGTCTAAAATGATGTAAATGAATCATAAACCTAAATGTATTTATTCAGCGAGATTATGACATACTTCACAATTTAAATGCTCATGCAGAAAGCTGGCATTTTTTACTATGATATTTAGACCCTTTTCCAAAAGGTCATAAAAAGAGTGGAAAAAAATATGTAACATTTCGCCAAATATTACAAACATAAAAAGGTGGGGGGAAAAAGTGACACAAAAATAAAAGACAACTTAATAATCAGGATAAAACATATTGATATAGTATATCACATGCTAAACTGACCATTGGAAGCAAAAACCTTGATTTCAAGTATGATAAACTGCTCGCTTGCAAGAGACAAAACAAGAAAATGTATTTAAAGTGCAATGGTATTTTTTTTAATTGTATTGATTTTTTTTTTTTCTCCATTAATGTCGAGAAATGCGGAAAAAGAGGCTAAATGGGGCTTGGTGCTGATTTGGTTAAAGCTACTATGAGGAACTTTCATTTTGTGTTGATTTTGGCGGTCCCTATGGGAAAAACTGTTAGTGTTTCAGAGCACCAGGGTTCCTTTTAAAAAAATTCTCATTTTACGGCAGAAGGATCTGACAGTCTACTCCGATCAGGCCTGGTTCTGGTTCTCCCGTGCCTCCCTTCAGCCTGGGTCTCCAGCAGCGTGGTGTCTGTGCAGGAGTTCTGGGTCTGTCCACGGTGGACTAGTCTCTACTGGAGGCCCCGCTGGAGTCTGAGTTGAAGGAGTTTCTGGTGAACCTGCATGAGTTCATCTGATCTCACCAGAATCCAACCCGGTGGCACCGATGAAAAGCATTAGGAATAACTACATAGGAATAGCCAATCTTCTTACTGATGTAGATCACTTAGAGGCATCAGGATTACTGTAAGACAGTTCCATAACCAGTTCAAAGTTCCTCACAGCAACCCTAAGTGCAACACACAGTTTATGATGTGGAGAGGCTGAAGCGGCGGGCAGGTGACGGCATATATGGCACGCAGTTCAACAGGTGCGGTGGTAAAAGGCAGCGCTGACAGACAGGAAGAGAGATGAATGTTCAGTGTCAAATCCCTCCTCTGGCTTCTGTCCGCTGTCAATGAGGCGAAGACAACCAGAAGAGATCAGAACAGTGAAAAGAAAATAAAGAGAAAAAAGAAGAAGAAAAAAAGATTCTTGGCCGGGACGCAGGACTTACTGTATTACAGCTGTATTTAATAAAAGGCTCAGCAGCATTGATCTGACTGGGGAGAATTTCTCCAAACATCCTGCAGAACTAAAAGGCTGCTGGGATCCCTGTGCTGGTCTGATTGAGAGCTTCCTGTTTTAAGCACGTAATGAGGAACTGGGGAGATATTTAACTTCCAGGTCTCCAAGCTTGGATGCTTTCCTGCAAATCATTTTTGATATTTCCAACATTCACCTGCCACGGTAACATTTGTAAAGCTGCTTTTTAAAGCTGCTTTGATAGATTTTGGCCACTAGGGGGCAGAGAAACTCCAGAACAAGCTGACAGACAGAAAGCCCTGACCTATTATTACTTCATCAAATTGTTATCAGCAGATTGATCCACCAAATCAGAGTTTTTATTATGAATTTGATTGATCATGAAAGTGTAATTAGTCATGAAGTAATGATCTGATCGACTATATTGAAACCCAAATATATATTCATAAGGAGAGCACCTTTATTTTCATCCCTGTTAAAGCCGAGATATTTCACTTGGTTGACTGTTGAATTAAGAGGGTGAGTTATGGACAAAGCCACGTATGTTTCCTTGTTTGCCCTTGAGCGATTAATTGTGAGACATCTCTTTTACAAATCAATTCGCTCCAGAAGGACGTTTCATTAACTAACCCGTCCATCTTTGACTCTTTATATCAGCTGAAGGGCAATGAGGTGAAGGTCTCTGCCTCCATGATGTGCATAAAGATGGATATTTTGTATTATACGTATAATCTCTTTATCTTCTGTCTTGAATCGTGTGTGTTGGTAAAGTGAAGCACTGTTGTCGTTTCACCAAACCTCCTCACTGCGTATTAAATTACCCTGTTCATTACCTGGGGTCAAAACAAGGGTAATTATTATATGTTAATAGTGCTGTAGAACTGTTGAGTATAGCTGGTTTAGTCATTGTAAAATGGACATAAAATAAATGATAAGATTTCTATAATCTACCATAAAGACCAGGTCATTGAAACTTCGACCCAGAGAACTTAACAGTAGCATGAGTGCACGTATGCGGTACAATTCACAAGAAAAGAAACTCAGCCTTTGCAGCTTTATTGCATCCGTCATCACCTGGCAGGTCCTCAAACACACTCGTCCAGTCAATGATTAGTTAAAGAAAAGGCCATGTGTTGTGTACTAATGTGCTTATCTAATCTTTCTCTGTATGCATCTTACTTATTTCCTCACATAATTAGGTGGACACTTTTGCTTCTGAAACGTAAGCACACTTAGATTTCAGGTGTCGGCAGCTATATATTGGCTGCAAATCTCTTCTGTGCTTACTTACTGCTTGATGAGGACCTGAAGACATGGCTCCAACACTGGTGAGTCTCCTGCTACTGAGCCCTGAGGAGTTAGTGTAGATTTAAAGCTGCTTCAATTCAAACTAAAAAAAAGATTGTATTCTTACTGGCAACATATAAAAAAAAAAAACATACTAGTTCATAGATTTGATGTAAGTATTTTTGGATTAAAATGTGTCATGCCTTTACTTTGAGTCTGCTGCTGTAGAGATGTTAGTTTCCATTATAGTCAAAGAAATAACTAAAATGAGAAGCGTTTAGAAGACCAAGAACAAACAGGGTAAAGGGAAATATGTAAACATTTAATTTGCCTTTGTCGTATAATATAAAACTCTAACTTGTTGGAGGTAAAATATCCCAGTGTTAACTCGTAGTATCTGTCAATGTACCTTCTTTCCACAACACGTCGTACCAGTTCTTAGTAAATAGGGCGTTCTTTCGCCCTGTCTGATTCATGATTCATTCACTGGTACATGTATTGATCTCGTATAATGTCAGGCAGATCGAACAAACATGTTGGAGGCTTTTCATTTTTTTCTTCTCTCAAATTGTACATTGTTAGATGCGTTTTTCTTCCCATCTTTTTTCTTTGTGCATTTCTCTGCTTCTTAGAGCGTTATTGCTACTAACCGTCAAACCAGATAGCATGAACCATTTACCATTTACACTGGCTACATGCCAAATGTATTATTTTATAATCATTTATTACTGATAATTGTTTCTCTTATCATTTTAGTTTGAACATGGTGCAAAGCCCGGGGACCTGATCGAGATCTTCCGCGGAACATATGAGCACTGGGCCGTCTACATTGGCGGGAATGAAGTTGTTCATTTGACTACTCCAAGTGAGTAAAGTGCTGCATTTATGACATTCGTCTTGGACGACCATCAATAACCTTGCCCTAATTATGTTAGCCTCAGAGCGGATATTACCGGCCAATCACGTACATGTATGTAAAATAACATAACCTGTTTGTCTCATCCGTAACATAGGTGATGACTCGAACCCTTTTGGGAACATGTTGATGGTCGTGGACAGCACGAGAGCCCAGGTGTGCCGTCAGAAGATCTGGGAAGTGGTCGGCGTCGACCGTTTCGAAATCAACAACCTCCTCGATCACAAGTACGAGCCGCGAGACCGCCGCCTCATCGTCCACGATGCCTGTCTGCTGGAGAACTTGGAGCTGCCGTACAACATCTTAACTCGGAACTGTGAGCACTTTGCCACCGAGCTACGATACGGCAAGTCAGAGTCTCGACAGGTGGGTAGTGAATTTGATTAATCTGCTTGGATGACCGATTAACATGCAAAGACTGGTTCTGTGCATGTTAATCGGACAACAGGTAGAGCTCTGGAGTGTAAAAAAAATAAAAGTTTGTAGAGTAGTTGAAGGTGTCTTGGTTCTCACAAAATACAGTAAATGACCAGTGGCCTCCTCATTAACCTTTGTTACAAATATTTCCTGTGGCTGCTTCACAATGAAACCCAATTTTTGGTCAGCCAGTTGAATGCTTTTACTGTGAAGCAGCGGGAAATGTTCAGTTTGCAAACTTGTGACAACTCTGATATGACTTTAGAGAGCTGTAGGTAAACTGTGAGGCTTCTTTCAATGAACTAGAATAACAGTAACGTTGAAGTACATGTATGCATAGTTCGTGTGTAGGTAATCTGAATCCTGCATGGGAATGGCGTACTCTGCCACTAACAATCAAAATTACCATGTTGAGAGGTAATAACAAAATGTAAATACACTGTCTGTCTAATGCAGAATAAGGTGATAAATAGTATTAAAAAAAACTGATCCAGATTTCATAATTTTATTTCCAATACAAATATGGTTAGTGGTGTGTTTATCTAAGACGTATTAGTTTACTTTAATATAATTTCCCAGCCTACATTTACATATAATCAAGGCAAAACTCAACAAACTAAAGTGTCATATACTGTGAACAAGTCATGTCAATATAATTAATGAATAGATGACTCTTGAAACACTTCCATTCTTTCATAATTTTCTGTTTAGAACAAATTGAGAGAAGTCAAAGTAATTCAGCAAACGTCTCCACTGTAATCGTAACAGTAGATAAAATATGCTGTAGTAAAAAAAAAATTCATTGATGTTTCAGTGGGAAATCAGTTTTTCAAAGTGCTACACATCCTGGTGTGTGTCTGCACCTGGAGAACTCAACCCGTTTATCATAGCAGCGTCTCATTCATTGTAACAATACGCACATCTAGAACAGTCTGTTTCCGTTGATTAGAAGCAGATGTGGCGCTAAATGAAATGTGATTGCTCGTGTTTCAAACAACGGTGGATGATTAATAAGCTGATCTGCAAAGTAAAAAAGAAGAAGCGTGTTTAATCAACCCACTTAGTGCATCTGTCACATTCACTGTGTTGTATACATAATTATACAGAAAGCCTTGAAAGCCATTATTATGATTTTGGCTCACCGTAAATCTCCTTTTCATTAGGTTTTGTTTTGCTGCTATATGTATATGTATACATTTTACTATCTATCATTGCTGCAGGATGGTGCTTCCTTCTGAGCGTCAGAGGCCGAGACACCTGTCAGTCAAACTATATTTCTCTCTTGAGGCGTAAAAATGCAATTATAGAGTCAATATTAAGTAAGACAAACATTAGTAAAAATCTTAGTGTTTGAATCCCGTCTTGTAGGAATGGTATTCAGAGAAAATTACAAATGTCCTCATTCACTTTATTTAATTAAGTGAAGAGTGTTTAACTAGTGGTCATTAGAGGTACTGCCAACTGGGCAAAGTGGGAAAGTGGGAGTCTTAAAAAGTACCAGGTTCAGTGGTTCAGTTGGTTTGTGACGTTATACTTATCTGTCACTTTGTTTGTGGAGAATACACAGATCACACTTTGAATAGTTGAATTGAAGGGAAATCTTGTTTGTGTCATGCAGGTCAAGAGAGCAGCTGTGATTGGAGGCGCTATAGCGGGCGTTGGCATTTTTGCTCTGGGTGCTGCCGCTCTGTTTGCCTCCTTGCTCAAGGATGACGACGACAACGAAAGGAGACATGAAAATAAGAGCCATAAACATCATATAAGAAAGCAGTGACGCAGAAGGATGAAAGGAAAGATCTCGCAATTGTTTGAGTCAATTCACCTGGCAATGATTTTTATTTAAACTATGTGAATTAACTATGGCACATGTGCACTGAACTGGAAAAAACATGTTTTTCTTTGGTGTTGTTCTGTTAACACACACACACACAATTCAACCTTTGTAAAGATGGAGCAAGCTGTTGAATTTCTAGGTAAATCAAGGGCTGTCATGATGGTATGTTTGATATTGGAGCTTTGAGTCGAGGACGTTATTACAGTTATTTAATGTCTAAAATGTACATATTGTGATTATTTTGCTATAAGACAATGTTTTCTTCATGTAATGTTTTGAATCAATTTGTGTAAAAAATAAATGGAAATAGTTCCAGAAAAAAAAAAAAAACTTTATTTATTTATTTACTTTGGAGAATGTTTATTTATTAAAACATATCATGTTCTGTGTGTACAATTCATCAGACATAGTTGGTCGTATTCACCCAAAGCCTCACAAATGCTGTATTAATATTTATGTTTTGTTGGCAACGGCCATGATTGACATAGAGGTACTTAGTGCAAAAGCAGAGGGCATAGCGGTGAAAAGGCAGACACTGAGGAACAGAAGAACTCTGAGTAATGTTTCTCTTAAGGCCTAATTATGAGCTTAAAGGGTGTTCATCCGCCGTCGTCTCTGTGCCGGCATTGTACTGCATCACAATCTACCACTGTTCACATGTGGACCCCCGTTACAGCCGGGGCAGGTGCTGCAGAGCAGATTCCCACAAGACCATGTGATTAACATGCTGTGTGTGCTCAACGTCTTGTTCCCCTATCTTCGTGGGGACTAATTTGACTTTTAGACCTTGAGAGTGAGGACATTTGGGAAAGTGAGGACTTTAAGTTGAACTTTACATGTGTACAGTTTTGGTACTGGTTCTGTAAGGGGTGGAGTCAGACATGTAGCTGTGATGATTAACATTAAGGACCAGGGAATGTATTCAATGTCGGTCCTCACAAATATAAAAGTACAAAAAGTCTGTGAGAATTTTGCAGCTGATTTGAGTGGGGACTTGCCTTTTCTTCTGGGACTATTGCACAGTGGCGGTGCGTCAATAGAGGGCGCTAGGGCGCCGCCCCTCTTAAAATTTTGCGATGAAAAAAAAAAAAGAAGAAAAAAAAAATATAATATATACTGTCAAAAAACATTATATACCAAATAATTTAAATAAGAAATATAACGTGTTGACGTGCTAAATGTGTGTGGGAGACCCTAAGCCCCTGTCAACAACCACTTAAGATATACCAAATATAATATATCGCCATTCATCATCACTGAGAAAAGCCCCTCCCCCCTTTAGGGGCGCCGGCCCAATGTGAGTCTATGGCAGCGAACAAACATTTCACCCTCGTTGTGGCAAGGACAGCTTCTCATTGGCGGATGAAACGTGAATCTTCGGGCGCACAAATCTGCGCCCTAGCCAATGACATCGTTTCTTATTGCAACGTGGTTGGACTATTCGTCGAATCAGAGACCTTTATCATTCCCTCACATCCCATATAGCTCCCACGTAGCTACCCGAGCAACACAGCTAGCAGAGACTTTGATTATGTTAGTATGGCGACTGAAAACTCTGTGGTATCTCTACGCGAAACACCTTTCAATCGACGATCAGATGTTGACAAGAAGAGGCTGAAAGAGTTGGGACCCGAACGTCCGGATTTAAATATTCAGCAGCAAAGCAGTGACCGCGGGAGGACGTACACCCGGAGCTTCTCCTCAAGCTACATGCTAACCGGAGCTGTTAGCTGGATGCTCAGTGTGGAGCAAAGCAGTGGCTCTGAGCAGCCGAGGAAGCGCCGGCTCTAAAGGAAGATGAGCTTGAAGGATTGCTGCAGAGGTGAGTGTCAAAATCAGCAGATGCCTGTGTTAGAGTTTAATGTTTTATCTTTCCCACAGCAGAACACATGTTGGACATTGTTAGATTTGGGTGGATATCATATCAGGCTATAACTTTATCTAAAATACCAATTCAACCCCCAACAAGTTAGAGAGTGTGTGTGTGTGTGTGTGTGTGTGTGTGTGTGTGTGTGTGTGTGTGTGTGTGTGTGTGTGTGTGTGTGTGTGTGTGTGTCATAGCTACAGCCATCAAGGTGGCTCCTGGCCTTTTGTCTATGTTGCTGAGCCATCAAGACACACAAAACATAGTTTTTTGTCTGTAGTATGAAGCCTGTTTGTAGTAGATATTTCCCCACAACTTATCTTACTGTCTCTGTCTCTGTCTCTATATATATTTATCTGTAGGTAGGTTTGTGACACCATACTTGGACACACCAGGGAACGCTTTGCCTTCAAAGACCACCTCATCAGTGCCACCTTACTGCAGGGCCCCCAGTTTGAATGCTACGTCAATGTATTCCCTGAAGTTGCTCTGGCCACCACATTGAATGTTTCTTAAACCATTCTGCTCTGAACCTCTCATGCCCAAAGTTACAGTTTGTTGATAGTTGTTATTGGACAGTGTTGAGCACTGTGTTTTCTTGAAATAAAGCTTTGTTTTTTAGAATATTCTACTCCAAACCTCTTTTCTTCTCATTGTGGAGTGCTATTTAAACCGCGCCGCCCAACTGCGCCCCCCCCAAAAAAAATGTCACCAGCCGCCACTGCTATTGAATGCTCGAATAACTTTACAACATAGGGTGACAACTTGGTTAAAGGTTAGGGTAAGTCTCCAGGAAATGAAAGCAAGTCAATGTAATGTCCCCCAAAGTCACACGACCGTGTGTGCACACACACACACTCACTCACTCACACGCTCTCTCTCTCTCTTTCTAAGGCTCCTCCTCCCCCAGATAAGGCCTGCCATGCAAAAAATAAATGTGCGTCTTCAAAATGTGCGAACTCACAGTCTTGTAACCTTTAAAAACAAACCTATTTTTAGGCCCTTTTCTCGAAAATTGCATAACCAAACTAATCTCTGAAACCACTAGGGCTATTTGAATAATTTGGGTGTTGTAATAATAAAAAAAGCATTTTCAGGATGATTATTTCTTTGAAATGATGCAGCTGTAAGGTCTGAGTCCAACCCAAATCATAGCACAATGTGTGAACATTCTCTCTGTAAAGGTTGATTTTGATAAAGTGAAGCAGAACAAAGTTAGAGAGAGGATTCAGTACAGCGAAAATTCAGGCAAGGTCTCCAAAATTTGCATTGGGGCACATTTGCGCACATCTGCTCGCATCTGTGACATTTTCATTTTTTCATGTACCAAACCATATATTTCACTTGTATATTACTTATGGTGTTCAATACATCCAAATACAGCATTTGGGGGCTTTTTTTTTTCTTCATAAAACAAGCTATCAGTTTGTCTTACTGTTATCTGACAAGGCACAATAGACCTTTGCTCTGGTCTGGTGTCATTTCATGCATGGATTTTAAAGGGCTGTTCTTGACTGAGACATCATACATTATTATCAGCAGCTTGCTGGATATGTTGTGAAACGTCTCCCAGAATAGCTACCAAAGCCTTTTCTATAAATCTGAGATCAAATACAGAGTTGAACTCGTGTTACATGTAACAGTAATGACATCACTCCTTTTAGTTTCTAGTTTTACTCTAGCTCAATTATTTTCCTGAACCAAATCTTAAAGCAAAAAATGCCATTTCCAGATTCAGACTGGCTTTGCTAACTTAGTCAACAACACAAAGAACACATCGGCGTTTTTACTTTTATAGGTTGAAATCTAGTGGGTGCTTTTTGCAGTGTAGAAAACAGGCCAGTAAAGCTGCTAGCAGGTGGGGCCAGTTGGGCTCGCCTGGTCCCCAGAATCGGCACAGCCCCTCACATTGTTCCTGAGGTCACCGCCTGAGAACTCCATGAAATCCAGAGAGGGCGGCAGAGGCTCGACTCGTGGGACCAGCTCCAGAAATAATAAAACCTCATACTCTCCTCGTTTATGGAGTCGGAGGAGATGGCTTATTGTGGCTGATCATTAAGCTCACAAATAATCACCATGTATAACAAATGTGCAGCGATGTCATTGGTGGCCCGGATTGAGTGACGTATGATAACGGTGATACAGCAAGGCCTCAAACATAGACGTTTATTGGACTTTTGCATTTAGTTGTTATCACTCAGTTTGTCAGTTTCCATCACCACATCCATGGTGCCTGTGATATCAGCTGCATTTGGGAATTTGGCGAGAACCTGAGTTCAGTGTGTCGCCAAATATAATTTGTCCCATTACAGCCCATAATGGCTGGCATTATGGCGCCAATTGCAGATAACTGTCCAATTTTGAAGGAATAAAGCCCAGAAGTTGAGTGTCTATAGTCTATAAAACCCATTTTTAAAGAGTGTTACATTCTGCCTCTCTGTCTCTGTCTTCAGCCACATTCACATTTCCTCAGAAATGATTACCAAGGCCTCTTCTTTGCCTTTTCCCACCCATCCACCAGATGCCCTCAGTCTTTCCTCCTTTCCCAATCACCTTACAGCCATACCCACCTTCACACCTGTTCCCACTGTTCATCTGCTCTGCCTGGCTTTCCCCGCCCACCTTCTCACCTCAATCCCCCAGTCACCCACCTCCTACCCATTCCTCCAGATTAGATCCAGACCGACCCAGATTCGTTTTTCCTTCGTCAGTTCAGCAGCGTGGTGTATTATTGCCTGTTAGTCTGTTATCTAGCTTTTTGCTTTCAGCTTTATCACGTCATGGGCGAGAACACCTCTGATAGCAACATGTAGGTCGAGGAGGAAATAGAAACTTGGAGAGACAGAAAGATAGTGTCCTCAAAAGCTGCCAGCCAACACTTGAAATGCCTTTCTTGCCAGTTCCAGCATATGACGGCCCAGCAGCACATGCTGCGCCAGCCCCTGTGATTCCTCCCCCTCACTAGCTGCAGCTTTGACGCAACACTGAAGCGACTGACAGTACCGGTTCTGTTTTATCCTCAAATTCCGTTACCGTTCACAAAAGAGTTTGAAGGAAAATTTATTTCAGAATCAGAATCAGAATAATGTATTGGCCAAGTACGTTGCACATATTAGATTTCTGGCAAGTGAAACAAAGAAAAAAAAAGAAAGTGAAACCTGAAAGAACAAGGTCAGATATTAAAGTGTTAAGTGTTAGAAATGATTGATTCTCTTCCAAGGTTGACACATTTTCCCTGAATAACAGTAAGATAAATAATTTCAGACATGCTTTAACACGTAGTTCCCCAAACAAGAATAGTTTGTGCATTTAGCTGTTAAGTTAAGCGGTTACGTAACAGGCCTTGCTATTGTGAGTTTCTATTGTGAACGGGGCTTAGAGGCAACACTGGACCAACATGAATTACTACAGCCAGTAAAAGACCAGAGCTGCCTGAGATAAAAGCAGCGTGACGGGCAGCCGTGGAAGCCAAAAACCAACTACCTTTGGTGTCTGTGTCACTTTAGGATATATGGCTTCCCCCTCTGCGGCCTGTCACAGCTAACTTCTCACGTTCAGATTCCCCCGGGAGGCAGACGGAGGAGGGGAGTGCTGTTAAACCTCCAAACTTCTTCCATTTGGTACAAAGATGTCATTGAGACTTGTCTTTGCACCTGCTCACGTTGTGGAGGAGATGGCAGAGGCTCTGTGTGTCTGGGGGTGGAGAGGGATAACAGTCCACCATCTCCCTGCTGCAAAAGAAGCCCAACAAACGCTGTTTAAAGATCTTTTTTTCTTTAAAAAAAAAAAAGGCGAACTGCCGCCATGCCAGATAAGTCAATAAATGAGTTCCAGTGAAACTTTGTTCGTCGTGTGAGGGGCCTTTTTGTAAGTGAGGTTGTGTATGAGAAGAGGGGAAAGGGATAAGGAGGTGGATTTAGGAACACATAAAGAGGAGAGCCAGGAGGACGTGGTTTGGAGACCACCCTAAACGTAAGGTTTCTCTGGACGCCCGATGCCCGCTCAGGTGGCAGCAGTTGAAGCAGCTATCTCGCCACCTCCATTCCCCCTCCCTTGCCGGGCTCACAATGAGGAAACTGTTTCAATGGTACGAGGGCTCAGCTTTCTGAGGCCACTGACAGAGAGAGATTAGAATAACAATGTCCCGGGTTAATGATGTTTGTGCCGTTAAAGGCACAAAGTCGTTACTAAAAAAGCCATTAGGGCCTCAAAGTCAAAGAGAATGAAAGGAGTGCTTTTGTACACTGATTATTTGCAGGGAATTCTAAACAGAACAGTGATCAACCCGCAAAACACCGGCGGCTCAGTGGCCCATTTTGTGGTGAGTTCTCTGTATTTTTCATGTAGCTATAACTAGTTTTTGTTTTTGTTTTTGCAATAGTGGATTGTTTCATGAATTAGCTGCAGTTCCTTTCAGGCTTTTCACCCGACTTCTTCACTCGGATCCACTCATCATGTCGAGGCGGCAGGCAGAGCAGAGTTGGAGCTGGCAGAAGGGGGCAAAAAAAAAAGCCAAAGAGAGAAAAAAGAAGGCTTTGAAGAAGACTGAGCTCGCAAAGCTGTATTTTAAAGTTGGATGGCACATCAGAGGCACGAGCAGCTACAGTTCTGCCTTTTTGAGGGATATACACGCTCGTTCTGTGGCATCCAAAAAGAGCATTCTCTTCTCAAGGCGAGCAGAGAGAGACCAAACATGCACCACCATGCTCCCAGGCCTAATTATCCTTTGGATTGCAAACAGAGAACTGGTTTCAGCGGAGCAGCGACGAGCAGAGGATGGCTATATCTGAAAATAATAAAATGTGACATGATTTCAGCTGTTATTTACATTCACATTATAGCCTGACACTATCATTTAAAGTGACTTTAGAGTGCAACGCTAGAATAAGTTTAATTTCCTTCGCTTCCTTTGTCCTTGAAGTTCCTGTTTAATAGAGATATGAGAAGAAAAAGCTGGGCTGAAGCTGAGAGAACCCTAATCATCTAATGTTGTCCTTAGAATCATGAATATATTCTGTGAAGGCTGGTTCAACACACACAGCAGAATAAACTGTGTTCCCTTGAACACCAACATACCAAGCAGCCAATAGTAGATATTTAAATGCTCAAAATACGGGTTTTCGCACAACATAAAGGCAACATTTCTGTATACTGATAATAGATTTAAATGGAGAAATAAAAGCCAAGTTGTGAGGCATTTACACCAAAAAACACCAGTCCTCCCATTCATTGGAGACCCCTGCAGTGGAAACCAGAAGAAAGATGCAGCGTAAAAAGTTGAAACTGATTTATTTTGGAGGGACCAGTCTTCTTCAATACAGCATGATGTTCATTTTGTAAATTAAGGTCGAGAATTTGAGTAAAATAGACCATTAAGCAGGGTACGCTTTAGGGCGGGGCTATCTTGTGATTGACAGGTCGCTACCACAGTGATGTCCCGTCTGAGAGTTGTTCGTCTTTTCGTCTTACATCTTTAACTCTTTCACAGGTTTTTTCAATTCATGAAAGTTAAATTGGAAAATTTTGGTCGCCTTAAAAGATGTCTTATTCAGCGTTTGGGTGGACTTAGCTCCACTGTCTCTCGTGTCACTTCTGGTTGCAAAAACCAAAGATGCCGCCGGCCCAACATGAGGCTTCAAAACGGCGCTCCACAAACCAATGGAGGACGTCACTGTGACGACGTCCACTTCTTAAATACAGTCTGTGGTTTAGCTGCTGGGAAATGAATAAAGCTGCCTTCAAGTGTGGAACGAAAAAAGTGTTAGATGCTGTTCAAGAATTGTAAGGCGGACCAGGGTACAAGCAGACAATGGAGTAAGTTCTGATTTAACGGCGTACGTGCCTCAGACATATTTCTACTTTTAGATATTAAGCAGCTGAAACTGAAACTCATATCAACTTTAAAACAGCAGTGAAATAAACGTAATCTCCTTGGTGCCAGCAACTAGTAGTGAGGGGCAAACCAAACAATAGATGCACCGAACATTCTCCTTCACATGTTTATGTTAACATTAAATCAACATTTCAAGTTAATTCATTCATAATTCCTGCATAGATCGAGACAATAGATTCAACAAACAGAGAAACGAGAGCCGGTTGGTGGGAGGAGTTTGCGATAGAATGTATGCAAGAGAAATACAAATTAGTTTGCCTGTATCTGAAAAAGATGAAGTGTGACATGTGCTCAGCCCTCATCTAAACGCTGCAGCCTCCCTCCCACGGAGGCTTGGGGAGGTGACTGGGGAGAGAGAGGAGCTGAGGAAATGCCTGTGGCCGAGCCTCTTATTTTTCCATGGCAGCGTTATAAACATATAGAGCAATAACATCTCCTGTATGTTCCCTCTCTGTCCGCAGAGCTGTGGCCGGCCTCTCCAGAGCAGCACTATGTTATTACGGCCTGCTATGAATGCCGCCTGTGTGTGTGTGCGTGTGCGCACATGTTCTTATCTGTCTTGTGCTGCCGCTCACATGTCTGCCTGTGCATGCGACACATTCGCCCCCTAAAACGACGCACGTGACGTATAATAAGTGCAAATGTTTATTTCAAAAGACTTCCTGTGTAAATGATCCCACTCGGCCAAACACAGGTAGATTCACAGAGGCTGACACGCGGGCGTATAAATATGTCACAGAAATAGACTGGAGGTAAATGGTGGCGCTTGTGCGTCAGCTGAATGGGCCCGACTGTCTGGGGAACAGGAATAAATAGGTCTTTGCAGTTCGGCCTCCCCCACCAACAAGTAGTGGTAAAGCATTAAAGCATAGCAAGTTTACCTGCGTGTGTATATTACAATTTTATTTATTATTATATACAGTATAGCCATTCAGAGAAGTACATTTCACTATACACATTCATCATTCAGTGTATACTATCAAGTCAAGGTTCCAATGCTTTTCTGCAGCATGGCCGTTTCAGTTTTGTAACAAACAGGAGCTTTTAGTAACTGACTAAATAGATCTATTAGCTTTAAAAACATGTTTACTAGGTTTTAACACTATTTTTATATTTACATTCAGTTGCCAGTTCATGAAATATACCGAGCTAAAATTAATCAAACTCAACAGCCTTGCAAAGAATCTTATCTTCATTGAATAGTTCTATAATCTATCAAAAGTTGTATAACTTTCATGAAAATATGATTTATTCTTCAGCTTTAGCTAGGTGCATTTAATGAAAGGATATGTCTTATAATTTGAAAATATCTTTTATGTATTTTATGATTCTGTATGCGTCACACGTTTAAAGCTAAACAAGGAACTTTCATTTCGTGTTGATTTTGGTGGTCCCTGTGGACAAAAGTGGTATAATAATAATAACTAAATAGAAACAGACAATCTTCTCTCTGATGGTGTCGTATACTAATGTAGGTCATGTAGAAGTATCAGGATGAAAAAGACTGTTTTCTAAACAGGTAAGAGGTCCTCACAGTAACTTTAAGTTTCCTGGCCACAAAACGTAAAGCTTAAATGACGATTTATTTCACCTTTATTTTTGTAATGGCGGCACATATGTTTTTAAGTTGAGACAATTAAAACCAGTTTCGAGAAAGATATTCTTAATGGTTAAAAGAAAACAGTGTTGATTGACTGCTGGAAAACCGAAATCCTTTTGAACACATTTCGGTCTCTGCACATCTTCCAGCAGCATGCAGCTGAATGAGGTGCCTCTCAAGGACAACAAACTTCAAAGGGAGAGAAAAAGGGACTGAAGCACACTGAATATGTTGCAGTGTGAGAACATCACATTACTTTGTGCTTTGGTACAAAAAAGGTCATTTTTAGCCTTTGGAAATAAACAATCAAAGCTATTTTCTGGACAGACTCATTTGTCATCGCAGGAAATAACAATATTTCATACCTGTCAATAATTATATACTGTATTTTGTCTGGCGGGCTCTATTTATTCCTCCAAATGCTACACCAGGCCGAGCAGCAAAGAAAGACTCGGTTTGGCCCCAAGGGATCCATCCATCCCTCCTCGTCCCCAATGACAAAGACATGTACCAGTGTGGAGAGAAAGGGATCTGAAATGCTGTACTTCTTTTTAGCTCAGTCCTCCTGGAAATCCCCTGTGCTATAAGCATTTAAAAGTCCATGACCAGTAAAAAATGTGGCAAAAATACAAAAACAAAGCTGGCTATAAGAAGCTGTATGGATGAGACATGGGAGCCGGGAACTTTTCATCATGTTTCTTTACATTCGTCACACTGTGCCGTCACTCTTCTTCTTATTTACCACAGATTTTAAGAATGTTTTAACAAACTAAAATGCTTTCAGGTGTTTTTGCATCCTTCCTGCTTCTGGTTATCCTACTATTCATCTGTCTCTCTTTAGTTATTACAAGAAAAGTTTAGTCTTATGATTTATCAGTCTGTTGACAGCAGGAAGATATAATCTCTAACATATGTACGTGCAAACAGATATCAAAAACAACATATTTGTTGTTGTTTATGTCTAAGTGTATGGTATTGTCTTTTTTTCTGATTTTGCCTCTTTTGTCTGTAATTACATATAAAAAAACAGCATAAGAAAACCAATCCGTTAAATTGTTCACGATGTGTTCTTGTCTGTCAGCAAACTCTCTACTTTCAGATTTTCTCTATATTCCAGACACATGATATCAACACGCCAGTCCGAAACAATGTATACGTTCTACTCGAGCATTTCTTCATAGATTTACCAGTGAAATCCTTGGAAGAGACATGGCTGTGACTCTGTTGTGAAGATGCACCAGCTGGGCAAAGCTGAGCACCCAGTCTGCTGTTTTTTTTCACATACCGCCTCCTGTTATTCTCTAACAGCAACGTCCTTTTGGGTTTAAAGACTATGAGTTCTGTTTTTAATCTAATCTCATGCAACACATGTGTATGGAAGTTCTGAAAGGCAAGTGAGGGGAAAAAAAGCTGGTGAAAAGAACAGTTTTGGAGGTAAAAGAGTTTGTTTCTTGTTGTAATACTCCTTTCGGCCACAAAAGGCTGAAAATGCACGACTGAGCCATGTTCTAAATAAGTATTCCCTAACGGCAGATTAAAATAAATTTCTAGCCAAAAGAAATGCCTGACCGTAATTTTACATAACTTGCTAGTAAGTCAATCCATTTAACTACGCTCTTTTCCTTAACCTAAATGAAAGGTTTTTTTGCCTCAGCCCAACTTCCTGTGAAGACAGAAGTTTATTTTGAAAAGACAATATGTAATGACACGCTGAAACGTGCAAAACTGACACTATAGGGCCCATAGCTCGTCATAGTTTGAAGCTTAGTGCCACTGAACGAGCTGCATTTGACACATCGGCGATATAATCTGTTGCGATCCATACGGTACGTTGTGTTTAGAGTGCACGGAGAAAATAAAACATCATTCATGACAACATGATCATGAAAACAACCAACACTTACACAAAAAAAGTAAAGTGAGTAACTTCAAAAAGGTATCCTTGCAAAAGTGTTTACACCCGTTTCATGAAAAAATTATTGTTTGAAGTTAGAATTTTCTTCAAATTGTAATTTAAATGGATCACTTGCCTCACATCCACAAACACACAAGCTACACCGAAACAACTTTGAATAAAGGTGTTGGAGAAATCTGTCAATCCCACGTCATGATCCACCCTCTGTTATTTCTGTTCAATTCCTTTCCATGCAGGATGTAAAACTGTTTTATTTTCTACCTTTTTAATAACTCAACAAAAGCCAAAGTCACAGACTCAAGAAGCTGTGTCTTCACCAAAACATTTTTTCCGCAGTCAGATTCTCATACATACATTTGAGTTTTCTCAAAACAGTTTTGGCGGTGCACGACGAGCCCCGGGGATTATTGTCATAGCCAACCCCGATATTATAGAATTACAGTCAGACAGAGCGACTCCTGGTGCTGCGCGGACAATTACTCTGCGGCCTGGATCTCGGTGGAAAAGCTGCATCAGAGAGAAACCTCAGTCTATCAGATGCTGAAAAAAAGGGGGAAGTGTTGGCAGATAATGTGTCAATAACCAAAGTAATCACAGCGGGGCTCAGAGGGGGTCTGACTCCACTTTATTAGAAAGTTCCTCTCCAAGAAGAAATGCAACACCGGTGGATTTTGTGCAGAATGCAGACGGGCTCTGACCATTTAGACAGTTCTATTACTGTTTGCCTTTGTTTTTAGGCCGTAAAGCAAGTTATTTGCACAATTGCAGGCATCTCTCGGCCGATGTTATCAAAAACTATACTTTCACCTCTTCAAAGACTTTCTTGATCTACAGGAGCTGCCTGAGTAAAACCACATTTTCACATTAGATTTCTGAGGTTTGATGGCTCTTTCATCCAAAGACTTTTCACAGCAGTGTTCAGCGCCTGTGGAGGCCTCGCGGTCTGCGCTGCCGGTTCAGACTCCACGGTGAGCGGTGAGCTGCCTCCATCTTGTGGTGAAGGTTTCATCCTACATTTAAAAACCCAGACTATTTCAAGATCCTCCAGCACGCTGTTCTCATTTTGCCACAGAAAAAAAAGGGCAGCTCAAGGTGGCAGTGTACCTCCACAAATCATTTTACTTAACAATATCTGAGTCACAGAGAGATAGAAAAAAATGTACATACACTTAAGTACAAGGCTTCCAAATCATTGTCCCAACAATGTTACTATCATTATTTATTAAATCTGGTAAATACAACTACATTTGAGATCTAATTTTAAAGGGGGACTTAGAATGAAATAAACCATAATTTATTCAAACAAACATAAAAAAAATATATATATATATAAATTAAAAATACAGAAGAGAAAGGAGGTTCAGAAGAAGAAATGATAGCCCCAGGCCAGTGAATAAACAGATAATAAGGTGATGTACAGGTGATTTAGAGACTATCTTTATGGTCGCATGCGTTTCGGTTTTATTGCTGGTTTGTTCTGGTTTTCTTGGAGTTTAACTGGAAGGTGTGGCGGTCTCAACTGGGATCTTTTTCCTTTTGTCCAGCAAACACATGCACTATTCTTCAGATAACAGCTCTTATATTGCGTTTTAGTTTATATTTTGTACATCAAGTTGTCAATTTGAACCCCTTGACCCCTTTTGAACTATAACGCGAACTAATGCTCTGCAGCTAAACATCATTCAGTCTTACAGAACTTTAATTTAAACTTTTAAAATCTAAACTTTTCCAAACATACCAAATATGTCTGGCCACATTTAAAAAGTGTTTTATTTCCATTTGATAGAATGGAGGGGCCATCAGACACACACAGTCTTGGATAGTGTTGAATAATAATATTTTCACAAGCTAATTAAGAGGAAATAAAGGGGAGAGACATCACTCCCATCTTTGCGTCATACAGCAGATGCGGTTCCTGAACATGTTCTGTTCTGTTATTTGTGCATCACTTACTTACATGTAATGTCTTGATAATAATAGGTAACCATGGGTAATTATTATTTCCCCATGACAAGTGGGTAAACCCCCTCCACCGATGAAGAACATGAGACGTGTGAAAGCCTCAGAAAAAAAGCTAATGAGTGGAGCTTGAGTTAATATTAATTCCTGTTTCCATAGTATACTCAGTATATACTTTCAATTTAAACCCAAATAAATCTGGTTTCAAATCCAGGTGAAATATTTTACTTTGGATTGGCAGAAATCAAAAGTCAGCTTGAGGACTCTATACTTATCTTTTGGGTAACAACACACAGTTTGGTTAACCGTTGTATACTTGAAACACAACAACAACAACAACAACAACAGGAGGTCATTGCGTATTCCCTCATTCTCAGATATAAAATGTACTTTTACTAGTATTTCAATAGATTTTTCTGCCAACAAAATCAAATCTCTCATGTTAATAAACCCACTTTTTGGCAAGCAGATCCTCCACACAAGAGAGAAACGCCTTGATGAGAAGATAAAAAGCCTATGTATGAATAAGCAACAAAACCAAGTTATAAACTCTTCAAAGAAACCTTTTTTTAATTTTATGTCTGGCCTCAGGACAATTTGCAATATTAACACATGTAATTTATTTCACTCTTTGTACACAAAGTTTGCAGATAACGATGCTCCAGCTTCACAGAGCAGACGGTGTTGTATGTGGTGCATCAAACTGGCATGTATTGTACAATTACTCTCGTCATATCCTAAAACACACACTGAGAAGAAACCTGATTTCAAAATAAATTCTGTTCCCTCGTGAATAACATCATTGAACGTAAATAACACCAGTGAGATAGAAAAGTGGAACAATGACAGTTAATACAGAATACAGACATTTATTCTATGATTGGTATATTTCTGTTTGCATCTTTTTTACAGTAAGGGTCTTTTTTGAACTGTCATTACTCCCAAAGCCTCAGTGGCAGAATGTTAGGCGCATGCCCGATGTCCACAAGCTGTGTGGGTACCGTACTGTTCTGCAGAGCATTGCATTTGGGAGTTTTCAGGCAATTTGTTTCATCCATCCACCATCTTTAACCACTTATATTCACACCTACAGGCAATTTAGAATCATCCATTAACCAAAGCTGCATGTCTTTGGACCGGAACCCGGAGAGCACCCACGACTGACACAGGGAGAACATGCAAACTCCACACAGAAGGGAACCAAACCCATGTCTGTATTTCCAGCCTAAGCTGTGAGCATTCACACTGCCTTTTCTGCAGGAAATGAAAGAGCTTTGTCACATGTTCTTCACGCCACCTCTCTCCCTATATGGGAGGCCGATGAGCTTGGTATACCAGCCCACTAATAGTTAGCACTGAGGCACCAGAATCTCTGGCTGATTGTCATTACAAAGTACCAGAGGCACTACATTTAATATGTATTCCCTGCGCTCACCTCTATGGACGAGAAGGCCTGCACGAAAGCCCCCCCCCCCCCCCCCCCCCCCCGCATTCCTCAAGTCCGAGACGACCCCTCTGCCACAGTTGTCCTTCGACGGAGCCCGTCTAATGCCTGTCTAACTGGTTTCTGCCGTGCCGAGGTGTCCGAGGGTCACCTGGTTGATCCTGCCAGGTAGCATGTGTTTGTCTCAAAGATTAAGCAATGCAACCCCGAACTGTTACGGTTCCTTCGCTTACACTAACATACAATTTGACATTGACACTTAAATTTGTCTCCTTAAAATAAGTCAGATTATCTAAGCAATAGAGTTTTGGAAATGGTTGCCCTTTCTAAGTCATATTTCACTTTATACACACACACACGTGACAGATCCACTTCTCCAGCAAATTTCTGTGAAGCTCACAATTGAGAGTTTTGTGAATTGTGCTGTTTTGTTTGAGTGTACTTCCTCAGAACTTGTTTGTTGTTGCCAGTTGTGTTCAACAATGACTCTCCTTCTAACTTTTAATAACTGCAAACAATTCAGGGTGCAGTGGTTAGAGCTGATACCATGCAGTTTGACTCCCAACGCGTCAGGAAAAAATAAATGACTTCAAACCCTCTGCTGTTTCCGGTGACACACGGTTGATTTATTAGACCTGCAGCACATTCTAATTACTGTCAGATCTTGTCAGCTTAAAAGGAAATTAATTTCACATTTCTTTATTTCCAGCAACGTTTTGAAACATCTTTTCCTCCAACAAATGTCTAGTTACCTGTAGCTGCCTTGATTTCAATATGTCATGTTGTAGCCTGGACAGATAAAATATGTTACTCATGCATTAATGTAAGTGAATCAAGTTTCATGGTCTAGTAGGATTTGTCAGTTATTGTTGGTTCAGTGCATCATAATTGAACTTTCCTTTACAGTTTTAAATACTGCACACAGTGCTGAACACTACCACTGTTGTGAGAACTTACTCGTTGGGGGTTTGTTCGGACCGGCTCTCTGGCCCAGTGTCCCCCTGAGAGACCTTAAGCCCTGAACCCTTATGGACTTATCTGACGTCACCTGTTAAACGGCCGAGTGTGAGGGGCCGTAAGGGCTTGAAATGGTGTAAATACGATTGAGACTTTGCTGCAACATGTCACGTTAGCATGAAAATGTCATAAAATGTTCTTTACAATTGTGTTTGATGAATACAACTGTGTATTATAATATTGTCTTGCATTCCTGTACTGTGATGTGTTTAATGTACTATCTTTAATCCTTAATGTTTCTATGTAAATTTAAAATGCCATACCCTTGTGCCGTCCTCTTTGTTTACCTTTTTTTTTGTACAACTCTGGCTTCCAGGCTTCCACTGGTAACCCCGTGTTTGATACAACATCAAATCTGCGAGTGTGGGTTTGGGATTGGGCCTCTTTTCCCCGAGGCCTCGTACTCTCCTCTCACTCCCGAGACCTGCTGCCATCTAACCGTCCACTAGATGCCCACAGACTCTCTTGCTCCTGCTGGTCACCTGACATCCCCTCCCACCTACACACCTGCTCCCACTTGACCTCTCCTGTTGTCAGCGCCGTCATGTGCTGCACGCCTTTGCTCTCTCAAGTCTGTTACCTATTTCTATATCTGTTTCCTGCCCATAGACTCTTCAGCTTTTGCAGCTTCCCCATGAAATCGGAGAACTGACCCTATCTGCATGCATCTGTCTGCATCTTGGGGCCTTCCCTTGTTGCCTGTTGAATTCAGCCCTGGGACACCCACACACCTGTTAACGTAGAGCTGATGAAAGGCTGATCATTTACACATAAATCAAATATGCACCAATCGCAATAGAAAGTCAAATAACTGTTTTCCAAGAAGATTCTGTCACATATGAAAATGTAGGAATTGTCTCATAAATACAGTTGATCCATAGATACAGTCTTACAATGTGAGAATGTAATATGATATAATCACACTTTACTCTGGCTGGGTATTGTTTTTATATATTTCTACTCATTGAGGGATGTGTTTAGTAATTGAACAGATATATTATTATATGGATGGGACAAATTTGGGTGTCAGGGTTATTGGGTCATCCTTTTTTTCACACAGTGGCACCTAATTCCTTGCTATGTTATTATTTCAGATAGTTAGCTCCCTGCTTGAGTATTAAGAAAATTATTCAGCACAGGTTGGGGAAAAGGAAGGCAGCTATTTTGCATTTTCTGTTAAAGTTGTAATCTAAATTACTATTTCAAGGACGGATTATTTGCTAAATCACACACTAAATAATTAACATGCTTTTCAATATTTGGAAACAGTTAACTGAATCAGTTTAAAAACATTTTTTTCCTTCATCTTTATTTTCGACGAAAGGGAAATAAAGTAAGTGCAGATTTCTAGTTTCAGTGTCAGATAAACAAGGAAAAGTGTAGTAAAAGTTATTTGTTGCGGTTGTGACTGCGGTTTGTTGTTTGTTCCCTCAGAGACACCCTGAACCCAGCAACAGGAGTCTGTTGTGTCTCTCCACGAGCTTTTTGACCCCACTGTCTGCTGAACGAGGCAGAACATGACCACGCCCCCTGTTACTCAGCGTGTGTGTCTATTGGCTGCTGTGAATCATCTGGTGCCTGGATGTGGCTGCTGTCAAGGGTTTATACTATTAAAACTCCCCCAAACTCCTCCATCCTGCCTGACACTTGTTGCTGCTGCCCCGCGCAGCACCGGGAGAGGCCACCTGAACCGCTTCAGCATTTCCTTTAGGGATTTTGTTTCTTCCCGCGGGGAGTGATGAACTCCATCGACCCTCAGTCCCATCACCAGCACCAGCACCACACCTCCCCTACAGTCGGCTCTCTCCCACCCAAGGGCGCCCAAGAGGCCCCGGCCGACATGGCCGCCGTCTACTGCGACAACTTCAGCAGCATGTACCACCAGCAGAGCCTCCAGGGCGCACAGAGACCCGCCGGCTACGGCCTCGGGGATTACGCAGCGTCTCCAAACCCGTACCTGTGGATCAACGGGCCGGGCGTCAACTCCTCCGCCTCCTACCTGCACGGGAACAACCCGGCGTCGTTCATCCCGCCCTCCTACGGCTCGCAGCGGCAGTTCATAACAAACTCACCTGGCTTCGGCGGGCCCGACCTCGGCTGGCTGTCCATCGCCAGCCAGGAGGAGCTGCTGAAGCTGGTGCGGCCGCCGTACTCGTACTCTGCGCTCATCGCCATGGCCATCCAGAATGCGCACGAGAAGAAGCTGACCCTGAGTCAGATCTACCAGTACGTCGCCGAAAATTTCCCGTTTTATAAGAAGAGCAAAGCCGGCTGGCAGAACTCGATCCGGCACAACCTCTCTCTGAACGACTGCTTCAAGAAGGTGCCGAGGGACGAGGACGATCCAGGTACCGTGAACGCACCAGGGACATGTTATTCCGAACAAAATGTTGTGTTTAAGTACAGTTTACTCACCTGGGAGTCTCCAGAGTCCCACATTAGTGTGGGAAGTATAAACACGAATAAAACTCACGTAATTAACACTTTGTTTCTTCCTTAAATCCTACAATTATTTAAATATATATATTTTTTCTTTTTCTTCTTCATCTAATTTACTTAGAGTTTAATGAATTGTATGTGTGGTAAAATAAGTCATGGGAATACTCAAAACACTAACTGGTGCTTTGTAGGAATCTTCTAATTTATTTTAATGGCAAAAAGTTATTTAAAATGTGTCAAATATTGCAGCTGCTGTAATAAATATAGTAATGCAGTTTTCAAAGGTACACATATAAATTATTATTGATTCATATAAATTAATTACAAAGAAATGTTAAACAACACAATATAATTACAGCAATTAAAGGCATATAACGGATAAAACATGTCCTATAAATATGACTTGGCTCTTAAATACAGGTGCATGACAGCAATGTTGTTTTTAATCCTAAACTGTGAATGACAGTCCGCTCAGAAAAGGTGTTATTATATATTGTGTTATATTATTATTGTTGCCTTAAACTGTCCAGCATTTCAGAAAATACTCAACACAGGCCTCCTTATATGAGATAAATAATAAGATTTTTCTTAATGATAATTGTTATGATAGATAACTTGAAATTGTCTTCCCAATGTGTTTAGACATAACTTGATGGGAAAATGATGAAGATTTTATTTAGACTAAATAAATTCGACATATTTGGTTCCATCAAAATCCAATATGAGTTCTAATATGTTACCTGTCTCAATTACAGGAAAAGGAAATTACTGGACGTTGGACCCAAATTGTGAAAAGATGTTTGACAACGGAAAT
Source organism: Myoxocephalus aenaeus (assembly GCA_038501785.1). Classification (NCBI taxonomy): domain Eukaryota; kingdom Metazoa; phylum Chordata; class Actinopteri; order Perciformes; family Cottidae; genus Myoxocephalus; species Myoxocephalus aenaeus. The sequence continues at coordinate 2,242,228 of JBAMJR010000015.1, forward strand.
TTCCGCAGAAAACGGAAAAGACGTTCGGATCCGAGCAGCGCAGGGGGCGCGGCGGTGGCCGCAGCGGGGGCCACAAAGGTCGAGGATGGCCGGCCGGCGGCAGTGGCCTCATTGAAGCCCTCAGACAGTCCTCAGCTCCTGGGGCCGCCCTCGCCAGAGATGGAGGCGATGAACGAGAACAAGAGCTCGTCATCGTCTTCGCCGCCCGGACTGGCCTCGGCCGCTCCTTGCTTTAACAACTTTTACAGCAGCATGTCGACGCTCAGCTCGGGGGCCCCCGGCCGGCAGGGGTCCCTGGGACTGGTGAACGAGCTGGCGAATAGGAACATTACGGCCCTGAGCCCGTACCACCTCAACCACGGCGGGCAGGACACAGGGGCGCCAGAGCACGGCGAGGGCTTGCATTTCAACCGGGGAGTGTACTACAACACGTTTGGCGGAGGGCAGAGCGGACAGTTCAACAGCCACTTCTACAACAGCTTCAGTGTCAACAGCCTGATTTATCCCCGAGAAGGGACCGAGCTATAGGAGTTGATTCATCACATCGCTCTGAAGCAGAGGGGTCGGAGAGCTTCGCTGCATCGTGAACGCAGCGATCCCTTCACCGAGCAGTTCACGGAGACGTTAGAGAATAGAGTATTTTAGCTCAACTTTATTTAACTTGACAAGCACTCGAGGAAACAAGCAGCCGGAAAGTCCAACAAAAAAAATTAGCACTTATCTTTTTACTCTTTTTAATTTCTATATCAAAGCTCCTGAATGCTGAAATATACTTGCAAAGTAACAACCACTGAACACTTACATCTTTTGTAATATTTTAAGCATCTGTTTTACATTCTCGGGCAGTTTCAACAGATAGCTTCTCTATTCCTATTTTGCTCTTTTGTGTACATTTTTTAATTTTATTTTTTTTGGCCAGTTTTGCCAAATCTAGCCCCATATTTCTTTGGAGCGGCCAAATTATTGCAGTTCATATGCTGAAACTGTCTATTCATATTCATAATCAACTAAAAATCTGCCAAAGTTGCCTTTGTGAGACCACCGTTACCTCAAAACAACAACCCTATGAGATGAAAGTGCCCTGAAAGGGTTGGCATGTTTATTTAGATCCAAATGCAGTAACAGTTGATTTAATACAGATATGATCCCAGACGGGGCTTGCTTTATTTTTTATATCCTCCATGTTGACTGAAACCACAGCACTAAGGCTCATGTAAATACATGTGAACTTTATAAATGTGTATTTTTGTAAATTATGAGAAGAAAAAAAATAGTTTGTGACTATTTATGCTATTTATGCAAATAGGCATTGTTTTTCTACTGATTTCTGAACATAGTTTGATTAAAGCAGAAGTGAATGACATACAAAATACGCCGAAAACAGTATCACTAAAACCCATGTCATATATATATATATATATATACTATATGCTATATTATGGTTTCTCTCAGGATTCAGTGTGACAATCATTGAATGGCTTTTGTATCTATTGTCCTTTTTTATCTTTATACAGTGCATACAGCTTACAGGCAGTTTCAACTGTGACAATTAATAAATATCATGTGGTCTCTATTGTATTGTCCTGGATCATTTTCAAATAGGGCACCAGTGTTTTTGGGGGCGTCATTACCATTTGAATGCATACCCATAAATTTACTTTAATCTCATATTGAATTACTTCCACTCCATTTCAGCTCAATGCAGCCTCTCACCATCTGTATGAAAACAACTAAAAACCTGCATGAGTTGGTCGTGTTCCTGAATTCTAACTTCGTAAACCCATGTGACCCGACTGTTTACAATTTAAATCGCAGAGCAGGTTCTCCGCTCAGAGTTGACTCAGTATTCATAATCCAGTCTGAGTCATTATCTTCATTATCTCTGTTTGCATCTCACACCGACTGCCTTTTCATTATGATGATTTAAGACCCAAGTTCACGTCCAACTCCAACAACGTTTATCTGCCTTTTATTCCAGTAAGTCAGCGTCTCTTCCTGTCAGATCAGGGATCAGTGTTTGAGGAATGATGTTCCCCTTTAGAAGACAATCTTGTTGCAGAAAAACATTCACAGTCATCTCCACTTTGTCTCGCTTTGTTTTCGGTCGCGTGGCCTCTGGAGTGGGAACCATGTTGACCCCCAAAAACCATGCATGCTGGATGAGAGAAGGACAAGGGAGAAGCTCTGTGAAATGAAGGAATACATTAATATAATTGCAGAAAATTGTTATAAACATGAGTGTTCACTGTAATGACTTTATCTTACAGTCATTTCCTTGTGGTTTCCTGTAATTTGGTACAAATCACTGGGAAAATGAGGACAGTGTTCAGTTGCTGCACCGTCAATAAATTAATTCCAATGAATTGCCTTTTAGTAAATGCAAAAGTGGGGAGCTTAACCTGCAAAAAGTTTAGTTTTTTTCACAATCATACACATACAAAATGAATATATATGTGGCTTTAAAGGGAGCTTTATTTTCAATTAAATTATGTTTTCGTCCATGTCCCCAAAAGTCTGAAATAATTCTACTTCTATTTACTGATCACATAATCTTTCTATGCAGCATTACAATGAGATACAAAAAAAATCTTATTTTCATCAACAACCTAAAAAATGATAAATGTGTCTCTTCTTTTAAAATCCCACTCCATCCTCCATGCTACTTTGAAACAGATAATCCCTTTCTCAGAGAGCATATCGTTCCTTCTGAAAAACAACAACATAACAGCTGATGTACTTCGGCAAAACTCAAGAGAGAAAGTTCAAGTTTGGAGGCGAGCCAAGCTCCCTGCAAAGACACCGCAGTTGACGGGCGTCTTGATTTAGAAAACAGAGAAACAATAGAGCTATTGTCCCTGGTCCTTCACGCCAATCCCCATGTATCAATTAGGGGCTCTCTGAAGAGAGGTGAAGATATCCCCCTTAGACCGACGGGGTTAAAGCTTCTACTTTGTCTCCATTCTCCGACAGCATTTGCCCCAAATTGAGAGGAGGCCATTTTGCTTTGTTCCTGCTATGAAACGACTCATCGGGGAAATTCCCTCTTCAAATATTTGCCACCCATCGTGCAGATTAGAGCCAATGATTTGATCATTTATTTGGTTTTCACAGTTTATGATTCACACCACGCATGTGTTCAAGGTACTTACAGTGTTATGCCGTGAAATTGATATGATGGTACAGTCGGTTTCGGACCTCATTGAACTTAACTGGTGTATAATTACGGGAACAACTGCAAACCGAATAGCTGGTGAAAGTGTGGAAAGCAGCTTTGTTTCTCTTATATCACTTGTATTCAACAGAGGGTCTAAATCTACTTGAAGGAAAGAAGAAGAAAAAACTGTCATTTGATAATAATAAAACTAGTAATTTAGGTCTCTTCATTAAGACAACTTCATAGCCAAAGACTCACACTGTTGTAGTCCAATGTGCAGAAGCCTAGTGTGAATTTTAAGCAAGAGTTTGTCAAGTTTTAAATTTTTTCCATGTCTTATTTAGTCAACAATATTGCCGATATAGTTAGTTAGTTAGTTCGTGTTTAATAAGGTTGGTGCAGCCTCGCCTCACGCTTAGTGATGTAAAACAGAAGCTTGCTGCTGATCATAATCAGTCATAGTTTTCATTAACTTAATTAATTACTTTATCATTTGTGTTGATCTTAAATAGGAGTTTCCTTGTCTGTGAGGTTTGCTCTATGACGCCACGACGACTTGATCTGATGCCAAGATATTACTCGAGGTTGATGGCGGTTGTATGCATTGATCAGGCGGTCCAAAAAGTTTTTCACTCTGGCAGACAGTGCTGTCCCCAACCCCCTTCCTTCCTGTCAAGTGTGAACTTCTCAATTAGAGGGGATCCACTGACCCACACTGTTTGATCACCGTCTTTTTTCGCCTGGAACATCAGGCACCCCGTCCTAATTTGGCACCCGCACAGCTCTATCGGGTGACATTTGAAAAGCGCCCATTGTTGGCCCGGCTGGGAAGCAGGTTGAACACGGGATCCTGGGTGCCGCGTTCGAGGGGTGACTGTATACTGTAGGTTCATGTCCTAAAACGACCCCACGGGACCCCTCAACCTGAATTGTTCCCCTGATAATGGACAGGGAGCTGGTGACGCCTCGCTAATGAGAAACATCTTACAGGGAGCACAGAAAGCAACTGTTCTGTCTTGTCAGCATGTTTCACGTGAAGGGCTGGGGATCAACTTCATCAAGGGGTCTCTGACTGTGATGTTAAACAAGGACAGACGAGGGATGTTGTCAGACCAGTGGATCATTTCAGGACACGAGCACCAATCAAACCAGGACAAACTAGGTTTGAAATGTTTCGTTGATTATGACATCCAGTATGTGCAGAAGATACTGAGCAAAAGAATAGAAAAGAGTATCTGACTTGTTGTACAATTCTAATTTGTTCAACACGGGCAAACTTCACATCAAGGTTCTAAATGAGGTAACTGTTTGAACTTCACTTCCCCCAAAACCCTACAGCTTGATCGTTCTACTTCAACACACTCATGCTCACCTCAACTGAAAGTCTTTGATGTTTTTTAAAAACTTTAACTAAGGAATGACGGAGAAAGAGAAAAAACAATTTGATGCTATTTCAGAAACTGTTTGAGGTTCACTGTCAACTTTTTTGTCACGTCCTGTTGGTGGACAAGTGACCCTAACTGACCCTCAGGTGTCTCAACTGGGAGGAATGGGATGCTCTGGCCGGCGGCAGCACTGACTTGTGATTTAGCCTTAGAAAGTGATGTATTTTTCTATTTTGAGCCTTTTTAACTTTTTAGCAGACATCTACATTTGTGATTCAGGTCCAGTAGAGAACCGTTGTCGTATCATCACCCCATCTTTCTCTTCCCTCTTGATTTTAATCAATTATGAATTGATTAATTAATCATGAATATCTTTGACAACACCTTAACAAGGGTTGTTTTAACAGACTAGTTTAACCCACCTGTGATATGTTTAAATATGTTTGCAAATTTGTCCAAAACAGTGAAAATACATGAAATAAAACAGACAAAACGTACTTGAACAATTACTTTTGAACAGTGATGGATGCAGCATTCAGATCCTTAACTTAAAGCTACTAATGCTGCGTTCACACCGCTTCAGTTTACTCGCGCAAGTGAAAAAAAGGGGGCGACAAAGGGGGCGTGGAATAAATAACCACTAGTTCTGCTTTATACTTGTTGTGGAAGTCCCAAAAACGTTGGAACGTCAAACGCCCTCGTGTTTGGGTTCATAACGCCATCAGTAGCCGCACACAGCTCGGTGAATTTCACTGACTCCTCCAGGAACTGCGCCTTGCTTATCTACGTAAAAACACTGTTACCGTTTCTGCCATCCACCATGGGAATAACCACTAGTTCTGCTTTATACTTGTTGTGTAAATTCCACATACGTCGGAACATCAAACTCCATGGTGTCTGGGTTCATAATATTATCCGTAGTTGTCGTAGTTGGCAATATTGTCTTGATTTTGGCAGTCCCTGTGCCCAAAAGTGGTAGTGTTTTGGAGCACCAGATTCCCTTTAGAAAACCTCAGATTTTACTGCAGCAGTCTGATCTGCCTCTCTCAGTCCTGGTTCTGGTCCTCCAGTGCCTCATTTCCCTCCAGTGGGCCCAGCAATATGGCCTAGGCCTCCAGTAGCCAGGTGTCGGTGTGGACTTCGAGCAGGGACTGGAGGAGCAGCAGGAAGAAGCTCTGCCGGGAGCTGAGCTCTCCGCCTCCCTCTTGGAGCTCCAACTGCAGGTTGAAGGCAGCAGCGAAGCCGGATCCTGGTCTGTCTGAGGCCCCGCTTAAGTCTGAGCTAAAGGAGTTTCTGGTGAAACTATGCCCTAAATCATTCCCTCTGATTTCGCAGGAAATCGAAACCTATCCTTGTTGATGGTCTCGCTCACTTATGTAGGTCATATAGAAGCATCAGTAGTATCTTTAAGTAAAAAGCAGATGCCATATTGTAAAACAATTAAATGTCCTACGGTAAAAAAAAAATACTTTGGCAAAGGTACACAGTAGTATCAGCCAAATGTAGTAGATGTTCTAAATCAATAACAAAAGTAAAGCTACTCTATGTAGGAAAAGGGAATAGTTGCTAAATGTAGAAGGTGGAAACAGTGTATGTGTTGTTCAGTTTATATGTGCATAAACTGTTAAAACAAAAGACAACAGCAGAGAAGTGGAAGAACATGTGTAGGAAAACATCTTGATGGGATGTGTCCGGGAAGGAGGAGGAGGTGGTGGTGAGGGTTGATCGCGGGGTGGCTCGGGGGGGTCCTGAGTATGATTTGATCCTGGAAGGCTCAATTAAGTGGTTCGTTTACCCCTCGTGTGGAGCTGGTGAATTGGAGCCAGGTCAGCTCCGGGTTGAGGTGTTGTTCATTATTTTTCCGCCTGTCGGATCCCATAAGCGGCCGCTGGAGACGGTGGCTGCTCGGCGGCCGAGGAGCAAAGGGCCTGCCGGTGGGGTACGTCAAACACACTCAAAGCCTCTCCCCTTGCCTGGGGGATTATGATCAACAAAGCATGTCCCACACCTGCACCGGCCAGCACAATGGAAACTCCGCGGGCCAATGGAGACGCAGAGAGAGACCAGTTATTAGAGTCCCCCACCAATGAAATGGATTACATTAACCCCTTCTGTTGTTCTTCCTCCCGGAGCTTAAACATCGAACTGACAGACTCCACATCCCATTGAGAATAAAATCCCAGTAACACTCTGTTACAACAGCTTTATTCCGGTTTATCCACCAATGGGGAAGTATTGTGTCTCCACTGTTAAACAGTGTGATGACTTGGTGAAGGCTTGTAAAGTTGTACTTAAACTTTGGCTGGCTGGTTTTACCAACAGCACGTATTGTTGTTGACTGTACAAAGCACTGGAGTCAGAGAGGAAGAACAGACTTCTTTGACAAGTAATGAACTCAAATAAAACACAGCAAAACACAGCAAAGACAACAAAAAACTGAAGGTAAGTATCTGTAGGAGTCAGCTTGTTTAGACCTACGAAGTCAGGTGTGTGACCAAAGAAAGCTCCACAGGTATCAACCACACCCTAGAGACAGGAAAAGTGTCTGTAAAGTATTTTGGGTCTTGGCAGACTTGGGTGTCTTCACCAAAAGGTTAGCATTAGCTAATGTCTCATTCACATATTTATATATATATAATATTTCAGAAAACTTGACATGCATGAAATAATAGCCATGTGAGTAATACACGTTTCAGAGTGATGTATCGTAGTTAATCTTTCTTTACCCTATTCCCCTGCCATGTATCAAAATGTATGTAATGTTACAAAACACATCTTAAAGTTTAAAGGCAGTTTTCTCTAAATGAGTGTTTTTTTTTAACTTTACATCACATTTTATCCTTCAACACATGGCCAAAATATGTCAACAACATTGAATACAAGAGCTTTGAACCTGGCTTTATTCAATGATTTAATTTATGTACATTTGTGCAAATTAATATATATTTATTAACATACTGGCTCATTTGCATGTAAAGACATTTGCATGTAGTTGTGCCCCTTCATCTCAAGTGATTTTGGTCGAGAATCTTTTTAAATTTGCATAATTTTACCGTTTGTCAGGTCTGAGTATCTGAGTACCTTTAACACGTTTATGGGATGCACTTGAACCTGTTGAACGTTTAACCGCCACGATGTAACTTAACGGCTCACGAGACAACACGTGGTCGGAGCTGCTTCCTCTCAGGAGGGATCACATTGCACGTTTGCTTCACAATCATTCTTTGCAGTAGCATGTCAATTCAGTAAACACAGAATATGAATAGTTTACACTCCACGGCAGAAAGTCACTTGCACAATATGCAGCATCTGGTAGAGGGGTTGAAATGCAGCAGCATGGTCCTTCAACCTTATTCGGCTTCATCAATCAGTGTAATCAGAGCATCGTCTGATCATGTCAGCTCAAACTGAAATGTTACGAACTATACACGCCACTGTGTTGCATACATGTGCCATATCGGTGTAGATGAGAATATTCCATATTCTCAGTGTCCCGTTTCTCAAACTATATCAACAAGTAAACAGTGTTGTTTACCCATAACTGTGCAGTGGTAACATAGCCTGTGAGTGTGTTTGGGGTTTGTTTCAGATGTGTTTTGGAACAACAGAGCAGGAGGATACTCAAATATTTTCAACAACGGAGGGTGTCAGTCCCCAGGGAACTCGTCATGGACGAATTAGACCGAAGCCCAGAGGAATGCATGTTTGTTGGCCTTATCTCAACCCCCCCTCCACACACACACACACACACACACACACACACACACACACACACACTCCCTCCTCTCTTTTCTCCTTTAATTGGGCCCATTTTCCTGGCACCTCTCCAGATCACACTGTCACTTTACACTGCGTAATAAGCTATTAGCCCCGGCCTTACCGGGTTCCGCCACCGCCCCCCACGCTAATCGACATGGACATGGTCATTGTGTGGGACTGGGACTCAGGACGGCACAGTCCGGCTATTGTTAGTGCCTCGGACCTCGGAGCCCTGGACACCCACGCCCCATCGCAGAGGGATGAGGGGTGAGGAGGGTAGGAGGTAAACAGAGGGGGGAGATCAAGGAGAGGTGAACTCGCTCCCACTGCCCCCTAGGACACAACAAAACAAACTGTAACACCTTCAGTTCAGCCGTCTTGCTTTGGCAAAAATATGACTTTTAGCTGCGTCCCAAAACAAAGGAGCACCTGTTCGAAAATTAGACTTTAAGTACAGTAGCAAGTAACAATACAGCTCACCTTTACATGCCGCCACATTCAGGAATGGTTCTCAGGAGTCCACATTCAGCTTTTGTTTTTGGCAACGATTCATGTTCATCTTTTCCATTTATCTTTTGCTTTTCTGCAGTACAGTTACTTATTGTTAGTTCAACAGCTAAGAGTGCACATAACGGACACAATGTTGTAATGTCTACAGCCATTGTGAAGCTGTACTTCTGTGATTTGAGCTTCCTGCTAACAGTACATGAGGAAATTTGCAACAAAACTAAACTAAATTAATGTTATTTCACTAAAATAATTGACAATGAATGATCAATATCATGCTGCAAGGTGAACATTTCCCTTGGTGCCAGAATGTGTTGACATGAAGCACGAGCAGAGACTTTGGCATAATGCAAAACTTCTATTTCCAGGGGAGTTTAAGAAGCAATGCAACATGGAGACATCAGTTATTAATAAGATTGTAGTATGTGCAGCTCTGCTTGGCATGATGGAACTGAGGAGGGAACCTTCCTAAACCACGTAATGTCTCTTGAACAAGTCCTGACACCTCCAGGCAGAAAATGAAGGGGTGAGACGAGGCCTTGGCGCTGCAGCCTGTCTAAGGAGCTAATACTGGCACACGGCCTCTGCAGGGAGGGAGAGACGGAGTTGTATTTCGTGTCGGGGATGTACAGACTTCGCGCTCTTCGGAGAGCGACAATCTCGCATTTGTCCCCAGAAGAGAGATTCTGAACTTGTGCTGCTGCAGGATTGATATGCAGGCAGATAAATCCCATGTGAGGAAGTCTATTGATAAGAACAGCGCTTAATTACGCTGCTGGAAACCCAAATAGTGGAGTCTTTTTTTCTTTAAGGGCTTTGTTTTCTGGATATCAAAGATGTCCGAGTCTGTTCATTTGCGTTTGAAGGAATGCAGCACGGGAAGGAGGGCAGGCTGAAACAGAGCTGTGAACAGGTGCATGATGGGGTGGGAGCGGATTGGCGTGTGTGTGCGCGTGTGTGTGTGTGTGTGGTTGGATTTCGTGGTGAGGGGTGGGGGGTCTTTACTTCCGCAACTTGAACTGGACCCTCATGCTTGTGATACATGGAAAACAAAACATTACAAACTTTCATAATTCAAGCAGATTTGATGTAAACTTTTTAAATACCATAGAAAATCAAATGTGATCTATCTATTTATCTATCTATCTTAACCCCATCTCCACTTAAACACACACACACACACACACACACTTCCACCCTCTAATCCAGCCCCCTCTGAGCTCAGGGTCATGGGTAAAGGTTCATCCAGAGGGCAGAATCAGCCTCCATTGCGAAGTAAGAGTTGAGGAGGTGGGAAGAGGGGGGCATATGAATGTGGCAGGGTACATATGAATTTGCATGTGTCTGTGTGTGTGTGTGTGTGTGTGTGTGTGTGTGTGTGTGTGTGTGTGTGTGTGTGTGTGTGTGTGTGTGTGTGTGTGTGTGTGTGTGTGTGTGTGTTTTGAGGAGAGGGGTTAGGGAGAGAGAGAGAGAGAGAGAGAGAGAGAGAGAGCATCATTCCTGATGTTTCGAGGAAGCACGATGATAGGGTTAAGGTGTGTGTGTGTCTGTGTGTGTGTGTGTGTGTGTGTGTGTGTGTGTGTGTGTGTGTGTGTGTGTGTGTGTGTGTGAGAGAGAGAGAGCTCTGAGTGTGAGTGTGTGTGGGTTCTGAGGATCCTCACCCACATTTGTCTGGGTTCACTGCTCTGAGCGTCTGCTCTGAGGTCACGGTCGAGCTGCTGGTCAACTCTTGGCCGTGGCGGCTCGCTGAGGCCACAGATTCTGGAGGGAAAGACGAAGCAACACTAAGACATTTCTAGGGGTCTAAGAAACATTGTGTTGCTGCTGATGCTGAATTTGTGTTAATACAAATACAAATAATGCAAAGTTTTCCAGAGTAAAATATTTAATTTATTTCCAGCCTTTAAAGTAAAGTTATTGTTTTCCATTTCTTTTTATATGGTTTAAATATTTTGAAACATCCTCTCTCTCAAAAATCACAATGTTGTTGAAATGCCAAAATCTAGTATCAGTCCAAGGTCATGGAGAGATAATTAACATTGCACCTCATGGATAATTAACATTGCACCTCCGGACCTCATGGGTAAAACAGTAATGGCCTGCCATTACTGTTTTACCCATGAGGTCCGGACCTTCAGGTGGCAAGTGATAATTGTCACGGAATGTAATCCTTTCAATAGTTTATTCTCCTGGAGATAAACTTTTCCATTCTAGGGTATCCGTGCTGAGTCGACACACTTGTAGGAAGGATTTAGGTTTTTTGTTTGGGGAAATTACCTCTTTAAATGTGCACGGGGCACCTATTCACATCAATAATACAATAACATCAAGGTAAAGGACAAACGTATACATATTCTGTTTTTCTCCAATTAGTAATTTAGACTCAAAAACATGGGGAAATCGGGTCCAGGTTGATAAATATAGAGGTTATCCATAAATTGAGGTGACCAGGATGATGTTAGTGGTGCTCAAAGCAACAACAGCTTGTCTACTCAGATATTTAGTAACAACCAAATTTGTAAGGATTATATATAAAGTAATTTCTTCAGGTGAATTGCCCAATTCAGAGAAAAACTGTATTTCCACTGGTATGCAATCTTGACGATGGAGTCGATGAACCATCCGTAGGTGTCAAGGCAGACTAAGCTGTTGATCACAGAAAAGTGGATCAACAGGAGGGGAAAGAGGCAATCTGAGGAAAAGCAGGATGAATGAATGAGTGAAAACATATTGGTCATCCTGAGTTCAGCAAACCCCCCACGCCCCCTTGCTGTGAGCCCCGGCTGTTGGCTGCTTCACCGCCTCGCTGCCCAGGCTCCGCTGGGCACAAATCCAGTTTTCTGTCTGAATTACCAGCTCCGCTTCGCAGAGGAAGGCCAGCGGGGTGAGGAGATCTCAGCCTCCACCCCCCCTGTCTGAACCCCTCGCTGGCCCGGCGCGAAGCTGACAGAGCGTCGCGGATGGCCCTGGATTGCACCTGCACCGGGGGGTTTCCAGCTCACCAACCCACACACACACACACACACACACATACACAACCTCCAGACCATAACCCTCTTTCCATTTCTCTGGATTTCAATCAAGTGGCCTACAAATTCACCAAGACTCCAAAAGTTGTAACCTCCAATAACTGTTCGTACAGAAAGGTGCTTCAAACTGTTTCTGGACTGAAGGAAACACCCATCAGGAGAAACGGAGGGAACAAGAGGAGTGCATTCACATACCTATGAATTATCCAATGAAATTAATATATTTGCCACTTTTGTCAAGAAACTGATGATTGATACGAGCAACGGATTTTGTGTTTGCAGATGTCGGCCAGTTGGCTTTCTAACCACGCTGCCAACGAGAGCAACGCATTCTCTCACAAACACCTTTTTAAGTGTCGGCTTTTTAGTCGGCAGAGAGTGTGGGTGGCTCGAACAAATACAGGATGACCCCGAAGGAAGACTCGCGTGAAACAAAAAGTCAAAGGTGACTTATTTCAATAACCTAACATAAAAAAGGTACTTATTTTAGGCAAAAGGTGACGTTATTACGAAACCTGAAGTTATTTTGTTGCCTTGTTGTTGTTTTTTTGTCTCAATTTACAATGTTAATCACTGTGAGCATTGGAGAAAACACTTGTCCCTTGAAACATAATTGAACAATGTATTTAGTTGTATGGCAACGGACAGGGTTTCTCCAGAAAGGAATTATGCAACATATTGTTGTATAAGTCATTGATATATTGATGGTTGACTTCACACTACAATATTTCTTTTCAGGTCTTGCTTACCTTCTGCATATATGTTTTGTGGTCAGTATGGTTACAATCGGGAATTACAGGAATCTGTTTTCAAGCTGACTTGTGCTTCAACACCTCAACCAGAGAATGCACAATTTTTCATACTTATTTCATCTGTCTTTCTGAAAAGCTGGAAGTTTATTTTTATTTTTGGTTTCTATGAAGCAGGGCCCATCAACAGGAGTCGCAGAGGAAAACTGCACTCAAAACCATTTGTACAACCCACAAAAAGGTTGAGGGTTGAGTTGTTTTTATACTTTGTTTCTCACTTTTACAGCGATCTCCGATGAACTTCCAAGCTTCCAAGAAAGAGCAGCCATGAACTTTGTAGCTGGAAGCATCTGGGCCTGACTCGTTCCACTTGAGCGAGAAATCTGTCATATTTACTGTGTTTTAGAGTCACGTTTGATTTTAGTGTCACTCTTTAACTTTCTTTGGGCATAAATGCCTTTCCCGGGAGGTCGGGAGCTTCGGGGTATCATGGATGATGGGCGGCTTCCCGGGGTTTTTGCTGTTTGTCCTGGCCCTGCCTCAGGGTTGGGGGTTGTGTTTACATCATAACAAAAAGCAACATGATTTTGATGCTCTGCCAGTGTGCCACTGTGTAAACCGTAAACAATGCGTGCACACACGCACACACAGACACGCACACACACACACGCACACCTACTTCTGCAGCGGCCACTCCCCTTTATTTTCCCTCTCTCTAACTCTGAGTGGAATTTACACACACTAACATCATACCTCTCACATTACCACCCTTGTGGCGCCCTTGAGCAAGGCACATGACCTGGCATTGCTCCAGCGGACCTGCCAACCGTGGTTGTACTTGGAAACTTACAGGATAGTAGTTATAATAATAATCATTACATTTGATGGATTGTCTATCTGTAAGTTTCATGTCTGATGATTTTCAAACCATCTGATATTTTAATGGATCAGGAAGTTATGATAAGAATACGTTTTTTTCAGAACAGTCACTTTGTCTATCATATTGTATTTCCTTATTTGGTCACATTTCACAGCAAGCCATTTTACCAAAAAATTACAACACACATATTCTTTTGTCATGACATATTACAGACTTCATTCAATTGATGACAGTTTATTTACTGATTTGGGTGTCTTTTGTCTCCTGATACATGGGAGAGACGTCGAGAAATGTCATTGTGTTTTGTGAAAGTTATGTTTTGTGAAAGTCGTGTTTTGAGAAATGTCGTGATTTGACCCTCAGGGCCACTGTAAAATAGGGTAAAGGTGGAAAAGTAACGAAGTTATGGTTTCCTTTTAATATGGCAGGAGAAGTCCAAGTGGCCAATATCTCAAAATGGCTGGGAAATATTTGGTTAAAAGAGTGGCGTGAACTGACTTTTTTGTTTATTTATTTTGTTTCAATCAACCGGCTGCTGGTGGTTGATGACAATGGTCGAGTGAACCACGACAGGTCATTTGCTGCTGTAAAGCCAAAACAATTAACTAAAAGGCACATATAACCTCTTCAATGAACCCCTCGGTGCTCGAATAAGCTCATTTATTTGTGTCCATTATTAAAGTGTGACTTGAAGGCTGCTGTAAACTGTAGTCTGTCCGTGTTATTAGGATCAACAAGTCACATATTACATAATCCTCCTTTAAAACGCTGCTCTGTTTTTCACCCTATTTTCTGCACTCAAAAAAGAAAAACAGCCTTGTAGATTCACCTGCCAAGCGTTGTTAGTCAGTGTGAGGTCTACATCTGCCAAGGCAGGCACAGCGAAGTAATAGAAGGTAATAAAGTACCCGGTAATAGAGCATCGCAGAGGAGGTAATTACAGTGAGGGATGCCTTTTAAAGGGTTGTTTGTAGTGATTCATGGTTGCACAAGTGCAATTTTCATTGTCACTCCCCTCTCATCACTCATTGCTGCTCGCCTGGATCTGCAGATAACCTTCCTCTCACCCCTGCGAGGAGCATCTCCGCTCTGCTAGCCAGACACAACTTTCCATTCATTTCAATCTGATGGCTTCTCTACGCAACTTCTGGTAGAACTGTATAGCTTCCAGCTCTAACGGTTTCTTTCATCTCGCGCACCAAAACAGCTCTTTCCGCAAATATTGTAATTTGCTGCTGGCGAAAGAAACATGCAGGATTATTAAAATGTACGATCCTGACACCTTTACTTCCAGTAAGTGTGTGAGCGTGTGTGTGTGTGTGTGTGTGTGTGTGTGTGTGTGTGTGTGTGAGTGTGAGTGTGAGTGTGAGAGAGAGAGAGAGAGAGAGAGGCACAAAGCCCAGTTATCTAACCTTTTTGGATTCAAGCTGATTTAGGTCTTAACCCAGGATTATTAGCCTATAGTTGCTATGGGATAAAAAAAAGAAAAAGCCTGAATGGTTTTTATTGGTTATTTTTACAAACATAAAACATGTCAAACATAATACCAACAACAGAAAGAAAGGGTTAAAAAGGAAAATAAACTGTGTTTATATTGCAGGCCTACTTATTATAAATTAAAAGTATTTCACAAATTTCATGGGGGGGGGGGCGGACTGTCAGACGTCGCAGCAGTAAAATTAGATTTTCTAAAGGGATTATGGTGCACAGAAATAAAATAAAATAAAAAATAAATAAATGCAAATGAAAGTCCTTTGCAGTAACTTTAAGGCTTAGCTTTCTCTAGGACCTTTACCCATATTCCTTGGTCTTCTTTAGTGAATGGAACATGTGCCATTACAGTGACCTGACCTATGAACTGAATTTAAGGATGTGATCACAAATTATGGGGTTGATATCCACATCATCATTTGCTGGGGAACGCTGGGATGTGGTTAAAAGTTCAGGAAACCTTCATAAAGATGATGTGCAGGATCATATTGAATGAGCTAGCCTTATTCAGGATATTCCACAGTCATGGATTACGGATCAAAGAAAGAAAACAGGGAATCTAATTGTTTTCTAAATTCCAGAAAAGCTCATCTTTGACTTTTTGTTGTTATTGTGGTTTTCATGTGATGTATTCAAATCGGAGAGGGGTCATCATCTCTGCTCCTGACTCATCTCAGTCAGTCCTGACAACTCCATAGGCCTATTTGTCACCACAAGAAAAGCTTCTCAGCGACCCCCTCCCTCTCTTCTTCTTTAATAACCTGAGTTTGCATGAGACGTCGTTCATGTTCAGAAGACCCGCTCGGGCGGGCTGGAAGAGACTCGCGGCAGAGCATGCTGCAGCACACCGCCACCGTCTCTTCTCTCCGCATCCTGGCCCCAACCGAGACCCAGACATCAAAGGCAGGTGGAGTGAAACCATGAAATTACAGGTAAGGTGTCAATTACCCTTTGAAACCAAGCACTCTCCAAATCCAGGCAAGACCCAGCCGGTCCCTGGAATTAGAACAAATAAAGAGGAACTGAAGGGAGAATGGCAGAGAAGGTGTGTGTGTGTGGGGGGGAGGTTTTACAGGCCGTGTTGACAATATGGCATAAGTATAAAAGGTCCTAATTCAGCTTTAAATTACCCCCCTGTACTCCTCTCCTCACACAACTGTACAACCCCCGCCTGTTTGGGTGTGAGAGTGTCTTGTCTGGGAAATATGTGGAGAGAAGACTAGCAGGTAGAATCTGCATCCCGTCTCCTCAATTCAGTTTACGCACATATATACCGACTTTTCTCTCGCCAATTTTCTTTCTTTTATACTCAATGACATCATCCACTTGTTTCTCTAGCATCCAAGGCTAAATTCAGCATGTAATGGAGGGCAGCTCCAACACCTCCTTTTAGAGGAGGACATTTTTACGAGAGACATTCAAATCTTTATAGGGCATATTATACTAAGTAGCATCAAATTGATGTTAGTCATTCAAGTTTACAGTTTTGAAGGCAGGAAAACGATCCTTCTCTGACACAAAATATTGATTTATTTTTTATAATTTTGTCTTTTTACGAGAAAGGTATTTTAGGAACTCTAGTTTTGTTAACTACTGAAACTACAGTAACCACCAGCCCCTACAACTCAAACACAACAATGTTGCACTTTGAAAACTGTCACTGTGGGAATTAATTGAATTAATTATTGTGCGCTCTCTCTCTCTCTCTCTCTCTCTCTCTCTCTCTCTCTCTCTCTCTCTCTCTCTCTCTCTCTCTCTCTCTCTCTCTCTGTGCCATGAAGCTAGTTGAAAGCTCATGTGGCAACAACAAAAAAATCCTACCACAGCTTTGTGTTACACAACACTCACCCGCCCGCTGAGCCACAGACAGCGCTAGCCTGGTCCAGCCCAGATGATGCAGAACACCCACAATGCTTCTCTGCACCAAGCCTGCCCCAAAACTATTCAGGAGGAAGCTAAGGTGCGGATATCATACAAACAAGACTGTTGTACAACATTTAAAAAAATGAGCAACAAACAGCAATACAGCTCACACATAGTGCATGCTCACATCATAACTCTACATTACAGGACCATTTCTAATCTGGGACACCCTAATAGGTTATGTTTAACACAAAAGTCAAAATTGTTTACTAGTATATAATTACTAAAATTTGTTTACATTGCTGCTTACATTGAATGCCATTAAACATACAGTGCATTCAGAAAATATTCACGCGTTTCACATTCATATTTCGTGATGTTGCAGCTGTTGAATTGGATGAATCAATATTTCCCTCATTAATACCATATCATGACAAAGACAAAACAATCCCATTGACATAAGTATTCAGTATTCTCATTTCTACATCTTGATTTGAGTCCCCTTGTGGTAAATTCAATAGATTGGACATGATACACACACCGGTCTATATGAGGTCTCACAGCTGACGATTCACATCGGAGCAAAATCCAAGCCAGGCGGTCGAAGGAACCTTCTGCAGAGCTCAGAAGACACAGATCCGGGGAATGCTACAAAAACATTTCGGAAGCCCGGTGGCCTCCATAATTCCTATTTGAAAAAAACAGGACTCTTTCTAGAGTTATATAGCCACACAGTGACAACTGAGCACACGGATCATAAATGTCTTGTACGTGATGTCCTAACGCATGTATGATGCAATGGATGATTACTGAATATTCTAAATGTTGTCAGAGGAAAGCAGTTTATAAAAACTGCTGATGCAATAACACAACTTCCTTACTTCAATCTATGCTTGTGTTTTTGTTTAGTCTGCCAAGGAGGAGTACATCTTGTCTGCACTCTGTGAGGTCCTACTGCATTCTTCTTTTTTCATGTATTGTGTAACTGTCTTGAAATGTTCCACCACTAATTAATTAAATCAAATTCCTGGTGTACCACTTGGCACATGAACGTGTTTCTGACGCAGAGCCACAGTAAACAGGTTTAGTTCAAAATCGTACACATTTACGATTAAATCGTTAGTCGTAAATGTGAGACAAATCTTGACAGTCACCATGGAATCCACAGATCACACTACGTTGGCACACCTCCTAATGCTGACAAATAATGAAGTGAACAGTGTCTTTGAGTCAGACTGCAGGATTGGGTTACATCTGCTTTTCCATTTCTAGGTGTGTGTGTATAAAGTCTTTTGGGTTTTAGTAACTTTAAACTTTACTAAATTGGGTTGCACCATTAAAACATAAGGGATGCATTTTACACCCTATACACCTTGCATTGAAATGTTTTTTCGGTGACCGGCTCGCAGTTGAATAGTGCTTGACCACAAGTTTGCATCCAATTGCTTTTTCAATCCACAACAACATGGACGGTGGTGATGCACAAGTCAACCCTCAACGCTTGTGTAAACTTACTATAAAATACATCTTGAGTAAATTAAAGAAACATTCTGTGCACTAGTCCACCTTGCATCCTCTCATTCCCTCTTTCTGTCACTCTATATCAGGGGGTGTCAAACATACGGATCCGGCCCGCCAGGGGGTCCAGCTCGGCCCGCCGGATAACTGTTCAAATTAAACATTTTAAAAATGTAAAAAAAAGTACAATAAAATATATTTTTTTATTTAAAGTGACAGGCTTTTGCCAACATTAGCCTAACAATACTGTGACGGATAGGATTTCCGATCTTTCGGCAGATTTGGATAGCCAAAAGAAGCATAAAGTAAAGTCATTTGTAGCATTTTCAGTTCCAATCGATGAGAGCACTGACATTACTAAAGATGTTGCTCAACTGGCCATATTCATTCGTAGTGTTGATGAGACTTTGGCGTCACCGAGGAGTTCCTTGAGTCGATACCCATGACAGACACCACTACAGCGAATTACATTTTTAGCGCTCTCGTTGAAGCGCAGGCCCGGGTCGGAGTGGACTGGATCCGTGTTGTCAGTGGGGCTACAGACGATGCACCATCAATGATCGGGAGAAAAACAGGCGTTGTGGTGAAATTCAGGGAAAAAGTATATGCTGCAAATGGAGGATAACGTTTTTGGACATTTCACTGTATTTTGCACCGCGAGACATTGTGTTGCAAGTCGTTAATGGATCACGTCATGAAAGTGGCGTCACAAACGCATCACAAAGCGAGGGAATCTGCAGAGGAGAGCCCAGGCAGATAAACGGTGGGCTGATGTCTGAATTTTTGGTCTTTATGTTTCTAGTTTATTGTAGAAAGACCTTAAAATAGGGTTTATCGTCCAAAAACCTTCACCAATGATTTAAACATAGAGAAATATTGTCGTTGTATGCGTTATTATGCTATGATTTTACTGGTCTGGCCCACTTGAGACCAAAATGGGCAGCATGTGGCCCTTTAACTAAGATGAATTTGACACCCCTGCTCTATATTCAGTATATCTAACACACACACACACACACACACACACACACACACACACACACACACACACACACACACACAGTGGGCACCACAGTGCCCAGTCCTGGTATCTGTCCTTGACCAGTGTGCTTCTATAATGCATAAAGTTGACAGTTTGCGGGTTCCGGTGGCTGATTAATGCATATTTTGTAAGTTGTGGTATGTTATATTTGCGAATTTTAAGTCTTCTCACTAAACATCACAACTCTTGTCACTTAACTTATCAGTTTGAACTTGTGAAGAGCTGGTGCAACCGGCTGCAGCACACACAGACCCGAGAGGTGGTCCAGGGTCTTGCTCAAAGGCTCCGTCAACGAGGGGGAAAGTATATTGCACTGTTGACAAATCAAACCAAGGTATTAATCGTGCATGAAATCACTACTATATAGTGGAAACCTGCAAGCCATCAGCTCAGTTTACCTACAATTACAATCACTATAAACAGATAGGATGATTACAGATGTTTCAGTTGTTAAAGTGACTGCTCGTATCTTAATGAATGTTGGAGTATAAACATGCATGTCAACAAACTAACACAGGGAGCGGCAGACAGTGCAGACAGCACGTTCGTCAGCTGCCTGATGACAATAATAACTCATCTGCCTTTTCAGGTTCATAAACAACTTCCCATTATTAAAGGGCAGTGGTGTATAAAGTACCCAAAAGCCGTACTTGTGTAAAAGTAAAGATACCTTACTGGAAAATTACTCCAGTAAAAGTAAAAGTCACCTAATAAAATACTACTTGAGTAAAAGTCTTAAAGTATCTAATATTAAGTATCAAAAGTATTTTTCTGATATAAAATGTACTTAACTATTGAAAGTAAAAGTAGAAGTACATGCTTTTAATAAAAAAGCAAAGGGTCAGAATTTTGAGAATTATTAAGTTTATTCTTTTAAGTGCTGTGGCCACCATGACCAAGGACAAGGAGTTGTGTTGAAAATAACTGGGTTGGCTGTGATCCATCCATATATATTATGTTCAACATAATATATTGTACTTAAGTATACTTTTGCATCTACTATGAACTTATCATCATAATTCTCCAAAAAGCAATATGACACTAAGGAGTTGTAACAGTGTGGTTATAAGTATGCTCATTCCGCCCGGTACCAGTCTGTGGGTCCCTTGGTACCGGGTCGTGGGTCCCTTGGTACCGGTCTGTGGGTCTCTTGGTACCGGGCTGTGGGTCCCTTGGTACCGGGCCGCACAGAAAGAATGAATGAAAAATTAAAATTAAATTAAAAAAATAAAGGCCGGAACGATGTTTTATTGTGAAAAAAGACCGCATACATCCGTCTGTGGTAACCTCAGACGGAACCTCTTGACACATGTCAAGATGTTACGTTACTCTAAAAATGAAACTTAAAAGTCTGTTTAACTTTGCCGGTGTTCTGGATTAAAACCAAGGCAGAGTATCCTGAGATCGCCAAAAAAGCATGAAAACCTGCTTCCATTCCAACATCCTGTCTTTGTGCAGCGGGTTATAAGTTAAGCAGTAGACTGGACTAAAGGTTTAGTTAGCAGTAGAGTCAGTAGACTGGACATAACGAACACACGTCAGGTGTCGTTGTCTCCTGTCTCTCCGAGGTCGGACCCGGTCCGTGACAGTTTGGTCTTCACGTAACCGGCCTGTGGCGCATAAAGGTTTGGGAGCGCTGGACGAGAGGATGTAGAGGGCTAATGCATAATATTGTGATTCGCAAAACCTGCATGGTGGAGTCTGTGTTCTGTGTTTTTTTTTCTTCTAAAGATAGATGTGATTTTGTAGCGAGTAACGAAGGTTTCAGGAGAAATGTATCGGAGTAAAAGTACCAGTTTTCTTTGCAAAATGTAGTGAAGTAAAAGTAAAAGTAAACAGAAATATAAATAGTAAAGTAGAGTACAGATATCCCAAAAAACTACTTAAGTACAGTAACGAAGTATTTCTACTTCGTTACTATACACCACTGTTAAAGGGTGCTGTGATTCATTGTGGGCTGCGGTCTGCAGCTCATCCCAACCAACTGTTTTGTGCATGAGGTGTACTGAAAAGTTGTGTGTGGCATATTTCCAGCAGCCTGAGCCAAGCATCTGTCAATTCATTTTACACTACCTAATGAACTTTTAGGCTTTGTGTCTTTCATCATCGGGCGGTTGTGCCTCGCCTTGGACACCGCTGGGCCGATACTCGGTATGGATCCGTCTTTTAAGCCCAAACTCTGCTTTATATGGGCACCCTGTTCCAGATTGTCAGGGTTAGGGTTCTTCATTGATGCGTTTAACCCAGAGGTGGGCAAACTACGGCCCGCGGGCCGGATACGGCCCGCCGAGTATTAATATACGGCCCGCCGAGTATTATAATTATTATAACATTAAAAAAATATATTAAAAAAAAGTTATTAAAAAAATATATTAAAAAAAAGTTTTTTATTTTAAATAATTATAAGTTATAGTAAAGACCGCTGTAGCGCTTCTCCGTTCCCAAGTTCAGTTTCCCGAAGCACGATGACCACAACAGACCAGCGTTGATGTTTCTTCATGCTTATTTATTGCACAGCGCTCTTTTAGGCTTTTCGTGTGTGCAGCGGCTGTCATTCAGACGCTGTTGTGGGACTACGGATAATATTATGAACCCAGACACCACGGAGTTTGATGTTCCGACGTATGTGGAGTTTACACAACAAGTATAAAGCAGAACTGGTGGTTATTTCCAAGGTGGATGGCAGAATCGGTATCCGTTTTACGGAGATAAGACCGGCGCAGTTCCTGGAGGAGTCGGAGAAATTCACCGAGCTGTGTGCGGCTACGGATAATATTATGAACCCAAACACAAGGGTGTTTCATGTTCCGACATGTTTGGGACTTCCACAACAAGTATAAAGCAAAACTAGTGGTTATTTATTCCATAATCGATACCGGAAAAGACAGCTCTTTTTCACGGAGAGACCCGACGGCGATAAGCCACGCCCCCTTTGTCAAACACTCTCCATCCATCTGATACTGGCCCGGCCCGTCTGTCAAATTTTTTAATTCAATGTGGCCCCTGAGCCAAAAAGTTTGCCCACCCCTGGTTTAACCCCTACACGGAAACATGTTTACAATATTCATACTTTGCTTCGATCTACAGTCAATGCAGAAGAGCTCAGCCACTATATGTCAAATTAAACTGTGGTTATTAAGTAATTCAAGTTTAGCTTATCATACATTAAAGTTAGTCAGTACTACACAGTGGCTTTGAGAAGAATCAGTCATGGTTGCTGGATAATGGGGTTATTAAAGTTTGAATAGAGGGTTTGAAGTTTGTTTCCTTCATTGAAAGCTGTCTCGCCGTGTCAGTCAGCTATTGAACTGCTTCACTTGTGGGTGAAGATATTTATGCCCCAGGCATCAATTTCTAGACTATACAGCTTAATACCAATAATGTTGCTTATTGATGGCTAAACAAAAAGAAATATTTAGGATAATAGTATATGGTCTATCTAATCTAGATAATATACAATGGCATATGATACAATCTATATATCTAGATAATATACTATAGCATACGGTACAATCTAAATAATCAAGATAATATACTATAGCATATAATATAGTATATATACACATTATGGTACAATCTAAATAGTCAAGATAATATACTATAGTATATGATACAGACTATATATTTAATCTAGATAATTAAGCAATAAGGTACGAGAGGCAGTACTGTGTCGTGCAATAATGTACTGTTCAAGGGAGTTGTTAGCAAATCGTTTTATCACGATTTTGTGATAAAAACCTTTTCATTCCTCATCTTTAGGGAGGAAGTGACGTGTGTGTGTTGTCCTTCGTTATGCTAGTGTGGGGGATGCTAAGTGAGCTTGTTAGCTGTTCCGTTTGAGCTACTGTTAGCGAAGAGCCCCGTTGCAATACTGTGAACACTCAAGCAATAAACCTGCAAGTTAAGGAAACCAACGTCTGCGAGTCGTTACTGCGGACGTTACAGTATCAAAGTTTACACGAAACATGTTTGGTAACTGTCAAGCTTGAAATGACAACTAACGGTCGCGCAATTTAAATCTACCTGTTATTTTAAGTGCGCACTGATATGGAACGCTCTAAATGTAAACAGGCTGTACAGTACTTTATGGCTGAATAAAGTACACCCCGTGACTCACTCTCAACCAATCAGAATGCTTGATTTGATCTTCCCGTATTATAAACTAGTATAAAGTACATTATATATATATTCTAATCTAGATAATATACCATAGTATAAGGTACAGTCCATATAATATACTATATATAGTGCATGCACGGTACATTCTATATATTCTACATAGTATACTATAGTATAAGGTACATTCTATAAATTCTATATATTATACCACAGTATAAGGTACAGTGAGTCTATAGATTAAAGATAATATACTATAGTATAAAGTATGTATGGGCACTGCTGAGCTACCGTGATGATGTGCTGTGTTGTATGACAATAAAAGAAAAGTAGATTTACTTACCCCTTCTCTTGTCATTGTTGTAATTCCACCCACTGATAAATTGCTTATTTCATACATTACTTCTGTTTCGAGAAAGGCACCCATTAGGTTAGCTTTACATTTCTGTATTACGTTGAAATATTACTGTCACACACTATACACAATTTTTTAAAGAAGTAAATTACATTTCTGTCAGAAGTGTCCTGCCTTTAACTTTTTTTTTGCAAAATCATGTTACATAACCTTTGATCAAGTAGCTGTTAGAGCTTTCAAACAACGTGTGAACGGGCCTTTGTCAGAGCTGCACAGATAACGACAAGTGAGTGACACTTTTAGTCTGGGTCTGCCTCACAGGGGAAGTGATGCAACGTCGAGGCAGGAGATTCAAAAACAACATGGAGTTCAAATCAAAGAGGCCGTCCTGCCTCGCTGACAGATGAGGTACTTGAGTGGAGGAGCAGTGAAAAAGTCTTTAAAGTCCCTCGGTTCTGTGTCACGTCCCTGGCGTCCTTGGTGACATTTAGCTGTGCTTCAAAATGGCTTCAGTGTCGACATCTTTGTGTGCAGAAGTCAGTTCTTCCAGCTCCTTGCCTACGTAAGTGGCTGTGTGTGGGGGATTCTCCTTTTCGTGACTCAAATTTAGATTATAGACAGAGATTACAAAACATCCCTTCACTCAATGTTTGATGAGTAAAACCTAGCTGAAAACATGTGTTACCGCAGATAACAACATCCAGTGTTGGAATAAATAAAGTATATGAATATTTTTTGCTCTCTGGAGGGCTGTTGTTGTGGCTCAGCTGGGACAAGACAGCTGGCCCCCGCGCCATGTCCTTACATCGGATCCCCTTATTACAGAGAATCCCTGCAGTAATGGAAATAACCTGTCGTCGTTTGCCAGGTAGCTTGACAGGGCTATAAATCAAAGCGGTGTTTGGGGAGACGAGGGAGGGAGGGAGGGAGGGGAGGGCATCACTGGGAGAGTAGGTAGAGAAAAAAGTAGGGTAAAGAGAGAGAGAGAGGGAGGAGTTTCCTGTGCTTGTTGACAGGCTCAAACGAGGCTTGAGCAAACAGGCTCTTCAAGGTGTGAGGAGCTCAGACAAGTGGTAGACGGGTTAGAGGCAGGGAGACTGCCTGAGGAACATTTTTCATTTGCAGCTTATGAAAATATTACTTTACTTTACTTTTTTCTGGCGTATGGGTGGGTGGGGTTCACTTCATCGGTGTGGTTCAGGTGGTGGGTGGACCGGGAGGAATTGGGCTGTTCATTGCAGCGGTTGTCACTATAAGTTGAGCGAGGAGCATGTATCATCAGTGACGGTTTTTAACATGTGAACATGGTCCCAAATAACAAGTTGACGTTAAAAGTCATGTTAACTATTTATTTAACGTGTTGGGATTCATTTGCATCTAGTAATTAGTACTAGATGCAAAGTTGAGGCTGATGGGAATGCCATTAGTTTTGCAATTATTCGGTCAAAAAGCATTGCTCAAACTGCAATTCTCACTTGATGATGGCACTAAATGAAAAGTTAGAGGATCGTCAAAGTTATTACGATTCCAAAGGAGGGGGGGTCAGCATCCAATAGTTGTTGGGATATATCTGTCTGGACCAAAGTGGTGACAGACATTTATTCCTAGAGTCGTATCACCAGGGTGGCTAAAAAGCCACTAAAAAAACCTTGGTAACCCAGTCTCATCCGTACAACCTCACTATCCTCAGAGCGTTGCCATTGGCTGCTGATACAAATTGTTTGGTCTGCTCATAATTAGCTTGCACATGTGCTCCTCAGTGGTTTGCTTTGAAACAATTTGTCAAAGAGAGTCTTGTGGCATTATAATAATCAAAAGCCACTCTTGGATTTGTTGTTTCTTGGTCGGGATTTGGGTGATTTGTCTCTGGGAAGGGGTTAAATTCCTTGTGGTGTTGTTGCTGAACAATCCAGCCACTGTTTCTCCTCCTGCGTTACGGCTGATTGGGTGTCTAATTATGATCCTGCAAACTAAAGCGGGGGGAATGATCTCCGTGATCTCTATGGTTTATGTCGATTCGCTATTATGGGGTTTCATTGCTGCGTGATGGAGCCAGAGAACAAAAGTCAAATGTTTTGAAAACCTGCAAGGACGCATTTTCTGACTGTGGAGTTTAAACCCGAGTGACAAACACATGCAGTGTTTTAGGATGGAGTAAAGGCCTGACTGCCCAAATGAACACACGTCTTAGACCTCACACTAAATCAAATATATTTTGTCTTCTGTGTTTTCTTAGGCACAGCAGCAATGTGGCTAAGACATAAACAAGTCCTTAAACCACCAACAAAATGTATTGTTTGTCTTTGAAAGGGATCCTACGTAAAGGTTCGGTTAAGTCTCAGCAACTAAAGCTAACACGGCTGAGGGAAAAGATCACGGTCACGGGTCAAAGAAACCAACTTTGATGAAAGGTTAGTCGACAAATTTGCCTGCTCTCTAAACATACACCTCAACCACTGCAAAACCGCAAAATCTTAGCAAGTACATTTGTCATATTTGTCACTTAATACAACACTAGACAATGCATTTTGAGAAACCTTCAATGAAGTTTGGATTTTCAAATTGTTTAGATGAGCGGATGTCAGGAAATCGGCAAGCAAGCAGCAATATCGGCGGCCAAGCAACAGGGCGCTGCACTATCGTACCTTTCAACTGCAGATTTGCACGGCGCTTAAGTCGAGAGGTTGTCTCATAAGTGTTTTGCCATTTTGTTGAAGCTTTGGGTGATGTTGATGTCAACAAGTAAAAAACATTACCCTCAGTATCAGTTGCTATAGTTCTGGTGTTGTGTTTCGCTGGTTTGCTCATTCACAGATGAATCCAATCCAACTGTGAGGATGATCTGGCAGAGGTGTTATGTTTAAGAGAAATCCAGCGAGAAGCCACTTAGAGAGCCGTATTTATCACTCCCATTAGTAGAAACCACAGAGGAAAACACAGGCGGTACCGAGCACAATGGTACAATTGTTTACCTGGGCTGAGGGAGGCGGATATTAAGTGCTTTTAATATTCACATATATCTGTTACCAGTTTGTATCTTGTTTAATGCCGAGCCCTGGGGTGGAACAGGTGGATGTTAGGTGTGTCGTCTCGCTGCGTCTGCACAAACCCACCCACACACACACACACACACACACACACACACCGGGAGCCAATATCGCAGAATGGATGGCATAGTTTTAATTAGCTAGTAATAGGTTTCTTTGTGTCTCGGATATGCATCATTTGCATACCTCACGAGTTGGGGAAAAAAAGGCCGATTATGTTCCATCATGCCACCCATCGATGTTTTCTTTGGGCAAGTGACGCTTGGCAGGGGTTTCGGTCTCTGCATTTCAACACAAAGCAGTTTTAGAGCTAATTACACGGCAGGCAAAGGCAGATGGGCCCTGTTTCTTCCTCCGCTCGGTGGGTGACAGTTATTGACAATTGGCCCTGTCTAGCCATAATACGCCCGAGGCCGTCGATCAACCACTTCCAACGTAAACACTGCAGGGAGAGGAGCTTCAAATGGGGCAGGTTTTACCTTGACAACTGTAACTATATGTTCAACAATTAGTCCCAGAATCCCTGGGTGTTTACACTCCTTGAAATGAAAGAGATTGCCTTTCTTCTGACTGACAGTGGGGATTCTTCACATTCTGCGTTTTGTTTTCATTACCGTGGTTGTGAATGGGCACAGCGGATGACACCCACTCCAACATGCCAGTCTGATTCTCCAGATATGTATGTATGAAAGTGATTGCCAGAGGGTCAAATAGTATTTGCAAACGGTTCTCGGCCGCCTGTGTCACGTTCCAGATTTAGAGCAGAACAAATCTGAACCGTTTGACTGTCGCTTTACGAAAAATACGCAGAGTATATTTTTTAAATGTTCTTTTTTTACTCCTTGTGTGTTTTATGTGTGTGCGTTAATGCAACATCAAAGATGAGCAGCGCGGGTCTTTTTACGCCCATTAATTAATTGGTCTCTTTGCCCGCTGAGTGACTCTCAATCTTGTGTGACAATGCTTGGAAGGGTCGGCGCCCGTGAGTGACCCTTAGCTATGTCCTCGCTCCTCTGACTGACCCACGTCCGCATCCAACACTTAGTCACACCAGCTTCAAAGGAGGCCGCCCGTCACACCCCGTACATCAAAGGTACACCGTCAGCATCCGCGCCTGTCAAACTGTACAAGTGAGGGAATCCATTTGCACTTTTCAAGAAGGACCCGCAGGTGTCACATCCCAGCGGCCCCGAATGGACATTAGTCGTGTTTCCATTTAATTGTCAAGAGAATTCTAAGTGAACTTTTGAAGAAGAAAAATAAGGAAATAGAGGTGGAAAGTGCGTTTTTATCCACTTGTTGACGCTGTAGGCTACAAGTTGACGCTGTAGGCTACAAATGGCTGTAATCCACTTATTATTCAAAGGTGTTTCCATAATCTATGTCTCTCAACTCTCGCTAGGCAAAAGCAAATATCATTTAGAGCTAGTGTAAAAACGTAATTGCACAACCGAGGACGTTTAATAGAATTTTGCTGTTTCCATACATCTTTTTGTAATATGATACTTTAAAAATATTACATAGACATAAAACATGTTAATAGAAACTTGGCTGCTGTTAATGTTGCATTGGCCTATAACCAGCAACAGTCCAGTTACACACCAGTGATTTTCTCTTTTTTTCAAGGTATTTAATGGTTTATTAGAGAGTGGACCGCAGAGATGATAGGGAATGAAGGACATCGGGGCTCCTTGTCAGTGCTGAAGACCCTTTGGCCATCAGGGCTCCCTGCATAACTGCTAATTTCATGTTAGTTTGAATTATTTATTCAACTGGAATTATGTCAGTCTGGTTGACATTATTGTGTGAAGAAGCAATGCCACCAACACATTCAAGTGCCTTACAAGAAGGCATAAGACAGTAAAACAGTAAATCAGTTATTAAATATAATTACAGTATTTGATGTCATTAAAATGTAAAAAACATAAAGAATTTGTGCTTTGCAAGTCTCCAGTTTGAGCGCGTCATATTCTTTTCCCGTCATTGCGCACCCAGATGTTTACTGCTGCAAGAGGATACTGTTCACAGTCAACAGTAAACTCTACTGCAACATTTACAGATCATAAGAAGCTTCAGGTGATAGAAAGTGAAGAAAAGAATGAGGAGAGAGTGAATGAAAAGAAGTGTTTCTAAAATCTTAAGAAAGGCAGATCAATTCCCATGTATTTGAAAGATTAACAATAAATAGTCAAATTACAGCTAAAGAAGTATTTTTTTTCATAAAGTTAGATGCCGGGTTAAAGAAACTGTAATGACATGATGGAGAAACTCCAGTTTAAAATACTTCTCATGCTATATCAAATTTGGAAAATTCAGATTTCCCAAGACAACAGTATATTGTCTGTGTGTGCGTGGTTGACGGCTCTCTCCAACCATCAGCTGTGGTGGTTGCTGTTGGTTTGGCCACCATGAAAAAATGTAGATGTTCTGGCTCAGTCATGTTTAAATTGTAAGTGCAGTCCGTTGACCACTGTTTTCAAATAAATGTTGCTAATAATTAATTCAAGTAATTACACAACTTCTGCTGTGTGTTTATATAATTTAGGCAGAAATATCTATGCAATACATCGTACTTTCACATACATGTAACGCTCTATTAAACCCTTATCTATTCTATATAAATCTGTCCCTGAATGCACAAACAATCCAAATTAATTGATGACAACAAAAAATGAAGGGGAAGCAAAGATACTAAGGGGGGAGAGAAGAGGGAGAAGAAACGGTGGCTCGATCTACAGCCACCTCAATGAAAGCATTGACAGCTTCCAATAGATTCATCTTCCTTAGCTCTACGCCCTTTGAATACCTCCAGGCTGAGACACAAACACACACACACACACACACACACACACACACACACACACACACACACACACACACACACACACACATGTACACACACTGGAGGTCAGACTGTCAGAGCAGCACTGTGAGCTGCTTTTTGGCCTCAGATCTCACGCTTTAGTAAAACACTGTTTTTTACATCTTCGCTCACATTGAGCTGTGAGTGCAGGTGGTCCTGTATTCTGCCAAAGTGATCCAAATCTGAATCTGCGTAAATTACAGCGTCTGAAAACTTCACTTTCAGGACATGTTCAGACGAGGCTATCTCTCTCTCTCTCTCTCTCTCTCTCTCTCTCTCTCTCTCTCTCTCTCTCTCTCATGTTTTCTCTGTTTCCCTCCTTCTTTTCTTCTTTTGACTTTTGCTTTGTCTCCAGTCAACAATCAACAATCAACGAAAACAACAGTGCAATTGATATTAAAATATGTGTAAGATAAGCAAGTGCTCAGTCAACAGATACGTTAATGTGAATGTACGTTAAAGTGACATGTGTATTTAAGTTAAAGTGTATGTTAAAGTGACGAGTGTTTAAGTATGCGGTGTGCAGAGGAGTGAATGGTAAAGAGAAATAAAAATAAAGAAGAGAAAATTAAAATTAAAATTAAGAGTAAAAATTAAAAATTAAAATAGCTGGGGGTGACAGAGACAGTCAGTGGGGGACCCGAGCCCCATTGATGAGCCCGACTGCTGACGGGAAGAAACTGTTTGTGTGGCGTGAGGTCTTGGTCCTGATGGACCTCAGCCTCCTGCCAGAGGGGAGGGACTCGAACAGGATATGTCCAGGGTGAGAGGGGTCAGCTGCAATCTTCCTAGCTCGCCTCAGAGTCCTGGAGGCGAACAAGTCCTGGAGGGATGGCAGATTACAGCCAATCACCCTCTCAGCAGAGCGGATGATGCGCTGCAGCCTGGCCTTGTCCTTGGCAGTGGCTGCGGTGTGCCAGACGGTGATGGAGGAGCAGAGGATGGACTCAACGATGGCAGTGTAGAAGTGCACCATCATTTTCATCGGCAGGTTGAACTTCTTCAGCTGCCTCAGGAAGAACATCCTCTGCTGGGCCTTCTTGGCGATGGAGCTGATGTTCAGTTCCCACTTGAGGTCCTGGGAAATGATGGAGCCCAGGAAGCGGAAGGACTCCACAGCGTCGACGGGGGAGTCACACAGGATGAGAGGGGCGGATGGGGCTGTGGTCCTGGTCAAGACAATCTCCTGAACTCCAAACTGAATGTCAGAATGGGAAAGAAAGGTGATTTAAGCAATTTTGAGCGTGGCATGGTTGTTGGTGCCAGACGGGCCGGTCTGAGTATTTCACAATCTGCTCAGTTACTGGGATTTTCACGCACAACCATTTCTAGGGTTTACAAAGAATGGTGTGAAAAGGGAAAAACATCCAGTATGCGGCAGTCCTGTGGGCGGAAATGCCTTGTTGATGCTAGAGGTCAGAGGAGAATGGGCCGACTGATTCAAGCTGATAGAAGAGCAACTTTGACTGAAATAATCACTCGTTACAACCGAGGTATGCAGCAAAGCATTTATGAAGCCACAACACGCACAACCTTGAGGCGGATGGGCTACAACAGCAGAAGACCCCACCGGGTACCACTCATCTCCACTACAAATAGGAAAAAGAGGCTACAATTTGCAAGAGCTCACCAAAATTGGACAGTTGAAGACTGGAAAAATGTTGCCTGGTCTGATGAGTCTCGATTTCTGTTGAGACATTCAGATGGTAGAGTCAGAATTTGGCGTAAACAGAATGAGAACATGGATCCATCAAGGCTTGTTACCACTGTGCAGGCTGGTGGTGGTGGTGTAATGGTGTGGGGGATGTTTTCTTGTCACACTTTACGCCCCTTAGTGCCAATTGGGCATCGTTTAAATGCCACGGCCTACCTGAGCATTGTTTCTGACCATGTCCATCCCTTTATGGCCACCATGTACCCATCCTCTGATGGCTACTTCCAGCAGGATAATGCACCATGTCACAAAGCTCCAATCATTTCAAATTGGTTTCTTGAACATGGCAATGAGTTCACTGTACTAAAATGGCCCCCACAGTCACCAGATCTCACCCCAATAGAGCATCTTTGGGATGTGGTGGAACGGGAGCTTCGTGCCCTGGATGTGCATCCCACAAATCTCCATCAACTCCAAGATGCTATCCTATCAATATGGGCCAACATTTCTAAAGAATGCTTTCAGCACCTTGTTGAATCAATGCCACGTAGAATTAAGGCAGTTCTGAAGGCGAAAGGGGGTTAAACACAGCATTAGTATGGTGTTCCTAATAATCCTTTAGGTGAGTGTATATATACACACACACATATATATCATGTTGTATATCCCTCTGAAAGATAGTCCTGCACTTGACTGATGATTTCAAATGTATTGATAAATTCCCAAAACCAACGTAAGAGCTGTGTACAAAGGCACAAGAACGATAATTATGTTTGCTTACTCCTCGTTTGCATTAATAGCACACACACACACATCTTTTTTATATGTTTTTTTCATAATTAAAAGTTATATTTATTTTATAATTCAATTGTTTTTCACAATTACACTACATGTATTATAATTATTTTCCCTATTAGCTTATTTTCTCATTGCACAGATCCTGTGTTCCTCTGTTGCTCTGTTCAGCTGATGCCGCAATCAGCTGTTAAACTAAACAGCAGGCTTAGGTTGTACCAAATCCACAGCCACTGGCTCCTACAGTATTGTTTCTAGACCAGTGGCGTCCCTAGGCTAAAACATCCGGGGCTAAAGCCCCGGATGTTTTTTAATTAGCCCCGAATATTATTAATAAAAAAAAAAAAAAAAATACGTCATTCACCCAAAACAGCGGCGTCAGGCAGCAGGCGCACTTGCAGTGTGCGCCAGTGTGCGCCCCCCTATTATACAAGTCGTCATTTAAGTTTCTCTTTCCTATAGAACCGGTCTACACCTTGTTCTGTTATTAAACAAACTAAACGGACGTATTTTATTGATCTTATCCACACACAGCTTGTCATTTCTGTCTCTAAATGGTCGCGTTAACACTTCTCCTCTGCTCTGCATCGCGCACGGCGGAGTTCCACCGCGATGCGCACAGACACGTGCGCGCGCACACACAGGTGAGCACTGAGCACACAGCAGCGGACAGAGAGCGTCGAAAAATATGTCGCGTGAAAAGCAGACCGCTATATCTGCGTTTTGAACGCTCCCAGGGTGGAGATGGCAACAGCAGCTCTCCGTGACGTCCTTTCTGCTGCTGCTTGTCTCAAAACAGAAAACAGATCTCAACGTTGAACATGAATTGTATCAAATCTACAACCCTGTTTTAAAAAGATGTGTAGAGGAAAGCAGCTCACTGCTCCACTAATATTGATGCAACCTGATGCTCACATATCTGCACTCATTCTGTTTTGTTTGGCAAAAAAAAATCGCTTATTGTTTTCCACAATGAGCTATTTAGTAGTAACTAAATATTAGTATTTTTTTTTGCACAGATACAACTTCCTGTTCATTGATCTAAGTGATTGCAATTAAAACATTAAAAAAAAATTCTGATGGAGCAATCTGATTTACTTGACACTTTAAGTGATTGCAATTTTCTTTATTCTGTTATTTATAAAAGCGCAGATGGAATCACAAAATGTTATTTACAGAAAAAGTTTGAGAACCACTACTTTAAGTGTTTGTGTTGGTTGAGCACTATTAGCATTATTAGCATCTTATGTCTAAATATTATGTTAAAGAGTATGTTATGTTAAATAATGTTAAAGAATATGTAAAGAATAAATACATATGAGTATGTAAAGAGCATTAAATGTATAATGTAAACACTGTACATGACAAGATGCATGGTTCATTAAACATCTCAATGTTTACTGTTGCTGAATGGTTGCGGTTGGTATGTTCAACATGATCAATGGGGCATTGTTGTGCCTGGGCTATTGAGGGAAGTTTGTGAAAATTGCTAGCCTATTTGGTATTAACTGGTAACCATGAAATGCCTCAATTCAATTCAGTCCAGAAGAGCAGGTACCTGTAGGGTATGTGGAGACTGTTTCTATGTGTAAAAATTTCGCTGCTTCACTCTTCTGGGCAAAGCCCCAGATGTGTCAAAATCCTAGAGACGCCCCTGTTCTAGACTATATATAACAAGTGGACGTAGTCACCGTCTACTGTTGGTTTCTGGTTTTGGAACCTCAAGTTCAGCAATTTGCACGTCGCCATCTTGGTTTTTTGAAACCAGAAGTGGCAGGAGAGTGTGAGGGGCTAAGTACAAACGAACACTGAATAAGAACTTTTTTGGCGACCAAAAATGTTACAATGAACGTTCATGAAGTAAAAACAGAGTGTAAAGTTGTAAGACAAAAACACAGACAACTCCCAGACCGGACTGCGCCGTGGCAACGACCTGTCCAGACAAGGTAGTACAACAAGGTGTACTGCAGGTGTCAGAATGGAAATCAATGGCTTAATCGTAAATAAGCCGATATGTATAGTTATCTATATCAAAACTGAATTAATTAGGCTTGTAACAATAAATATAAACATGGCAAAAGCATCTCTGAACATAATAAAGTATAAAACAATTAATTATGGAGACACAATTCATTAGAAAATTAACGTGTGAACATAAATGTCTTCTGTGCCAAAGACTCAAATGTTCGACCTTTTTTTACATCTGTTGTTTATTTCGGGATTAATATTTATTCCCTTCGAGCTAATTACAGATCTTCTCTTATTTTCTCAGTGAACCTGTTCCGAACATTGTGGGAATGTGAGCAGACGGTTGTTCAGCTCTGTGGGACGGCCGCCCGTTCTCACCCCGCTCTTTGGGTGTACAAACAAAGTGAGCGCCGCGCGCCGATGGGGGACAAAAGGAAAGGCTTATGGGCGAGGCGAGGAGGAGTCAGGTGGATCAAGGAGCAATGTGGGAAAGGTGGAATCTCCCGGCGATCCTCATCGGACCACCACCGGGAAGAGAGGCGTCAGATGTGCAGGCGTTCTCCTGGGAAACCGGGAGGCTTTGACGCACTCACTTGCAGCGCAGGCTTTCACACACACGATCACGAGACAGACGGAATAACTCAAAGTGCGCTGTTGCACTTTTCTTTACCATTCGTGAGAAAACAAGCTGGTGGACTTCTCACACATTCGAGCTTGTAGAGTCTCGCGTTTCCTCTTCTGGCTGCAGCGGCTGACGTGCTGAAGACGTGCCATTAGGCCAAACGAGCACAAACACACGTTCGCCACCTACGTCACGCGTTTCATCCTCTGATGGGAACATCACAACAAACACACTCACACTCGCACACAAACATTTGAATTGAATGAAATCCTTTTCCAAGCTGCTGCATTTTGAAAATCCATGAACAAATTCAAGAAAACACATTTTAATATTTTAATTGTATATTCTGGCTTCGCAGGCAGCAGGTTTTACTTAAGTGAATATATTTTAGCTGCAAATATTTCCACCTAAATCCACACATGGAATTTTAACTGTTTGGTTCCTTTTTTAAATGTAGTTTTATTATTTCACTTATATCGTTCAAAAATGATATTTTGCATTTTGTTTGGCAATTTTCCATAAATATATATCCAGAAAACAAAGAAAACTAAACAGTATATGTCAAGGTGTTGTGAAACATTATTTGAAGATTAATCATCGTTCAGCCCTGCAGTAAAGATTATGGTTAAAAGCACCGTAATTATTTTCAATGGTTTCCCATCGGGGGGGGGGGAAACAAGCATACACACCTTTATGGCTGTATTTTCCACACTGAAAATACAGCCTGTCATGTTTTTCCAATGAGCTCTGAGAGAAAACACAAGTGTGAGGACGGCAGGTCTGTGGGACCCCGGCCTGAAGTAAGAGGAGAGATTAGAGAGATTACAGTTAAAGAGTATCTCGTCCTGTGGAGCCCCTTCTAAACACCGGCTCCCATCAGAAGGGACTGATGGAGGAAACAGTGGAGATTATACCGTTTAACAGTAATCCCCCTCCGCTGGAGCAACGCCAGCACGGAGCAGAAGACCACCGTTCAACTGGAGAGACAAAGAGACAGACAGCGGCGGAGAGTACACATGTTTAAACTTTTGCAACAGTTAATGATCTTTCTATCGTTCGGCATGTAACAGCAGCACCCGCTGACGTTATTGGCCGCTCCTGAACCGGAGGAATCACTGATGCTACAGTTTTATCCTTCTGTCTTATGAAACTTTACCACCAGAAAAACATTAAGGGGCTGGGAAGTTTTGGATTTCATTCATTCATCTTCCTGTACACATCTCCTAATGACAAAGGTTTGTTTTGTGGTCAACGGATAGAGGATGATGTATGTTGTATTTACAGGTTCATGGAAGGGTTACTGAACAGGCCCAGGGGGTCAGTGACCTTTGGGCCAGAGCCGTTTTTAAAGTGACTTTTAAAGGGTCGGTGTGAAGGATATAGTATTCATAACTATGTTTTCATTAGTTCATTACCTTTTATATTAAGCCCTTCAGATCCACAAAGAGAGATTTGGTCCGTGTTGCAGCCCCTTGTTTCTACCATTTGCATTTTGACGGGACCCGAAGGCCCCCGTAGTTCTCAGACATGCTTGGAAAGGGGGAAGGTGAGTGGAGGGTATTCAGTGTGTTGCAATCTGCAAATTCACCACCATATGGCCCATAAATCCTAAACATTTGAGCTTGAATGTTGCTTGTTGGAAACTCACAAAGTGGTTTGTTTTGCTTTATTATTGAGTCTTTTCATCTGCAGCGTCAACAAAAGTGAAAGACTGTTCGGGTGGAGTTTTGGACCAGCAGCACCTGAGAGTTCTGGATCTCCTGCTGGATGAGACACAAAACTACTTCAAATGACTCAGCCGACAGTCGTCTAATGTCTCTCTCCTTGTTTGGGTGTTTTGCTCCTTTCACATGTCCGTGACCACAGGCCCATATTCCCATAATCCCTCCATACAGACTGTAAACAAG
The DNA here is from genome assembly GCA_038501785.1 of Myoxocephalus aenaeus. Lineage (NCBI taxonomy): Eukaryota > Metazoa > Chordata > Actinopteri > Perciformes > Cottidae > Myoxocephalus > Myoxocephalus aenaeus. Next base: position 2,278,932 of record JBAMJR010000015.1, read on the forward strand.
CCCTATGAGAAACGTGTGATTTGGGGCTTTCTCAATAAATCTTACATGATCATACAAATTCTGAATTTAATTTGGGCCAATATGTGTCCATCAAATCCCCCCCCCCCCCCCCCCCCCCCCCCCCCCCCCCGCAAACAAAATTGTCTGTGTGTGTGTGTGTGTGTGTGTGTGTGTGTGTGTGTGTGTGTGTGTATCTGTCCAAATATTTGTTGACACATTTCCCCTCAACACATCACTGCATATTTATAAATTAAATTATGGATGTCGCTGCAAATATCATCAAAGCCTTTAACTTGTATTTGAATGTTATGTTTCTCAGCTGACAAATAATTGTAAATACAGTGTTATGAAGTGTAGTTGCGCACCAATAGAGACTGGACGATGCAGCCAGACAAACTGATTAATATAAAAACCTGCCAGACGGACTGACTGACAGGCTCGATGACTCACTGTCTGAGAATGACAGTCAGAGATCGGAATGAGCGAGCGAGGGAGGAGAGACATGAAGAAACGGAGAGAGAGAAAGAGAGAGAGAGAGAGTAATGAAACATTTTGAAAACATAAAGTGGAAAATGACTCAGATAATTGGTTCAGTGCCAGACCACACACATGGATGAACAGATATGGATATCTACACACACACACACACACACACACACACACACACACACACACACACACACACACACGCGCGGCATACCTAGCTGGGTGGGCTTGGTTGCTCGAGGTTATACGGTTGTAGCTGTAGCTCGTATCCATGGCAACAAGAACGCTCAGGTGACAATTAAAAGTCTGATAGTGCAGAAGAGCAATTATAACAGTTTATACTACTGTACTTCAGTGGCGTGCACGGCCCTTTCTATGTCATGTACCTTTACATATATTTGTTCTGCATGGGGAAATATAATAATAATAATGTGCATGAATACATCACTGGAAATCTTGAAAACTAATTAGCTTTAAATGCTGTTTTGTAAATTACTCTCAGGTGCTTGTTAATCCGTTTTACTGCTGAATGAACTCTTCATCATCATCATCATCATCATCATCATCTAGGTGTATACACATGTTTTAACCAATAATTTTCGAATGTTATGCTCCCCCTAACTTGTAATTGTGAGTACATGAGTCATGATTTAATTAACGAGGAGTAGGAAAATGTTATGAAGAGATGTTATCGCCCCACTTCACAGTAATGTGACCACAGGATCAACGTACGGTGGCATTAGGACAGGAAGTGTAACTTTAACTATTACATATTTCTGTTCCTGAGAATGATGTAAAATTGGCATCCAGCTCAACCAACAGACTGTCTGACATGACAAGTTATTTGTTCATGTTTTACATTAATTTACAGTCAATATGAGCTTTCAGAAACATATTCTATTGAGTCAAATGTCAACGTTTTCATTAACGTGAATGACTTTTCTTCTTTTTTTCTAGTAGTACTTGTTTTTACCTGCAGAGTGCAGTGCAGGTCTAGAATTAAAAGGCTGTGCTGTGTTCTGCCTCTGTGTGACAGCTGTTGAGTTTCACAAACGTTAACATTACCAATAGGAACACTGTCCATATGCAGCAGACTATATTTTGACATTTCACCCCAGATGCTAAAACAACGTACTTGTTTATGAAATCCTATCAAAGACATGTTGAATACTCTGTCTAATCCTGACACACTTACAGGAAGGTGTGTAATGTTTGTGCAACTTGCAGTACAATAAACAAGCTTATCATTACTACTTTGTGTCCGACTGTGATGTTCCAGATGTTCCATGTTTTCCTGCTGGATTTATGGGAAGAAAAGAAGAAGATAATGTCCTCTCCCTCCGAGTGTTGTGTTCAAGTGCACAAGGTCAGAGGGGGTTCATCCAAATCTCAGCATTATGTAATATGAACTATTGTTAAATCGCATAAAACATTGAACTTTGTGCAAAGTTTCTGCTGGTTTCAATGAATACTCACACTTTAGAAGCAAACAAGTAGGTATGTCAGTAAGAAAGAAATGTGTGCACCTTTTTCTGATCCAAACTTCACCTCAAACACAATAACTGAGCGTTCTACTTCGGAGTAAATATATACTAAATAACGATATGAGAAAAAACTCTTTTGAGTATTGTATGTATTGTAAAAATTCATAAATTTTGAAGACACTACAAGTGAATAGGGTAAAAAGATTTCAAACTTTGTTTTTATCTTCAAATGTGCAAATGAGGCATCATTGAATACTTACGGTGAACTTGGGAAATAACGCAAATAGACAAAGTGGTCAAATAAACAGCGAAATGTGTATTCGGATGCTTTCTTTCCAGTCGTCTGACAATGACAAAAACAAAGTAAAAGTGAAGTCAGTTGTTTTCTTTCCTGTTTTTCATTCCGGGAAACGGGGAACAGGAGGATCCGTCAGCCCCCCACTTGTATCTTGCACCATATCGACTTGATTTATGTTTCCGGTCTTTCCTGTGGAAGTCTTTAAAACCCCACAGTTTGTCGGTTTTTGCTTTAGTTTAGCCGACATTATGGTGTCAGAGAGAGACGTTCTTGGGGCTGCTGCTGTTTTCCTTTTCGCCCTCATTTCACACAGTGAGTTTGTTATTTCTTTCATAACTGATGATTCATTTAACAAAACTAGATTTTGGCTAGATTTTGTTTTTTTTATTTCCACTGTAGCTTTGTGTTCCTACTTTTTAGCAATTAGTTTATAAGTTTGGATAACAAAGTTTCCTTGACATTAAAATGCCCCATCATTATACAAAATACTATGACAATAATGCTCTAATGTTCTACTGAAGGGCAGTGGGACTTTGCACCTTCTCGTTGAGTGCAAGTTACATGAAACAAGTGGAAAAGTTAAAATAGTTTATTTTGAAAAATTTCCTTTTGGTTGTGTGTTTTGATCGTTTCAGGTGAGGGTATCATTGGTGGCAGCGATGCAGTGCCTCACTCTCGGCCCTACATGGCCTCCATCCAGGTGCCAGAGGGAGAGAACATGACACACGAGTGTGGAGGGTTTGTGATTGCAGATCAGTGGGTGATGACTGCAGTACACTGCCTGCCAACAGGGTGAGGCCGCCTTCTGTTAACCACCATCAATGTAGTTTATGTGGGAGGCAGGACGGACAAGATTAAGAACAATGTACATTTGTTTTAACGTTTTTTTCTCATGCAAATATTCTCTGTGTGAGAGCTGAGCACATATTTTGTTTTCTTTGGCAATATTAACATATGTATTTGTTCTGTTTTCGTAACTGATGTTTGTTCCTTAACTAAACTTAACAGCGTTGTGTTATTTTTGTTCATGTGGATATCTCATATTATGGAGCAAAACATGCATCATCTTTCAAATGATGTCCACTTCTTGTCATTGTAATGTATTATTGTAATGAATATGATTCCTGCCACAGTATTATTGTGCTCTTTCCACAGGCCGAATGGAAGGAAAGTGGTGCTGGGTGTCCATTCTCTGAGTGAACCTGAAGAGACAAAGCAGACATTTGATATTTTGGAACTTTACAATCACCCTGACTTCAGCGCGTCAAATTACGACAATGACGTCGCTTTAATTAAGGTATATATGCAACGTTTGTGTCAATTGTCAGTGGTATGGAAATGTAAATTGTTCCATTGTTGTGTTTTGGTTAATCAAGCCAACAACAAAACTTTGAAGTAGATCTCAAAAAAAAAAAAAATGAAACCACTTTGGAACGTTTTGTTTTTTTTGCAGTTAGATCGCCCATTCAACGCCTCTGAAGCCGTTAAAGCAGTGGAATTTCTGCGAGCGGGCGGCACAAACCCCGGCACGGATGCAGAGGTGGTGACGGCCGGGTGGGGGTCCCTCGATAACCTGGGGTCCAGACCAGACAAGCTCAAAGAGGTGGTCATCGAGGTGGTCAACTCAGCTCGGTGCAGACGCAGTGACTACTTTGGCAGAAAGTTCACCAGTAACATGATATGTGCGCATAGACTCTGCCCACAACCCTGTGATCAACCGCACCACACAAAAGACAGCTGTGATGTGAGTTTGACTTCCTTATCTTTTACCAAATCTAAATGGGTCAATCAAGTTTGGCCATGAGCAAAGGTGTATTTGTTTGTATTCAAAGTATACAAATGGGGTTTTCTTCTCTCTTTTTTTTCAAATGTAATATGACATACGGTAATTTCCCGTTAAAGTCCCTATTTGTGTTGTCTCTCAGGGTGACTCTGGAGGTCCTCTGCTCTACAATGGCATCGCGGTGGGCATCACGTCCAATGGAGGAAAGAAGTGTGGCCAAGTTAAAAAGCCTGGCATTTACGCTATCATCTCCCACTACACCGAGTGGATCGACAGCATCATGGCCCTGCAGCCCGATGCAACACCATGACCAGAGTTGTTTCCACCGAAATCAGCGTGACAAAAAGCATGGCTCTATAGAGATAGATCCCCAGTATGGGTTAACATACTGCACCCACCTGTACAAAGAGATTAGCCATCACTTTATAAAGGAATCAATAAAATACAGTTGTATCACATTCAGATGTCTTGAGTTGTTTACTGTGTACAATGACATGCAGTACAATAACAAAGAAACTATCCATTTTATTGCAAATATAATTTATTAATGCAAATGAAATTACCAACTGCTGCCAAATTGTCACTTGGTCCCGCCCACAAGATTCAGCTCAACAGCAACCAAATCTTTTGGATTCACATGAACATGTTTTTATTCACAAATGTATTCTCCTTTTTTGATTGCAGTGTTCACAATATTGTTCTTAAACCTATTCTGTTTGATTGCATAATAAAGTCACAAAAGTTACCCAATAGATGTGCAGGGATAAACATTAGAGCATATACACAAGTAAGAGTTGCACAATAACTGAGACAAACACTTTTTTCTTTCACGCAATTGAGACTGTTTGTTGTCCATCTGAAGGATGGTGTTAAAGAATGTAACTGTTAGGCAATCAAGATATCAACAAGCAGATCTAAAAAAAAACTTGTCGGATAAGTCCTCATCCAGATGGGGAAGTCCAAAAGTAAATCAAATCTGCAACTGTTCCTCCCCTCCCTGCTCCCTGCAGATAAACATGGACATGAGGGATCCCTGATGTTTCTGCTCCTCTGTGTGGTTTGGAAAATCCCCACACCTATAAAACCAATTAGTTTTATACACAAAGCAAATTATTATAATAATTTCTGATTTGCTTGTGCCAGTTGTACATAAAATATAATGTGTGTGTGTAATTTGCATTTGATGGATGTATTAATATGCTACATAACATAATCCGAAATATATAGAAAGATAATTGTTGCTTTTTTTAATCAAATCAACAACCTCTGGTGGCAATTTCCTGCAAGCAAACCATGATGGCATCATCTACGAAAGCTATAAATCTGCAATGTATTTCAATCCAGTGCAGAATCCCTGCAGGACTGATTCCATGTAGTTAAATAAACTTGTATCTGATACGGTATAATCGCACATTTAATCCTAACATACAGGTGTTGCAGTCATTGTGCTCACCCCCTCCCTGCCTATGGGTCTGGAAATCAGGTGTCTCTTAATAAGTAGTTCCCTTCCAAAGCCCCCTCCCCTCTCTCCCCAATCCCCTTCTTCCTCGCCTGCAGCTCCTGCACAGAAAACCTCCTCGTTGAGTAGGAGCATCCTCCGTGTGATGCTACCAGCTTGTTGATCCCTGAGAGCAGGTCTTTCACCTGAGGATAGCTCAGAGCATTCTGGGACTTGGTCACGTTCAGCTCATAAAACCGGCTGCCACACTTACGGATGAGATCCCGGAGGGTTGCGTGGGCGCCGGCCACGTAGTCGTTGATCCCCTGAGGCCTGCGCTGGTCGCAGTCAAAGCGAACGAGGAGGACCACGGCGTGCTCTGCAAAGTCCCGTCCGAAGATCCTCTGCAGGTGCCCCAGCATCTCACACTCACCCCGGGTGAAGCGCTCCACCTGGAGCACAAGCAGGAAGACGTGGGGTCCAGGTAAGGACAAAGCCAAGCAGTCCTTGACCAGCTCCAAGTTTTCTGCCCCGTCCTCGTCCCACAGCTCGGGGGTGTCCACCAGGATGAGTCGCCTCCCTGCTGCGAACACCTCCTTCCTCTCACAAAACATGGTGGGCTGAGGGGGTTCGCGACTGGACTCATTGATTGAGTATTGGTTACCTGCCCTCTCTAGAATGAGATTTAGAGCAGAGGACTTCCCGCTGCCAGAGAGACCCAACAGGATGACTGACAGCTTCTTCGTGTCATCATCTTAAAGACAAAAAAGGAGACATGGCGGTTAGAGAGCATTTTCAGAACGATTAGAACATTAAATATGTAAAACAAAAGGTAGAAATAAGAGTAGCTGACTTTTTTTATTTTTATTCATGAACTTTAACGCGGCATTTGAGGTTAAACAGTTTTTGACTGTATTACATGTGTAAAACTAAATATTATATTAGATGATGAATGATCAATTAAATCAATGTGTACCTGTATCACACCCTAGTGGGAGACGTTTCTGCGGCAGAATGTCTCAAAATGCACTTTCACACTTTACCAACACAGTTATGATAATAATATCAATAATCCGGTCTTTTATAATCATAAAAAAACGGATTATTGTCTACTTAATTATTGACTGCATGTGTGCCAGAATTGCGTTTTTTGAATAGTTATTTACACACTATGATTTAAATATTATTTATCCATGCTATCATCTTTCTGAAAAAATAAATTCCTTTCATGTTAAGAGAAAGTCTTCTGAAATGTCCCAAATGAAACCATATCCGATCAAGGAAATCACATGGTCCTGTACCAGTAACCTGCAGATGTAAATGTTTGAAGTGCAGGAAAAGGATTTCACATTAACTCATTCGAATTAAAAAATAAGTCCTACCATCAGTGGCCCCCATCTGGAGCTGCAGCATGGCCCCGTGGCTCATCACAGCCTCCTCCAGGCTCTCCCTCTTTGTCTCGTATTTCTTTTTCCCCGCCGCTTCCTTCTTTCTTTCCTCGGCATGCCTCGCCTTCAGCTCCTCCGTCTCTTTGGCTCGTCTCTCCTCTTGCTGTCGGATCAGTTGCTTGAACTCCCGCTCCTGCGCCTCGACCTCTTGCACCTTCTGTTTCAGCATCTGCATGGCCGAGTCTTCATTGCTCCTTTTCGTAACCTCGGCCAGCATGGCCTCCGTGTAGCCGGTCATGCCGTTCACAGCCAGCACGCGGTCGAGCATCTTGAGGAGAGCGCCCAGCTCGTCTCTTGCTGTGGACGATGTGATTCGGCAGTACCTTCCATCGCATGAGTTCAGCAGCTCCAGGAGGGCGTCGTCCAGTGTGCCGGTAACCTTTCCATCGTCCAGAGAGATAACTACCAGGTACTTTAAAGCCTCTGCTCCAAAGTGTGCCTGCAGACTCTCTACCATTCTTCTCTCCCTCTTTGTGTAATGGCCGCCTTGGATCAGCAGCAGAAATGTACTGACTCCATCCGTGCAAGACTTAAAGCAGACACCTATTGCCCGACTGATGCCCTCCTCTGTCATGTCTTCTTTTAAATCTGCGTAGAGCAAGCTGACCGAGCGACCATCCACTGTCAAGTCACAGACTTGATTTGGTCCCAGAGAGCGAAAGGTCAACCTGAGCTTATCCCCTGATCCATTCTGCTGCAGAGACTTCAAAGAGGACCATTGCTCCACGGTGGACATGACCACCATCATCTGCCTCATGTTAGTTTTGCCGTCTGCAAAACAACACAGTAATGACTTGTATTTTTTTTTCTTTAAATACATATATTTAACAGTAACACTTTTTACAATACAGTGACTGCAACTCAAATGCATCTGTTATTTTCGGGCCTTGCAATTGATAACATTGCCCTTGCAAGTGAAATTAGCATTGAATGTATTGGAATATGTAGGATAGAGCTACTTACTGTGCGACATGTCCTTTGCAAGCGGTCTTACAGGTGTTCTTTAAGATCCTTGTCAGCTCAAGAGAACACCTGAAACTGGATTCTCTGGCTGTGAGACGAGCATTATGAGAAAAAAAAAAAAAGAAGATGCTTCCTGGTTACAACTTTTCATGTGTGACCCGCAGTTTTGGTGTCAAGGAAGTGCATTCCACAGCACAACCTGGAATGAAAAAGCCTCTCCCGTATGCTTCATAACGTCATGCTTGAGTTCTTTGAAAGAACTCAATCACTAGCTTTGCTTTACTCACAAAAAGCAAAAAGGAAACAGAACTTCTTACTAAAACGTTTATGCACTAATAATATTTAGGAAGCATCCATGCCAAACTGTAAAACACTCTCTTTTCTCTTTGTCTCTCTCTCTCACTCACTCACTCACACACGTGTGTTAGGCCTAACCCAAAGTCTATAGTCTAACTTTACCAAAACCTACATCTACTTTTTGTGGTTGACCTTTTAGGGACCAGCCTTGCATCCTAAAATACAGTAGGTAATTCCCCATAATGTGACTGTGCAGATTTCTGTTCCCTCAATGTGAAATTTGGCTCCTCCAGGCCTCATGTCGAAGTGTCCTTGGGCAAGATACTGATTGGTGTGTCAGTGTGCAAGAACAGGCATTGGATTATATGCAAGGTCCCTGAAAGCTGCAGGTCTGCTGAGACCCTCAGCTCCTTTAAATCTAGATTGAAGACTTTTCTTTTTGCTCTTGCCTTTAATTGATCCAGATTCAATTGCTGCATCTCACTACTGCATTTTATTTCTTAAACTGCATTGCAACTTTTATTCAATTTTTATTTTTTATTTAGCTTTTTGACTGTTTTAATGTTTTCTTAACTGTTTTAAATCCTGTTTTCTACTGTTTTAATGTTTTCTTAACTGTTTTAAATCTGTTTTCTCTGCATTATGTTTTGATGCTCTTAATGGTTTTATGTGAAGCACTTTGAATCGCCTTGTTGTTGAAATGCTATACAAATAAACTTGCCTTGCCTTGCCTATATCCTTGAGCAGTATGACACCTTGTATGGTAGTCTCTGCCATCAGTGTATGAATGGGGTAAATGTTGGCATGTGGCGGTGGTACTAGAAAGGCGCTATATAAATGCAAGTCCATTTTAAGCATGCCAGCATGTCAAAGGTCATATTTGAGGGGAACACTTGAATTTAAATTTAAACTTGAAATTGAACATGATCTGAAAACTCCTTATCAGTTGGCCTGATTCAGTTTCCTTTTCCTACATGTGCTGTCCTGCACAATAAAGCCAGTCTGACAGGCATCCTGTGATTGTTTCTTGTCTTCATTATTGCTGAATCAGCCTCACTGTAGATAAAACAGAAGTAGTATATTAGTGCTATGACATGCAAGATAAAAATGAGAGAAAACATAATTGTGAACATGCTGATTAACACCATAGAGGGAACCTGTTTAAAACTGGAAATATTTTTTTCAAGAAAATAAAAAATCATATTTCCTTCTGGTTGAATTAGCTCCTAAAATGATTTCTTAACCATCTTATCGCTTGTGATGACAAAACAACAACACGATTTATCACTTGTGATGACAAAACAACAACAACATCATGAAATGATCACTTAGACTAGAGCACATGCAGACTAGCATGGATGTAGCTGCAGTATAAGAAGGGGTTCCCCTCCATACACAACAACTGAGATTACTGAGGGATTGCACCACCTCCCCCGTACTGCTGAGCGCTGGTGCCTGCCGCTGTCAAAACGGTCCAAAACAAGGCAGTACTATACCGTAAAATGCGGGGGCACCGTCTGGTTAATTCGGATACATTGCTCTTTTTTAACCGCTTAATTCGGCAAAAAAAATATGATGCTTTCTAAATATATATTTGGGAAATTATAATAATGTGTGGTATATTTTGTCACTTCCCCACCCCAACTGTTTAATATTCTGGACGCCCCTAAACATCAAGTGGTTTGCCCCGTTGCTATGCTAGCTTGTGTAGACATTCTCCAGGGTGATGAAGAAGATGTAGTTAGTCGACCTGAAAATACATAACGTTGTTCGACATAAAACACAAATTGTGTGAACCGGGGACGGAACTCACCATGGCCGGTATAAGGAGAGTTAACGGGAAACTATCGGGAATTAGCCCAGCTGTCAGGTAACATTACTATCGAGTTGTGCTGTTAGAAAACGCCTCGGTGAAGCTGTCAAGCTAACCTGGCTAACGTTAGCGCGAGACGATGTCCGTTATTCGACGTCGTTTTACCATCACAGGTAACGTTACCGCTTAAGAGTAACGACTAACGTTAGTCATGGAGGTTACGCTGTGAGTAATTGCTCATTGGCTGGTTAAGAATTCTAACGCTACATATATTAATTTAGCTAGCCGGGCCATAACACCCGTTCCTAGAAATTCCCCGCACGTCAGTCAAGTATTTATATTCCCAAACCCTAAAGCTAATTTAATGAATCTGTGGGAAGAAACGCAAATTTTGACTAACCTAACTAATTTACAATTTCCCTAACTCTGCTGAAACAATGTCTTAATTGTAATATTGTATACGTCATTCTATTTTATGAAAATAACAATGTTTTAAATTAGATTAGCGAGATTAGATTAGAAAATGTTAATGTTAACCGTGTGGGGAAACTCATGTGCCACCAAAAACTCATACAGACCACAACAGACACAGTTTGACACAAACACGAATAAATAATACCAGAAAATGCCATATGAAACATGATTGACATCAGAAAGATGCTCCCCATCGAAAGGTATTCATTAAAAAGGCCTTCTGAGTCGTTCAGTAGAGCCCCGAGGCATCCTGAGTCGCTCACTGAGTCCATTAAAATCACAATTGTTTTTGACTTGTGTCTTTTCTAAAGTGACCTCTAGTGAGGCCCATCACTGAGCCAGCCTTTCTTATTGATCCTGTTTTTATCAGTTTTAGAAACCTGTGGCAATCATGACATTTTTATAGTTATCTTAGAATTGTGAATGACCATTGAGAGAATATTTTAGCTATCATGCATTTATCATAAATGCATTTTTCTAAATACATTTTTAGGTTTTTTGTTTGACAAATGCAAAAACAAGGTCCAACTTCTTGCTATTTCTGAGGTGGTTTGTTGTTATCAAACGTATGAATATATATTGAACTCTCTGAAAACAGCAAGTAAGTTGGACAGTGTGTTGAGATTCCTGTCAAACTGCTGTTTCCAAGGTTCAAATTAAATTAATTGTTAATTTTTTGGTGACATTTTCCAGTTGCTGTCGCCTACGCCAGGTTCAGTCTCTGCTCTGTGACGAAGGCATTCCCACTCCCGATGGCATCCTGTGCTCTCTTGGTATGTTAAGTTGCAAACTTTTTATCTTTAACTTTTATTTATTTAGTATCTGGACTGGTTAACTGCACTTCCAATTGCTAAGGCTAAAGGGAAAACGTTTTTCTGAACAGATGGTGAATAAAACAATTCACATGGTCATTCCATAAACAGCCAATGAAACAATACAAATGTTTTTTTTTTTTTTTTGGTGTGTGTGTGTGTGTGTGTGTGTATTTCAGGAATTGACAGCAGATATAATGAGGGGTGCACTGAGCTGGCGAAATACCTGTTCTATGGACTATATGGAAGAAATGCGCTGAATCTTGACCCTGACCTTGACGAGTTTCCTGATGAAATGCTGGATGGTGAGTTGTTGCTCACTACATTTGTAATCTTATTTCTGAGCTCTCTTTAGTTCGTATCCATTCTGACACATTGATTGTCTGCCTTCCAGATGTAATCCTGCTGATCAAGGCAGACTGTGTCCATCTGTACTGCAACCCAATGAACTACAGTTACCTGTTGCCCTACGTGTCCCACTGGAGGAACCTGCATCTCTACTGCATGACAGAGGCGGAGGTTATGCTTCAGTCTTATCTGCCTTGTTGATTAACCTTCCTGTATGCTTCAGTTAGGAGCAGGAACTTTATCAAGAATGTTTTGGCATGTGGATGTATTCATCTGGCTAAAATGTTAACCCTTGCAGGTTACTATTCATCTTTGCTGTCACCTTAAATGTTCCACCTTGTCTACACTGGCTGCACAGTTAAAGCAGCATATTCACTTTCATTAATGACACGGTGTGTTCTAGTTTTTACCAATGTACCTGTAATATGTGCGCAGGTGTCTCAGTACCTTCAGGTAATAATTGCCATTGCTGAAAATTGTAAATATGACCCTTTGTAGCAGTGTTTGTGATTGTTAATCCTGAGGTTGAGTTCTTTTTGTAATTGTCCTACCTCCACACACAGTATGAAGATGAAGAAGCAGCAGAAGAATTCAAAATCTCCAGTTTTGTCACAATGGTCCAGGACTGCTATCGTATTGGAGTACCTCACAGCTCCCAGGGTACATATCATCACGTTTAAATCTCCACATTCATTCACTACACGTGTGACAGAGATAGTGAAATGTATTAATTTTTCAAATCTCATTGCACCAACAACACAGGTAAATGTTTGCTCTTCTTTTCCATTTAGGACACATCCAGAGGTTTGACATGTTTATGGTGGAAAAGTGGCCCCTGATTCAAGCATTTGCCCTGGAAGGCATTGGTAGAGGGAGTTTTTTTACCATGAAATACAAGGTACCTTCAAACAGTGTTGCAAAATTGAAAGATATTTAATGTTAAAAAAAAATTGTAGCACAACAATGTACTTGTGTTCCTACACTTCTTGTTTAAACTTATTGAATATATTCCTGCTTTTCCAGCTAATGGACATGAGTGAGAATCTGTGGCAGGTTTACAACAGACTCGACCCAGTGTCCCTGGATAATCTCCTCACAGAGGTAATACCGAGCTTCTTTTTCCATTTGCCGTAATGTTTTGTTGGATGTTCATGTCCAAAAATCTATTTGGAATGATCAGTAATTTGTTTTTAACCAGCAGTTATTAAAAAAAAAGTTAATTATGAAATTTAAGAGTTACAGTATAGCTAATTAATCAGTCCGTCAGTTGAAGTATTATTAATAGATTTTGATAATTAAGTTTTAGTCAGTCATAAGTGACATTCATATTTTCTTTATAGTCATATTTAGTATGTGAAGTTGTGAACATGACCATTCAGTACGATACTGATGAACTGGTGTTGTTTACTGTAATCTTAGGACTTGGTGAACTTTGAGAAACAGTGGAGTGGCTTTTTCTCCAGCATGGACCTGGAGAACCATCTGACCATCTTGGAGCTATCTGAAGCTCACGCAGGAGAGGTACGTTTATTACCATTTATGGGACTGGAGATCAAGTCAATGTCTGAATAATGCTGTTTGAAAATGCACTTAGAATTTTTTGTTGTTGCAATGTCTGTGTAGTAGTCAGCTAAGTGTACTTGTGTCTGCATAAAGTGTATTCTATTCAATCCACAGGCATTCCGTACATATTACTCTCATGGACTGATCTCAAGCAACATCACAGATAAAAGGTAAGCTTTTTATTCAACAATGGCATGCTCTGAAATTATATTAATTAGTTAATTTGTCTTGTGATTTAAAACAAACAAAAAATAAATAATCACTTTATCAAATGTTTCTTATTTCAGTAAAAGTCAGCAGCCATTCGTGTTGTTTGGAAAGCATTCCTCCTCGGAGGATTTGGAGGGTTATTCGTTCAACTTTGCCTCAGAAAGTCATCAGGTCCGCAACACAGGAGCTGAGGGGTCTGCAGCCAGACACATGGTGAGAAGCCTGAAATGGGAAATAGCACGATGTGAACCAGCTAACTCTGTAAACCACCTGCATTATGACAGGATATCTATTATTGGCTTGGCATCTGCCAAAGTGGTTAGTAGAGTAACTGGTGAAACTCATTAATTACTCCACTAAACGTTTTACATAGGAAATAGTTGTTTGCTGCTACATTAATGCTCTGAATATTGTATGTTGAACCTTCAGAGTTTTCTAAATCACATTGCTCAAGTAAAAAGAGGATAAGTGGACTGCAGCACCACCTGCTGGTGAAGTGATTTTGGTACAACCAGTGTTGACAAATTATCTTGAACATCTCTTGTCAGGAAACATGTGATCACTGACCTCATGTCTCCTGTAAATATGAGATTTAGGTATATGTGCAGCTCTTTTCTCTCTGTCATTTGTGTGGGAACATGTCATGATTGTATCTTGACATTGTATCTTTTTTGTTCATTAGATTCTGCAGTGTGTGGCTCCCAAAGGACCCCTAGCCTGCTCTCGAACCTATTTCTTTGGGACCACCCACACTCCATACCTTGGTGAGGTTTCACTGTGTGACTTTGTCTATTTCATATTGATTAACTGCACATTTGTAAAAATAATTAGTAACATTTTTTTGGGGGTTTCTTTACATTATTGTCATTTGCATCACATTTCAGAGGTAATACTTCTGCAGAGCGTCGTTTATTTACACAGGGGTTAAAGAAGCACCTACTAACCCTCAGAATTACGAGTGTGAAATGTTGCTGAATGTTGAGTTAAATGGAGGGTCCAGAACGAGCTTGGCTTGCCTGGGATTAACTGCAATATGAGAAGCCCTTATTTGTATCAGTTAGTATATCATTTGTTTGTTTCATCCACAGGAAATCAAAACACAGAGCAAAAGAAAACAGAAGTCTTGTAAGTGATTTAGTTTTGGATCTCATGATCAATATTCTTTTCCCTGTAAGCTATTAGTTGGCTATTGTCCAATGTTACAGAACGTCACATTGAAAGAGTTTTTTTTTCTTCAGACTTTTGTCACAGATCTATTCAGCGGCTGTTCAAGCAGTTCTGTCAGGAATCAAATGCTACTCCTTTACCTCCAGCACTACCAAGGTAAGAAAGCCAAGAGCACCTATTTTAACATGTGTCCTCCAGAATGTAGTGTAACATGTACAGTTCCTGATGAAGGCATGTTTATTATCCCAGGCTAAGGATGTAGCAGAGAACACATTTCTAGTGGCTTTGGACTCAATGAATTTAAGTCACTACCGGAGTTCTCTCAGGTACAGATTGATTTCCATTTTTTCACTGTCACCCTTTCTGTGAGACTTTTAGCCAAGCGGAAATGTAATTATTTGTTTTAATTGGTTTGACGCTGTCTTTTCTTTGTTCAGGTCCAAATGTGAATTCAGCATACAAGCAGTTAATATGCAAGGAAGGTGGGTGTTAACTAGTCCTTTTTGGACCACTGGTCATTTGCAAGCATTTGCTTTTTATGACTCAACTCCTGGAAACATTTATTAGTCTTCAGAAAAAACATCGATACTTTCTTGAAAATCTTTTTGAAAATTCAGAATTTCAGAATCTGTTTTATTTTTGTTTTCAGGATCATTCCTCTGACTGATAAAGACAGCCGTTACGTAGTAAAAACAGTAAGTTAGAGAAGCAAATACATTTGTTGCTTGAAAAAAATACTTTAGTGTAGAATTTCCCTTTTTAAAAGCTTTTTCTTTTATTCATCTAATGCATTTTACTTTTGTTTTAAGGCCTCCATGACTGTCCATGACATTCCAGATCTGCAGTGGGATGGGGGCGACCTGGGCTCTGTGGTCTTCTCTGAATCCTTCTTGGAGTCCAGCATCAACATTCAACAGAAAGGTACAATACTGATTAGATTAAGTCTAATTAGAATGGATTGCTGAGTGATTCCACAAAGGACATTTGAGTTACACACTGGAATAAATAGTGACAAATTAGGCCACTGTAAAAAGAAAAAGGCAAAAGTAATTTTGAACAACAGAGCACGAGAATAAAAAAAGCTATCTTTTTCTTTTTTTTGCTCTGAGATTCATATTTGTGATTAATCTTCCTTGTTTGTTGTTTGTGCTTCATTTTAAACAAGTCTGTTTCCTCTCCTGCAGATGGCACTGTGTCCTCAGACAGCTGCTACACCATCCTGACTACAACTGTGCCTCGATACGCCTGCTGGCTGGTATGTGTGGGGCTGAAAATCTGAAAAAATAAGTTTTTATTTTTACAGTTCAAATTTTACAAAATTACACATCTCGGTCTCCTCTCCAGAAAACAAGTTGTCTCATCCTTAGTTTAAGGAATACACCATTTTATTTTTCCCAGCATTGTTTGTCAGAAGTCTTATGGTCATATTGTTTTCAGATGGAATCTGATGTCAAGCAATCTGAGCAGGCCCAACATCTTGCTAAAGTAAGTTCAGAAGCTTCATGTGTCCACTGCAGTGTATAAATACGAGTTCATGTATGTGTGAACATGTGACCTCATCACTGACAGTATGTGTCTCCAACAGAAAGAGGAAGGCACTTGTCTGGGAACTGCTCTGACTGTAGCAGATGCTGCATATGTGTTCTCCAGCAGCCAGCTCTCCACACCTGAAGAAGGTGACACTCTCCAGTAATATTGACATTTCTCACATGTAGTTTATATGTATATATGGTAACAATGTTGCTGTATAACCTTTGATTCATAGATTGCTGACTTAGCCTGGAATCAATTGTCATTTGATTTCAAACAAAAATGAAATTCTGTGAATCAACAAAATAGACTTTTAATCATAGCTTTATTCACAGTTTTTAATTTCAGTTTAAATCTGACAATACATGTACAAGATGTATTGTTTTTATTTATTCTTACCTCGTTATGTGACAAAGAGTCGTGATCCTGCCTAACTCTTTTAATTTCTTCAAATGTTATTCATAGGAAAAATAATGTTCCTCTCTGAGGGACTCCTGTTTATCCATTCTCAATATGGGAGCATTGCACTGTCCAAGGATCACATCAACACCATCAAGTTCTATGATCCGGTAATATTCACATGTTATGACACATGTATGATCACATATATAAGTTCTGTTCTGTAATGATTTAAAAGACAATTCTTTACTGGGATAAAACACAATAACATGAATCCATATGCAGTTGAATTTCTGGTTCCAACCTGTGTATGATTTATGTATTGTCTTAATACCAGGACTCCACCGCTGTGGCATCTCTCCTCGTGGAGTATGACAGCAGCCTGCTCCCCCACCTTCCGTTCCCTCTCCACAGCGCCGACCATTGTCTGGTGTTTGCTCTTCAGCCCAGGTCGAAGAGCCACAGGGCCTTCTATTCCAAGGTAAAACCTTAAGCCAGTGACCTCTGACAGGGTTTGAGATTCAGTCTCCCATCATGCCTGTGTAATATTTTTCGAAAGGAGCCGGCTGCCATGTGTCTAGAGTAGCCTAGAACAGACAAACCAAACTGGCTCTATATAGGGCCTTTTGCGTTTTCTCCAACACACTTGCCCCACAGGAGAATTTTCAGTTGGTTGCAATATGCAGCCTCACCCCTAGATGCCACCAAATCATACGTTCAAAATAGCATGGTAAAAACAGAAACTTGTGTTATCCCATTTTATCAAATGGTCTATCATATATATTGTTACGTTTTTAAGGGATCTTGAGTTGTAGATGAAATATAGGATAAGATTTAGTTTGTTGTGTTGGTTGAAGGATGATCTATTACTGGGAAACAAGCCATCTTCTTCATCATGTTATGCTCATTAAAGATAGAGCTGCAGTTGTCTGAACATTAATCTCTTGCTTTCAGGTTTTGTCAGTGTGGCAAAAATCTGAATCTGGACTTAATCTGCAAATGGTGGACCAAAAGCACCTGACCTGGAAGCAGAAAAACATGTAAGATAACTTTATCCCCTTTTCAATTTAAGATTAGTTGTCTGTATGCTAGATTCCATTGCACATTCCTTTGTTTGTCCTTGAAATATCACAATTTTAGTTTTAGTTTTTGATCTTATCCAATAAGGTCAGTTAAAAACAATTCAAACCAAATATGCAGAATCTTTTTTTAAATCCAGACACCAACATATTTGAGTATGTTTCACTGAGCCCCTTTCTCTTCATGTCACAAGATTTTGATAGTCCCATTGTTAATAAACTTTGTGATTCTGTAAAATGGCAAATCCGTCTTTTGATGCTATATAAGGTCGGTATTTAAGGTTAACTTTGTCCATGAAATCACAGAGAAATTGTAATTACTTTTTATTTTCTCTCAGGCACATCAGACTGCAGAAGCTGCATGACAGTCAGGAGCCACCAGTGGCCAAACGCAGGGGCAGCCTGAAGACTTCATACTCCCAGCTGCCAGAGCAGGAAATGTTAGTACACACTCGACTCACTCAGTAGAGTGCTTCACAGTTGGACCAAACAAGTAATGAAACCTGATGCTAGGTATTGCTCAATCACGGGTATGTCTTCCCAAAATAGCATGTTAAGCCTGTGTTTCTGGATACAGTGTTTTCATTTTTGGAGACCATCCACACTCGAAAGGTCTTTTCTGCTGAGCGAAAGTATATAAGATAATGACTCTTCCTTATCTGGCCGAGAATAAACAGTGCGCACGCATTTTCGTGCGTGCGCACAAAGACGACCACATGCAATGATCTTCTTCTCGGTCTTCCCAAATCTGTCCCCTCGTATAATTGGACATCCAACTGTTTTAAGCATTTGCATCCAAAATGAACATGCCGCACGGTGCTTCCAAAAATGTGTTGCTCTCTTGCGAAATGTTTAATTCTAGGTCTCATTTCTAAGCACTCTGTTTCAGCAGAGATAATTAACGAAAAAAGATTTTGTGCTTTTATGTAAATGTCACTGCAGAAACTGTGACAAATAGGACGCGTTAGAAGGAAAGTCTTAGCTGTGAAACTGTAGTACGCCCTTTTGTCCTTTTTCTTCCATGTTCAGTTCCCAAAATACTTGTTGCATCTAGTCATGACAGTCAGTTCTGACCCCATGTCTGTTTACTGATCCTTGTATTCTGGTCCACGTCAGGTTTCTTCAGCACTTTGCCTTGAGTAGTATCGGCCAGGAGCCCATTCTGTATGACCACCTGGGGGTGCTCTTCCCCTCTGCTGATCTGAGGAATCCAGTCAATAGTCAGGGAGACAAGGTGAGCACATTGACTGAGGTGCAGCGGATCTTCCACATTTGAAAAATGTAGACAAGAAAAAACATCCATGGTTCCTTCAAAGAATGCCTTGTCCTGTCAGCCTTTATTTGGTTGAGCCCGTTCTAATCTCATGTGGTCTTTTTTATGTGTGCAAAGGTTGTCATAACCATCATCACTGGATTACCGGGAAGCCATAAGAAAAGACTCTGCAATTTCCTGGTCCAGTTAAACAAGGAACATGGAAGGTGAGAGCGATTGCATCCAAGGGGGTTCCTTCGGTTTGCATTTTGTTTTTGTGACAGTGTTCTTTTTTTTTACTCTTATATATGTTGTAGCTATTAGCAACACAAACATTACAATTTGATTTTCCTTTCATCCGTACTGCAGGTGGGTGGTGTACGAGCCTGGTCCTGACAGCTGTGAGGGCTTCTCAGCCTCTCACCTGCAGCAGTATTTGTCCAGCTTCCTGGAGAGCCAGAGAGGCCCTGGAGGCAAACCCCGTCTGTTGGTGCTCTCACCTGGGTAAGAAAGCTGAGAATACAAGTCTCCAGTAGAGCTGAGCTGAGCTAAAGGGAACCATTCATATTCCAAAAATACTACAATTTGAAAATAATGTTATCTGACGTTTATTAACAGTGTCATAGAACATGAAACAGATCTTAGATCTCATCAGTCTCAGAACTTTCTTACTGAGCTTTACCTTCTCCCACATCTTGGCAGGAAAAGCTGCGACCCCTGTTAGTGCTGAGAGTATTTTGGGGTATTGAAACTTAACAATATCAGACGGCACTTGAAGAAATTGCAAAAAGAAAATAATTGAAACTGAGTTGTAAAAGAAAAGTAACTGAATTGGTTTACTACTGTTCATTGTCAGTGTGTGTGTGTGATGATTCGTTCAATTGTAAATATTTCTACTCGGACAGATACACAGATGTTCTGGATGTGGTCCAGGCTGTGCTTTCTCACCCTGACCCAGTTGTCCAAGCCTGTTTCACCATCGGCGCTGTCACCGCATGTGTGGACCCCCTGGCCTCCTGCGTGGAGCACAGGTGACATTTCTTTCCCTAGCAGATTAGGTCTCAACACGGCGGCTATCTAAAGGGGAGGAAAACAAAACGAGCTTTGATTGCCATAAAGAAATGTATATCAGATGAATTCATGCCCACTGACATCAAGCTGGTTGTCCTTTGACAAAATTGCATAATTTCTAACTGAAGTAGACAAAATTCCTGACTGATTGAATTTCCAAACGGACTGGAACCAGAAACTAAGTGAAATGTGATGGATTACAATAAGACCAAACATGTAGAAGAAAAAGGTTCTGAAATTGTTTGGTTTGCTGTGTGTGTTTAAAATCATATCGCTTTCAACTTCAATATTTTGAACGTCAGTATGACCTAATTAATGAAGGATGAGTAATTTAATTATATTCTGTTCTGTTCCAAACACAATCAAGTTAGTGACTTGGTTGCACTCGACTCAAACCCAGAACTTTAGTACATGATACAGTCCTGCAGCGGCTTCACAGTAAACAGCATCAATGACGCAACTCTATGTATTACAGCACATTTGTATAAGCAGCTTCCTTAAGAAAACGTCACCATGAATCCATACAATCAGTAGCGAACGCTCACCAACTTTAGACTTGGAACGTTGCTCTCAAAAGCTTGAGACTTGCTCCTTCGGTGAGGCTGGCAGTTGCAGCCAAACAGATTTCACAGCAATTGATTTGGTGTCCCAGTTTCACAACAAATAACTCCGGAAATAACTCCTGCAGCACAGTCCGCTACTCTGCTATCTCCGTATGCTTAGCATTTAAAAAAACAAACATACATTTTCCTCCAAGAAAAGCTTCCATTTGTTCCTTGCATAGTTACCAGTCTCTATTTTTAGTTTTGTATGCAGCTATGTGTATTTGGTCTCTTTGTGTGCCTATTTAGCAAAGTTAAATAGGCTAAGTATGATAAAACACACCAGTTTCTGAGTAACGTATGGACAGACAGACCCAGATGATGACAGACAGGGCCGGATGTTGGAGGTTTCCAGGACGAGGTTACATGACCCTTTTAGCTATTAAAACTCAAGGCTGGGTCCCTTTTTACAGAGAGGATCAGTCCTACATTTAATCTCACTCTCCTTTTGTTACAGGCTTTAGATGTAGCTTACAGAGCTTCTCACTGTCGAAGATTGACTGAGCTGCTCCACACAATATGACATACCACTCCGGGTAATAGGCTGTTTTCCACTGCACGGCCGAGCTGCGTTGGCCAGTACATACAGATGAAGTCAGTCTAGAGGGTCTACTTTTTCCAACACGCTCGGAAAACTACTTTGACCGTCGTCTTCACCAGACTTTCTTTTTTTTTTTAAAGCTAGTGCGTGTTATAACAAATATAATAATTAGATTATACACCTTAACTCAAACAATCCACCCGGAGAACTCACACAGTTATTTTAGATGTTTAGCTAGCTGAGCTTTAATAATACATCTCAAACATGTTTTGTATCCTGTGTCGTAAATATATCAAGATGACCATCCAGTCAAACTCTGAGAAAAAGCCCCACTTGGCTCTGCAGTGGAAAAATGTGTTATAAAAGGTTTAGTTAGCAATGTGATTAGCATTGACTTTTCCATGAGAGACATCTTCAACAACCCCCTCCCGTCACTGCCCATTGCCATAGATTTTGTGGAGATCTGTGGACCCACTATGGTGCTAATTGGGAGTGGTTAGCCCAGTTTAGGCCTGACCTGCCTGTCAACCCCCTGCAGCATAGCCCCTCTAATCCCCCAGGTCCACATGTGTGACCAACACCCCCTCCTCACTGAAGCTCATCAGTCTGTCATGATCCAATCTTTGTGATGAATGTAGACAGTTCATTACATCAGGACAGGAAAGATGAATGCCTTTCAAATTGCTGATCCCCCAGCCTGCAGGGGAGGGTCTGTGGTGGCTGGAGGGGGACTTGGCTCAGAGTCACGGTTATTCAGAAAGTGGTGTATAACACTGATTGATCTGAAAAGTCAGGATAAATTATGTTAAGATTAAATGAGATTACAGAAAGCTTTTAGATTGGTCAATTGCCAGTCACAGTTGTGATGTCATCCTATAATAAATGCCCCATGATTGATAACCGGACTGTTAGCCAACAGCCATAACAATGAATTGGCCTGTTTATTGCTGCACAACTTTGGTAAAAAAACATTCGTCATAAATAGAGTTATTGTTAGTGATGATAGTTTGGAACAAAGCAAGGGTTCAAATACATAGGATTAGTAATTATATTCATTAATTACCATTTGTATATCAAGTACTCCCCCTGTGATGCCTTGAATTCTTGGAGAAAACTTTTTCACTTTTTTATCAAAACATCTGTTTACAAGCTCTCACACAAGCTCTCACATGACTCATGCAGTATAATCCAAGTCTCTATTCTCCGGGAAAAATAAAACTATTTCCAACATAATCTATCCACAGTGACCATCTCAGTCAAACCAAATTTGAAGGATGGCTGCCGGTCAGTTTTTACCCTGTACTCAAGTATACTGTGTATTTAACTTAAGTCCTTCTGTCTCTTGTCTCTCTCTGCAGGTTTGCATTTCCTAAACTGTTGGAGCAGTGCAGCCAAGGTAAATCCTGTCTGTTGCAAAGTTTCCCCAACAACAAAATACATTGAGGATGAACTTGGAATACTCAGGAAACATCATTTTGATGTTCATTGTGTAATGCTGTTTTGGACGCTGTACAGCGTCCAAAACCTATACTGCCAGGTTGTGTGATATAAGAATCAAGAAATGTTCTCGGCCATTTTCAAACTAAGTCAGAGGAGAAGTTGTCCATTTATGACAAAAATAATACTCTGACATCACAGTAAAGTAACAAATCCAACACTAACACCAAGTGAAGAAGAAATATATTATATATGTGAAACAATGCTTTTGTCGTTAGCTTTTTAGCAGGAACTCTGTCTTTGACTGATTTAAAAAGGCAAAAATGTAACTTATTGTCAACATATTACACAAATATGTAGGTCTATGGAGTATTGACCATCAGTACCTTCAAATATGATCTAAATACTGAGAAGTTCTAAGTACGTTAACATTTGGAGATTGAGTTCGCCAAACTGAACTCACAGTGATAGTGGTCATAATATTACCCACCATGACGTTCTCTGCCACAAAAGTTTACTATACAGTTTTACAGATCTTGTAATATGAAAACCAAAAGGGTCAACCAATAATAGGTTCAGCCCCCGTTGCCCCAAACATCACTTATCACAGTTTACACTCCATCTTGTATTCTGACCTGACATATTGAAGAGGAGTTTGGCTGTCACATCATTATTTATTATACTTACTTATTGTTTTGAAGGAATCCAAAAGCCAATTTCCCGAAAAATTTGGCTTGCAGTTACAACATGGCAGCAGTAATGCACAAAACAACCTAGTGTGAAATATGGTATTTCTGCAGTGCCTACACAGACATGATTTTGTATTTCCAGTTTCTCCTGGAATTCATATTCCCTTTTTTGCACCTCGTTGTATGTCAGGTATTGTGAGTACAGTGGTGTTCACCGGGCTGACAGCAGAGCAGAAGCACCCTCTCATGCAGCATGTTCAGCAGTTGGTACGCTCTGCCAACCCCACCACTGCCTTCATACTGGCAGAGAGAGGAGCTGTCACCAGGTAGGCGCCCGCAGAATCATGATCAATGCCGCAAACAGTCATTTAACTGCTTTTATCTTTGCTTAAGACATTCTAAGTCTATATTTGAATCTGTTTGGTCAGATCACTGCACAGTGAGAGCAGTAATGTGTCACGAACAGTTCCCAATGCATTCTGTACTTTGAGTAATTCATTTTGTAATTAAAAGCCCGTTATGTATTTCAGAAGTTTTGTAATTATTTGCATATATTTGCTAAGTTAAGTAATTTTGTCATGTGTGTTTTTTTTTTGTATCAATTAGGAATGAAGATGTGAATCTGATATTTTCTGATAGCAGCTTCAGTGAGCCACAGATGCTGAGAGCCCGTTATGTCCTCTACCCTGGATGGTAAGACCCTCACCCTATGTGCCACTTAACTGGTTGTGACCCCTGCGTGTCCTCCTGTGTTCAGATTGCCGTTGATTCCCGCTTCTGTTCTTCCTCGGCCCGATCTCGCCTTCCTCCCTGCAGGTTAATTGCCACTCGGCTGCAGTTGTGGGGTATCAGCCTCTGATTGCTGTAAAGCCCCTCGGGGCATCTTGTGTTCTATCCCAGGCTGCCTCGTGGCAGCACAGTAACAAGCTGTTGGCCATGCAGTTGCCATGTACACAGACGGGGGTCTCCTTCCCTTTGGGCCAGGTCCATTCAGCTCTCATGCCCCAGTTGTCAGCCTAATATGAACCTCTGCTAAATCCTCCCCTCAGATCATACACTGGATACAACTGGCCAGAGTCTGGCACTTTGGAGACACTCGTCTTTGAGCTTTATTTATTGAGTGTGATCTTCCTACACGTCCTAACCCTTCTTGACCAAGACAAGAATCTTTTTCACCTGCCAGTGAGGGTATCTACATTTACAGATTCCTCGTCCTCTTCCACAGTTTTACTAGCAAATCCCAAACACTGGCCTCTTTCATGTGGGCAGCTGGTAGAGTAAACCACTTTCCAGCCAAAGACAAAATGTAGCACAAACATTTGGCTTGCTCTTCACTTAACTTTCTCACCATTTGTGTAATGTGCAATGTGTTTCAGGTGCAAAGGGCGCTTCATCTCCGGTTGTGGGTCTCTGGTCCTCACCCAGCATCGCGTGGCTTTCAACCGCCCCCTAGAGAGGCCTCTATTTGTCACCCGCTGTAAAGGTGAGACGGAGAGGAGTTCTACCCCCCCTGTTTTTTTTTTTACTCTTACACGTGACAGAAGTTCCAGATATGAGCTGGCAGGGTTTGATGATGATTACATAAGCCGCCTTTCTCTCCAAATATGGAGACAACTGAGGTCTCAAAGTAATTGTCCGCTGTTGCTGCAAAACAATCTGTATTCCCAAAGGATGTGCTTGCTGCCAATGTTGCTTTGGAAGGAAACTGAACGTTTAAATTAATATTTAACAACACGGTTCTAACTGCTAAAAATCTCATCACTTTTCTGTAGCACTCAAGTCATCACTAAGGCCAAGCCCCTTCCGAGGAAACGTGTACAATGTCTGGGGAAAAGTCAGATTTTCTGGTAGGAATGACTTATTTTCATTTAATTTTTGCCTTCAAAAATACATTGCCACTTTTGCTGACTTTTGACATTTTCAGATAATATTTTTAATTCCAGAGAACTTGCTTTTTGTTAAGCACTGCTAAACAAATGTGACTTATTTCCTCGGTAAATATTTGACCTGCATTTGCATTTCCCAGTTTTGGGAATTATTAGAGAAAAGGTTGCCCTCAAGGCAGACAAGAAGCTCCTGACGGTAGGAATATTGCTCGGTTGTTGTTTGATGTTTAGTATTAAGCTCATAGTCCATTGGTTTGGTTTCCTCCGTATAGTTTTCCCACTCTTTTTCTCATCTGAGGACCTGTGTTGAGTTGTTGCATGAGGAGAGAGTGCAGGTGCCTGTGAGGAGGAGACGTGCAGAGAATGTGCAGATATTTGTCGAGAGCTGGGAAGATACAGTAGTACGGAACGAATGTGGAGGCTGTACCATCCTTACCCTAACACTCACATTTCCTTGGTGTCAAGTGTGTATTACAGTCCTTGTCTTCAGGGTAGTGTATCATTTACATCACTTTATATTTAGTTGTTTTACTTTTATTTCACTTTTTGTATGTAGCTGTTGCACACTCAGTACATTTTTTACATTGAGCGAGAACGTATTTGATTTGTTTGATCTTTTCTTTTTTTTGCCACACACGTGAATTCTGAGTCATTTTTGGGAACGGAGTGGCTGGATAGATGTTAAAACATTAACGCCCCACCAGCAGCATGATGTTACCATATGAAGCTGCTGTAGGAGGTGTTACACAAGGTGTGAAGTGTATGTGCCTCTTCATCTCTGGAACCTCCAGACTCAAACCAGTTGATGGAGGTGAGCTACAACACATTGAGCGGGAGCCTCCGCATGATCCCACACCACAACGCTCAGCCTCCGACCCCGGGCCCCGAAGAGACCAACGCGTCCTGCGTCCTGATCTTTGATGGTGTCGGCCTCACTGAGGATGCACTGAAGGACTGGCTCAGGCTGTGTGCCAAGGAGGTAGGCATTTAAACCGCATTGCTGTTTTGGAATGACATTAAACACCCTGAAACTCATGTATGGATTTTCACATAAAGTCGAGAACTGTATGAGAAAATAAATTGTGTAATCACAATGCTGTTATTTCTCTTTGGTGATTACAGAGGCAGAAAAAGAAACCTAAGAAGACTAAAAACAGCCTTTCACCACAAGAACTCAAGAGCATACACGTGAGCGGGTTTATATTCATAATTATTTATAGTATATTGCCATTTAATAATTACCACTGGTAGAATTGTGTGTGGACATTAAAGGTACGCTGTGAAAGTTTGTCCACTCGGAGCAATGTTTTTATGAGCTCACGCCTACTTTGTTTGTAAGTATATTGAATTACTAGTATGCACGCAATGCACATATGCACTTCCCTGCTGCTGGTTTCATGCTCGGTCGCTGTAAGAAATCCAGCAAGCAGCAAAAGATGACGTCTAGTTGGCAGTTCCTTTTTAGGGAGTCCCCACAGCTGTTTAGTCTAAAAACGCCTTTTGACTTTACTTGATATTTTATGTTTTTGTCCAGATGACCAGGCACCTGGACCCACTACCACAAGGCTACTTCTACAACGGTCATCAATATGTTGACATCTTTGGAGAAAAACTGAACTTCCATCCCTGTATCCTTTTCATGGTGGTCACTGTCTATTGTAGAACCTGAACCACATCCGATTTGTCTCTCAGGCCTGAAATAACAGAGATGTTTTCATATTCTAAACGTTAAAAATTAAACCGTACTGCATAAAGTCTATGTGAGTCAGATTAGGTAATACAAATCAAGCTCTGTGTTTGATCAGTCATCGGAATGTGTTTTAAGTTTCTATCTATATTTAATGTTGACCTAAACAGAGCAGTGACCTTTAATCAAGTGCAGGTCTGTCGACCTACATGTCCTGTTTATCTGCGGCGATTGTGCTGCTGTTTCCCTTACATTGCCGTTACCAGACACGGAAGACTTTATTAAGGAGTACCTCGCCGAGGCCAACAAAGAGGTCGAGCTATTCAACCGTCAGCTGGAGCTGCAGGGACAGCCTGACCTGTTCGATCCGTGATAGAATCTTCCTGTATGTCCACTGCCTCCATCTGTCTTATTTTAACTCTTAAGGGAACCACTGTGGGAGGGATAGGGAGAGCACAGGGCTCATGTACTGAACACTCCGGCAGAATGGTCAATGTGTGGTCGCACCACATGACGCTGCCGCTAGAAGCCCATTCATTATCTACGTACTGCGTCACTTTGTTTCCTAATTTGGTGGCATTAAAAAGGTTGAGGGCAGATGAGCTTTTAAACAATGACATCAGCCATAAATACAATAAACAGCGGGCGTGGCAAGGCGGTTTGCCTTATTTCCTTCGGAAACACCACTAACTGTACAGTTAGCAGTTAGGCATCATATTTATGAATGCGACAAATCAACGTGGTCACCTCTGTCAATCCAAATTAAGACGCGCTTGCCAAGAGATTAGAGTTGATCACAACTGCGGACAAATCTGAAACATAACGCAACACAAGACTCCATCTTTAAACCAGTGCGATTACGCCACTAAGCCTGCAAGCGATGAGACTTTCACAATCGGAGGGAATTTCCGACTGCATGCTCCCGTCAGCCCCGCGCGTTTCTGTTTATCACAGTTGGCAAATTAATGCCTCTATTTCTGGATAGGCATGGATAGCCGTGTGATTCTGGTGGGCTCCCCGGTGGGGTTTCTCAAGAATCGCTCCTCCTCTGTTGTCACCCAATACACGGCCCACCTGTTATCTTGTCTGCGTGCCACGCTGCAGCAGAGGGAGTGCTTGGCCATGGAGCTGTAAACATTGGACAGCCTGCTGGCTGTAGACAACTGATGGACGATGCCATTAATCACATAGCTAAACGCCATCCCAGTGCTTTATTTTAAGACTCCTAAAGTGAATCTAATGAAAGTGCAATAAAGCAGACCTCCGTCCATGCAGCAAAGCGTCGTCGTTACAAAACAGCTGAGCCTGTCAAGTACACATTGAATCACTGAGGCAACACTTCCAACACAACCTTAAAGTACTCGATTCTGTTTATTGTTTTTTTATGATGCTGCTAGTTAACAGTGAGACGCCAGGGAGAAAGTTAAGCGAAGCCTCACTGCAGCCAGGTGTGGATCACTCATTTCATCATTTTGGTCCAAATGTTCATTTGTGTTCAAGTGGCAACATTCCCGTGTTTAGTTTTTATCTTTTTGGGTCACTGCTTTTGGGTAGGACAAGGGGGGAAATGGGATAATCTGGGGCATGTTTGGTTAGGTTTGGGTGAGTTGAGCCTTTAGTGACGGGTTATAAGGCTTTGTATCAGTGTTGTGATGTCGCAGAGAATCTGACTTTATATCCTTTTTAAGTTGGTAGTTCTGCGTCAGTTCGCTCTGCGTTCGTGTGTCACACTAATGTCCTATGCATGTCTTCCTCTCATCAGGATACCTACACATCAGGGTTCCGTGGGTAATTTCCGCGGCAAAACCTGCGTTGTCGTCGTCATTTGTGCATCTGCACATTTGGGTCGCATGAGACCCACTTTGTGATATCTGCGTTTCAAAGTAAAAGCGCGGTAAACAAGTGGAGTTTAGAAGCAGAGGCATGTAGGAACCCTGCTCCAATCTCTGGAGCGTTGACTGCTTTCATTCCTTATGGGGTCAGCAGTGTAGCATGAAACCTAATCAGCAAGTTTTGGGTGCTAACTTTGTCTCGATCCAATTGATTTTAGTGCACATAGAATATGTGCACATGCTGCTGCTACTACAGCAGGAAGATATATTTGAAAACGGCCTGTATTCAACGATTACTCTGAGATTCTCACCGCGTCAGATAAGAGGAAAGGTGTTTCTGTTAAGAGCATAATCTAATTCCTCAGCAGTGGAGGGAAACGCTTGCTTTTCGGTTCTTATCTCGGATATTATTAGATCAGCGGTGACCTCAGTGTTGCCGTTCAAAGTGCTGGCTGTGTCTTGTTTTGCATGTCTGCCTGTCAGCGCTGTCAACAGCCAGTAAGAAGTACCAATGATTTAGTCTTTCAGCTGGGAGGCAAAAGACTGAGTGATAACATTGTTAGGCAAGTTCTTTCTCTCCCGGACGACTTGTGAGCGTCTGTGCAGGTTCAAACAATCCTGAACCTGAACTCGGCCCGACACTGCTGGCCCCATCCGTCCTCTCGGCGGAGTCCGCTTTGATCCGAAACAAGCCATGCCGTCTCATGCTAGATGTGCCACTGTCTTTTAGAAGCATAATACCATGCATAGAGTAGCACATAGCAGTAAAGTATGCCTCCAACACATATTACCCCGGCATGTTCCGGCCAGCAAAAAGGGGGAGCTCGCCCAAAGTTACTCATTCCTCTTACACTCCTTCTCTTTTACTCTATAAAAGAAGTGCAATTGTACCTCGTGTTTTTATATATATATATATATATATATATATATATATATATATATATATATATATATATATATATATATATCTTGTTCCTACAGTACCCTCAAAAAGCTCTTTAAGGACAATGCCGAGCAAACAAACGAGCTGCTAAATTCTCTGTCTTTCACAGCTTGCATTCTGTGGTCCGCTGGATTCTGGCTTTGAGCGCTTGTCGCTCGCAAAACACCATAAAGGGTTTTGTTGCAAATTGAGATGACAATGTAATGCAGCAAACAGATTACAGTGTTTTGTTTTGTTTTTCTTGTTTTTTTTAAACTGGAGCACGATAATATGTAACATTAATCCTTTGTTGACAAAATGATGACTGGATGCTCTGTTGAACATTTCAGGGATGCACTCTGTTGTGAGCAACAGTTGCTGCCGATCTCTTGTTACGTAATACTGCAGAGAGTTCCCCTGATTGACAGGGAAATAGTTGCAAGGCTTGTTTGGGAGATGGAATGTTCCACAACTTTGAAAACTGCTGCACGCGTCGAAGAAGCATAGAAGCGGAAACTATATTTGGCCGAGAGATCAAAACGGAGTCCTTAAAGAGCTGAGGGTTATGTAAGACGTTTGTGATATTTAAATGAAATGACCACTAATACATATACAGTATACGACTACTACTACAAGTACGTCCACACTATTTTGCATGTGTTGAGATGTCACGTGAATATGATACGCGCGTATATTCTGACAAAATTGCCTTTCACCAGACTGGTACAACAAAGAGAAAATAATCACGTTTATTTTACATAACTGCTAAGTAATTTGAATTACCTCGGACACGATAAATAGTATTTTTCTAAGGCTGTGAATTGAGAATTCTAGATGCAAGCAAAACGTCTCATCTCGCAAAAGCAGATGCAATTTCTTTTTTAAATTTCTTTTTTAGGAAAGAAAACGAAATCAAAAGAGAATCTGATCGGTTGTGAGACGCTGTGTCTCTCCGATCCAGCAGTGCCTTGGCTCCGGCTAAGAAAAGCAGAGATTAAAGCTGCATTCAGAGCTCCATCCCGCTCCCCGTCACACAGG
This sequence comes from Myoxocephalus aenaeus, assembly GCA_038501785.1. Lineage (NCBI taxonomy): Eukaryota > Metazoa > Chordata > Actinopteri > Perciformes > Cottidae > Myoxocephalus > Myoxocephalus aenaeus. Next base: position 2,309,481 of record JBAMJR010000015.1, read on the forward strand.
GACGAGGTGTTGTCAGGCGAGTGTTGGTGAAAGGAATCCATTGAGTTGTTCTTTAAAGCAATGTGTTTTTACTAAGTCAGAGGGTAAAGTAGGCGATGTCACACGAGGGTGAGGCCGCTGGAGGGCTCCGGGCGATTCAGGTATTCCTGCAAACTAACCAAAAAAGATGTTGGAACACAGGCTGGGTACCACAGAGAGTACTGAAACCAGTACTTTAAGTGTATACTTGCTACTATTTAACGTTGAGCTGCATTACTGTCAATGTTTCCCTTAACATCAATAGCAGTATCTTAAATAATAGGAAATACAGATCTTTTTTTATGCCCAGCCCTAGTTGGTACAGAAATCTTGATGTTTTGTATCAGAGTGCGGCAAAACAAAAAGAGGATTGAGTTTGTTGGGTTACCCCCACTTATATTGCACATGTGGGGGGGCCCCGAAGAGCCCTCCACAAGCCTCTCAGTGTGACCGCTACGTAGCCCTCTGGCAAACTGAGCACCTGGTGTCTTCATCCTGTGTGGAGGCGAGCCATTTTGTAGCTGAAGTTATAGGACAAAAACTAAGTTTGGTGTTAATTGGTTTTATATCAAGGTGGAAGGGGGGGTGTTTTTGTTCTTTTCTAGTTTTGAAGATTGGCTCTGGTGTTCAAAAGGGCCAACTGTGTGGAATGTATTCACTTCTTGAAGAAGTGGATATTTCTAAGGTGTTTTTTGTGTGCTTATTGGAGGAGGCGGCTTGGAAAATGTAATTTTGAACCGTCCAAAACATTCCTCGGGGGACTGTTGACACTAATTGTTTGGGCTTTTCTGTCCCATCGAGATTCAGAGGGAATCACAGGCTCTTCACCCCCCACAGTCCTCACGGACGTAGAAGGATTTGCTCAGGTGTTCTTATTATTTCCTTCCCTGAGATAACACATTTGCCCCCAATGAAGCCAGAGTGTTGCAGAAGATGGGGGTGAGCTACGTTATCATTATCTGAGTCAAGTTACAGTAACGATTCATGTTGTGATGACAGAATTAGATTGGGGGGGGGGGGGCTCATTTCTTCTCCTCTATCTACAGGCCGTCCAAAGTAAACCGAAAAAATAGCTCACTTCAAAAGTGCCAAACGGACTTCCACGTTTAGTTTTGAGGTGCGAAAACCGAAATGCATTTGCACAAAAACTACTGTAACTTCTGTTTTTTTCCTGTGACTGATGCTTTTTATAATCTAGTTGTTGTTTTTATTGCACCACGTATTCCATTAAATATTTATATGGTTGCCGTGTTCTTTTGTCCCTTAATTTCAACAGTTCGATTTCACCTTAAAAGGGCTTCATGCTCTTGCTGTACTCTGATTGTTCGGTAACCGCTTTGCTCTCAGATGTCAGCGGGCGCTCGGCACAGAAGAGACAACATGGACTCACTCTGTGCATCCGAACCGTGTCAGCACCAACTGAGGCGGGAGAGCTTTTTGTTATTATTGAGACTGGGAGAGGTAGACTAAACAGAAATAATGCTCCTCTGTGTGTGTATGTGTGTGTGTGGGGGGGGGGCTATTAATGCACTTTGTTAAGAAGAAATGGCAGCTGAAATAGTGCTAAGAGAATGTGAAGAATGTGTGTGTGTGTGTGTGTGTGTGTGTGTGTGTGTGTGTGTGTGAGAGAGAGAGAGAGAGTGTGCGTTTAGAAGAAAGGAAGATGGTGTGTGTGTGTGTGTGTGTGTCCGTCCTTGTATTGTTGCCAGGCAGATACTGTCTCCACATGGCTCACCTCTGACATCAGCGTTTTCTCGCCTCTCTGCTGCCACCATCGTGCCGCCAGTTTCTCCCCAGCGACTCAAGGCAAGACCCCCTCCTCTTCCCCTCGCCCGCCCAGATACGCTTGACACACTCTTACCATATCGCTCCCACCATTAACCGCCCTTTTTTTCTCCCCCCGCCCCGCCGTTGTATTTTTACTGAGGCTATTTGCGGGCTATTATGACAGCCGCATGTAAACACTCATCACTCTCGCTGGCGTCTGCCAAATCCTGTAGAGTGGGCCTGAGGTCACTGCAACAATAGTGCACCGTACTTTGTGCCGATTGGTTCACTTTTATGAAGTGGGCTTTTAAACTGAAGCTGAAAAACTAATATGTTGCACGCTTTGGCGCGATGGAAAGGACGGCGCCACCGGCTTCGACCCCAAACATAAACTGTCCCCTGGGTTTGACTTGTTTCCAGCTGCACGGGACAACGAGTTTAAACGAGTGTTTCTGTTATTTTGTCCACCCCATTTCCCATCCCTCAAACTCTCATGAAGGTAGGATGTATACTCCCGTAATAGGCCGTATTGGTTTTTAGCTAGGTGTGTTTAATAAACTGGTAACTGTGTGAAATGGGGATTTCCCCAAAAAGTGTTTGATTTTTAAGGGTTATGATAGTACAAAAAAAAACAAAAAACTATATCCTCCAAGAAAAACTGAATTGGTTAAGCTAGTCAAATAAAAATGCACGCAAACCAGTTTTAGTTTTTGAGCTAAAAAAAATAAATAATAGGAAAAATACTCTCGAGACATTGAACCACAGAAAATTACATTGGATGGTGTTATGCTGCAACTGCTTCACATCAGACACTATTCATATATTCATAATAATTAATAACATAACTGTTATAATACAACTGTAGGGGACTAAAAGTACAGAGAAAATATGACTAAAGGTGAAAAATGTAATCTCGATTTTGGAAATACTTCATATCTCTTGTGAAAACATAACTTTACTCGTTTTTGGTGCTTGAAATTGGTTCACCAAAGGTCTTATGCTGCGTTCACACCGAACGCGACACGAATTGTCGCGTCACGCTTACTGCTTCAGTTTGGTCTCCTCCAGGAACTGCGTCTGGCTTATCTCCATAAAACTGATACCGATTCCTTCATCCACCATGGAAATAACCACTAGTTCTGCTTTATACTTGTTGTGTAAACTCCATATACGTCGGAACATCAAACTCCATGGTGTCTGGGTTCATAATATTATCCGTAGTCCCACAACAGTGTCTGAATGACGGCCGCTACCAGGGCTACTAGCAGTTTGATTCAACGGCAAGACGGCGGTGGTGATGGGCGGAGATTCTCAACGCTGATTGGCTGACGCAACTATGACTCAGTCGGGAAATTTCAACTCTTGTCGCCTCGCGTCCTTCGTTCTGTTCGCGCCGCCTCAAACGCGTCAGTCGCGTCGCCCAGCGGAAATGTCGCGCCTGTATATTGACTTTGCATGTAATCTGGTCGCGCGACAAATTTGTGTCGCGTCCGGTGTGAACACAGCATTAGGTTCACAAAAGCGTGAAATGTATGAATAAAAATGGTAGATACTTACCAAATTTTGTATTATTTTTTTTGAGTAGAAATGTTGTCTGTCACACCTTTCACCAAAATGATAAAAATGGGACTGAGAAATTACTTCATACTGCAGATCAAGCTTCATAGGGTGTGTGCAAATGAAAAATGACCATTAAAAAAAATAAAAATCTGTATTATACATAAAAAAAATATATTTACACAATATACATGTTAGAAAGATAGAAAACAGATAGAAAACCGACCCGGGCTGGTGGGGATGACTGGTGAATCCTCTCTGTAAAATAAATTACTACTAGTCATTAAGTTCACACAGTTTGAACAGTTCAACAGGTGTACATGTGGAGCTGAGCTGTGTACCAGGTGAGCAGCTACACAGCCCCCGCCTGATAAATGCTGTGACTTTTTGTTCTTACCTACTGTATGTACACTAAGTGGAGCTGGCTCTACCAGGTCGACTAGCATGCTGGCGGCAGCTGATGAGTTTCTGGATCTGCTGGCCGCGTTCCCAGACCTCACGCACCCACCTTCTCGTCCTCCACGGTCAAGCATGGGGTGGAGTATCACATCTCTACCACCGGCCCACCGGTACATGCCCGGCGCCTGGATCCGGCAAAGCTCACCATCGCCAAGGCCGAGTTTGAAAACATGGAGCGCCTTGGCATTATTTGCCGCTCCAACAGTCCCTGGGCTTCACCCCTGCATATTGCACCGAAGCCTGGGGGCGGGTGGCGCCCATGTGGAGATTACCGCCGGTTCAACGAAGCTTGAGTTTGATCATCAACCCAGGAGTTTTTAGGCATGGTAAACTTTTACCATCGCTTTATTCCCCGAGCAGCGCAATTGATGCAGCCCCTGTACGAAGCCCTGAAGGGCAAGGCCATCAAACAGGTCGTGTACTGGACCGAAGAGAGGGAACTGGCGTTTGGGGACGCTAAAACGACTCTGGCAGACTCAAGAATGCTGGCACACCCGTCACCTAATGCTGCGTTCACACCAAATGCAGCATGATTTTCAGTTTACGATTTTCAGTTTACTCGCGCGACAATAAAAGTGAATATTCGCGCCGCTTCAAAGGGGGTGTGGCTTATCTCTGTTGCTTGTCTCTATCATTTCCGCTATCGACCATGGAATAAATAACCACTAGTTCTGCTTTATACTTGTTCCCAAAAACGTTGGAACGTCAAACGCCCTCGTGTTTGCGTTCATAACACCATCTGTAGCCACAGACAGCTCGGTGAATTTCACAGACTCCTCCAGGAACTGCGTCTAGCTTATCTCTGTAAAACAGTTACCGTTTCTGACATCCACCATGGAAATAACCACTAGTTCTGCTTTATACTTGTGTAAACTCCATCGTGTCTGGGTTCATAATATTATCCGTAGTCCCACAACAGCGTCTGAATGACGGCCGCTACCAGCGCTACTTCAGCAGCAGTTTGATTCAGCAACGGCGGTGATGACGGGCGGAGCTTCTCAACGCTGATTGGCTCACACAACGATGAGTCACGCGAGGGCTATCCAGTTAGGATTGGACTATAACAAGATGGCCGGGTATCAGGTTACAGACCCGGGCGTTCGGAAATTGAGGACGGCAGTTACGAGACTGCGGTTGGAGGAGGTCCCGTTTGGCGAAACTGGCACAACGCTCCTGTGTGATGTCTCCACAGGCCAGCCACGGCCAGTTGTTCCCGACAAATGGAGACAATAGGTTTTTGACGCGATGCATGGTCTGTCACACCCTGGCGAGAAGGCGTCTCAGAAGTTGGTGGCAGCGAAGTTCGTCTGGCACGGGCTAAAAAAGGATGTATGAAAAGTGGGCCGAGACTTGTGTGCTGTGCTAGCGCGCCACATAAAGGCCCCTTTAGCACAGTTCTCGGTTGCAGAGAGGAGTTTCGATCATGTGAATGTGGACTTAGTAGGACCTTTGCCCCCATCCCGAGGCTTCACACATCTCCTCACAATGGTAGACCCAACCACTCACTGGCCAGAAGCTGTTCCGTTGTCATCAACAACGGCAGATGAGGCTATATTCGGACCTGAGTCGCCAGGTTCGGAGCCCCAGCTGACTTTTCCTCGGACCAAGGCCCACAGTTTACATCAGAGCTTTGGAATGCAGTTGCAGGAAGCCTAGGGGTGATGCTCCATTGCACAACGGCCTACCACCCGCAGGCTAATGGTTTATGCGAGCGGTTCTATCGCTCTGTGAAAGCTGCTCTGGGCCAGCCTCAAAGACAGCGGGTGGGTGGACAGGCTTCCGTGCGCCATGTTGGGGCCCCGTGGCCCTCTATTGGGCCCCCGTGGCCCTCTATTGGCCGGCCGCCACTGTCCACAGTCGTACGTCCCGTCCAGCCTCAAGTCAGCAGAGTATGTGTTCGTTCGCCAGGACGGCCACCGTGGAACCTTTCAACCCCCCTACATCGGGCCGTTTCGAGTTCTGGAGACCGGAGACAAAACCTGCAAGGTCGACATGGGCCGCCGGCTGGAATACGTGTCGGTTGACCTCCTTAAACCGCCACATCCGGACCTGGACCAGCCGGTAAGGTTGGCTGAACCCCCACGGCGTGGGTGGCCTCGTGCCCTCCCACCTCACCACGACAAGCCCCAGAGACACGGAGTCCGGCTGGTCGGTTGATTTGGGCCCTGAGACATTAAGGGTTTTTGGGACTAATCTCTAGAGTTTGATTCTGGGGGGGACGCATGTAGGGGACTAAAAGACCCCTTTTAAGAGAAGGGGCGTAACCCTGGTGACAAGGGGGGTTAAAGGGCACCAGGAAGGGAATGTGGGTTAGGTGTTTGTGGATGGAAATAAACGGCCGCAAGGTGCGGCCAAAGGGAATACTTGCCTCTTCGTTTGTTTCCACGCTCCAACACAACGATAATAAAACTTGTGTTCTGTAAGCTTTTATAGACTGTACTATTATATAGCTATATTCTTCTAGACATTATACCGGTCCTAACAAAAGCAAACCTAATGTAGAAAACACACTGTGAAAAATAGTCTGTATAGGCAGGATTTGAGTTTATAGATGTATGTTTCTAGATATTTAGTTTCGGCACCTTTAGGCTACCGGGATTTGCAATATTTTAACAATTTAAAGACACACTTGATAGGCCTCCATGACATGATTTATAGTGTAATTGTGGAAACTGAAAAGTGTGAAAAAAAGACTCCAGATTTAGATATTGTTTTCACAGTACATTTTTATTGCACACTTTTTAGACAACCGTCATTTCATAATGCAGGATTATTTCTCAAAACATCATAATAATGCGAAAATGCACTCCTGATCTTGTATGATCTGAGCACCGTATTCAGTTTTGCTACTGAATACTACCTGGATCAAATAGCTTAAAAAAAATCTAAAACAATTGCCAGGTAAATTTGGCAACACATTTTTATCACTTCATTGCTACAAAGTTGACACATTCACCGAACCATATTTAAAATTCAGTTTCCATTCACCTCATTATGACTCTGTGTGTTGATGTAGTTAAACCTGAAAGATTGTCGCTCACATTTTGGATGAGCAAATGTTTTCTACATGAGTCCGATTTACATTAGTCCGTATCAATAACTTTACTACGCAGCTGTGTTTAGAGAACGATCCATCTGGTCTCCACCAGCCTTTCGTCTGTCACACTTCTCCCTCCAGCTGCTGGATGTCAAAGGTCAATAAAACAGCCATGTCACTGGACTCTCCTGTGGCGGCGGCGAGCTTCAGCGGTTGGAGGCCATTCCCGCTGAAAACCTCGCCCTCCCAGACTCTGCTCTTGTTCAGTTTCAGATCAGTCCGCGTCTCTCCCATCATGCTCACCCTCTGGGCCCCAGGGACCCTCACCCTGAAGCGGACCCATGCGAGGGGCTCCAGCAGGCCCATGCGAGGCTCAAAGAGCACGCAGCCTTTCCTCCAGGCCGAGTAGACGCTGGGGAACGGAGGCCCCGGCCGATCGCAGCTGTTCCTCAGAACAAAGTCACACATGGGGCTGAAATCTCCGCCAGGGGTGATCTTTGCGTACAGGCCCAGCCGATACACCCCAGCGTCAGGCAGGCTGACGCTCACCGTCACCTTGCTGTCAGTGTACGTGCAGAAGAGTTGCCGCGACAGCGGGATGGCCGCCGGTTTGTTCTCTTCTCGGCTGAGCACGGTGTGAAGCTCGAGGTCCCGCTGGTTGTGGAAGGTGATGTTACACTTGCCTTGCTGGGTGCTCACCAGCGCTGTCGTGTGGCTGAATTTGGACAGCCCCGCCTCTAGCGTGCGGGTCCCCGGGCCGCACGCCGAGCCCAGGTTAGGAGGGTAGAGCTCCTCCGGTCCCACCACCTTCCCTTTGCAGTGCAACAGGAAGTTTCCAGCGTTCTGGAACTTGGCTTCTGTCTTCTCGTAGTCTCGCACGAACACTGACAGACGGTAGAAGCCACGCACGGGGCACAGGACGTGGCAGGTCAGGACATCCGGTTGGATCTGAGTGGCCAGGCAGCGCTTGGCCACAGCGGCTTCCAGCCCCGGGTGGACCAGTTCGCAGAGCACCATCAGAGGCCTGGACGTCTTCAGCGCCAACTGGAAGACGCCTTCTTCCGCCTCGGCGGCCTTGCTGCCTTGGCTGCTGCCCGCGACCCCGAGAGCTCCCGCGACGGGCTGCAGGCCCCAAGACAAGAAGGGGTTCTCCGGGATCTCCTCCATGGCCCTGGGGATCGGGCACTCGACCATGAAGGAGCAGACCCAGATCAGAGCAGTGGTGGCCGTTTCAGGCCGGGCAAACACCTTGACGTTGTACACGCCGCTCGCAGGCGGCAGCAGCTGCAGCTTCATGCTCCGGTGTGAAACCGTAAGGAGGCCGAAGGAGGAGTTGCTGGAGTCTTTCTGCTCCGGGGCCCCACAATGTAGAAGGTCCTGGTGCTGTGTGATCTCATAGGTAAAAGTCACTGGCCTGGAGAAGCTGAGGGACACGTTTGCCTCGCCATCATCTGAGAAGGTAATCAGAAAGGTGGGGGGGGGGGGGTTTAAGGAATTTTAAGACTTTTTCTCTTTATCTGAAAATATTGATAGATTTTGGTGGGCATAATTGCTTGAATCCATTTCACAGAAGCAAATAACTTAAATAATGTGCATATCATTTGATTTACATCCGGTGTTTTTTCAGTGCATAAAATGACATACAAAGGATTGATACACTTGGCCCTGTGTACAGCCAGCAGAGCTGAGGACGAACCTGTGACGATATGAAAGTGCTGAGGCTGAATCAGCCTGAGCCCCATGGTGAAGAAGGCCGAGGTCTTGAAGACCCTCCTCTCGAACTCCTCCAGGGGGATGGGCGCGTCCAGGAGCTGCCACTTCTCCTCATCGGGGAAGTGCGATTCCATAAACTCCTCTGGGTCCGTTAGGAAATAGAAATCGTCGAACCTTGGGGGGGAGGGAGGGGCAACAGATGGTTTGAGACTAAACTCGCTGCTGGTGAGGATAAAGCGAAAGAGCAAACTCAATCTTAGCGTTTAGGGAAACCTTCTCAAACCTTTTGACGAAGCTTTCGCGTTGCACGTCTACTCGTCCGGCTCCCCAACAGGCGTCCAATAGGAACCACTGTCCTCCCAGAAGCACAGAGTTCCACAGGTGATCCGATTTCACATTCTTGAGGCTCTGGCCCTGAAGGTACCCGACCCCCTTACTGTGGCCCGGCACCTCTTGGCACTCAATGCCCACTTCTCTGGAAACACAAACCGAGCAGAGCACGCTCACTGCTTTTTATAAATCTATTTAATTAATTTTGTGATCCGGTGTGCTTGAGCTCATGCTCAAGGTTATGTTTGTGCGGTGGGTCTGAAATACAACCACATTATTTCTACTGAAAATACATATCTCGAACTCCGAAGGGACCAAGGATACAGCACAATACTGAATGACGAGGTGGAAGAATGCAAATAGAATGAGCGCTTAGCTGCTTTTGTGTATGTACCGACTGCTGAAGAACTCAAACAGAAAAAAATGTGCTGCAATATGGAATGATATTTTGTGACATGTTTTTCACTTCATACAAGACGCTCGGATGCGTTTTTATTCTTTCAACATCTCAACGAGGCATGGGGATTAAATGTTGTCTGGTTTACCTGCACATCTCTAAACAGAGGCTGGAGTAGCCGCAGCACACGCCCCGGCCGGCGGCGATCACTTCCTCTGGGGAGGTCAGCTTCTCTGAGCGGCCGAGGTACCCGCTCACATCATACTCTACGAAGAAAGCATTACTTTTATTCCTAAACGATGACTAAAGTGCCATGCAAAAGTATTCTTCCCCCTGGGATTTATTTTATATTTCGTTGCAGTAAAAACTGGTATTAAACTTGAATTTATTTGGATTGTATGGAATAGATCCACACAAAATAGGAAAGTTTGGTGAAGTAATAAAAATAAAAAGTCCTTTTTTTAGTTGATTTGTTGTGCTTTACTTTATTAAAAGAATGATGTGACTTCTGAAGGTAATCTATATAGTACTGAATCTTATTTAGAGCCTTTCATAACAAAGGGGGTGAAAACATATGCACAGTCACACACACAAGCTTTTCCGTTTTTTTATTTTTCCACTTCACCAATATGACTACTTTGTGTATTCATATTGGGTTCATTACATAAAAATTACATAAAAATCCCAATAAAAATCTATTTTAGTAAAAAGGAAAAAAAACGAAATGTGTAATATCACGGAACACTATATGGAAATATATGCAGTTCAGTAAAATACCCACCGATGTTTTGGCACAGCCAGATCCAGATGGCACGAAGCCTCTCAAGCTCATTTCTGGCTCCGTGTGTGATGCTTTGCACTATCGTCTTCACGTCATACACACACTTAACCTTTAGCTGCAAACACAAACACACAAACAAACACACACACACACACACACACACACACACACACACACACACACACACACACACACACACACACAAGTGATATTCACAGTTAGATCAAATCTGCTTTAATGGGTTAACTAGCCTTATAAGTGTTAATCAATATAGGTATCCAAAGATGCAGTCTTTATGGTTTCACGTAAACAGTCTGTTCATCCTTACAGCAGCATCCTGTTTGCCAGCATCTCTCCGTGTCATTCAGTGTTCTGAACGAACCAGGTCACTCTTCTATGCTCAAGGATGTGAGTGCTGCCTGAGTGCTGCCTGAGAGCTGCCGTGTCTGTTATGGTTTTACTGCGGTGGATGAGTAGTTGTTATCATCGCTCAATGCTTCTCCTGCAGAGCTCAGGAACACAACGACCCAGCTCTGCTGAGGATTTGTTTGTGCTGGTTTCTAGCACAAACAAATGGTTTGTTAGCTTTGGTTCAGTTTTTATCCTGCTGCACATCTTTCTGTTGAAGCACGGCTGAGCTGACCATACTGTCTGTTTAGTTTAAAGATTCAGTTTTTATCAATAAGACGTGAATGGCAGGCAGATTTGCTGGCAACAGTAAACGTGTTCGCACTTCCTGTGTCGTGTTACACCAGGATGTTCTGTATGAGTGTGGTCACCTCTGCTCCGGCCCTGATGACATGAGAGTCCACCCTGTCGAAGACCTCAGAGTTGGTGAACAGGTCCTTTCGACGCCTCCTCTTCCCCGCCGCTGGATGGGGCGCCCTCTGTGCTTTCGGCTTCAGGTGCCTGTGCTCCTCCGCCTCCTTCCTCACGGCGCTCTTCTTCACCACCGTGATGGTCCTGGCCGCGCTCTCGGACGACAGCTGCCTCTTCGCCGCGGGGCGCTGGTCCTCACCCTCAACCGTCAGCTTCTCAAAGGCGCTCGGCCTGGAGGTCGCAGCACTTTGGGAGGCGCCGGTGCAGACCAGGAGCCGGGCAGCCACCGTGACTCCCCCAGGGGGAGGCTTTGGACTCTTCTGGGTCCGCTTCTCATTTTGTACCAGAGCTCCTATAACAGCGACGGGACCCTCTTTGCCTAAGATCCGATTGTCCCGGAGGTCATGGAGCTCCAGGGCCTTCACCTGAACGCATCCCTTCTGGGTCACCTCATCTTGCTGAGAAAGGTGTGCAGCACAGGAGAAGGGGAAGGAGAACTTCTGAATTGCAACTTGAGCTGACATTATGCTGGGAGCATGGCGTCCTCACCAAAGAGAAGGTAGATACTATTCAAAAAGACAGAAGCCAGTTTCTTTTTAGCTAATAATCTTCAATATCTGAGCAGGTAGAGCTTCAATGCCTTGTTCAATAGCTTACAATCAAACACATGGCTGCTGTGATGAAGATCCATTCCTCACTGACTGGAGCAGAAAGTATATTCTATATAGTACATCCATAAGACAGTGATGAATTGGCAATTATATCATGTCTATTCATGACCAGAAATTAACGCAAAGGTTGGAATCATTAGTCACTGTCACAGCGACCAGCGCAAAGAAAGTCAAAGCCCTCACCAGATTAGTATGACCTTATAACTTCCTGTATGTGATGAACCTACAGATAGATGGCCGTGTTCAATGCGTCCTAAAAAAATTAGCAACACGTGTGGACGCGCCAGTGGACGCATGTTGACCAAAAAACTCAATTATTTTTGGCAGGTTGGGACAGCGGAGAAACTGAGCGTCCTTCAACCGGATGACCCAGGCCGAAGCCCCCGTGTTGGACAGTATCTGCGAAGGCTCAAGTGTCCCCCAGCAGAGCCACTAAGTCCTATCAGGTCCTCGAGCACTATACGCTGCGGCCGACCCTGACCTCTGACCTTCCTGGAGTGCGACTAAAGCGAAGGTCCCGGAGGATATCGTGAGGTATCGCCATTTATGTTGGAATTAATCCAATCCCAATGCTAAAATGAAATCCCAATCTTCTTTTTCTGGCAAGCACTTATTCCCCCACCCACACCCAAAAAAAACCCTAACCCACATTACAGCATTTTAGTATCACTGATCTTCGGTGTTCATGATGACTCTTCAAAATGCAGATTTATGTACGATTTACACAACAACAACGAAAACAGAAAGGCGGGTGAAACCAGTCTAGGGTCTGAATGCCGCCACATCCCTAAAAGTCGCGAGTATTTTACTCACCCTGAGAGGATTTAAAATGCCTGCTGGATGTTTGCTGGAGTGTCGGGCGGAGATGTTTCCACTGTGTGTTCTCAGTGGTCCCCGGTTTCACTGGGGGAGGCTTATATACTCCCCCAGTGGCCTGCCAGCACAGGCCCCAGAATAACAGGCCTAAAAATACTACAAAGCAGTTAAGACCAGCCAATAGAGTAAGCCCCAACTGAGGTGTGTGTGTGTGTGTGTGTGTGTGTGTGTGTGTGTGTGTGTGTGTGTGTGTGTGTGTGTGTGGCTTACAGATGCGCACTCTGATGTGTGTGTGTGTGTGTGTGTGTGTGTGTGTGTGTGTGTGTGTGTGTGTGTGTGTGTGTGTGTGTGTGTGTGTGTGTGTCTCTAAATGTGTGTGGCTTACAGATGCGCACACTTATGTACTTTGTGTGTGTGTGTGCGCGCTCCGTGTTTTCGTGGCGTTGGTGGGCGGGTGGGAAGCTTGGCACGTGGCGGAGGGGTCCGAGCCAACGAAGGGTTCATGGAGGGTCCTGGCGTACGATAGCGCCCGCGTTGACATCAAACGCACCCTCAGTCAACCCCGGCTTCTGTCCGCGGAAATACTCAATTTACAACAGTGTGAATATATATATATATATATATATATATATATATATATATATATATATATATATATATATATATATATTATTTTTTTTCAGTTGCACATTTACATTTTAAATCTAAGTTCCAATGTGGTTCAATCGAACAGGTCAGTATCTCATGCAATGTCTAAATTTATTTTACAGGCTTACAACATCTACAGTTCTTAATACAGACCATGTTCATTAAGAAGGGGAAAAAACTTCAAAACAACAACATTTATTTTACAGTTTAATGTTCCGTCAATATTTTACTATTATATATGATGTTTCTGGATTATTACTGCTGCATTTATGTGCATGCTGCATTTGACTGCTGTGGATGTTTTTTTAACTACTTTAAATCCGTTTGGTTAGTTTAATCTACAGCAATGCATCGTATTTTATAGGATCATCAAGTGTTTGAGGCGTCGCTGTCACGTGAGCCCCACGTATCTCTAAAAAGAAAAAGGTTTTGTAGGGATGCATTTTCCAGCTCATCCTAGAGGAGTTTTAAAAGCTTTAGCTTTCTTTTTCTTTTTTTTGCATCTTTCAGTTTGGAGAGACGTGGTTTTCACTGGACAGGAAGGGGATGAAAAATCTGAAAAGTTACCAAAGCTGTCATACAAAGGATTTGTCTGTAAATTCACGTTAAATTACTGGCTAATATAGTCACAATAATTTCGCAGTAAGGTAATGTATCATTTATACAGTAAATTCTAGAGAAATATTACAATGAAAACATAATTTACAGCGTCAGTAAAATATTTCCCTTCTGAGATCTAGTGGAGTAATGGTGTAAGGTGGCACAAATTAGAAATACTGAAGGGAAATACAAGTAATTTGTACGGAAGTACTGTACTTGAGTGAATGTACTTTCCACCAATGAGAGCAGTGGAAACTGGCCGACCGGCCGGCAAGTTCACCAGAGGTGCTTCTTCTAAGATGTGTGTGTGTGTGTGTGTGTGTGTGTGTGCATGAATAAATACAGCAGAAAAGGAAAACTGAATCTGGCTTTTGTCAAATTGAACCACCACAAAAAGAAAATGGAGAGAAAAAAGGAGAACTTGTTGGTTGAGCACCGTAAAACCTCACCCCACGGATACAGTATTACATAACACCGCCATATGCTGGTGTTGATGTCGACGGCAGAGGTGGCCGTCCCTCCGCCGACGCTGGATCCCGAGCCAGCTGACTGTGAAACCGAGGAGTAATAATGCCATCTGGAACAGCTGTTAGCCAAGGAATCTCGCTCTGGCTTATTAGGAAGAGAGGGTTGGGGTGTGAGGGGGGAGAGAGATTCTCTCCAACTCAGAGAGAGGTGAAACACACGAAAGGGGGGGGGGGAGATGTGAAGCGTCGATATGGTAGAGAAATGAAAAGGAAATCACTGTAGGCTGAAAAAGGAGGAATGTTTATCTGCTTCCAGGCATTAGTGAACTTCTTTTAGAGGGAAAATTGTGGCTTTCAGTTCCTTTTTGGTGATTCTGAGCTTTAGTCTGGTATTTGCTCAACTTCAGTACAATTTATTCAGCGACCTTTCACACTTTTTAACCATTGGACATGAATAGACTGTGTGTGTGTGTGTGTGTGTGTGTGTGTGTGTGTGTGTGTGTGTGTGTGTGTGTGTGTGTGTGTGTGTGTGTGTGTATTTTTTCAGCACAGTGGTCACTAAATACTCATCCCAAATGTTCTTCCTGGGTTAAAAAATATACGGTTATTTTGCAAATGTAAATGTTATTATAATTTATTATTTCAAGGCCAATGACAGTGTACACTCCTGAAAAATGTAAGTTTTATCGTTGTTATTTAACGCTCAAGGGCCTCTTACGTTTTTTTTCTTGAGTAGGTCTTCCTCGCTCCCCCTTCAACCGCCGACGTAAACTTAGGTCACATGATGACGAGAACTACCTCCATGTCTACCGCACAAACTCCACCTGCAGAGGAAGACGGTGAGATGTTGTTGAAAGTCCAGAAAAAGCAAGTAAGTGGACCTTGAGTTATGATTGTCTGCTTACAAAAGAAAAATGTCACAAAAAATGTTGTTTTGTGATTTGAATTGCAATCTGGACGGTACTCAAGACAACTGTAAAAAAAGAAAAGAATACATGTAATAATAGTACGGGGAATTATCAAAAGCATGGGGAAATAAGATAATATGAAATTTGGACTTGAAAGTGGCTAAAGTTGGAGTGTATCATGAGGTTATCCATCTTCATGTTTACTTCTGACTGGAGGCACAACACTGCTTCCTTGAGATCTGAGGGACGGACTGGGTTTATATTCTTCAAACATATCCAAAACATATTTTGGCCTTCGGCTGTTATGTGATTTATAAACTAGCAAAGGCCCTTTAATAAAAATATTTGATAACTATAACAGGGAGCTGGTGTAATGTCCTCGGCTGTCTTGGTTTCTCGTTATTGTAGCTCCGGCAGTCAAAACCTGTAGCCGTTGTCTTTTTGAGAAGATGAAGAACAGGAGCGCATTGCACCCTGCTGGAGATGAAGGCATGAATGAGTTTCTCTAAATCTCACGTGGACATGAGACCTCTGATTCCTGCTATTTTTAGAGGATAACAAGCTGATTTAGTCATTACTGTGTTAAAGCAGCAGCTGGAGCTACATTGTGAGTCCATTAAAATGAAAATATTTCTAACTTGGGTTTTCGTTTTTATAGCAAACGAGAAAGTTGCCGAGTGCAGTATGACTGTTATGATCAAAGGTCTGACTTCCACCTACAGATACAAATACAAGTTTGATCAGATCTCTGGGATACAACCTTAGTAAAACATGTTTTTTAAAGGGTGTGCTGCATAAAGAACATCTACCTGGGAATAACTAAAGAACCCCTGTGAGCATCCAACCCTACCTGCCCCAGCCTCCCCTTCCGACAGCTGGCGAATGCATCTTTAAAACAGCATAATGTGGACAGATGTCCTCTGTAATAATGGATGGGTTATAAATTGTAATTTGAATGCATTGTGTAAAAAAACAAAACGATGGTAAATGTGGGGAGAAGCTACAGTACTGTATAGACAGCCAGTGTTATTGTATAGTAAATCTGGATTCTTTTGGAAATATTGTGGTGTATTTCACATAAATTATCATACCTTAACCAAAACAAAAAACGTGATAAAAATAGATGTAAAACGACCCAAAAAGAGACACAAGAAGACTACAAATGACGGCCCAAATGACTACAGACACAAAATTTCTACATAGAAACATAAAACATCTAAATAGATGCAAAATGACAAGGAGGCAAAAAAATACATGCAACATTTGTAAAAAAAAATATGCAAAGCGACTAATATAGATGCAAAACAACCACAAAATGACCACAAGGAGGTGCAAAACGACTACAAACAACCCACAATGATCAGAAAGAGCTGTAAAACAACTACAAACAAACACAAGATGACCATGAAAGACACACAACACGACTACAAACAACCACAGAATTACCACTAAGAGACACAAAACAACTACAAACTACCCCCAAAGACCCCAAACACACAGAAAACGGACACAACAAAGACAAAATGACCACAACAAGACTACAAAGGTAGATGCAAAACAGGCAAAAATGGACGCAAACTGACTAAAAGTTGATTCTTTGAGGGTCTGTTATTCCCTGATTTGAAAAATCCATTAGCAGCATCTAAAAACATGTATTACCATTAATATTTGTAATATAGATACTGACATTCCAGTTAGATTTACTTGTGATTTCATTTTTCAACATGTATCAAAAGTCAGTCAGACGGATTGTCCTTTGACCTCCATCTTCCTGCCAGAGCATCTCGGCAGCAGTATCTGAGGGCAGGTGTCCCCTCAATGGTCGGATCCTCTCAGCTTGTTCGACCGGTCTCGTGCGTGCCGGGTGCGGTGGGCGGGGTCACTGGTTCAGGCACTCGGCGGGCGCGTGCTGTCAGCAACACCTGGCGATGACCGGATCGTGACTTTCTTTGGAGGAGTTTGTTTTGTTTTCAGCCACCGGACCGAACAGACGCGCGGGTTTCTACTCGTGTCCTGCGAACCAAGTCACGAAAAGACACTCCGACGTCCTCTGGGCGTGATGGAACCTGTGAAGGACGATGGAGAGGTGACGGGGGTGTCAGGAAATCAATTTATTGGAGGTAAGAAGATGCATTTTAGTGTTTAGAAGTTCTTGCTCGCGCGTTTTTACACGCGGGTCAACTGTCGTTACAGTTCATGGTGTTAGAATTGTATATATATATATTTTTTACAACTCTGTCCAAGAATGATTTAATGATGCAAACTACTGAAGCTACTTGTCATGCATGATGGCATGCAAGCAGTGGTGTATAGTAACGAAGTAGAAATACTTCGTTACTGTACTTAAGTAGTTTTTGGGGATATCTGTACTCTACTTTACTATTTATATTTCTCTTTACTTTTACTTTTACTTCACTACATTTTGCAAAGAAAAATTATACTTTTACTCTGATACATTTCTCCTGAAACCTTCGTTACTCGCTACAAAATCAAATCTATCTTTAGAAAAAAACAAAAACATCGGGGACTGTGGTGGAACACAGACTCCACCAAGCAGGTTTTGCGAATCACAATGTTTTGCATTTTCCCTCTGCATCCTCTAGTCCAGCGCTCCCAAACCTTTATGCGCCACAGACCGGTTACGTGAAGACAATATTTTCACAGACCGGGTCCGACCTCGGAAAGACGGGAGACAACGACACCTGACGTGTGTTCGTTATGTCCAGTCTACTGACTCTACTCCTAACTAAACCTTTAGTCCAGTCTACTGCTTAACTTATAACGCGCTGCACAAAGACAGGATGTGGAAATGGAAGCAGGTTTTCATGCTTTTTTGGCGATCTCAGGATACTCTGCCTTGGTTTCCAGATCACCGACAGAGTTGTAACAGACTTACGTTTCATTTTTAGAGTAACGTAACATCTTGACATGTGTCAAGAGATTCCGTCTGAGGTTACCACAGACGGATGTATGCGGTCATTTTTCACAATAAAACATCTTTCCGGCCTTGATTTTTTTTTATTTAATTGAAATGTTTCATTCATTCTTTCTGTGGCCCGGTACCAAGAGACCCACAGACCGGTACCAAGAGACCCACGGACCGGTACCAAGAGACCCACGGCGGGCGGAATGAGCATACTTATAACCACACTGTTACAAGTCCTTCATAGTGTCATATTGCTTTTTGGAGAATTATGATGATAAGTTCATAGTAGATGCAAAAGTATACTTAGGTACAACATATTATGTTGAACATAATATATATGGATGGATCCCAGCCAACCCAGTTATTGTATCAACACAACTCCTTGTCCTTGGTCACGGTGACCACAGCACTTAAAAGAATAAACTTCATAATTCTCAAAATTCTGACCCTTTGCTTTTTTATTAAAAGCATGTACTTGTACTTTTACTTTCAATACTTAAGTACATTTTATATCAGAAAAATACTTTTGATACTTAAGTACAGAAAATATCAGATACTTTAAGACTTTTACTCAAGTAGTATTTTAATAGGTGACTTTTACTTTTACTGGAGTAATTTTCCAGTAAGGTATCTTTACTTTTACTCAAGTACGGCTTTTGGGTACTTTATACACCACTGCATGCAAGTCATAGCTGTCTACAGAGTTAGAGTACATTGTGTGCGTGCGTGTGTGCGCGAGCGCAGAGAGATGGAGAGATAACGACAGATGGAGAGAGAGATTCTCCTTAATTAAATGGGACACACAAACTGCACCAGAGGAGGGCCAATTTACTAAAGGATGAAATTAGGGAGAGTGGAAACAAGACTTAAGAAACAGCCTCCATTATGTAGTTTAAATTGCTTTGCAGTGTTTCCAGGTTGATATTTCCCAACTGTGACAGTCATTTAGTATTAGGAGAGTGCTGCAGGACAATGCTCATCTTTTATTGCAGAATGTATAAATCCAGTGGCGGCCGGCCAATAGAGGACCTTGAGCCACACAAAGAAGAAGAAACAAAAATATATTTATAATATTATTTATTATAAAAAATATAATTATATGAACAAATTATACACATTGTCAATATTTTTGTTTTGAGCTATGGAATATACCCAGTAATATTTGTAAAATAGGATATCTGCGCCAAATATCTGCTTTCCCTGCTTGTCCTCCTGTGCTGGTGCACCTATGAGCTGCTCATGTGCACTTCTCTGAATGACATACAATTCATCCAATCAGCGCTCTAAAAAAGACTTCCGGGAGGGCTATTCTCATCAAGCCCAAGGCTGCGCATTCCCGTGTCTCTGTCTCTGTCTCTCCTCGGGCAGACGAGGCGCGCACCACCCATTATAACAACATGCAGCAGCGAGTGCGAGGAGGAGCGCTGCTTTTCACAGACAAAACAAACACTAACTCGGTATAATCTCTCCTCCAACACCCGTTTGAGAGAAGACCTTTGGTGGAGAAACTACAGGTGAAACACCTGGTCCCAGATCAGCCGGATCTCAGCATAAGACAGCAGACTGGCATGAAAGGGAGCAGCTCTGTGCAGACGGCTAAGCTACATCATGACAGTGTGGCTAAGCTAGCTGCTGGATGCAGACGTGCTAACGCCGTATTTTACTTTCCACGCTTGCTTTTTTTAAATCAACATGGACCGATCCAGCATGGACAGCTACGGGATTAAGGGACATGAAGCACAACATTAAGAAAACATGAGAACACCAGGAGGACACGCATGGATATAGCTCCGTCAAGCTACTAAGCTAGCACGTCCAACTGCTGGAGGGATTATATCTCCCGGCTGGACTGGGAATGCTCGGGGTCCCCCAGAATGAGCTAGAAAGTGTTGCGGGTGAGAGGAAAGCCTGGGTCGGTCTGCTGGACCTGCTGCCACCGCGACCCGACCCGGATAAGCGGCTGAAAATGGATGGATGGATGGAAGCTACTAAACTAGCATATCAAGCTAAGTCAACATCGCTACCCGGACGCCGGGCTGTGGCGAAGAAACACAATGAGGTGGATAAAAACGGGCACATTTTATCCAAAACATGTTTTGTGGGGCTTTTGAGCTGGCCTTGCATGACGAGACTGAGTGGTGGAGGAGCACCGTAACATACAGCGTTTTTAAAAAACACGGCAAAGACTTGGCTTTAGAAACTGTTTGTCAATCAATGTTGTTGTTTTGGTTGCATCATGTGTTTTACCTGCGTTAAGATGAGATGCTTTTATTTTGAAGGCGGCTCGCGACTATAAAAAGGACGTCTCATTGTATGTCAAGCTACGGAAAATATGGTTAATTTTTTTAATACAAATTAGAAACAGTAACGGTATTAGCACTCCGCGGAAGAGGCACAAGGTTAGTTAAAGTTGTAATAACTGTGTATGTTTTAAGGAAATTGGCGTGTTTGTGTGCTATTAATGCAAACATAAGTATCGTTTTTGTGCCTTACGTTGGTTTTGGGAATTTATCAATACATTTGAAATCATCAGTCAAGTACAGGACTGTCTTTCGGAGGGGTATTATATATATATATATATATATATATATATATATATATATATATATATTAGTGCTGTCAGACGATTAAATTATATATTTAATCGCATTTATGTCATAGTTAACTCGCGATTAATCGCAATTAATCGCAATTTCTTTTTTGAATTTTAATGCTCTTAACACTTGGAGGTCTGGGGGTCAATTTCTTGATTTTTCTTGATTTTACATACTTTTTAAATTCCCCTTTTTAAAGTCACTAGCATATGATACAAAATCATGTGTTGTATATCAAAAAATACAGAACAATCTCAGCTATCTATATAATGAGGCACCATTGTCCCAAAGGCACAAGTGTAAATATGAAAATATGACTAAAGCTGAAAAATTGAATCTTGATTTTGGAAATGTCTCATATTTGTTGTGAAAACATAACTTTACTCCGGTGGGATATCGGTTTTGGTGATGGAAATTGGTTTACCAAAAGGTCTTAGGTTCACAAAAGCAGTGGAATATATGAATAAAATGGTAGACACATGTAATTTAATGTCTAAAAAAATGTATTATTATATGGTGGGGATGATGAGCTGTGGCTGGCTTTGCGGCCTGCTAGGTGATGTGTTCAGGCAGGCAGACGGACAGGGAGGCTGCTGCAGCGATGCTACATGTTGCCCTCTGGACCCTCACAGCTCTGAATCCACTCTGTAAAATACATTAATACAGTCAGTATGAGTTCAATGTAAGAAAGTTAACGTGATAGAGACAACAGTTGATTATGCACCGTTCAGTCATAGACACGGAAGATAACAGCCAACACGGCACTATTTACTGACGCGCTAACCGCTACGAAGCTCTCGTCAACACACAAGTTATGTTATTTACTGTCTTACAAACATATAATGGAGGTCCAACACTACTGGTCGTACTATGTTCACTGTAACAAGTTAACGTGATAGATTCAACAATTGATTATGCCCCGTTTAGTCATATATACGGATGATAACAGCCAAAACAGCACTGTGTACTGACGTGCTAACCGCTACGTAGCTCTCGTCAACACACACGTTATTTACTGTCTTACAAACATATAATGGAGGTCCAACACTACTGGTCGTACTATGTTCACTGTAACAAGTTAACGTGATAGATTCAACAATTGATTATGCCCCGTTTAGTCATATATACCAGGGTACCCGCGAGGTCTTAAAAACTTGAAAAAGTCTTAAATTTAGTATTCATAATTTAAGGCCTTAAAAAGGTATTACATTTTGTCAACAGGTCTTAAATTTCGTTCATCAAGTCTTAATTTTTACCCCCTTCCTTATTTGATACGGCGCCACAACATTTGTTTATTGTTCGTTGTTACAACGAATCTTAGTACACCCAAACGTCGCATCCAAAATATCAGGCAACCTGTATATGGCTCTGAACTGCTGAGACGCTGTAGAGTTTAACAGCTGATCGCGCGCCACCCCCCTCCCCAAGCGCGAGCTAACTAGCGCGCTCGCAGGTTTGCATCGAGCTATGCGAACCTGCTTTCCCGTTTCCATCGCGCGTGTCTCACCAGCAGGGTCAGATGCACTTGCCAGTAGTGTTACAGAGTCCACAGTCCTCCAGCTAAAGATTTTTCTTCTCTGTAAATTAAAGGGTTCTTCCCCAGGTAGCCAAAATGACCTTGTCCGGATCCGGCTTAAGCTAGACACGCCGGAAGAAACATGTCCGGCCCGGGTCCCGTTGCCGATTCTGCTGAGACTCGGCATGAATGACGCCCCAGAATCGGACCGAATACACCGGCCCGATTCCGGCGGCCGTCACTGCCGTCACTCGGCCGTAATTGAAACTAACCTGGGGCCAGCACTGGCCTGAAGCCGGCTACAGAAAACACGTCGCCAGGGTCCGGTTGCCGACTCAGCGAAGTCTCAGAATGACGCCCCAGAATCGAGTTGAATATATTCATCATGACACAAAAACAATACTTTACTTACTAAATTAAGCCTATCAAGATCCCATTGTTTGGTAAGACAAACAGTCCAATAAATGCCAAATAAGATAACATTTTATATATAATAATATATGATAAGAAAATATTGTTCATTATTATATAACAATACAATAAAATAAGACACGTAGACCAAAACGTACACCCCTCACAGTTATTGTTTTAAATGGTTCTGTCTTATGATTAAAGTTATTTGATTGATTGATTGATTTCCTATTTTTTTCATTCATACGCATATCAGGAAAGGTGCGATGTTGGTCTTAAATTTCATTTAAAGTGGTCTTGAAAAGGTCTTAAAAAGTCTTAAATTTGAGATGAAAAATCCTGGGGGTACCCTGATATACGGAAGATAACAGCCAACAAGGCACTGTGTACTGACGTGCTAACCGCTACGTAGCTCTCGTCAACACACACGTTATTTACTGTCTTACAAACATATAATGGAGGTCCAACACTACTGGTCGTACTATGTTCACTGTAACAAGTTAACGTGATAGATTCAACAATTGATTACCCACCGTTCCGTCTCACAGAAACGCTGTGGCCAGCTATCTGGCCCGTTAGCTCCGGCTAGCTCCTTGTTAGTGAATCCTTCAGGCTCTGAAGCTGCACAGTCAGTCCCCTCCAATATAGCTTTGCTCAGGACTCTTTGCTTGGCACCTTCTGACTCACAGTGAAGCTTTGCACGCCTCATACATGTCCATGTTTAGATGCTCAGACGCGGAAGTGGAAACCATATCCGCCAGATTTTTAACCATATTTATGTGACGTATTATTGTGATGATTATAATTTTATTAAACATTTAGACACCTGGTTTAACGCTTCGACGCAGGCGCCGACCTCAGAGGGTTAACATAAAAAGTGGATTGGCTTGCTTTATTTTATTGAAAAACAACTGCCAAACAGGGCGGTACAAAATAAAATTACTGCACATTTCAGGTAAACAAGGGTTTACAAAATAAAATTATAAAGTGCACATTTCAGGTAAACAAGGGCTTAAGAGAGAGAGAGAGAGAGAGCTGTGCAGTCAGGCTCTTGAAGGCAATTCTTAGGTCCTGTCGTTGGATGTGTATTATATCAGCTAGACCCTCGTCCTCCACAAAGTTAACAGGCCTACACGCAGTAGCCACCCATTTAGCTATGGCTGCAATAAGTTTGTTCTTCGTTGTGGTGTCCATGCGTTTCTGTCTGAAGTCATCCATTCTTGTCTGCTATGACGAGGGGTCGCAGCATCAGCTGTGTGCTTGGCCATCAAGTGGTGTTTCAGACTGGATAGGCTACGATGATAGCTCAGTTCACAATGACAAATGGCACATACCACTTTGGTCTCGTCAAGGAAACCATCTGACAACTTTTTGAAAGTA
Source organism: Myoxocephalus aenaeus (assembly GCA_038501785.1). Taxonomy (NCBI): domain Eukaryota; kingdom Metazoa; phylum Chordata; class Actinopteri; order Perciformes; family Cottidae; genus Myoxocephalus; species Myoxocephalus aenaeus. The sequence continues at coordinate 2,333,296 of JBAMJR010000015.1, forward strand.
AACTTTCCATTCATTAGCGTCTTATCATTCATTTTGCCATATCGCGCTCACCATTCATTCATTTCAAACCGTAATGTTAGCCTAGCTTCCAAGCCCAAACGGCGTGCCTATTGTTTTGCTTCCGGTTGACCTACATCCGGTGTGGTGCTCGCGAGAAAAAAAATGTAAAAATTAAAATGCGTTAACGCCGTTAATAAAATTGACGGCGTTAAAATGGGTTTGCATTAACGCCGTTAATAACGCGCTAATATGACAGCACTAATATATATATATACACACACACTGAATTGTATTAATAAGATGTCCTTATTATGTAAAAGTGTTGGAATAAATGTTAAATATTTAACTGCAAAAATAGTAATGCGTGATACCTTTTTTTGCATTGAATCATACTGGGATTAGATAGCCCTACCAAAAAAAAAAGCCACCAGCTGCCACTGTATAAATCGTTTTGTGCATTCCACATCATGTCATTAACCTTCACAGTGGAGTCACATAATGTTCCTCAATCGCGTGGACATCTTTGCAAGTTTTGTGCCCCAGACATGTTCTGCAGTGCCAGGAGACGTGCAGTGTTTCCCCTAGGTTTACAGCTTTGGGAGGGGGGGGGACATGGACAGACAGACAGACAGACAGACAGACAGACGGACAGACGGACGGACAGACAGACAGACAGACGGACATACTACCTAGTGGTACCTCACAGTACTAGTGACTCCATCTCTGCTTTTATAAATAATAGAATAAAGAACATTGACATCACTTTCAAGTAAGACAGATCGCTCCATCAGACACCCCCCCAAAAAGTGAAAATAAAGTTATATCGGTGCAAAAAATAACTAATATTGAGTTACTACTAAATAGCTTATTGTGGAAAACAATACGATATTTTTTTGCAAAACAAAACAAAATGAGTGCAGATATGTGAGCCATCACTTTGTATCAATATTAGTGGCTGCAGTGAGCTGCTTTCCTCTACACATCTTTTTAAAACGGGGTTGTAGATTTAATACATCCGCTTTCAATTCATGCTCAATGTTGAGCTTAGGTCTGTATTCTGATGAGAGATGCAACAGCAGAAAAGACGACCTCACAGAGATCTCATAAAGATCGCCCGAGTTTGATAAATACTGACTTAAAACCTCTTAACGTTCTGCCGTCCCGCGGGCGTCCTTTACTGTACATTCTAGTGTACACTGTACCTCTTATTTATAGTTCGGTACGAGTCCCACATGTTTTTGGAAACCTACGATTCTTGTGATTCCAGCTGTGCACTCCGTTTCAAGATCAGACCACCGCAGCAGCTACAAACGAGACTTTTGTCAGACCACAACAAACAAACAAACAAACAAACAAACAAACGATAGCAAAAGCCAGGCAACTCACCGATGACGCCTCATATTGATCCATAAATCCATAACATTCCAACAATAACGGCGTTGTTACGTCGTAAAGGTCCAATAAAGAAAATCCCATAAAAGATTTAGTCCAAAACACGTGATAACATCCATAAATATCCACCAACTGGTGTTGCATCATTTCATATCAGCTGGAAGATATGAAACAATATTTCTGCATTTCCACTCGCAAAGCAAGTTTGCATGAGAGCACAGTGGAAAACGGCGCAGCAAAATGACCGGCGAAATCTAACCTTTCTTATGAATCCTCACTTGAACCAATAGGAGCTTCATGTCCTGACTGACAGGCTACATTACCCAACCAGAGTTTACATTGAAGTACAGGCTCAGCTTCTCTTTTCTTACGTGGATCAAGCATGTCACGTCATACGGCTCGGATGACCGGCGTTTCGTACAGCCAATGAAATTGCCTAAAAAACGGGTCTAAACAAGAGGGGGTGGAGATAATCCCAACAGCCTTTAGCTTCATGACACAGACCAGCTGCTGATAGAGCCTCAGTTTGGCATTGAATTAGCATGAAAATGCATTTATACTTCATTTTCTCTATGTCAGATATACTGGTAGTAAATATGAATAGTACCTCTATAAGACTATAAGCCTTTTTAATAGGTATATAGTATATATATCATGAATATTGTCAGTCTCAAAATGGAAAAACATATTAAAATATTAATTTTCTGTGATATTGTTATCTACTTTTTACTTAGACTAGATAAGGCTTCAGGCTATTGTCCCATTGTGTTTTCCAGTCCATAAGTCCCATTTATAGTCGTCTATAGGCATCTATTTGCAAAGAAATGTTCAGGCGGAAATAAAAACCTTATACTTTAGTGTGTTCAAACTTGTATAACTCAGTGTCAGCAGCACTTAAAGTGATTCTGACTATTGAGGGGAAAAGCTTCAGAATGTTACCTTTCAAAAGAGACCAAGACCATGCATTTACTCCAAATAGTTAAAATACAGCTTGCAATTTACTTTGGGTATACCTGGATAGGCGTTTTTCGTAAAATTTTACAGGAACGCTAAGAAGGAAACATGGTGTTCATTTATTTTAATGACAACCACAACGTGTGCAGGCTTTGTCACTGCAGTGTATTTTTCGGGCTTTTGGAAGAATATTTCCAGAGCCTCTCGATATGGGAAGTCAGAAACGTCCATTCATCGAGCTCCGCAGGCTGCAGCGGGGCGCCCCCCCTAATATAACGGTAGGGGAAACACTGACGTGTGAGGAACACAGCAGAACTCGGTATAAACGTGGATAGAGGAAGCACACACAACTAAACAGTGTCGCTGGTGCCAAAACACGTGCAAACAAGCGGCTTGAAAGCCGAATGTGGCAACTTAAAGAAACGCCATGCTTTGCGATGCTTTGCAGCCTCACATTTACATTTTTAGGGCCTCTTGAGAATACATGAAGAGGTAGAATACGCTGTACCTCCTGGATCAACAATATTTTTAGCACAATGGCCACTGATGAGGTGACGAAAAAGTGAGTTTCCCGTTGCCCAATGACAATTCAGAAGAGAGCTGTAATTGCTCATCTGAATTCTGGGAAGAAGTCCAAGCGGACAAGAAACGGACCGAAGATGTCGTCGCAGTTGAGTAGCACATTTATCTTCATGTTCATCTTTAAATCTATAAAATGCAACACATTAAAGCTACTGTGTCCCAAAGTTTTTGGGCCAATGCTGCGGTTTCTCTCTAACTGACCGTTTTGACTCAGTACTGACTCTGTGACATCCTATAATAGATGTAGTGTTGATTAATCTAATGAGCATGCAATTGTAGGAATCAGTGGCCAACTGATGAATCGATTTATCAAATACTGGCTTAACAGAAAACGTGATCAATTTGCGGAATCAATTCACCATTTAAGTAATTTCTTACCTGCAACATCTTCTCAAATTTAAAGATCTGCTGCTTTTTCTCACTATTACTATAAATAAAATATTTTTTCGTGTTCATCAGACAAAATAAGACATTTTGAAGAGTGAAAGGGCATTTTTCACTATTTTCTTACACTTGACAGACCAAGCGGTAAATCAGTTATTAAGAAATAATCAACATTTAATGGACAGTAATAATAGCTTAGCTGAGGCTGTTTCTACAAAGTTATATACATCTTTTTTTTATATATGATGTAAAAAAAGGTTTTCCTTCATACTGTAGGCTGATATTTTTTCTTTTCTTTATACCACATCAAAATGAAATTCAGGAGCTTGTAATTTGGAACACTTCACTGAAAGACTCTATTAGCCTGTTGAACCTTACTTTGCCTTATCTTGTATTTTTAATTGGTCGTTGCAGAGCAGAGGCTTTACAGCCCTGAATCCTTGCACAAGAAAAAAAATCCATATTCTTTTGACCTTGAATTTCCCCAAACAAGCACTTTTTCCACACATCATCCAGTGTGTATTGTGTAACCACCTGTCTTAACCAGGATTACCTCTTTTTTTAAATATATATATTTGCCATTTGGCTGACACTTTCATCCGAGCTCCTCGTGGACTTGAGAGTGCATACATGTTGTTTTGTTCCGGTGGGAGTCAAGCTTCTATCTCTGACGCTGGTAATGCCATGCTCTACATGTTGACCTGTACCCGGGAGAATACACCATGACCCTGTTAGTACTGTACAGTACACATTCAGAACATGTCTATATGCAATGGTATCTTGAAACCTTTTTTGTTGTTCTTTACTTTGTTTATTGTGATTGTGATGTCATCAAGTTCTGTTCAATACTGTATTATATTTTCAGGGAAATATTCTTTACATACAAAAAAAGACAATAAAAAACTGAACGGTACATAACGGTGATAAAACTATTCATTAAAAAGAACAACATAGAATGAAAGAAAAATCCCAAATAAAAAATGAGCTATGGTATTAAGGTAAGATAATAATAATAATAATAATAATAATAATAATAATACAAAACTTGTAGAGCCGAGACAGCTGTATGCAATCATGGCTAATTATGAATTTTCCCTTTTTACAGAATAGCTGGATTTTCTCTTTTTATATGGTTAAAAAAACAGAGTCCATACTTTATTTAAAGTCTTGTAGGACCCATTTAATCAGTATTTTAGATTCTATAACTTGTGTGCAGAAAAAGTATGGCTTCTAGATATGTACTCATAAAAAGGACAAATATTCAGTGTTTCCTCAGGGACCAAAACACAATGTAATCACATTTAAGACAAAACCCTGAAAGACAGTAATGATTTAATGATGAAATGATTTGTGTGAATTTGTGACTTTCTCTTATTCATTACGAACCTAAAACTACTGAATTAGCTGAATGCGCTCTAATTCTGACCGGACGATGTCTTTGCATGCACAGCAACTCATTGACTAAGATGACCTGCAGATTTATTCAGGCATACAATAATTATTCAATGATAGTTTCAGAAAAGATTTCTTCTGAAAGGACAACATTGGCCCAGATTGTTGGCGTAACCCAGCAACACAAATTGGACGCACATACAATTCACTGAGCTACAAAAAAAACTTTTCATTTCTCAAAATGTTTTCTAAGCTTACATATGCTAGTTTCACAAAATGTACCTTGGAAAAACTTTTTTTCAAAACTTACAATTGGGTATTAGTCATTAGCTAACCCAAGGTCTAGAATATATTCAGTATTTAACAATTTGTCGATTATAAATCAACAAATATGTAAGAAAGTTCAGAATAGGCCGTTTGTGTTTCTCTGTGGCGGAGCTCATTTTACCTTCTCTGAATCCTCTTGTCCATCTTATATAACAGCGTCAGCGGTGTGTTCATGGACACGTGGGGATTTGGGTCACAGTGTTAATTGTTTGCTAAGTGTCATTCATTATTGGCTGTCTGACGGGACTGCAGTCGAATCAAGTAGCTACTGGTGAAGACATTAATCAGTCGGCTCAGATACAGCGACTCACTTAGCTTCCAGCTCCCTCGGTCGCTTTTAGCAGCACTGTCACGTCGGAGACGTACATCATCGTGTCTGGGTTAGGGTAGACACATGTAGTTAAACACAAGATCGCAAGTAAAATTCAACAAGTCTGATGAAATGCAGGGTGCAACAAACGGATGAGTCGTGCATGTTTGATCTATCGAATGTTTCTTTAGTAAAAAAAAAAAACATGTTTATCTTTAAAATGTCAAATCTGAACATAAAGAGATGTTCAGCATTACATGTTTTGGTCCAAGCAATAGTGCAGCAATGCAAATGATGTCAGTGTACAAAGATATGAGAAAACTGAAGGTATTGGCAGTAAAAACGTAAACGTATTTTCACTCAATAGATTACTTCAATAAAAAATCAGTCTGATAGCAATAGCTGATCGATTTTGATCTTTCTACAGTAAATTGCCATCGTGGATTATGACCGATGCCATGTTTTTTTTTTACGCAACCAATGAACAGGAGTTACTATATTTGGAATGTGGAGGAGTGACGTAGAGATGATGTATAGTGACCTGTCAATCACAAAGTAGCCCCGCCCTAAAGCATACTCTGCTTTATGGTCTGTTTGACTCTAAATGGACCATCATTTACTAAATGAACATCATGCTGTATTGAAGAAGATTTGAAACTAGAGATTGAGACATAAACTCATGTTGCCAATGTTTACTAGAGTAATTTTCTCATAGACTTTCTATACAACCAGAGGAGTCGCCCCCTGATTGTCAGTAGAGAGCATGCAAGTTTAAGACATTACATTTCATTTAGCTGAAGCTTTTATCCAAAGCGATTTGGGGTTGAGTGTCTTGCTCAAGGACACAACGACAAGGACTGGCAGAGCCGGGGCTCTAACCACCGATCCTCTGATTGAAAGACGGGCATGCTAACCACTGAACCACAGTTAGACACTTCCGAATTCGCTTCACTCTTCAGAGGTTGCCGCCTGATATTAACGGAGGTTACATTGAGAAACATTAGGATGCGTTGAACCAGAACATTTATTTACTGGCCGAAGAGCAATTATAACGCTATCATGATGTCGTAAAATGTAATCTTTTAAAGTGTAGTTTTTGGAAAGAAACTTGAATAGATTCCGTTGTTTGAAGGAGATGTTTTCACAACAATATAACATATCTATTAAAGAGGGAATAACAATCACATCTCTAGTTTCCATCCAAAAAAAATTCTGGTCCCAGCTTCTCAAATGTGATGACTTGCTGCTTTCCCCCTATTGCTTATCATTGTAAATTGCAATTTTGACAGTCAGACCTTTTGAAGAATTAAACTCTGTGAAACAAGGATGGACATTTTTCCATGTAGGAAATTAGGAATCAAGAAAAAAAATCAATTCTGACAACGATTATCATTGATAATGACAATAATCGTTAGTTAGCAGCCCTGGACTAACCTTATTGAAGTTCTTCAGCCAATTTCAGCCCACCATGCTTACTGCCTGAAGCAGACATTTTCATAAATGAAAGTAATATTTTTAGACTTTACTGCTCACATATATAGTACTCCACCACTGCTCAGAATGCCACTTAAGTATGTAATTGGAAAAAATAATGCATGGATAACCATGATGTAAATATTGGTTTACGATCTACCGGCACACGGATAAATCATTTGGGTCTATATTCCGAGTGTGTGTGCTCGAGCGAGCGAGAGCGTGTGTTTCGGTTATTTGATTTATCCGCGTGTGGTTTCATGACAGATGCATTTTGTTATTCTGCTTGGCAAGCGGCACTTGGCCAGCATCTGAAAAACGGACAATGCAAGGCAGGAGCCAGTCAGCAGGAGAGGAAACCCCACCTAGTGTTTGTCCACTAACTGTTTTTTTGCTGTCTTCCTGCTTGGAGCAACAATACAACAAAGTTCACTTTGCAGTTTATTGTAGTGTTTCTTTTTTTTTTTTTTAAAGCGCTCTGTAGGTGCACAGAAATTGTGTACTTTTTTTTTTCTCCAAAAGCGGTTGTCTGCAAGCAAGGGCTTCTTTTTAAAAATGAGGCAGCTTAATCTGTTTTCATAAACTCTTGGTAAAAAATTATATTAATAGTACAAAGTAGGAGGCTGTAGTCTTGGCTGATAAACATCAGGACATTATAATTTTCTCCAAGAGATGGGTAGTGATTTCTAAATTAATTCTTTAGTCACACACCAGATTAGGTGAGTAGCACGTGCAGTATTATTTCCAGTGTTATTAGATTAATTACCATGACTATTAATCTTTAATTTGGACATTTTGGTAAGCATGGAGGGACGTACCCTACCACTTCCTGATGTCCACGGTGTCTGTGGTAGAATTTAAAAATGAATCTAGTCCCGACTTAATCAGTGCAGTATTTGAAAAATATCTTTTCATAAGAATGGGCTTAGTGGCAATTTAAATTAAGTTCCAAGCAGATCAACCTATGAACCAATATAGTAGTGTTTTGGCCAGGTCCTCTTGGAGGAGAGTGTGATTTACAGGGGGAGGCAGGAGGATCCGTGTTGATGAGTTGACCGTTTCACTCACTTGAAAGTTGGAAAGTGTCCGAGTCAGCATTGCTTCCCCGTAAGGGCTTTTGGAAATGTAAAGACAACAAACATTTCCTGTGGAGTGGTGTCTCTGTGTCCTTCTGTGTGTGTGCTTGTGTGTGTGTGTGTGTGTGTGTGTGTGTGCGTGTGCGTGTGCGTGTGTGTGTATGTGTGTGTGTGGAGGGTATTGCACTGAAGAGGGGAAAAAAATGGAGGGGAAACTGGAGGTCAAAAGGCATGGCCGCTATCTCCAATTCAATGCTGCTTTTTGCTCTGCACACTTTTTATCTGATCAATCCGAGATCAGACATGCCTCACTGAGATAACCACTCAGTGTTTTACTATTAATACATTGATGTAGACCTTACTGGTCTACTCATTTTCACATTTTTTGCTTTAAAAATAAGCACCATAGAATAAAAAACATGAATAGAAGTGGCATATTTTGATAAACCGACCTGCTTGGAGAGTGTCTGCAGCTTCCAACAGAGGGCAGTGTGTCTGTGTCTGTGTCTCACTGGACTCCATCATTTATCCCGTTGAGTGTGCTTGTGATGATATTCAAGATATTTGTGCTTACAAATCCTTAGTCATCCTTTGTCTATACTGCATCAGAGAGACAATAATCTTCTTCTATAATTTCAATGACTTTATCTCCGCAGCTGACTGTGTTTCCCCTTCGAGGATTCATAAAGTACATTTTTATTCGGGCATTGTGAGAAGAATTTCCATGGGGATAGTAGGAACAGGGAGATTAGAGAAGTGTGTTTGAGACCAGAGGGTTACTGGTTCTAATCGGAGAGCCTGTTGGAAGAGCAGGGGGATGAGTAAGAACCAGTCACGTGCCTCTTCAGCAAGCAAGGCCGTTGCATGTGCACGTGAATGTGTGTGTGCCGTGTGAGCAAGGCGGTGCTGAAAAGAAATGTGTGTGTGCTCAGTCAGCCTTTCCCCGTTTAGATGAGGGCTGAAACTTCCCCACCACGCTCGCTGCACTGGAATTCTCATGTTTTACATCCCGGGCAGTTGTGTCACGCAGGTTTCCAGGACAGCTTACTCCAAGCGAGCGGGTGGGATTTACTGTGTGACGCTTTGCTTGGGCACGTTGTTGTCGAGGATTTGATTCTGTCAAACTCTAGTCCGCCGTGGCAGCCATTATTTTAAAAGGCCAACCAAACAAGTTAACCAAAACGGGGCGGCGCTGGCGCCGGTTAACTCCTGAAGCTTCACGGCTCGGAGGACTTTTTGAGCAATGACTCAGTTGTAGCATTATTTTTGTTTTCGCCAATTATTATTTTGGCACAGAAGTGAGAAATGTTGATACACTTGAATAGGTTGGTTAAAAAAAATAAAATAATCTTTAAGAGATAATAATATTCGGATTGATTTAGCATTACAAATGAACAGATAGACTCCACCAATAACGCAAGGTTACATTTGTTGATCGGGATGATTCTTAGTTAGCCGTTGCTAAAAAGAAAAACAGGGTTATTATAGGAAGTCGGCAATTCATAATTATGTTTTTGCCGAGATTGCATGTCGAAATGTGCCGCTGTGCGATCACATTTCCTGTTTCCTACGTGTTTGTCGCTGTGGTCACCGCTGCGACTTCAGGACAATGGAAGGTCAAAGAGCACCAAACCGCATTCTTCTGCCAGCAGTGGACGGGGAGAGCTGAGCCCAATGTCAAATCTTTTTTAATTTACAATGGCGTATTTTAGGAGACCATGAGATCTGAAATACAATGAAATAGTGACTGAAAAAATTAGATTATACTCATACAAAGTTATGATGTACATGTGAAAAATGACAGCACGTTCACCATAATTCAACGAAGTAAATAATGTCAGACAACTTCTTTCATTTTAACAAATTATTCACCGACCATTGTGTGATGAAGGTACACCTCACATGCATATGTGTTAAGCATGTTGTTCAGCTAACTTCCATTTACCTTGGAAATCGGAATTAGGGGCTGGGAATGACGTCACACTCGAGTTGACTGCGTTCCAGTACAACACGTAGTGAAACTTAAACGAGGGTTAGTTGCTAACAGCGAGACCAGTTGATAACAACACATTACGGTATTTTGTTACGGTACATTTATTTATGTGTTGGGATTTGGACGATATGCGTGGCTGATTTTTAATGAGACACAAATACGGCAGAAGTGCGAATAAACGGGACATTTATTCGTTGTTTTTTTTCTCGTTTTGATACACGGAGCGGCCATCTTGGATTTTAAGTTCAGGAGTCGGTGGGGTTCGTCCGACTTTCCGACTCGGAAGTCCGACCTCAGACGGCGTTCCATTTGAAACCTCCGAGTAGGAACTCTGGAAATACCAACTTTCCAGTTCAAATGGAACGTAGCCTTGCAGCCCTCCACTGATGGGGTGTATTCATCTGCGTCATCTCAGTCACAGTGAGCCGCTTTCGCCGGAGAGAACGTAATCAAGTTGTTCTTCCTCAAAATGTTATCTGTAGCTAGTTTGTGACTTGATATATGCCCTTGTTTCCTTGGCAATACTTATAGCTTTGCACTGAACGCTGGTACACACACACACACACACACACACACACACACACACACACACACACACACACACACACACACATATACCCATACAGTGGGAATTACGGGATGGTATATTCTAAGAGCTCCTGCAGTGATGTGTGGGGGCAGCAGAGTAACAAGAACCAGCTGCTCCCCTCCTCCTCCTCTTCTTCATCGTCTCTCTCCTCCTTCCCCTGTTTCCTTCATCTCTCTGTTCTCCTTTTTTTATCATGATTATACCTTTGCCTTCTCTCTCTCTCTCTCTCTCTCTCTCTCTCTCTCTCTCTCTCTCTCTCTCTCTCTCTCTCTCTCTCTCTCTTCCTGTGCCAGAGTATAGCATCATCAACAACAACATCAACAGCAGACTTCCCCTAATTTACACACACACACACCCACACACACACACACACACACACACACACACATGTTCACACATGCACACAAAAACTGTCAAAGCCCCTCCACATAGACAAAAAGACAAGACAGAAGACTACCGATGCAGACACTGAGGTGTAGTTAAACCACAAGCACACAGTCATGCACACACACACACACGGCTGGCTGCTAATGAAGGTTGTTCCCAGTCAAAAGGAGGGAGCAGGATTCCCTCACTGATTGATGGCTCGCTGAGGCAATAGCTGCCGCTGTTTGTGCATCATTACTTGCGACGCTGTATTGCCATTAATACCAGACTAGTGCAGACGCAGCTTCCTCAGGATTCCCCGCGGCTTCTTAAAACAGGGTCGGCAGGTTTTAAAATCACCAAGTGGAAAGTCTTAACACCGGCGCAGAGGCACGTTGGCATCCTCATGATGTTGTACACCACATCCTGGCATCTGGCACAAGGACAAAAGGACAGTACACACACACACACACACACACACACACATTGCAGCAGCACAGTCCTGTCCAACACTGGAGTACAAATCAGTGGAATCGCATCTTTTTCTGCGGGCCCGTGCACAACATGGCTGCATAGTGGATATTAGACTAGCGAGCAACGGGATCAAAAGGAGCAAGCGCTCAGAAATGGCACTTAGCCGCCTCACATGATCAGCGGGGAAAGCCGCTGGCTGTGCCATTGTTTTTCCCGTGGGGAGCGATGGCAGAATCGGTGGCGAAATGCATTAGACTTTCTTGTTGTCCGTCATTTTGACAGACAAGGTTGCAGAAAGTCCGTCATGATCCATGTTTACACGTCATGCTTGTTTTAAAAAAAGCATTATAAGACAAAGGGCTTTTTAAAGGCGGAGTCTGTGATATAATCCAACACACTTTTTGTTAAATTCAGCAAATATTTCGTTCAGTGTGTACGATGAAAGAGAACCCAGTGCTCATTCACAGCTGGGCCTCAGTAGATGGGAAATAAACAAAGTGGATTGGACACGGCCATGAGGGTTGTGCCGCATGCCTTTTTTTATTGAGTTTTTTTTTAATGAAGCTCTGCTTGTCTGTTAATACAGTCGCGAGCCTTCCTTTGTGTGTGTGTGTGTGTGTGTGTGTGTGTGTGTGTGTGTGTGTGTACACCACAGCAGTTTTTGATTGCAGTGAAAATGAAAAAAGCTGAATGCCAAAAAGCAACAGTTCCCCGCCTTCTGCGCCGTAATACAGTTGGTGGGTGTAGTTCGGTACACAGAAAATAGTTCCTACATGAAACTGTTAGAAACAAGACTGTGGATTATCTTTTAGTAGCCAAGTCATGATTCTTTTTTTTAAAGATACATATATATTTTTGCGCTTTGAGCAGCATATAGTGTCATATAGTCCCATTATGTTGGCGAATGGGGCAGACTTGGACTGATATCTGCAACACCAAAACATTCCAGATGTATGAATACCAAAAGTGGTAACAGGATAAATATGTACTTTTGTCCCTTTTTTAATATGCATGTTTGTGTATTTCAATTTGACATAACAATAAATAAAGAGGAGTGAGAGAGGAAAATGTATAATAATAATAACTAAAAAGTAATACAGTGCCCTTCAGACCGCTCACATTAAATCTCTATTTGCATTGTGGGTGTTGCTGTGAAACCTGTTTTAAGTTGAAAGGTAAACACCTCGGCGAGGGACGTGGTTCATCTTAATCGTTGTTGATTGTTGACTTTGAGATCACTAACATGTCGTAAAGTGCAAATCATTTCGTTCCTTTTGATCCCCACAGGATTGGTCAGAGTAACTCAAAGTATTTCTATTTTTTCCCATGCGTCCTGTGCTATAGTTCACATTATTGTCTTGTCTCTTGTCTAGTCTGAGTTTCTTTGAGACCTGCTTCAGTGATGAAGACTACAGGAATGACTTAACAAAACCTGTTTTGTGCGACCACCCCCTGTTGGACTTGTGAGTGTTACACCTTATCGCATGCACACACTTACTATATTTGCTGCTGTGGTCAGAGGCTCCTAACTGCTAAACTCACTCTGCACCTTATTGCTATTTAGTGGTTAAGGAGGTTCACAAGTGGTGATTCATCTCTCACTCACACACACACACACACACACACACACACACACACACACACACACACAAACACACAAACGCACACTTACCAAGCTGTGAGTGTCCTGGAGACCATTCCAACCGGCTTCATAGCACCCGCCGATGACGAGCCGCCGAGTAGCCGGAGGATCATTCCAGCTTCCCAGAGCACTCAGTACTTTAGTCCTCTTAAACAGACATTCTATCTCTTTTTTTATACACAGACACCTCCCACTCCAGGTATGTGGTGGAACGAACATTTTTTTAAACTTATTTTTTACTGTCCCTCCGAGCAGAAACAAGAAGCCCTCAGCTGGAGTCTAAGGCATGGTGATATTTTGTTTTTGGAGGATGGGGGGCGACAGCAGCCTATGTCAGGCTATTACAATACAAGGTGGAAATGCTCACAATGAATAGATAGCCTCAGAGTTCAGAATTCAGAAAACGGCCATTGCTCCACTTCCATAGCAAATACCTGTTTGCGGCTTTATTAATCCTCTAAATATTGCATTGGATTTAAGATTTAAATCTTCGTGGTTGGCCCCTTCTTCCAAAGTGACTTTGAGTGAGTAGACAGTGAGGGTTCAGTGTCACCAGCAGCTGGACACATGGCTGTGGCAGGTCATGGGATGCCCTCCTGCTCTTATCCTCCGGTTTCTTTCCACAACCTAAGAGGGAGTACGACCCGAGGTTTGGGTGGAACGTCGGTGCGGTTGATATTAAAGGCTGTAGAGGATTTAATGAAAGGCTATTCGTTTTCAAACATTGTAGCTGCTTTGTTTTATAACAGCTGTGTGGTACTGGAGCCTGGTTTCTGGCTATCAAGTCAGTTATAATTAGGAGTAAAAAATGGGTTAAATATTTCTGTTTACATAACTCTCCCTTTTCCCCTTCTCATGATATTTTGACAGCAAGTGCCAACGCTCTCTCCCTCCCTCCCTCCCTCCCTCCCTCTTTCTCTCTCTCTCTCTCTTCAAGCTAAAACAATATTGCTCTGAATATTTTCAATTACCTGTTTGCCTACATTAAAAAGACGTATGACTAGCTAGTGAACATGTAGTGGAGCATTAGGCAGTTAAAGAGCCAGATATCTTTCCTCAAGATTGATGAGAATATTCCGAGCTCTCCATTCCCTCAAATGAACAAGCTGCGTTGTGTTTTAATCAGGGATGTACCGATTGAGGTTTTCGGACGAAGCTTCGAACTATGGCCGCGTTGCTGCGCGTTTTTGGTACGAGTACATGAGCAGCTTCTTGCGCACAAATTCAACAACAATTTCCGCTGCCCCCAAAGTGGCCCAAAAAAAATCTGTTACTGGAGGTTTAATAACCAAATTCATGGGCTCCTTGTGTGTCTATATACGCAGAAGCCATGCTGAAAACACAGGAGGACGGTAGGGACAGCCTTGACATGATACTTGACCTTTTGTCAGATGAGACTATAGGCACTGAGCTGATGTTTTACTGCAAACAGGTTCCACACTGACCACTGAGAGAAGTGAACTAACTAGGGTCCAATTTAAAGAGAAACGTGAAAGCAAGAAAAATATTTGAATTTGAAACTAGTTGTCCAACACAATAAAGCAAGGGAGTTACATAACCTGGGCAAAGCTGCTTTGGTTCTTTAAAGAATCCTTATTTTTTTGTGGCATACAGTTTTTAAGTTCACATTTGCAGATTTTTTTTCTCTTCCATTTACAGTGTTTCTTTCCCCCCGTATTTCCACTAATTAATTTTATACCATACTGGAACCACCTCGGGTGCAGCCGGCAGACACCATGTTAATGAGATTGGATTTTTTCTGGCTTCAGAAAACAACAAAGGTAGAAACCGGTGTAAATTCAACCTTTTTTTTAAGGCTTCGGAATGGCCCTTCGAGCTCCCAACAGGCAGCGTCTTTTTCTCCAGGTCGTCAACTCAATCGCTCATATTGACATTTTACCAAGACCCGTGTTGTTAGGCAGGCGTGCCGTTCGGCATTTGACTAGAGCGCGCCCATCGTGACACCTGGGTTGCAGGTTTTCGTGCCTGGTGAGAACACTGGAATTATCCTTCGGGTATATGCACCCTGGTTCACTGAGTGACGCATTTGCCCTCACCGTGCGTAACAGTTTTTATGCAAAGCAGAGCCACTGGCCATACCACACACAGTGATGTTATATATGCTGGCTTATGCAAATGAGAGACCTTTCACAGAGCATTTACATCAGGGTGGGAAATTAACTTTTTGATCCAGTGGCCTCTGTGTTTGCTAGATTTATAAATCCAACCTGCTTATTATTGCATTACAAATGAGAATCTATAAACCAAGTAAATCTGATTGGCGGGTGATCTTGAGACATCTAACAGTGTAAATAAATGGAAAGTTTCAAGCAATCTTCTTAAACCATGTTATAAACAAATCATCTGTAACAAAATGTGTGTATTGTTTTGCAAAACAACTCTACATGTTGTTTATTATGGATCCTGTCTCCTACAAAAACCTGTTGAAAACTGTAGAACCCCTACGGGGTCTAGACCTCTTTCCCCCTGTGTTTGAGTGTATGTATTTGTTCAGCAAAGTCTTGGGGAAAAAATGTATATCTGCAAAAAAATCACTATTAAAAGATATTTTGATCAAAGCCTACTATCAAAATGATCAGCTGTTTCCGCATGTGCCATATGACTCGGTCTACGCAGCATTAACGGACCAATGAGACCGTAGGATTTTGAATCGCCCGCGGTGAAAAAAATTAAGTCTTGCCGTGTTTGTAAATGTAGCAATACTAATAGGGGGTGTGTATTGCTTTGTTAGACTCCCACAGGCCCGTACGGTTACAGGGTTGTGTCTGCGAAGATATGCAAGGTGCTGTTTTTAAAAACACACTCTTATTTTTGTGGAAAAAGAAGAGAAATGGTGGGCGGTGTCTACAGTTTTCAACAGTTAACAACTAAACTACATACTTAACTAGTTTTCAAGGGATTACGGTCTTCAATGCGTGTTTGACGTCGTAAATTGCAACAAAACAAAACAATATGATTTTAACAATAGCAACACGACTATTTGGTTATATTTAGTCACGGTTTGTCATGTTAGTTATGGATATAGATTGAAATAAGTCAATGTTGACTTTTGGTTTCACACGGCACACAAACAGCGGCCTCTAGGGTCCATCATCATTTGATATGTTGAAAACAAATGTAAACCTGGACAAAATATGTTTCCTTTAAAATGTAAATGATGATGCAGTTTTGTTGTATGAGAACGTAATTTTCTATAGATTTTCAGTATTTCTATTTCAGTTAATGAATAGGTCCAAAAATATGTAAATCATTCGTGATTGAATAAATGCCCTCTGCCAAAAGTTAATGCGTAATATTCAGTGTCGCTTACCAGCTTTATAAGACCTAACCTACCCCATGCCTAGAGCAGCAATTACCTGGTTAAAAGTGAAATAGGCAGTAAGTTGCTGTTGCACCGAAAGGAAAATAGATAAATAGTAAAGACATGTGGCTGTTTTGTGAACACGTGTCATCGAGCATGACTTTGTTTTTGTGACAAAAGATTGTGTGGGGACCAGACATACTCATCGGGGATTCCTCCTGGTGACAGATCTTGTAGTGTGAAAACCAGAAGACATAAATACTCCCAATTACAAGAAAGTAGTGTAGCGTGAACAGCACAACTATCTGACGGCTTTCAAAACCTTGTAGTGTGAACTCGGCTTTTTAAAAGAAGAACGACAAGCGAACCATTTATTTTGAGTTGTTGCTATTGTCGGCATAGTCATCATTATTATGTAAATATGATTAGTATTCATGAAAACAGCGATACACACTGGCACGAATGCAGCAGTTGAATCGGAAAGTAAAGGGATCTCCTGTTTTAT
Source organism: Myoxocephalus aenaeus (assembly GCA_038501785.1). Lineage (NCBI taxonomy): Eukaryota > Metazoa > Chordata > Actinopteri > Perciformes > Cottidae > Myoxocephalus > Myoxocephalus aenaeus. Next base: position 2,350,077 of record JBAMJR010000015.1, read on the forward strand.
TCCAATAATTCCAACATAAAGTTTCCAAATGATGCATCCATCTCGACTGTCATTCCCGAGCCTCGAGGTCTAAAGTGATGTGAAAGTTGTTGACATTGCCTCTTTGCTAAGACCATGATCAGAAGACTTTGCTTTGTTTGTTTGGCCCGCGAGTCATCCGGGAGAACCGGTTTTCCGGCAGTATGACCACTCACGTCAAAAATAATTTGCTCTGAAGGTACATTGCTCGTATGTTACCTGATGGGATGTAAAGATGCATACCCCATGCAGAAATGAGATAGTACAAAGTGTCTTCTTGTGAGCAGGTTTATTTTGTTTTCTGTGCATTTCATTTCAGACCAACGTTCAGCAAAGACTACAGAGTCTCGTGCTCTCAGCAGCGGCTTGTTCTTCTCTTGGACAGAGTTGCAGATACCTGTCACCATCCGTGCCTGCGTTTGGCCACTGAATGCGGACGCGTCGACACAAATCTGATCCCAGTCCCTGTCACTTGTCACTGGCTGGGTATGATGGACGTGTGCGTGCTCCTTGCCATAATTTATCTCGTGCCACTTAAAAAAACGTGTACGCTTGCTAAAAATCAGCAGTGATTCTGACTGTGATTCGTTCCCGCATTTACGATATCAGCAAATCTTTGCCTTCATGTTGTTCTTACATCAAGGCCAAGCTATAAGTCCGTTTTGATCAGGGCTGCCAGCACCTAACCAAGATAGTTGGCATTTAATTTGATAGTTGGCAGTATGGATGAAGTCAGTAGAGAGACAGAGAGGAGGGGGGATGACAACCACTAGTCCTGCTGAACGCACCACTATTTTAATTAATGATTTATCTCTCAATTAAATTGTTTCATTTAATCAACTTAATTGTTTCTAAATGTGTGTCCAAGGCGCCCTCTTAAAAACAATGTTGTGTTTGTTTGTTTTTTGAGAGAGACAAAAAAGGGGAAAGAGAGAGAGATATTTTGACCTGGATCAAAAAGCTGTCAGTCTTTGGTAGGGCTTCGGCCTGAATTGGTTTAGATTGATCTTCAATAAAATATGGGGGGAGGAGGAGGAAAGGATAGTAGAAGGCACTAGGACCCAGCGGCGAGACAGCGAGTAGGCAGGCAGAGTGGGGCTGAGTCACTGCATGTGTCTGAGAGGCAGTCAGAAACAGAGCAGAGCAAAGGGAGCAGAGGTGATCTCGCACTCATCAGCACAGGATAACACAACCATGATGGGTTGACTTGGGGGGGAGCAGGCGGCTGGAGAGAGGAAGTGTGCGTTCGCCACCACTTGCTCAGTCATGGAGACCAACAAAGTTCTACATTTTGTGCCTTCCGGTAAGTGGATCCGAGCTCTTGGAGCTTCTCCTCAGCTGTGCACGACACGGCGTTGACTCGGGAGAACCTTGGGGTTCCCTACCTAGTGAAACCTGAGAACCCCCCCTGTGCAAAACATGTGCAGGCAAACCTCCACTTCCACTCTGAGGGATGGCAGATGTTTGGGTCTGCATGTGTCCTACTGTACATACTTGGTGTTTTTATGTGTGGCAACGTTCAGTCTGACAGAAATATTGTTGAGTTGTAGAAGCCCCGTTATGCGTCCAGAAATGCAGATGTGTTATTTTTTTGTGTGTATGTTTGATTGTTTTTTTTGCTGCATTTTTGTATGAGTACGCGTTTGCCGCTTTTTCTTCCCTTCTTTTTTTTTTTCTCTTCTTGTTGTTCATGTCTGGTATGCGACACAAGTGGTTCCTGCATCGTATCGCTTCAGTTCAGGGACTGAACCTTTTTTAGAAATGACAGCCGCCAAGCCAAAGGCGGTTTACCTGTCGAGCAGAAACGGACGGAATGCAGAGCTCACAATGCACTTTCTCATGTGTTGCGCTGGGGGGGACGGAGAGGGATGGATTGTGTGTGTGTGTGTGTGAGTGTGAGTGTGTGTGAGAGACTAGATTAGTGTTGGTGACAGCCACAGGAGACCAGCAGGGTTTGTCCCATCACTGAAAGTCCTCTGAGGGACCAGAGCCCATTTGGAGGTGTGATGCGGCTCCCTCCCCACTTTCATTTTGTCTGGGAAGGCAGAGTGGGATACTGCGTCTGTGTGTATGTGTGTGATGGGGACATTGTGTGGGACAATGCGAGTGCGGAAATATTATCTGAGCGTGTGTGTGTGCGTGTGTGCGCACAAGCATGTTTTTGTTTGTGGTACACAACCCTTTGTCTATGGGATAATGTGTGGGAACATATCCGTGCATTTTTTGGTGTGCGTCTGTCGTGCTCTTGTGAGATGCGTGTATGCACGTGCGTGAGCGTCACACACCGTGCGCACTAACTACATCTCAGAGTGTGTGTCGGGGTGTGCTGTGGCGCGTCCTCTGAAGAGTAATTTGCATTTTTTTGCTCGGTGCTGATTGATGGCGGAGAGGGCAGGTTTGATCCTCGCAGCCGAACAATTCGGTTCTGCAAGAACATTAAAAGGGTATTCAAAAGGGTGTGTCGTCCAAATCACAGGAAAGGTTGAGGTTTGAAAAGAGTGAAAATGTCTGATCCAGTGATGTCCTATCAGACGTCTTATCCACCTAATTACAGCTGTTCTTAATTTCTGTCGAAACCTTGGCTTTAGATTTGGCTTACTAACGATTTGCTGCCCAGCGGAACAAAACCGCCAAACTCTATCTGCAGGAATTTGATTTCGGTTATTGATCACATCCGGCGACTCGACAATTACCTTGCCAGAGGATTAGATTTCTCTTTCCACACTCCCCGTGCCGTGTGCCATCTGGATTGTCAAATTAAAAGCAGGGCGAGCACTGGTGCGCAGCACATTTCCGCATACGTGATAGGGACGCGTTGTCCATCAGAATGTTCAGCTGTCCCGTACAGGTCACACAAACTGCTTCAGAAATATGTTTATTCTTTCATTTCTTTTTATTGGTGGCGTCATCCACGAGCATTAGCGATCCCTCCATTGCAGCAGATTGCAAGTGGTCTCCCACACCGTCGTCATTATCTGGTGGCAACCTGCTGACAGGTGAAGGAGCAGCTGGCGCTGTGGGAGGAGGTCATGGAGAAGCGGGACCCCCTTTATGGAGCTGTAAATTAACACAGAGCTCCGCCACGCGATCACACATTATAATGATGCTGCAGCGAGCTTCCGATGTCGTGCTGACGCGAGTCTTGATTTAACGTTCTGCTATTGTTTGCTCGCTCTCAAAATGGAGCAAAGTAGGCAGCTTCTGACGCCGCAGTGTGGAAAGGTGTTTATAGAATGTTTCAACTTTGACATGATGTCGCTGAGGAGTAACTGTTTCCTGTCACGGTTTCTCTCGGATTGTTATTCGTGAGTCATCACTAAAAACGCAACGTGCAACACAAGAATAATTTGCTGCGTCGCTTTAATAGTATCGGGGGAATCGTATTTCGATCATATCGTTGTGCAAAATCCATAAACCGTAATCCATATTGATTAATCTCAATAAAGTGTAGTTAAAAACAAAGAGTTGGAGTAGTTTGATGTCATGCATAATGAGCTTTGCGCATTCTTGCCATATCATGATGTTAATATCACAAGAATGTTTTGAATACCGATTCCAGAACTAGAAATATTCAACATTTCCAAAGAGAAATACTGAAATTATGAAATGAACTACTGAAAGAAGTATTTTTGTTCTTCAATTATACAAACGGGCATTTACATTATGAATTAATCAGTAGTAAACCTTGATATTGTTCAGTCAGTAAAATGTCAAACAATTGTGAAAAATTTTGTTCACAATTTCCCTAAAGCTCAAGGTGACTGAATTATTTTTATTTTTTGCCCAAACCCCAAAGATATTCATTTAATTATCACTGAAGGCGGGAAAAAAGCAAACCCTCACATTTGAGAAACTGGAACGAGGGAATTTTTGGCATTTTTGCTTAAAAACATGACAAACGATTAAATCGATTATCAAACTGGTTGCCAATTTGAACCAGATCTGTAAAAAAAAATATATATATATATAAATCCACTCGGGCCAAATCCCCATTTCTGCCGTCTTTTCTTCAACGAAGCTGATTAAATATCATAATCACAACGTTATACCGAAGTCTCCTGCAGTGTAGCCGGCAGGGTGTCAATCTTCAGGTGTGACAGACAGCCTGGTAATCAGTGTTGCCGTGACCTGCCGAGCCGGAGGATATCGGCATGGAGGACACACAGTGGCCGTGTGAATTAGTAGTTCGACCATGTGGAGGTGTGTGTGAGTGAAGACGGATGACGTGTGTGTGTGCGTGTGCGTGTGCGTGTGCGTGTGCGTGTGTGTGTGTGTGTGTGTGTGTGTGTGTGCGTGCGTGCTGTAGATGTGACAGCGATCTCTGATCAGTATTCACCGCTGGCAACAGATCTCAGAGGCTCCAGCCTCTGAGCACAGCCATCTGGGCAGAGGAGAGACACACACATCCACACACACACACATATACAAATTATTATACAGTACCACACACACCAGCACTGAGATATCACAAAAACACGTCCAATCAAGACAGTCACCCGCACAAGTGTATTCACACATAAGCATTTTTTTCTTTTGAAGTAACACACACACACACACACACACACTCTGACTGGGTCACAGATATTGTCCGTACGCACACTGCACATAATTATATACACAATGCATTCTATCTACATCGTACACACACTGCAATTATGTAGATGTGTCAACATGGACACTCATCATGCACACTTCAAGGAACACGGAATGAAGAAGATCACACATACGTTACAGTTACGACTCAATCACACACACACACACACACGCACACACACATGCACACACACGCACACTTTGTTCTCTTGTTTGCCTTTATGTCTCTGTCTTTCTCCATCTTCTTTGTTTTTTCCTTCTCCTACACACACACATTTACAAACAAACACACTTGTATGTGGATATATTTGAATCCAGAGCCGAGCTTTTTGTTTTTTTACCATTCAGCCTGCATTGGTCAAAGAGTGATGACAACACTGTTTTAAGCTTCATCATAATCACCATCTATTTAATCAGCAGAAATGTAGAGCAACAGTTCAGGGTGATGAATGACAGTTTACAAACAGATTAGTGAGCACTAATGATTATTTACTGTACAGTGAGTTTCACTGAGTATTGAAGTGATAAGGTATATGTGACATCAATGAAGTAGAAGTAGCACTACTACTGCCAGCTACTGTTGTTACTAACAGAGGTATGAATCATTATAGTAACAGTCGGTGACGCCCACGTCTATAATGCATTATAAGCTGTTTATAGCACTGTATGATCATAGCTATACACACTCATACATATTTGTAATGCTTTATAACAATAATCATCCTTTGCAAGGATTGAATTGTATTATGATTCCCGTACTTTTAATAATGCATTATGCTCAGTGTTAGAATGCATTATAACGCGATAATAAGTTATTGTAATTTGCATTTTGCAGCGTTTTGTCAGTTCTTGCATATATTCAAAGATTTTCTTTCTCCACTTTACTTAAAGCAAACAAAGACAACTTAGAGTAACTTAAAATCACATTATAATGCATAATAATCACTGTTATAATGCATTATAATGTGGCTATAAATTAAATACATTATAATGTATTACAACTTTGGTAATTATAATACACCATGAAACAAAAACAAAAAAAACATTATGGTTATATAGTGCTATAACTATACAATGCTATGAGTAAATTATAACACATTAAAACTATGATTTTAAGTCTTTATAGAAGTGGACGTCATGGAAAGCGTTATGATTAAGTAACGGTTTGATTCATGCTCTGTGTTGTACCACATTTACTTTCATGTTTCTAAGGGAAAAGAATCAGGATGCAATCGACATCTAAAACATTTAACATTTACATAAAACTGCATTTTCCGAGAGACGCAGTTTTCTTAAATGTTTTTTTTCCCTCGGTAATGCAGCTGTTTGGCATTTTGGAGCAATTTTTGGTGACTCGTTCATATGTCCTGTCCTGCTTTAATCCCTTCTATTAGATGGAGGAGCGCCGCTGCATACTCCCACTTTCTTCTCTGCATGTCCTTGATGAGAGTTTTAATTTCCCCATCTGGAAAAAAACGGTCTTTTCTCTCTCCACCGTTACCGAACTGTCGATTGAAACTCGCCCCCGAACGCACCCTTTCATTGTTTTTGCGCGTGATTCACAAACATAGTGATTGTCGAGATTGTTTTTTGTGCATAGATCTCCGGATCATCTTACGACTCATTTTTTTTTTTGCTGAGCCGCTATTTTAATTCCAATTACTTACCCTGTGTTACTTTGAATTCTTGAAGAAAACGTATTTTCCTTGTATTTGAAGTATTGAACATACGACTGGATATACTGCACGAGTTGTGTGAGAGTTCTGAAGAGAGGTTTGATGTAGTTTAGCTGTTAAACATTTACTTCAATTTATCAAAACATTTTTTATTAAAAACACTGACTAATAGATATCACCATGTAACATCCTTTGTTGATTACTTACGTTAAGAAATCTACAAACACAAATACACAAAGAAGTAAAATGAACACCGTAATGTGTATTTTTGATGTTTTCTTAAAGAAGATGTTATGGAAGCAAAGTAACCCAAAATCGCAAAATTGACCAGTGCAGGAAAACGATGAGCAAAATCATCAAGTAATTCCTCTTCGAGGACATTAACACATTAAACTGACGTATTTCCAAATGTAGACTCCATGTCTGAGGGGTTCCTGATGTTCATGTAACAACACAAGACCTGCTGTGTTCCCTTCAACATTCAAATCAAATCATCACAAACTTAAGTGCGGTCAAAAGATTTGCCAAACATCACCCAGTTTATAAGTTAAGTCAGTGGCTCAATACTGAACATTTTGGGAATTACTAAAACTAATGTACACTCTATTTCAGTAGCACATCCCTATTAGCGCCATGTATAAATAAATAGCGTGTAGTTCCAACATGGTACTTAATGTTTTTTTTCTTTTGCAACCCTTTTAATTCCACATCTCTTTGTTGCTTTATAGCAGCTCCAGATGTGGATATATAAAACAAAAGCTTATATTATTGAGAGGATGAAAGTAAAACAGTTTTTCTCTTCTTTTCCAACCATCAGATTAAAACATGTTTTAATACTAATGTGCTGCATCATTAAAGAACAGCCACTAATTGGCTAAATTGGCCACTAAAGCCAGACTTGATCCCGCTACACCAGGATCAAGTCTGGTGTAGCGGGATCAATTGACAATAATTGGTATCATTGACAATAATTTTTAAACTTTTTTTTTTTTATTCACGCAATTGGATGTAAAGCTTTGTTTTTTGCAGCAGCAGCAGATTACATGTAGGAATTTACGAGTATTTAAGCGGTTTTCAGCGGGTGAAAGTCCAGGATGAGAAACTGATGTTTGGGGCCCTTTGGTGAAGATTTGATCCACTTTCATTTTAATCCCAGGAGAGGTCATTTCTTAAGCTCTATCACAATACAATATATGCTTTTAGTTCAGAAAAAAGGCAGATTGTCTGCTGCCATCGTCTTTAAGCAGAGTGAGTCCCAGAAGTAAGATTAACTGCACACAGCATGGATGGACATGCACACAATCTCTTACACGGCATGCAAAGGTGAAGTTCATGTACTTTTTATACATGTCAGAGCATGTAAATTCAGATGTTCGGGAAATTAAAAAAAACACACAGTGTTAGTGGTCCTCCCTCGCCATTGGCCATGACGGGCCACTCGGGTTTTCCTGGCTTGTAGACGACAGTTCAACCTGCGCGTGCGCACACACACACACACACACACACACACACACACACACACACACACACACACACACACACACACACACACATCCACTGCAGATTCATGCTTACTCTACAGGTTACATCACAGGAATAATCAGCAATAAGCGCAGGCGAGGTTTCAGTTCCTGCTTAATTTTGCTTTTGTGTGGTCGACCCAAGGCTGCACAGCGCTGCCAGCACAGAACAGTTTGTACCGTGCATACTTTCTTGTTTTTACTTTAATTTCAAACCAACAAACAGAACACAACACCGTGGTAGACATGGCGCTCTGCTGCTGCTGCTCCCCCCTTTTACATAGTAATTATTCCAAGATGTCTGAAGATGCCCATGTCGATGAATTCCCAAATCCTCATTGTAAAGCTTCCCTTTCGGTGCCTGAGCAAGAATTCCAACATGAGCAAGAATACCAACAAACAGAGTGTGGTAATATGTATAGTTTGTAGAATGCACACACACACACACACACACATACTTCCTATCGTGTAAAATTAATCAAAATGCAGAAACGAGTTGCATCACGTTGCACGATGACACATTTTCTGCTTCCCGCACTGACTGAGGACATGTGTGTGCTGTTGAATGTTTAGTTTACTCACATATCACGTACGGTCCTTGTCCAGAAGATGTGTTTTTTTTGCAGTCTTCCCTCACTTTGAGGTCCAATGTCCTTTTTGTCCTTGGCGCACGTCGCGATGGCGTTCATCATCCGCGTGTTGTCAGCGCCACAACTGCATCCAGCACTTTCAGGGCCGTTGATGTCCGTATCTGAGGCGTGTCGCCGTCGTACGGGAACAGTTCACAGTTCACACTGAGTGACGTTCAAGGGCGGAAGGATCTCACCTGCGGTGTAAAGAGGAGGCTGAAGGCAAAGACTCACACCAACCACGCCGCACCCAGCCTCAGGTGGAGGATTAAACGAGACGACTAGCATGCGAGACTCACTGTAGGACGACTAGCTGGAGAACAGCAGGTAGCCAAGGTCGCTCAATATGGATTCTGTCAGTGTGGCAAGCTAAGCACAGAGGCGGCTACTGAACAGGGCAGGGTGCCACCACTGCTGAGGTTAGTGGTTTGATTCTCACATGTTAAAGACCTATAAATACTCAGCTGGAATTTGATTACAAAGGCAGTAATATTTTTCATTTGATCTCATTTGAAAGGTCATATCCTCCTTTATATAATAATCCAAATCACTTATTTTCACGTACGTAAGGAGAACGCACACATATAAGGACCTCACATGAGGGGGAAACACACAGATATACAGTGGACAAGACTTTTGTGCCGGTATTCGTTCTCCCGCTGCCTCAAATTGATTCAGTTGTAGCTGTGTCTGTGTAGTTCTGTTGGCGGGGCCACCACCACCACCACAAATGAAAAGCAGTGAGCTATGCTGTCGGATGGCGGGCGGGCTGCAGCAGCGTACAGTAGAAGGCTGTGTGGCGAACAGCAGACTTGAAAGGGAGATGGTGGCCTGGCTTTAATCGAGCCGGAGGAAGAGGGGAATGTGCAAGCAATTAGCAGGAATCCCCAAGCACTGGCGTCCCACCCACCCCCATGAAAATTGAGGCAACCAATTTCTTCAGCGAGCGGTCGGCTTGTGTGTGTGTGTGTGTGTAGTGGAACAACACCCTCACTCACTCCCCGGCTAATTCACTGCCTGACTTGTTCACTATGAACACACAAACAAACAGCAGAGCGCCCCTGCTGCAGCACCTGAGCATAATCCCATACCTGTGTGTGGCTGATGAAGGTTAAGACATCAGGAAAAAAAAACAGGTGGGGAGGAGAGAGGAAAGAGAACGAGAGTGAAATAAATGAAAAGTGAAATATGTACGAATAGATGGAGGGTTTAAGAGAAGCGATGGAGCGCTGAGGGGGGGCGGGGCTCTAAATTGGAGCGCGTTCCTGCGCTAACCTCGGTCAGTCACGACGCCTCGTCTCTCGGCTCGCTGTGACTACCAACCCCTTTCAGGTGAAAGGACCGGAGGATTACCGCTCAGCTTTTCAGTCCACAGAACCTCACGCCAACAAGAGGCAGATCTGACATTCAAATGCTGCAGGGCTAAATTGCCGATTGTCTGATATAGATCATCTTTGTTTTGATATGGGAGCTGGTATAAAATACTTTTTTTTTCACCATTGTCCCGAAAAATCATTTCAACCGCTCTGAAGTCTAGATGCAATCCTTTTACTTTGTTATTGTCATCTGTAGTGGTATTTTGCATAAAAACATAAAAGATTATGTTTTTATTGATAATTAAAGCTGAATTAGCTGTTTTAATGATGTATTATAAGCTGCTTAGCGCTCGTAATAGGAAGTTAAACAGGTCATAATTCCCTCTCTAATATCTATTTGATATGGCTGTGAAAACATCTCCTTCAAACGACTGTGTTCATTCAACTGTCGCCAAAAAACTAAATTTTACAAGATGACATTTGAACATATAATGTTAACGTCATTTTACACCTTCGCCCAATACTAATTTTTAGTAAATTGAGCATGAACGCATCACAATGGAACTCAGTGGGCAGTGGGACCTCCGTACGTTAGCCGTGAGCTCCAGTGTTACCAGCTCTCCTCCTGCGGATATAAACACAGATTTATTGTTCTCATTGCAACTAGAAAGTATTAATACCGATCTCCCGATCGCATATTTTACTGAATTACTTTCGGTAAAACTTTATCTACCACTATTAATTTTAATAACTCCACAGTTCACATGCGTGCCGACCCATGGGGGACCTTCCGGATCACCGATCGACTACGGTCCGTTACACCACCACAAATTATACACCTTGATATCTGAAAGTGTGGGAATGGATATAAACACACACACACACACACACACACACACACACACACACACACACACACACACACACACTGCTGTCCAGCGTCAGCCCAGCCAGCCATAGTCCACCTGCTTGCCAGACAGGTCGGTGGTAGCCAGCCTCGTGGTCACGGCTCTGCTGTGACATCATCAACGTCAGACACAAGCCTGGGGACACAGCTGTCTGTGGTGGAGCCAACAGCTCTCCACCTTAATCAAGCACACAGCATGTTTAAATTGTCTCTTAACATTCTGAAAAGTACGAAACAGTCCGTGGTGAGAACCGGTGATCGCAGGAAGCCTCCTGCAGATGTAGATTTCAAATTTAATTGTGAGATTTTGTCATTTTGAGTTTTAATTATTCTTTTTTTAGCCGCTCACTTGTCACAACATGGAGTTGCAAACTTAAATTTCCTTGTTAACGCTGTCGACGTCCTTCACTGAAAACCCGGGGGAGAGCTTTGTGCAAACGCCGCTCATTATACTCCGTGAACAAGGATTTCTACCAATCTCTTTCAAAACAACTGAAGGACACTGAGTTTTTTCTTTTTCTGCCAATGTGACTCATTCTACTTCAAGGTTTTCTGGATAAAAGCATGCATCAAATAATGTGGCGTTTACCTCACTTGGCTGGCTGGACGACAGTTCCGGCTTGTTATAATTTGTGGAATTTCCGAAGGACTTAATTGGCGAAACACATAACATAATAAGCTACAGATAAAAAGTCGTAAAATTGTCATAAAAGGTCCTCATTGTTTCGTCCAAACAGCAGTCCAAGAACCAAAGATAGATCAGGTTATTATCACAGAGGGAAATGCAATTAACAAGCTGCAACTCAAGAATGTTTGACAATTTTGCTTAACCTCTTTTTTTTTATGACGATTAATTGATTCTCAAAGTAGTTGATGATTAATTTTCTGGCGATGTACTACTCCGCTCCTCGACTAATAGTTTTTTTTGTTGGCTGTTCTGTACTACGGATCAGTTTATCATTCAGAGAATGTCTGACCTTTTAAATGTATTTGGGCTTGGAAAGCGTCTCGAAAATAAGTTTAGGAGCCTGTAATTCTTTATGTAATATTGACTACTTCAGTTTGTTAACATCAACAGTAAATGTATCACCTCTGGAAAGGTGAGAATGTATTGACTGCCGCCTTCTGAAATCCAAATTGATCGGTCTATATCTCAGTTTGTAGCTGCTGAAGTTCAAGATTCAGTCTGAATTAACAGTCTGAAAAGTTGATTTGCAAATTACTTAATTAATCCTGATTGTGCTATTTGCTATAATAAGATATAATAAGCTTTATTAAGTGACAAATAAAACCTGATTTAACAATACAGGAATGATCAAGTAAGAAAGAACCGACTCACACAAATGCTATTTTCATTTATTTACCCTTTATGTATGCAGGGTAGTCTGTACACATGATTTATAATTACCGTATGAAAGATTGTTTTATTTATTTATTTTTTCCACAAAAAAAATCCTTTCGATCTATGATGCAATAAAGATTTTTGTATTGATTCTGGTATTTTTGAAGAGTTGTGAACATATTTTTTATGATTATCGTGAATCACAGTTGTTTTGGCCACGACAATCAGCATCACGAAGCATCGCAAAAAATACACAGTGCACTCATTGCAATTTCTTTTTTTTATGAGAACCTAGTGGTTGTGGCGGTTGCGTGCCATCCCCTTGTATAGTGACAGCCCTAAAAAGAATAAAACTGCAGGGCGGCTCTTGTTGACAGGTGGAGTTGACGAGTAACAAGGGATTATTTGCGGCGAATGTGATGAGAGACCAGCAAAGACTTGTCCGGGACCAAAGTGGCCGTGACCTTGTGAAATCCTGCTTTCTGCACATATTATTACATCATCCAAACCAGATTCGGCTCCAGGCTTTTCACTTCACTCATGTGGTTGCCTTTCAGCAGCTCAGTGGCTGCAGCGTGGCCCGGGTGGTGTTCCACCTGAGCAATCAGTCCATCCATTTCTGTCTGCTTATCAGGGACAAGATTAGAAAGTCCCTTCAGCACCGACTCTACTTAGTGGATCAACAGCAGGTTTTCCGTGGCCGGCGTAATATGGATTTGCCCTCACCTGGTGGTGATGGAAAGGATAAGATCTCATACACCAGCAGTTACAGTTCCACTCCTTCATGAGGAGTCTAGGAGTTCGAGATGGGATAATGATCTGAGATGTTCAGCTTGGAGTTAAGTAGCTGTAGTTGGCCGTCACCTAAGAATTTACGCAGGAGTAATACTTGCAACTTGAAGCTCATGTTTACAACATTTTATTTCACCTATGGGGGGTTTTGATGTCAGGCGGCAAAGGAATCTTTTGGTTTTGTTCGTCAGTTCTTTTCCCCTTACAAATCAAACCTCATGTGATGACAAGTTGCCAAACCGCTTTCCAAATAAACAAGTACGTGACTAGCAACAGGTCGAATTTGCAATGAGCCGGAATTAATTAAATACATAAATTCCATCAGGGAAAATGTTTTCAGCCTGGTTCAGACCGGAGATGACAAAAACGCGTTGGCTCCAGTGTGCCCGTGCACCTCTTGGGAAATACCATGCGAACTGTGAATTGCCATTTACAATGTGGGTGTGATTAGCATGCTGACTGAAGAGACGAATAAAGGCCAAATGTGGGGCCTGCTGTTTAAAATGTGTATACGAGCTCTCGGAGCGGAGCATCGGGAGGAATTCCCTCTCCGCCTGGGCTCTCTCAACGACCACAGCTCCAGAGAGGACGGGTGCCAAGAGAGCCCGTGGGCACAATTAGTCAACAAAATGCCCAGCCTCCTCCTCCTCGGTGCCGGCTGAGCCCTCGTAGATTCCCCAACAAACGCAGCAGGGGCACCTTTTTAATCTCTTGCCCTCTTCACTTCAGACTCTCAGCCTCACCTCTCTCTTAAATTCCAGGGTTTGTCCCCTCCTGGTGGGGGCTGACATCTGTTTTTGCATGTACCTGCCGTGCGTGACCCTGCAATGGATGGCTCGGTTGGCTCGGCTTCAGCCCGGCTGGTTTATGTACACACCAAAGGTCGTATAAGTTGACATCCTGTTGTCTTGGAGCATTTAAATACACATCAAAACACGCTTTTCTTGATGCAATTAAGGCAAAGGCTGCACTGGGTTAGAGTAACGAGTGAGCCTTACCAATAAAGCCATCCGCAACTGCTTGTAGAACGTATAAGGCCGCCCCCTTTCACTTCATTGCTGTAAGCCATCAAACAGCAGCAGGAGTATTAGATGCATGACATCTGCAGGTTTTACGCTGCGTATTTAAACAAAGGTCAAACAGCGTGCGTCCCTTTGTTGATTTACCCGGATCCAGCAAAGATGGTACACAACCTTCTGTGCTTTTGCACACAACATCTTATCAGCATCCGGCGTCCCAACACAAGACTTCTTGTGCTTTAAATGATCGATAATTCTGGTTATAGTCTATATTTTTATCTTACGGTCCTCGGCTTAAAATAGTTCCCAACAAATGCACTTTTTACTCCTTATTTATGTGTCTCCTGAAATGTTAATTCAATGTACAAAGCTTCTTATGCCTCCGTCCCTGTGACAGACATTTCTGTTTGTCCGTCTGTCCCATTCTCGTGGATTTGGTCACTGTGGTTCAAGAATTCATATGCTAATTATGTCAATTTCACACAAATTTCCCAAAAGAATAAAATTATGAAGTGATGACATTTTGGACAGACGTGGATGTAAACTGCAACTTGACTGGTTGGCGGAGGCAAACAACCGCGAGGCGAGAGGGTAATTATAAGTTTTTGCTGCTCCCTATTAGTATTTGGTGATATATATTTTTGCACTTTGCTTCTCTCTAAACTTCTAAAGTGCCTGCTGCTTTCAAAGGGGATTAGAGGTGATGGCCTTTATTTAAACTCAACTTCGCCAGCTACTCTACTTCTACTGAAAATATATTCATCCAGCTTTAGCCTCCTCCAAATTGGGCCACACTGCACCGGGATTGCGCTTGTGGTCACCAGAATTGCGAAAAGTAGTTGCAACCACATGCTTTTGTGCCCCGAGTTGACACTTGTGATTGCAGATTAGAGTTTAAAGTATATGCTTATAATCTTTTTCCGGTCCCATCATCTTTTTTTAAGTGAGTGAGGAGCATTTTTAGTCCCTCACGGTGAATTCTCGCTTGGCTTTGTCTACTGAAACCGCCAGTAAACAGTTTGGTTCTCGATATGACTGTCACACCCGCCACGGTCAGGGTTTCCTGCAGTGTTTCGCTGTAATGGCGTGCTGTGACTTGGGAACAGAGATAATTCTAAATGTTGCCAATTAGGGCTGTCAAAATTGCTAAAAAATTGCTAAAAACAATTGCTAAAAAAAACACATATATTCGAACATATTCGAATATATGTGTAAATACAAAATTCTTCAGTTTAGGTGTTCACTCCCCCCCCCCGCACCGCACCGTCGGTCGCGCATAGCGGTTTAAATGAACGGCAACAATAAACACATGCTGAGTGCTGATCAGGGATAAGGTACCTCGGTGGCGGCGACACCAACACAAACACTTAAAGCAGTGGTTCTCAAACTTTTTCTATAAATAACTTCATTTTGTGACTCCATCTGTGCTTTTATAAATAACAGAATAAAGAAAATTGCAATCACTTTCAAGTAAATCAGATTGCTCCATCAGACATTTTTTTATTTTTAAATTGCAATCACTTAGAACAATGAAAATAAAGTAACCTGTTAACGGCATAACGTAAACATTTACCCGAAAGTACAGGCTTTTCTCCATGTATTTATTAATGACTTAGTTGTATGTCCGTGTACTTTGTACTTTTGTAATATGTGAAGCCAGCAGCTCATTGTTGGTAGAAGACAAGAGCACTTTGTCTCTTTCACCTGGAGCAGGAGAGCTGCTCCGGGTTCAGAGAGCTGCTCCGGTGCGAGGAGAACTCCGGTTGTTCCTCTCATGAGAGCTGCTGTTGCCATCTTCACCCTGGGAGCGTTTAAAACGCAGTTATAGGTCTGCTTTTCACGCGACATATTTTTTGACGCTCTCTGTCCGCTGCTGTGTGCTCAGCGCTCACCTGTCTGTGCGCGCGCACGTGACTGCGCGAATCAGGGCGGAACTCCGCTGTGCGCAATGCAGAGCAGAGGAGAAGTGTTAACGCGACCATTTAGAGACAGAAATGACAAGCTGTGTGTGGATAAGATCAATAAAATACGGCCGTTTAGTTTAATAACAGAACAAGGTGTAGACCGGTTCTATATGAAAGAGAAACTTAAATGACGACTTGTGATCTGGCCCTGTCGAGAAAATTACAGGGGGGCGGAGGGTTTTTTCAGGGGGGCGCCCCGCCCCCCTATTATAACGGTAGGGGAAACCCTGGAACAGGCTACTGTGGGCCGTAGCCTACGCCACAACAACAGGAAAACCCCGTGAAAGCCTCAACCAGCTTCACGTCTGCTCCGGGTCATAGACTCTGCCCCGAACGGCTCGTCACACACACACACTCTCACACACACACACACACACACACACACAAAAAGAGGACACTTCATCGCGGCCGCGGCGGGGGTTGCCAGATTCACGATAATTATCCTCCGAAATACTTTTTTTTTCTTTTTTTTTTCTTTCTTTTTTTACATTCGAATATTAATTTTCACATTCGAAATTCTGTTTTTAACAACTATTCGAATATATATTCGAATTTCGATTATTCGTTGACAGCCCTATTGCCAATACACCTCCAGGACTTGATCTTGGCCTGGGGCATATTATACGAGACTAAAGCTGCCTCTGAATGTATGTTTTTTTTCTTCTGAAGGACTGTGGGAAGACACTTTCTCTTTTAAGAACACAGGGATCATAAAGGAGACTCAAAGCAGAGGGAAGGGTCAGTTAGTGTTTGATACCGCTGGTGTATTTGCGGTTGCAGACACAGAAAATTATGTAATAATATGGCTGACTTGATGTGTCACTCCTCCAACTGATGCAAAAACACAACCACAGCTGCCTGCCATCTTTTTATATTTGTATTTTTTTTTTTATTGCTGATAGCCCGTATCATATGAAGGTTTGGGTTTATCAGGAGGTAAAGAGTTTGTCATGTGGCATGTGCTGACACTACAGAGCAGATGTTGCCTTGCTTGTGGGTTTGGGACATGTAAACTCGGCTGACTGACAGATATTTCCCTTATGTATGTGTTGAGCGATGATAAAAGGACTGATTCTACGTAAAAGATACACGCACGCACGCGCACACACACACACACACACACACACACACACACACACACACACACACACAGACACACAGCAGAGCAGTGAAAGGGATACGTGTGATACTTCCTCTTTTCTGCAGAAGGTTATTACTCTTTTGCATCGACCGTACTTCTAAAGACGGAACTTTCTCTTCCTGGAAGAGCTGCGCTAACAGTCGGTTTGGTGTAACCACGGTTTACATTTATTTCATCGAAAACATCAACACGGATCCGATAAACGATTTTGAGTAATAAATGACTTCCAGAGGCTTTTAAAACTCAGCTCAGAAATAAATCAAACGCAGACCAAAGAGAAATGTGCAAGACGAATTTCCTCTTTACAGAAGCTTTCTTGTTGTCTTTGTGAGATAATCTGCATGCATGCGTGCATTACGAGAGCGTTTTTGTCCCTGTGCATTCATTCGTTTTAGTGAGTCTGCGAGGCCAAAATGTGTTTTGAAAAAAAGCTATAAACGATTATTTATTTTTTGTCTCATAATCACCGTGTGCCAGAAACTCTTTAGGTGTTCAACTATACCTGTTTCTAGGCAGATATATGTGCATGCATACATACGGCGGTTACTGTTTGCATATAATTTATTATTCCCGCAGATTAGAGTACCCACAGAAAATACTCCAACAAGGAGCAGATCAAAGGTGTCTGTCAATATTTTCTTGGTCACAGATCTGACGAAAGTGGCTCCTTCCTATGCAATTGAGCCTCAGCCCAGTTCACAAAGCAGCCACAGGAAATGTATTAGCGTATTCAGAGACTTGGTGGTAGTTTATGGTGCCCATATTGAAGCAGACAATAAACAAATAGTATATGAACACAGAAAAAATTTAATGATGGAAGATCACAAAATTTAAAAAATATAATAGTTAATTAGCCTATACAGCAAAAATAAATTAGCTAGCGATCTAAACAATTGATATGTCATTTTCTGTCAGATTCTGTTTCTCATATTATTATAATTATTAATCTGATCTGCGGGAAATGGAGCATGCATGTTTATTTTTTTTGCATACTCATCTTATATATATATAAATATATATATATATATGGCACCAGTTTTGGGAAGTAAGAAATAAAGGCAATTAGGAGTTATAAAAAGCATGAATAAATCCCCTCTTTTATTCTTAGTTACCTCTACCTCGACAAATTGAAGACCTCCTGCAAATAGTCAGCTCATTAATTTGATAGTAAAATGTGAGATTAACAAGAGATTTTGCAACAATCTAAATAATAATCCTCAATAAATAGGTAAAATAAAACAAATTGAAGTTAATGGCATGAAACAATCAATAAATGAATCAATGACCTGAACTCAATGGGCTCAAAGAAGAAGAAGCGTTTGCACGACCTTGAAATTCTCTAAATGGCCAATAAGAATCTCATCTGGTATGACTGTAAACACCATCATGGTGTTGGCTGACTTCAACTGTGTTTTCATGCAGTTGTTGCAGGACAATAATGTAGACGACAGAGTTCATCCGCAGAAGGGAGGCCGTTGAAGAACCATATGTGACTTGTGTCGGGTCAACATGTCATCGCGAGCCCCTGCTGTGATGCAATTGTGGCTTGTGCTCAGATCTGACTTCTGTTTCTCAGAATGTGGTCAGACACACAAACATAAATAGCTTTGCACCGATACCATGTACCAAGTACTGAATACAACATCATTACAGTTCAGTTTAAAAAGATACTTTTTCTTTATATTTACATTTTCTGTCAAATTTGAATGTACAACATGATACAGTTGATGACATTTTCACATTCAACTTAATGTTTTCCTGATACAAACATAGAGCATAGTTTGCAGTAAGGATGTTGATAATTAACCGTTTAACCATCAATACATATTTTGACCGATTATTGCTGTCAGTTGAATAGTTTAAGAAGCTGCATGTGTCCACGACAATGAACACAATGGTATCGGATGCAGTAGTATCGGAGTAGTTTTATGTGCACATGAGCCCAGCATCGGACTGGTATCGGTGCATTTCTACACACAAACACACAACTGTCTGTTGTTGCACCTTTGTTTCATGTCTCCTGAATCTACTGTCGTTATCCACCACTGCTTGGCCTCCTGTGTTTCTCTCTCCGTCCCATTCTCATGAACCTGAGTTCTCAAAATGTCTCTTGGACTCAAGGATGAACTGATTGGATTTTGGAGGTCAAAGGTCACTGTGACCTCACAAAACGCATGAATTCAAACTCGAGAATGAATATGCTAATCATGACAATTTCACACAAATGTCTAATAGGATAAAATAATGAGTGATGTCACTGAGATGATCAGTCTAGTTCAAAAGTCTATTTTCACTTTGTTTTAACAACCAGGTATTTTCTGTTTTTTATTTATTTATTGTTTTGGCGCTTGTTTTAAACCAGTAAATGTACTTTGAATGTAGAAGTTACTATACCTACTTCTTTGGTTATGTTTTTAAGGCACATTCTCTCTCTCTCTCTCTCTCTCTCTCTCTCTCTCTCTCTCTCTATATATATATATATATATATATATATATATATATATATATATATATATATATATATATATATATATATATATATATACATACATATATATATTTTATCTTTAACCTGAATCTCTAAAATGATATAATGTTCCACCAGTTTAGCAGTCTAGTATTTTTTTCTATATGTTCCAGTCCCTCACTGCAGGTGTCCTTGTACCTTTGTTTTCAGTCAGTATGTCTCACTTTGCACAATTCAAGTGAATCTGAATGAATTCTGAATTCACAACAGACCTTCATGACTTCTCGTGAGCCTCTCATCAAGACCATCAGAGCATGAAGTATGTAAAACCCTTTAATCGGCTGTCTAACAACAGTCTGCATGTTATTATAGCGAACAAAGACGTTACCAAAAACAAAAGAAATGTCGAAAAGGATGAACCTTGAGAGAGAATAAAAGTTTTGTTTTGGCGTTCATTTCCGAATGAGCGTAGGAACAAAGCTCTTTATTTGTTCAAGTGAAGCTCGGACTCTCACAACGCAGCGGCGCGCCTGCTGTATTTTCATTGTTTTGGAAAAGCTAGTACATGGATAACATGCAGTCCCCTTCAATCCAACTAAATCTCTCTCTGCATCTGTTGGTGCCAAACAGCTCAATGCTCTCAAAGCGCGTGAATCTTCGCAGTGCTGCTCCTGATCGCAGCTCTCAGAGACTAAGACGCTGCAGTACCGTGTCCACAGGAAGCTGCCATGATGCGCCACATAAATAAATGAGTGCAATAGAAGAAGCCCTCCAGGAAAGAGACAGATTGGCTTTTGTTCAATGATTTTCCAACGTCTCTGTGAGTACTAAAGATTATTGATTTTCTGTAACTATCCTTTTGACCACTTTTATTACTAACACTTAATAATATTGATAATAATCTGTCAAAGCAACAGCTGTTTATCTTTCGGACACGAGAGACTTTCAATGTTCTGCCTTACGGCTGTATTCGGACATGACAGGAATAATAATAGTTTTAAAAATAGCCAAACATTTGAAGGTTGCAGCTCCTTTAAATGGGAGAATGTTCATCTTTTCCTCATCTTTATATTATTGTAAACTGATCATTTTGGATCGGAGGAAATAAGACACAACTTCATCTTGGGTTCTGTTTTCTGATGTTTCATGGAATAAAAAACTAATTGAGAAAATAATTGGTACATTAATTGACAATAAAAAATTCTAAATTGCAGTCAAAGATATTTGGCATTAGATGCGTGAGAGGAAGCAGCGCTCTGTTCTCTCTCAGACTGCATCAAGGAATCTCCAGTGACTCTCCCAATCAAGTTTTTTCCATAAACTTCATAAATTATTAGATGGAGAATTCTATGGCCTATTTTACAAAGCCCGATGAGGTTTAAGTTGTGAATTTAATTCCTGTTTACTCACTTATAAAGTGTTTTGCTGGATATTCTTAAATTCATGCATGCAGATGGAATTAATGAAAATGTAACTATTAACTAGAGATAGGAAGTGCTTGTCTGATTATTATTATTATTAGTGCCTAAACAATTAGTTAATTAATTGTTAAAAGTTTTTTAATATGGAATTCAGAGCATTTCTGTTGCCTCCACACGGCTCTCAACATGGAGACGGATGAATCAATGGCTAGTAGCTAAGAGTGCAAAGACCGACAACAGTGCTGAGTATGATTTAGGGCGGGGCTTACTGTGATTGACAGGTCACTACCAGAGCCGTCACTCCGACGCAGTCGAAATATGGTCACTTGCTTGCTATATTAATGCTCTGAATCTCATATAGAACCATTTGGGTCAATTAATCTGCAATGTTGATAAACGATATTCTGCTTCTTTTTGTCATATATGATAGTACATTAAATATCTTTGGGTTTTGGACATTTTGTCAGACAAAACCTGCAATTTGTAGATGTCGCCTTCTACTCTTAGAAATTGTGAAGGGCACTTTTTCACAATATTTAACATTTCTTAGACTAAACAATTAATCAAGAAAATAATTGGTTGATTAATTCAAAGTTGAAAATCATCATTAGTTGCAGCTCTTTTTTATAATTATGTTTCGTCTACCACTTGCCCCCACACTGCAAGGGCTTAAAAAAAACTATTATAGACTAACCTGGCGAAAAATGAATCGCCCAGACAACGCACTGGGCGTTGTCTGTATGCAGCACTCTCAACAAGACGGAACATGCCGATTTAATCTCTCTCGATTTAACCTCGGGCTGCTGCAACCGCTATGTTATGTGACAGCTTTCGGCTCAGACGTGTGATGGAAATGTTACGTCTCGTCCAAATAAAATAAGACTTTACTTGTGTATTTAGATATGAGACTACTGTGTAAAATCACACATTACGTAAAACTGTGTCTGAAAGGGGTTTAATAATCCTAATAACGCTATTACCTTCATGATTACGTGTCGGAAATGTGTACTAGAAAAAACACAGCATGACTATTTTGTTTTCACATATAGAAATTACTTAATGATAGGAGAAAAACATACATAACCCATGGTGTGCAAAATACAACATATTGCATAGCTGACTGTATATCCATTATGCTCATAGCCTGAGTATTTGTTCTCTGAAAGATATGTTTAATGCAGCGATTGCAGCTAAGCAGACTGCACGGCAGGGATGTGATCGACCTGTGTGTGTTGTGTAGGAAGGTGAGGGGAAAATGTATGTTTATGTGACTGACATCACAATCAAAAACACACTCGGTAATGCAGAGGCAGAAGGGGATGCCGGAGAAATGTTCCCACACATTTCTGTTCACACGGAAACTCAGACGAGGGAATTGATTTGTGTGTTTTGATATTTGAGGAAGCCAGGACAGGAGAAATAGAAGAAAAAAAAAACACACTAGGGAGTTTAGTTTGACAAACTTTATTTTTCTTGTCGTAATTCAAAAAGATCTACAGTACAATCAAAAATTGTTGGAATTCCTTGTGAAAACAAAAGATGCAGTCAACCCAGTTGTCACATTTCTCATTGGTTTCAGAAAGGAGTACTGTAAACCAGATGTTTTATTGAAATAAGAGACGCTTTTCTCTTATAGTTTGACGAGTGCGTCAAGTAAAGAATTAGCAGCAAAAATTAGGAATATCCAGTCAAGGGTCAGTCTTGTATTTTTCCATTAGTAGTCAGTCAAAGGGTCTTGAAGGTCCCTACAATGGGTTAACAAATCAATTTATTTCAATTTAATTAATTTCAGTTTTGAAAAAAAAAGGCAGGGAGGTGTTTCTCACTTTAGAAGGATTTTGTAATGTGAAAAACTCCATCATACAAACAACAGCATATAATCACCAACATATGAATATGAAATACTTGTAATTTGCTTTTCGATTACTCTTTCATAAAGATATTTAAAAAAATACATGAAAAATCAACATCGAGTGAAGAGTCAAACCACCATAGAGCCATACTTAACTAAACTTGCAGCATAATGCAAATGTATATTATAGACCAAAGCAGCTGTAATTACATAGTTAAATTAAACAAGCTAATTGTTGTGGGGATAAATGAATCCCCGGTTCTTGAACTCTTTTTTTTTTTCCTCTCCGCCCAACCTCAAGAGTGAAGCAGCATTTTGTATAATTAAAATTGCATTCTATTTCTTTTGCATGCTTCGCACATCAAAGAATCCTTTCAGGAGGAGATATATCTTGACATCCCGCTTCTTTATCTCAGTTTTACATAGTTGCAGTGTAGTTTTACTGATTTGTTTTACATGCATACCCACATTAGGCCTTATTCAGAATGGAGTGTTTTCCGATTATTCAGGTTTTAGGAGAATTCTTTGGACATGCTTATTCAGCACATTTAGGATATGCGTCTTAGTGAGGGTTTTACTGCAGTTTGCAACACACAGCTTCTTGCCTGTTTACGGTTTAACACAAACCAACAGTTTGCAGAGATGCATGCCCAAAAGAAAAGCCCATATTTGTGGTCGGAATGAGAAACAGACCTACCTTTTTAAACGTGATGAAAGAGTTGGAGATTAACAGGTTTTTGGATCTATGTTTTACAGAATGTTGTTAAAGGATTGAAAGACGGAGGCTGCGAGCTGCTTCGTTAGTCTGGGTTTGCTATGTAAACATAGTCACTTGATAGTGTTTGTGGATGTGCTTCTACAGCCAAGTATCACGGCAGTTTGTGAATTACTCACAAAATGCAATCAATTGGTTACAAGGACAAAAATTGTCAGGTTTTTTCATGTCGCTCAGGACGAAAATAATGCCAATGGAAAGTCAATTAGAAGCCTTCCTAATGGTGGACACACAAATTAAAAGCATCCCCGTGACTAAGCAACAGTCAGAGCAAGTGACGTACTTCATAATATCCAAAAAGACGACTATTGGTGGGCAGAAGGGGAGGTGGAGTGGTCCAACAAACAGGACTTCACTGTGAATTTAAGACCGGTGTTCAACACCATGTTGGGGTTTTATTGTCGTGATTTTGTTCCCTCAACCTAACTGTACGTAATAGTTTGAAGCCCAACCATGATGTTTTGCCTAAACCTGACTTTCATTATTAATGTCATGTTGCCTCGAAGAAAAAGTCGTTCTGATGGACCGAAAAAAGAAAAAAAAGTGTGTGTGTGATTGTGCCTTTTGTGTTGGACGGCTGTGATATTAGCAGGAAAAATACCTGTGAGACATGCTGTTGATCTCTGGTTGCAGGATGAATATGTATAAACATATTGGGTTACCGTACTTTTCGGGTTATAAGCCGCTCCTACGGCTGATCAGTGTTCCCGCTGTAGCTAGGGTGACCAGATTTGAGTTTGTGAAAAAGAGGACACTTCGTTCCGGGGGGGGGGGGGGGGGGGGGTAGCAGTAGTGTGTAGCATGCCGTGAACTTGCGCAAGAAGGTGGAACGTGAGGGAGATACCATTTCCAAAACTTGTAAGGGGGTAATAACTATTTTCCCCGGCGTAGCAAAATCCCGGACGTTTTTTTTAGGTCTCGAAAAGAGGACATGTCCGGGAAAAAGAGGACGTCTGGTCACCCTACTGTAGCAAGCTAGTAGCGCTAGCTGCTGCTACCGGCCACTGCTGCTGCTACTGCCCGCTGCTGCTGCTACTGCCCGCGTCCCCTCTGCCCAAGTCGGGTGTCGAGCCTGGTCCCGCTACCTTCGGTGGTTTTCAGGGAGCTAGCGGAAGTTAGCGGGGAAGTGACGGAGCGCTAGCAGGAGCCCCAGCTGGCTACAGCGGGGAGCTGTCGGGTACACTGACCGAAGGCAGTAGCGGCTTATAACCCGAAAAGTACGGTAATTCTCAAGAGGAGCCTGGCTGAAGAATCTGGTAGCCCCCCCTCACCCTCTCCCTGCCTTCAGCACACAATGTCTCAATAACCTTCAAAGTATCCCCTCCCCATATCTGCCTCGTCTTTCTGTGCCATCCACATGCAGCACGCATCCACAGGGACGCGTGACAAACACTCTGAAATGTTGTACTCTAAATTCCCGCTCAGTGCATTTGTAGTGGAGCTCTTCACCAGATTAAGTTTGGTTCCAAAATGAGATATTCACCGTTTAAAAAAAAAAAAAAGCGGCACCATTGCAAAACGATTGCTCGGCTGGAAGCAAAACTCACTGTGAATTTATCACTGAATGTGTGAGCAAAGTCGAGACCTTTGCTGATGAAAAGACTGTGTTGCTGCATATAAGCATTGCCTGTTAAAACCTGTTGTACCTAATGAACATGTTAGAAATGAAGCCCTTACATTTTTCTGGTAACATCGAATGGGAATTCTTCTTTTTGCCTCGTGCTTGAACAACATGGTTGCCCACTTTGTGCTCAGTCTTGCTCAGTGTCTTTGACAGCTGTGGCCGCATTAGGAGGTGAGATCTAATGATTGACTCACGATCTAAATAGTGTTTACTGTGGAACAGCTCATTTCCTTTTATGTTACACATCTCATCAGGGCAACAGGTTGAGCAATGCACACACACAGTCTTTAGGTTAACTGGACAGCAATGTGCCACAGATAAAATGCATTTAAATGCTTCATCACCAGCATTACGTACAACGGATGACAACCGATTACAGGGTCAAAACACCAGTCACAAAAATATTTCCGAAGCATCCGTGCAATTTTAATGACGAATGCTGCCACTTTGTTTTTCAAAAAGTCTCAATGAACCTGAAGTTAGAGCGTCTTTATCTTCTGTACTGTGAGATATTCCCCAGAGAAACAGGATATTTGAGCCGTGTACAGTTACAAGAGGGATTTAAATCAAATCCTCCGCATTTAATTGACCGCTAAAAAGTGGGCGGGCTGGAAAGTAGCGAGATACGGAGCTTCGTATGACAACAAGTTGCAGGTTGATTGATGGATGGATGGATGTCACGATAGTATTGGTTTACATTGGTTGGTTCTAGCTTACGTAGGCATACGCCATGTTTTGTTTTACGGGAAGAAAAGATGGTTTAACTTTCATTTAAAAAGAAGTACTGTATATTGTTAAATAGTTGCACAATATGCATGGAAATATGATCTTAAACTTTTCATTTCATCTTGACTTTAGCACTTAGGATACTGTACATCGAAGGTGTCGGCTGTAGCTGCGCATAAGACACATAACTAGATATGAGAGGCTGCACAGCATCAGTAGCTTCAGCGGACGCCCAAGAACAACAGAGTTTTACATTCAAGTGACGAAACCCTCAAGCTGCAGTAGAAATCATTCCTCTTATCTGTTGGAGGCCAGAGAGGAAAACTGACGTTATAAAGCAGCCCTGTCTCCTCAAAATCACGTTACCATACAACGAAATTGCTTTGTGAATTACGTTTGAGGGAAACGTTTTCAACAAAGGGCTTTCACTCGGAAGACTGCGGTTCCCTTCCCGTGTGAACAAAGTACTTTTGTTGCCAAAACGTTACCAGGTAGTAGTTTTGTTGCATAAACCCAACCAAGTACTTTTCTAGCCATTTTATTTTGTTCCAATTTTGTAGTTATTTTAAACGAAACCATGATGTTTTTTTTTACTGAACAAAGTAGTAAAACTGTAGCTGTTCTTGATGCATAAGTGAGTGGATGAATGAATTAAGTGTTTTTGTGAAGTGGATCCATGATACATCCATGATACATTTAAATGCACCAGTCTTTCCCTCTTGAACATTACCAATTAAAGACTAACAGAAGTCGGATAACGGCTCACATTTGTATCTTTTAACTATCTTTCATACCAACAAGTACTGTTTAATCAAAATACCTCATGTCGAAATGGAAATTGCTCCCTGCAGGGCCTCTTACTGTGACCAGTTTCACCTCAGTGATTATCTCTCTGTTGTGCTCTCTCTCCTGCAGAGGAACCTCCCTCTGGGATGTCCAAGAATGGATACTTCTTTCAAGAAATGGGTGAGTCTGAGCCACCACCAGAACATATCCTCTTTTTACCGCTTTATTATTGCGATTATTACTTAATTACATTTTTTTTTCTTATCATATTTGCTTGTTTATTGTTTCATCTATTGTTCTGTTTAATCAGAGTTTATATGTTCTTCCTCTGTTGCTACAGGGCAGTATCTGTTTTTAACTTTTAAGCCCCATGGCAAAAACCAAGGTATTTTTTAGGATTCTGCTCGAAATAACATACCCAAACTAAAAAGGGTGTATCTCTGCAACCACAAGGGCTATTTGAATAATTTTTGTGTTATAATAAAGGCAACCCATATGAGCTTTTGTTCAGATGTGTAAATATTAGTATATATATGTTACTGGTTAAGAGTAAATAAAGATTGAAACACAGCAAAAATAGAAGTTTCAGGTCCGCCTTTAAAAAAAAAAACACTTTCAGGATAATTATCTCTTTGGAATGATGCCGCACTAACGCTCTAACGCTCTCCCAAATCATAGCACAATGTGTGAACAGTCTCTCTGCAAAGTTTGACTTTTGAAAAAGTTTGAGTTGTGTTGAAATGGCTGACTAATTATTGTAGCCCAGGTTCTCTTGTTTAATTTGATGTGTAACATCAATATATTTGCTCATGATTATTGTAATGTTTTACACAGTTTAATTATCATGTGTAAAATTCAACCTATATAGGGGCCACGGGGCTTAAAGGTGCTCAATAAATAAAGCAAGCAATAATAAGGAATACATGAGTTGTATTCAGGGGTTTAGTGCTATCTGTTTAAATATGAGTCAACTGTGACTGACCACATGATCAAATGTTCAACTGACTTATATAGTTTCATCATGGTGAAACAAAAATATGCTGGCAGCCAAACATCTCAGTGGTATGAGGTGTTTAAATGTCAAATTGTTTTATTGGCTCTCTTGCATGGCATTAATTTTAGTGAGGATTAGATTTGTGAGTGTTAAAAAAAAGAAAAATGTTTATGAATGTCAACTGGATTATGCAAACTATTCTATATCCTCACTTGGAGATAATACAAAAAGACACCTACACCTATGGGAGGAGACGCAATGTGAATAGAAAAGCGTGAGCGTTTAATGATGGGTAGTGGGATTTTTTTTATTAATTATTTGCATATTGCCAATGATGTCGTGAAAGATGTAATTTACAGATTAGAGTTGCAGCACAGACACCAACAACTCTCCCAGCTCTCACACTCCACTGCATTTGGATATAAATAATAAACTTTGCTCCGGCTGTTATGATAACGGCAGTTTCATTACCTTCAAGCCAAGGAGAGGCACCCAATTAGTATGTGCAGCACAAGCAGTCAGGACAGAGTATGCTTGCATTGGATCTCCCTGTCTCCCCACAGCCAATTATCCCTCTCCTGCAACACAGATTCACTCAGCAGAATCGGGGAAGGCCTCCCGCTGCAGCCCAACACAACTGTCGTTATTCTGCAATTTTTCGAGATATATATATGCAATCGCATTATTGTAGGCAAGCAAGCATCATGCACCATCGTCACCTTAGAGGTTCATTAGTGACGGCCGGTCTGGAATCTGGATGCTGTTGGCGTTCAAAGGCTGTCAGCAGGGTGACATGAAAATGATGATAAAAATGATTGCACTGTAGAAATGATCCTGTTGTGCCGCTGCCTTCTGTGTCATTATGAGTGTGAATAGTTGTCTCTGAGTCATATCAACTATCAATGTGCTCATTCAC
Source organism: Myoxocephalus aenaeus (assembly GCA_038501785.1). Taxonomy (NCBI): domain Eukaryota; kingdom Metazoa; phylum Chordata; class Actinopteri; order Perciformes; family Cottidae; genus Myoxocephalus; species Myoxocephalus aenaeus. Next base: position 2,378,555 of record JBAMJR010000015.1, read on the forward strand.
TGTGCTTGCGAAGCAATTGTAAGCGAGTGAATCTGATTACGGATGCACGTTTTTTGGGGTTAAATTATGTTCTTTGTGGTAGACAAAAAAAAAAACACACAGAAAAACATGCAATGTGTGAAGAATGGAAATAAAAAACAACACATGATTCTTACAAGATAACATTTCTGTGGAAATAATTTAGTGATATTACTACCCTGGACCAAAAACCGATAGATAATTAAGAATTATTAAATTTTCATTTATCGCTTCTATTTAACCGGCGCAGCTTTTCTAGCCTTCACGGCTCTCGCTCAGCAGTCCAGGAAACACACCGACCAATTGCACGCCTTGTAAATCATCTCACGTAATCCTACTCGGCCAATCACATGTGTGTATTCCTATAAGCGCCGCCCTCGAGTGAGATACTAGGCTCGTTCGTTAGAGCTGCGCCTCGCCTGGAATCCAGACGAGCGCAGGCGGCTGCAGCAGGAGGCGTTGACAAGAAACTGCGATCAAGTCGGACAGTTTTCAGCTGCCTTCAAAGTACACAGGAAGTCACTGAAAAAATGACTTCCTGTTAGTTCCAAACTTTTGTCTACTTGTAGTTTACAGATCACGTTTGGATTTATTCATATGTGTTTGTAAATACATATTTATGTAGAAATGTATGTGTAGCTGCATCCTTTGTACTTTTTATGTCTGCCTGTGAAATACATTACTACTGGTTTAGATATGTGTTGGATAAATACAATTTTGTATTAACAACCACACAAGATATGTTTTTAGATCAAACATGAGACGAATAGAGCGTTAAGTATTACAACTACACATAAAATAAGGATTTTCTACAACACGTGGTGTTTGCTGTCAGATCTAAGAGCCAATCAGCTCTCTGATGTGGCGACAGCCAGGCGTTTCCCATCATGCACTGGGCCAGGCAGTCGTTTGAGAGCTACTGCGGCGCCTGACTCTGAAATCGACGGCCGGCTTGATCTCGTGGGATTATCGTTGACCACGTGTGCATGACGTCAGAGCAAGTCGGGACCAAGTCGGACACAAATCTAACCGGCATGAATTGCGTGCAGATCGGCGCCGATCGATTCTGCGCAGAACTGGCTCATCTCGAACGAGCCTATTCACACACACACAGGAGCGACAGGAGCGAGACCCGATAAAAAGAGAAATGTGGACAGCTTAACCAGAACCTTTAACCAAGAATGGACAGAGTCTTATATGTTTATTATTCCCACAACCAGTTAAAGAGCAGTATGTCTCATGTTCAGCGATATTAAAAGCAGCGATGTGAAGTGCCACAACGAGACAAAGCACACATCTTTAGAGCAAACGGACCGACTCACATTCGAAATTAAGGCACAGAAAAATAAACCTAACAGCCCAATATGATCAGCACCCTAACACATGAATTAACTGACCAACAATGATGTCAACAGAGAGGAGAAATGAGCTGAAACAAGTGCTTTAATAACCACAGATAAAGTCCCTGCACACACATTTCTCTTTTTAACATGGAACCCTCAGGTCAGAGCAGATAACCCTGAGGACAGAGAACCCTGAGGACAGATAACCCTGAGGACAGAGAACCCTGAGGACAGAGAACCCTGAGGTCAGAGAACCCTGAGGACAGAGAACCCTGAGGTCAGAGCATAAACCTTGAGATTAGAATGGTTTAACAAGTGGTTTAATAACCACAGATAAAGTCCCTAACCCCACATCGCTTGACGCCCGAATAAACTAAATTTAAAGCTGCAGGACAATTCAGTTAAATTCATTTTTCTAAAATGAAGTACTTTATTTTAAGTCACATTTTTCAAAAGCTTTCTGTTTTAAATCCAGCCTTTGTTTTACTTGAAATAAGAGAAGATAATGTATTTATTATTAGAGTATGTATTATTTATAATTAATCCAGTTCAACTGGAAATCTGTAATAATAAATATTGTTTAGATCTTATTCAATTGAACTTTCTTTATTTAATTTGACAGTGAGTTGTTGATTACATACAGACATTAATACAACTGTTGGCTATTTCAATACATATGGCACAGCATCATATAGCGCACATTTCACATTATTGTGATGTCCCGGACCTTTGCATGAGGAAATTATCTCTAACTGGACCTCACTGAATTTTTGTTGAATACCCCTGATATATGGGATTTATTTGATGATTATGTATTCATTTTTGATTAGTGGAGGGCGAGGTGAACCTTAAAAGCACTGTGGGAAACATTTTTCAACCCTAGAAAGTTCCACACAGCGAAAGACCAACATGACCTTCAACCATACAGTGTATAGTCATCTTTACTTGTACATTCTATACATAATTCAGACACCTGTTTCCGATTTGGAACTGATGCCATTGTTTGTCCATCTATTCTCTCGCAAAGCCAATAGACTCCATTGACAAAAGTACGATGCACAGCACAGGGGCTGCTATCTTACCGCTGCCTCCATGGGTTAGTTAGTTAGTGTTATTGTGTGAGTTTAGGGAATCCGAACTAACCCTTTAAAACACCAAATGTCAAACAATAATACGAATCAACCCGTCGAAGCATCACTGCACTCGTTCTGTGAGGTGAAATCGCTGTTTTAGGGGAGACTTTCTTTTTAGGGGGCTCCCACAGCAGAACATTGGTTTGCTTCCGTGTAAAAAACAAAAAACATTCAGTTTACTATAAAATAATTCAAAGAAAGGAGCCAATCTTCATAATTGAGTAAAGCTGAAACTAGTAAATGTTGTAAAAAAACGATAGTCAAAATGATTATGCATTACTTTTTGTGTTAATTGACTAACTCATTAAACGACCAGTCTGCCATTTGGGCGAAATTAGACATTTGAAGTCGTCCCCTTGGCCTTTGGCATTACAAATTAATCAAAACAATAACTGACAGATGAATCTATCCACGTGAACGATTGTTTGTCGCAGCCTCATACGAACTGTGTTGTGCAATTCTCAGCATAAAGGTTTGAAACATCTTTAATGATGTGTGGCTGTTCGTACCGCTGTAGTCTCTCTGTACGTCACATGTCAAAGGCTGCTGCAGAACGCCGCACGTGGTTCGAAGGAAACACATCAATCATTCAGTGTTTTCATATCAAACATCCCTCGTCTCATGAATCACGATGTGAAAAGAATCCAGATTGAGATGTTTAATCAAATCAACCCTAAATCAGAAAATTGACTTCTAGATGTGGAGTTATGCCGTGTTCACACCGGACGCGGCGCGAATTTGCGGCGCGACCAGATTACATGCAAAGTCAATCCACAGACGCGCCGCCCCGCGAATCGGCGATTTTTTCGCGGGGCGGCGCGATAGACGCGTTTGAGGCGGCGCGAACAGAGCGTTTGACGAGGGGCGAACAGAGCGAAGGACGCGGCGCGAATTCGCGTGAGTTCAATTCTCCCAACTCCAGCGGAGAATTCGCGTGACGCAAAGTTGCGGCAGCCAATCAGCGTTGAGAAGCTCCGCCCGTCATCACCGCCGTCTTGCCGGTCCCGAATGAAACTGCTGCTGCTTCGCCTGAACCAGCGCTGGCAGCGGCCGTCATTCAGACACTGTTGTGGGACTACGGATAATATTATGAACCCAGACACCATGGAGTTTGATGTTCCGACACATGTGGAGTTTACACAACAAGTATAAAGCAGAACTAGTGGTTAATTCCATGGTGGGTGGCAGAATCGGTATCCGTTTTACGGAGAAGCCAGACGCAGTTCCTGAGGAGTCGGAGAAATTCACCGAGCTGTGTGCAGCTACGGATGGTGTTATGAACCCAAACACGAGGGCGTTTCATGTTCCGACATGTTTGGGACTTCCACAACAAGTATAAAGCAAAACTAGTGGCTATTTATTCCATGGTCGATAGCGGAAATTAAAGCTCCTTTCACAGAGACAAGTGACTGAGATAAGCCACGCCCCTTTCGCGGCGCGATGTTTCGAGTTTGGTGTGAACACCCTCGTTTCACTCGCGCGACTAAACTTCCGCGGTGAACGCGGTGCGAAAATTCGCGCCGCGTCCGGTGTGAACACGGCATTAGATTTAAATAAATAAACAAATAGATAGGAGAGTAAAAAGCAGATACAATATTTACAAAGCAAGTGATGAATATTCTAAAACGTTCTTCTGAAAATGAGGTCAAACCGTGGATTTGCTCCTGCTCGGGAGCCGCTGTTCTTTCTCAAGGTGATTTGAAAGTCACAGCCCAGCCGGGGAGTCTGAGACACAGCGAGGTTCAAATAATGTCAAGTGCTGCTGAGGGATGATCCCGATGCAAGACAAACTGGATGAACTGAAATTCGGGGCCCTCCTTACGGATAAGGTCAGCAGATAAAGAGCACAAGCATTGTTCTCGTCGCATCAAGCCCCCGATCGCCGGATGATATTTGGGAGCCCACTAGTTAATGTAGGTTTGGATTTGAGAGGCTGCTGTGTCGGGAAGAGAAAAAAAAAAAAATGGGATGAGTCATACAAACAGGCTCCAGGCTGAGTGCTGTGATGCTTCCTACCATACAAAATCCTGTCGTTACGAACCGACTACCTGCTGAATCATGGGAGATTTTCTTCGTATCAAAACAACCACATCCAACAGCATTTCTTTGACAATCTGTGCCATTTGTTTTGTCGATTCTAGGTCCTCTGCTTACACCCAGTTATGCATTAAAGCAGGGGTATGCAATTAAAATTCAAAGAGGTCCAGTGAGAGGAAATTTCCTTGAGCAAAGGTCTGGACCGTCTTAATGTCTTTACCCACATTTTTATTCAGTGCCTTATGATCAAACACTTTTCTGTGCCCTGAGTTTGGATTTGAGTGGGTACGTTTGTCTCGTAGTGGCTACCACATGAAATGAATTCTCTCGGACTATTATCCTGTCTCTTCCTCCCCCGTGTGTGTCTGTGTGTGTCTGTGTGCTTATCACAATGCACAGATTGATTGGCTGAGTAGCGTCACATGAGATAACCAGTGCCGTAAAGGCTGGAAAAGCTAAAATAGAAACGCTCCGTCAAAATTGTTAATATTTCGCAATAATCCATCAGTTTTAGGTGCAGGTCCAGATAGGACGGGGTCTGGGTCCAGACTGCGGCCGGCCTATAAGTGACCTCTGCATTGTAATAATAATAATAAATAAATCTCTCCCAGGTAAATCATAGGAATAGATTAATTGATCAACAAAGACAAACTGAATAAGTTTGCCTAAAAGGCCGTTTTACTTAGAAAATCTATATACATAAAATAGGTATACACAAAATTGAAGCCTTCACATCAACCAATGCATAAGTCCACATTATTACAGAGTGAGCTACAGTGTTGGTCATTGGTCATTAGCTTTTAAACATTTTAAACATGTTCCTCCATGAAATAATTAACATTTGATCACATTTCGACCTCTATACAGATTTTCAGTAGTTTCTGACTCTTATTCAAGATCAAAATCAGACCAATTATCAAATATAATAGAGCTGGAACTGTTAAACCACTTACTGTATCTATTTGTTTGTACTTTAATAGACCAAATGATTAATTAATTAATAGAGAAAACAATTAGAAGATTAATTAATAATGAAAATGAGTGTTACTTACAGCCTTACATATATAATAAACCTATAAAAATCCTGTTTTTAACCGCATCCTGCAGTTAAAACCTTTTTTGTTTTACTCTCAACCTGCTGTAAAATCTGAGGGCATATTTGACATGTGAGCTTACGGGTGACACGCTTCAGGTGACACTAAAACAATATTTGCATCTAATTCAGAGGATTCTCTTTTATTTTTTAAGCACCAGATGCCTATTAAAGTGTCAGGACGGTTCATTGACTATCAGATAAGGTGTCACAGAAAGGCATAATTTCTTCTTCAGTAATAATATTTTGTCGCTGTCTGAACCTCTTGTTAAGCACAAATCTGACTTTGCTTTCATGGGATTTTTGTTGTTATTGAACATTTTTACATACTAATAATACTTTATTTTTGTACTTTATTTAATATAGCCTGCTATGTTTTTATGTATTCATTATGAATTGAATATAGTATTCATTGTATTCTGCCAACATAACACTAGGAAATGTACATACTTGTATTAATGGATTCTTTATAATATTTGTGTAACATGTTTTATAAATACATAAGCATAATTTGTCTTGAGCTGTCTGGTGACATATTGTGCAGTAAGTACCCAGTAATTCCTGGGCTTGCCAGCTGCTTTGGCTGAAGATGATGATAATAAGAATAAAAGCGGGCTGGCTGCCCGGCCTGGTAGCCGGTGAGGTTTCAGGAGGTGACCCTGTGCTGTTGTGTCCCCAGAGCAGCGGGAGGTGGAGCAGGAGGAGGGCAGCGAGGGCCGAGAGGAGGGACAAGACTCGCCAATCGCCTGCGGAGATGACATCCACCTCTACGACAACCAGATCAGCCCTGGGCCAGGTCAGTGCAGAGAGAAGAGAGGGTTTTTTCTTATTTTTTTAAACACCCTCTTTATCCAAACACAAAAAGCTGAACGATGTCAATGGGCTACTGAATGAGGTTTTCTTATTCCAGAAACGGAACCCGAAGTTCTCGTTTTACTTTGGCTCTCTATGCAGAAATCCCTGTTGTAAACTGTCACAATCAGCTCGCTTAGGTATACAAAAAAATAAAGGTTACAAATGGACAAGCTGCCAGTTAATAACCTCCTCTGCTGTCCACCCGTGTGATCAGTATCAACTGTTTTACGTCCTTTCTTTGCTCCTTTTTGGAGATGTTGTTATATCATAACGTGAGGCACCCTCTTCAGAGGCCGTGCGTGTCTGCGGTCATGGCAGATCTCCTGAGGCGTCACTCAAGAAAGCAAGAAAACAAGAAAAAAAAAAAACTTTGAACTAATTTTCGCGGAGGCCCCGGTGGAGTCCATCCAGAGCCTGATGGCAGGTGCTGACTTGACAGACAGCTCCCTCAGCTGCAGGTGCAGATGATTTTTGACCCCGTTCGTTGCCATGGCAACAGTCAAAGGTGCACCAGAGAGAGAGAGAGAGAGAGAGAGAGAGAGAGAGAGAGAGAGAGAGAGAGAGAGAGAGAGAGAGAGAGAGAGAGAGAGAGAGATACACACACACACATGCCCATTCCCTTTGAATGTGACAGGTGACCATGTCACTCGGGCTCATTCTCCATACATAGTAACACTTAAGGCGTCTGACAAGAGAGCTGGAGCGGTGCAAGATGGGAACAAGTTAGGAGCTCTCTCTCTCTCTCTCTCTCTCTCTCTGTGAGTGTCAGGTCTAAAATAAGAGTGTTAAGTACGAGAGTGGCGTGGTGTAAACTGTCACGGCAGAACAGAAATACTCATTATCATGAACGTTAACATGGGAGGTGTTCAGACCTCTGAGCCGGGATGTGAGACTAAATTATGAGACCGAAAATATAAGAATATAAGAACTACAAAGAACTACAACTACAAAATTAAATCATTGAGCGCATCTGTAGTTTACAAAGTGTTTTGGTTATATGGTGGAATGTACACTTTATAATGCTACTACGCCAGCTACTGAGATGTTGTACAGCTGTTGTGGAAGGTTTCCTGCGTTTTCATCTTCACCGCATCACACGACAATATCATTTCTGCGTTTTATGGAAAAGGAAATGAGGAAAAACAAAAACATAACGTGAAAATGTTGGAAAGTGAATAAAGTAGCTGAAAGCACATCGTTTCCATCGTCAGAATAAAGGAAAACCATTACGACTTCAAAAAGATGAGACCAAAAGTTTTTTTATAATTTTTTAATTGGAACATCAGTAGTAAATATTACATTCACACTGCAACACTTCAGGGCTGTTTAAAAACAGGTATTGGCAATAATTTGCCATGGCTTCTTTTTTTTGGTGCAGTTAAAACATTTCCTTCCTGAAAACAAGAAGCTTCATCTCATTGATGAAAAATAAAAAAACGGCCTAAAATAACATAATACACATAATTTTTCCAGTCAAGGTTATTTTATTATGCCGGCGGCGGGAGGCGTTATGTTTTCCGGTTGGCTGTCCGCCTGATCTCTTCTCAGCGATATCTCAGGACACCCGGAGGGGAATTTATTCAAGTTGGCCTGAAAGAAAAACGATGAACTGATCAGAATTTGGAGGTCAAAGGTCACTGTGGCCCGATGTCCATCCGATTCTCGTGATATCCCAAGAATGCCTTGAGGGAAATTTAGCACTTGCACTCAAGGTTGAACTGATTAGGTGGTCAAAGGTCACCGTGACCTCAAAACGAACACGTTCTTAGCCAAGAGTTTATATGCTAATTCTGTCAATTTCACGCAAATATCTAACAGGATGAAATGAGGAAGTGATGACATTCTGGACAGACATGTCAGACAATAATTGAAGTCTACATAGCCCAACATGCCTCGAGGGCCTTTACGATCTGTACAGCACACAACATCCTCGACTCCGATAACAACAATAAAATTATAACGTTTAATTAGGAAGTTGGTGTAATCACAGCACAGCATCTATTGCATGTGTGTGTAGAATCAACCAAAAATCTAATTGACCAAAAATGATACACAGATGTAAACACGTATGAAGAAAATGAATCTGGGTGTCAGATATAACCTGAGCCACGTGACCTCTCCCCCTCACCGCCAACCAAGTCTAGTTGTCACATACATTCGACCCCAGTGTCATTAGCTGTTTGCATGCCCGTTTCTGCTGTTATTTTGTCACAAATGATCATCATATTTGTATTATTCCATGTCAGCAGGCCACTCTGGAATATGTCCAGCGCATCAAATCAATGTAAGACTCTGAACGGGACTTTTAATCACATCCTGTCTGGCTAAATAAGCAGTAGTGTGGAAAAGCAAACAACTGAGTGATTACATCAGACCCAGAGACAGCGGCTCCGATCAAAATCTAATTTAAAAAACATCTGTCCGTTGTAATTAATTCAGATATCTGCGTGCGTCTAACTGTGGCTTCTTTCGTGAGAAAATGTAGTCATGCTTTGGATGCTTTTATAATTCGGGTCTCATGCCAGCCGGGTTTCTGGGACAGTATTCAATCTTGACCTTTTATGATATCGTGCCTGTTGGATATTTAACTGCAACCTATTAAAGAAAATGTTTTATAAGGGCGTCCAACATTTGAGTTATTTAAAGAGCCTTTTTTGATTTATTGTCCCGAATACAAGCTCTGCATCCGAAGTACAGCAGCAGATTTTCTTTTTTTTCTCTCCACCACAATGCCATTTTCATTCAAATGGATTCATCTTTAAATAGTTATTATATGTGTGCTCATATATCTCACCTCATGAAGTTTGATTTGTTTGACTTCTCATCTTTTGTATTGTTTTGGGGGGGGGGGGGTTATCGTGAAATGCAACCAAAAAAAAAGAGCACTTACTTGGAAATAAGAAGAGTGGAGGCACATTTTAATGATAAAGTGGATTTTAGTGGCTATGAATTTGCATAGAAGATAAGGCAAGGTTTGTCGTCGCTGGTCAGCATAAAGGAGCTTCTGTGAGACTGACAATGTGAATTGTGTCATCAGTAGTATATGATCCATTCACAGTAAAACACTTTGGAACCACTATTGGTAATGTACCGTGCAATTCTATAGGTTCTCTTTGTTTCTCGGCTCAGGCGAAATGTTCAACAAGACAAAGGATTGTACATCCTGGTTTAAACCCTAGTTGACTACATTTAGTGACATTAACTAAAGTTTTAACTTCTTTGCTCAGAAACCAATATTTTACCATTTCTGCCAGTTCTGTTTGTTGCATCTTGATATAAGACACATTCACATCTTAAATGTGCGTTGTAATCTTTTAAATGGGCACATAGGCCATGAGCAGAAACCAATACTTGGCAAGTTATGCATGTTTTACCTTATTTATGTACATATTTATATACGTTTTAAGTGGGCACTTAGTTAGATTAAAAGTATTGAATTCATTTAAATTGTATTTACGAGCAGCAGATGCAGAAATACTTTTTGTAGTGTGTGGGCCAATACCTAAACAGACATTTTAGACAGAAAATCTATTTAATATGGGGATTTCTGTTTTTTTTGTAGTAACTGGTTTCTGATTTTATTGTAGTAACTGGTTGAAAACTACACATTTAAGGAGACTTCTTCTCTATATGACCCACAATCCAAAAAGGTTTGGCCACCTCTGATCCAGACGAGAAATGATTCTTGCACTGACTTTCAATTTAAGAGTGACTCCATTATGAGCAGGAAAAGAGTTCATCCCAAACAATAGGTCTGTAAATAAAGCAATGTAGCCTCAACATACTGTAAGGTTTTATTTGCAAAGGTTAGACATATAAAGAGTTAATAGAAATAAAGTGCATATATATATATATACAAGCTTTTCTAAAATCTGCCCTAAAAAGAGAGGAAAATAAAAAATAATGACCCAAAATAAAATGTAAAGAGTAGTCACCACAAAATATTTTTGACATTAAAGCAGTTGAGTCTTGTTTTTTTTTATGAACTACAACAGAGAATCAGTCAATAAGTACAAATGTGTCATCCATATCTGGACACCACATTATTTTGACTGTCTGTACTATCCTGAGATGTACTTTTAAATGATAGTTAGAGGTCATTGATGTGTCTGGTTGAATGAAAATTAAAAAAAACTGTTAAAGCTTTCTGGCAAGTCTGCACTCATGTACTTCACTGCGAGAAATTAGAAGCTGAGAACAGGATTAATATTTTCTTATCGCCTGTTTCTTAATCCAGCGCCACCAACAGTTTAAAGTTGTCACTTATCCAGAGAAAGTACTCAGCGTCTACCTGATGGATAGGCACCCGGTTCTCAGAAGACCCTGATAGTTGTATTTCTATCAGCTGAGATTTGTGATCATTGCTCGTGAGCAAATTTTCGCACATTATTACGCTAAACTAAGATGTATTATTCTATTATCTGCGTTTGGACGTCTCTGCTGAAAGATCACCATCCCCATGTTTGGGATGAAGAGGCGGTAACACATGCTGCTCCGTTTTGGGGTGTTTGTGGCATCAGGCAAAGATAAAACTAAGTGATTGATGGCAAGTGAGCGTTGAAGATTAGAATTGAAGTACTTACTGGAAATGTTGTCAGCTGGCACTGTACTACAAGGTTGTTGTTTGCTGTCTGTGTGTGTTTAAAAAATAATTATCATTTTGACATGATCTTATCCATTCTTCTCTCTTCAGAGAACTTTGTCATGAAGCTGTCAAGTGCTCTCCATAAATAGAATTGATTTCATGATTATGTATCTGCCAACGCTGGGCTCAGTTCCATTTCAGTTCAATCAATTTGGCGGAATACTGAAGTGGAAAAGTCACGAAGAAGGACGGCCGTCTGTCACACTGGAAATTTGAGGATTTAGATTTTTGACCAAGGTCAACCTTGGGAACTGTGTGGGGTTTTGTGTCATGGACACAGCGTATTTCAAATGAAGAAGAATATGAAGATAAAATATAAGCACAGATTTAAATTACCATCAGAGGATTACATAATTTAAAGTCACCAATTCTGTAGTAAATTAAATAGAGTGCCACGGGTTGAGGCAACTCTGTATTATCCTGATCCTCAGGGTTTGTATAGATTAGATTAGCCTTTATTGTCTCCTTTAGGAGACGCTTGTCTCGTGCATTCAAGAGAACACAGGTAACGTAGCAGCACACTGTCTTTACATAAACACACACAATGCATCTACAGTGTACAATCGAGTTACAATTAACATTCAATGACACACAGAGCCATATAGACAGGCTGGACTCATCCAGCATTCGTGACTATACCTAACATAATAAAAATGCGCTGTAATTCGTTTGTATACGATATATGAACAAATTTCGTATGTTATCCGTGTATCTCATGAACGAGGAAGTATAAAGACCGTAAAAGCACACACAGGACGAGCGATAGGGGCGGAGGACGGGCCCAACGAACAACTAACAACCAGCCATGAGACCGCTGTTTGTTCATCCATGTAAAACCAAAAGTCAGTGTTGATTTATTTATCACGTAATTTGCATGTTGTTTTTTTTGGGCTATACCTAACTACGTTTTAACTTTTCCTTAATGTTACAAAGTAGTTTTGTTGCATAAACCTAAGTATTTTACAAACTTTTCTTTAATCTTACGAAGTAGGATTGTTGCATAAATCTAAGTATTTTACTAACTTTTTTTGACGTTTTTCCCTGTCAAGGCAGATTTTTTTTTAAATCCACTTAACCTCATCAGCCCTAGGGTACCCTGATCAGGGTACCCTAGGGCTTCTACAGGTGTTCTACAGCTCATATGACCTTGATATGAATAACAGCACCTATTGTCCTTGATCTCTAAAGAATCAGCAACTCCTTGCCTTTAAAAAAAAAAAATATATATATATATATATATATATTATTTAGTTTCTGCATAAATATGATCAAAAGTCAAGAGTCTGATCAAAAAATTAATTGTATTTTTGGTGCCTTCCCATCATGCCCCAGAGTAATACTGCACCTCTTTAGAAAGATTAAGACCTAAAGCATCCAAATATGCAATAAACACAATAATCACAATAAACACAAGCAATGACATGTTTTCAAGCCTTTCCAGTCCAAAAATCATGTTTTTCGGTTCAGAAATAAAGAAATTAGCAATGTTTACCTAAATCTTGGTCACACCATGAGCTACGTGTACTTAAAATGACCGTCTCCTTCCGCGTGTGTCATCTGACGCGCTTTCAGATGCGTTTGCGGGACAATGAGACCGCCGGACCTCGAAAAACGGAGAAAGAAATCTAGAAAAAACAGCCGTTGCTTTCTCGTAGCTCGCGACGTCAATACTTTACAAACGGTAAAGTCCTACTACTGGAAGATTCGTACAGTCTCTGCGGTTACATATGTGGTACTTTTGATGTTGTTAGGGGTACTAAATTAGTTAAATAGTGAAACGTTATAATCGCTCAGTCATGTTGAGGAGCTTACGCAATTACGTAATTATACAAATATAACAAATGTTTTTTAAATGTAGTCCATCGTTTCTCTTCTCACAAGGGTTTACAGTACTTTAGCCGTTTAAATGTATTAAATCGGACCTGTGGTTGATGATCTAGAAGCGTTTGTGTATTTTAAAACTCACTTCCTCATTATCGAAAAATCTGTTAAAAAAAAAGCTTGGGCGAATGGGGTAATACGGTCGATCGGATCGCTGCACCTCTGCTGTTTTACACTGACTACAAAATAAAATAACATTAGCACGTCAAATTTGAAAGATAGATGGGGAAATGTATTCTCAGTATGACGAAAGTGGAAAAAATCTACCTTTTGTGTGAGTTAAAACTATTATCTACACTACCAAACCAATTATTTCTATATTTCATAACACATATTTGAAATGCATACACCGTTTCAGACACACTGCCCAGTTCGGCCCAAGGACACTTGAGATGTTTCCCTATCTCGCAGTAATTCCGCCATTCTCAGTCACCACCCTGCAACCCTTAATGACTAAAATAATACAACACTCCACTCTGAAATTACATAATACTTGTGGCCGACTGGATATAATCAATAGTTGTAGTGCCACACTGATCAAATAAAGAACCAAGGAGGCACACAAGCCCAAGTCATATTTTAACACTTCCGCTCCCTAATCCTTAAACCCTGCAATTCTCCTGGATTACTTTAAAACACACAGTATATTGAGACATACAGGAGGCCATTAGAAGGAGGTGATCATTGGGGTAATCGTATATGAATATATGAATATCTCCTTACGGCTGCAGCCTGACAGCAATTAGAGCTGCAGCTCGCTCCCACCTCTGGGAGCGGATCAACCCGGCCGTGTGCTTTTTGATTGTGAGGCTTTGATGAGCCAAATCCACTGCACACGACACGTGACCCCTCCATCATAGAGGTAGGCTCCCTTTCTCCCTGCACTGCCTGCAGGGTTTTATGATGGCAAGGTATTCAGTGTGGCGATCAAAGCCGCCCCCCCTTTCCCCTCACGCGCACACTCAAACATGTTCACTTGTGGCTGGATTATTGATATTATGATATCCTAGTGCTTTCCTAAGGCTTATTGGCTTGTTAAAAGGTTTTTTTTTCTTCTTGCTTTACCGTCGCTGAAAGGGAGGAGTTGAGCGCAGATTGAGTTCCAGACGGAGCCGGCATAGTGCATCACGTGGAGCCGAGGAGGAAAGCCCATGGTAACCTAATAACGTCCTCCCCACAGTAAACGGCGATAACGGGGTTATGTAACGGCAGCGGCGGACCGTTTCATGAGAGTCAGCAGCAGGCTACTGAGTCTGCCAGTTAAGGGACTGAATCGTGTTGAAAACCTCATTCCCTCCGTTCGTCCCCGTATTGTTTTCTAACATAAAAGCTTTTCCCTCCTTTGTCCCTTTTTTTTCGACACTGGGAAAATCCAGACCTTTGTACTTTATCTGAGCACTCGCCTCGGCTACGCAGACGTGTGTATTAAAACCTTATCAGCGGAAAACTTCCAATCCCTGTTCAATGAGAGCATTTACAGACTTGCTTCCTGGCATTTTCAGCACTTATAGGAAAAAAGGGTCTCAGGTTTTTTCTCTTTGCTGGCTGTATGTATCTGTATATATCTTTATTTCAGGATTTGCAGCATCAGTGATGGACATGCTTTAAAATGCATATACAGAACATTAGGCAAAGATAAGCATTTTAGCTTGTACTATTCACATTCAACAAAAGCAAATGCTTGTACTCTGTTTAAAAAAACTGAAGACAAAGGCTTCAAGGTGCCGAACATGAACGGCAACATTCCCAGTTTTAGTCTGCTTGCAAGTCATGTCGTTCCCCATCTCTGTCTCGCCTCATTTCCTGTCTCTCTCTTTACCACCGACTCTCTAATAAAGAAATAAAATGCCTCAATTTCAGGGCAGTACAGTCATTTTTGGAGGCAGATCAAATCTTTGGTTTTACATTCTGGTCAGATTGTGAATATTAGAACAGAGATGCATAAATGAGGGCGTGGCTGAACAGGTGGGGGGGGGGGGGAACTATGTTTATTTTTTAGATATAACGTGAAAACGCAATGTACATACGTTAAATTGTTTCAATGATGTATTTTCTGCTGACTGCAAATATTTGAGGTATAGTACATATAGTACCCAGCAGAATATATTCATTGCAGACATACAGTTTATGAAGATGTTGTATTATGGCACAGTTCTAATTGGACCTCGTGTTTTGTTTCTCCTCAGACGCTGACGACTCTGGTTGTGTGTTGCTGAACACATCAAGACGGGTAAGCGTCCATATTCACTGAATGTATGATGTATTATTATTTAAAAGATAAGGTGGTTTCTTTGGCAGTCAGGGAACTTGGCACATTGCTGATAATGAGTGCAGCCATCTTAATTGATCTGTCGAGGAAATTTGACTTCAGATACAAGATTTAAACGCTCACATCTCAAATCTGGTTGAATAGATCATAGAAAGAAGCGTGTTGAATATTTTAATCATAAGAGCCGAGGAAATATTAGTTCCAACAGTGGCATTTACTTTGTTTGAACCTAAATGCACATTTATGAGTGGGAGCAGTCGTCGCTCCACTTGGTGTCCTGATGGAGCAGAATCAGCCCCGCTTTCAGCAGGTTGAGAGGATAATTACTTCTGCCCTGGGTGCTGCCTTCCTAATACGATTATTGTCAACCTGTTCTCACTCCCAAACTCGTTGAACACCAACACAGTGCACCTCGGCGTCTGATATTGACGCACAGAGGCGCCCTTCAGCGCCGGGCTCCAATAACCCTAATTTAAACCCATCTCTCTCATTATTACAGTCAAAGCATTATTACAGTCAAAGCAACTGATGTCATATAAAGAGAGAGAAACTCAGGACTTTCACCGATAACGACTGTAATTCTGTTCATTTCTGCCTTTATAAATCGTCCTTACACCACATGCTGCTGCTGAGCTCTGAACACAATCCAACACATGGTCACACACATCACACCTATTTCAACCCTTCTGCATTGGCTCCCAGTTCATTTTAGAATTCATTTTTACACTAAGGTGCTCACTTATAGAGGCCTACATGCTCGGGCTCAACGGTGCATTAAGGACCTTCTGAAGCCCCACGCCACGAGCCGAGCTCTTAGGTCCTCGAGCCGGGGTTTTCTAAGTGTACCTCGGACACGTTTTAAGACTCAGGGAGATTGTGCTTTCCAGTCGGCAGCCCCCTAAGCTTTTTTATAGGCTCCCAATAAGCTCTTTGAACTCTGTGGACTTTTTAAAAAAGCAGCTAAAACCCAATCTGTTCAGATAGGAATTAAGGTAGCATGTGGTATTTCATGTTTTAACTCAGGTCTCATGTCGGTCCCGCTTATATAATGTATCCATTCTTTGTTTTATTTATTTGATTTTATTTATTTGACTTTGAAGCACTTAACCCAAAACGATCTGTTCCTAAACCTAACGAAGCAGGTTTAGCTGCCTGAACCTCAGGAGATTTCTGACAGAAAGCCCTGAAGACAAACGTCTCCAAGCGTCAATTTTTGACGAGTTAGGGGTGAGAGTGTTTTGCAATTAAACATGAAAGTGTTGGAATTATTTGTGATGGAGGGAGGAGTGATTAAATGGGAGCAGTGAATGGAATACTAGAAAGAATATTTCTTGTTAATTATCCATTTTTCATCTTCCTTCGTCGTAGTCAGTAACTTCAACTAAGCTTCATTACGTCTGAGGATGCTTTTTATCGAGCTCTTTCGGCTGAGTCATGAGTATCATCTGACACATCTGAGTCCCAGTCTACCACTTATACTTCCCTACATACTGTAATAGCCCACAGCTCCACAGCGCACAGTCGACAGCACGCTGAGGTTTGTAAAAACCAATCCAATTTCTGTAAGATGTGCTTGACAACTGAATGGGTCTTCTGTCAGTGTGAATATCTTCTCATGCCACTCCACGGTTCGCCCGCATATATTGTTCCATGTTAGGAGGTGGTTCTTGTCTCAGTGTGCTACCTGGTAAAGCAAAGCATCAGAATGGGATTAGTGTTGATAAATCCTATCAATTAAAATATACCTGAGCTTTGCTGATGTGAATCTCACAGACTCAGGGAATCCGAATGTTGTTTGCTGATACAGGACATTTCCGGATGTAAAGAACTGCTCCCCAGCTGGAGAGTTTGTTGATCTCAACAAAACATCTGTGATGTTCTTTTTCTGTTTGACGGTCCTGCAGTTTTGATGTCTAGCCGGAGGTCCTCTGTGTGTTCACCATTCGTTATCTTAATTGGCTTCATTCTTCATTCGTGGACAGACCTGTATGCAGATTTTCATTCCAAACAAACACACCTGCAGCTGATTTTATTGATTGTAACATGTTCAACCAGAGAGGAGGGACCCCTCACGGGATCAGACTTTACTTTGACAACTGCCTTTTGTGGAAAATGACCAAGTATTTCATACAATGGATTACAGACAAACGGTATAAAGGTATCGTAAAATAAGTCAAAGTTGACACGAACAGCGGTCTCCTGGGTTAAAGTCTAGTTGTTTGACCCATCCACCCTCCACTACCATCCATTCTGAAAGAACGTTCTCACTCTTTATACTATGTGAGCTGCTCTGCCCGTCTTATAATGACGCGGATTGGTTTACATTGGAGTTTGTTGAAAGCTTGCATTGTGCATCTGAATTTCTCGGGTAGACAGCGATGAATTATAATAACCAAGCTGGCTGATGAGGAAGGCGTGCAGACATCTTTTCAGAGTCTGCCCGAAAGAGAAAGCGTTATTCTGTTGGAATGTTATTAAGATAAAAGACAATTTTGATGGAATGTCTAATGTGTGGATCAAAATTCAAATTAGACTCGAAAGCTTCCAACTCACGACTGAGACGATGATTCTCACTCTGAGCGTTTTGAGTTTTGGAATATCTGTGAATTGATCCATTACAGTTAACATCAGGATTAATACTCATGCAGTCCTATGGAAATATACAGCTGTGTGAATCAACCCCATGGTCTCTGATTAGTCTATGGGATATTTTATCTGATATTTAAACTGAATTGGCATTTTTACAAGAAGACAAAAAGCTGAATATTTGAATATAAATTCTGGTGAATATAAGTGAACAAAACAAAGTTGGACAAAACAAAACTTTTGAAGATGACTAATTTCAATGTATCAATGAATTGTCACAATAATTGGCAGATTAATTGACAATGAAAATAGATGTTCAGTTCAAGCTGAACAACACAAGTGAGCATTAACCTTATAAATCCGCATCCCTTTTTTGTAATCTCACAGACATGAAAATTGTGTTTTTTTCAAAACTAAAACTCTGCTATCTCATCATCCACAGTTCCGATCTAATTCATTTAAATTGCTTTTAAAGATACGTGGTGGTTTACATAAAAAAAAAAGATCGTTACATTTTAATAATTCCGTAAGCACCTCAACATGACTAAGCAACTATAACGTTTTACTAAAACACTCATAAGTACCCCTAACAATGGCGGATTTCACTCAAAGTAACTTCCCTGTAACCGTAGAGACTGTGTTAGTCTAACAGTAACAGTGCAAACAGTATTAGTGTCTCACACTGCGAAGCAGGAACCAGAGTTTTCTTTTTCACAATTTTTGCTGCGTTTCGAGGTCCTGCGATCTCAATGGTCCTCAGACTCGTCTGATAGCACGTCAAATCACACACGCGGAAGGAGACGGTGATTTCCAATACATGTACCTCATGGTGCGAGCAAGATTCAGGTCAAAGTAGGTCATTTTTCTATTTCTGAACCGAAAAACACGTTTTTGGGACTGAAAATGCTTCAAAACAATGTTTATTGTGATTATTATTGCAGATGTAGATGATTTAGGTCTTAATCTTTCTAAAGATGTGCAGTATTACTCTGGGGGATGATGGGAAGGCACTGAACAATACAACAATATAAAAACCTCGGGGAGCAATCGAGGAGTCATTTTTTGCTTGACTTTTGATCATATTTATGCAGAAAATAAGTAAAATATATATTTATTTTTTTAAGGCAAGGAGTTGCGGATTCGTTCGAGATCAAGGACAATAGGGTCTGATATTCATATCAAGGTCATATGAGCTGTAGAACACATATAGGGGACCCTAGGTGTTGTACAGATGTTGTACAGTGAGAATACATATATGTCAGTAGTTTCTAAGTAGATTGTTCAAATTACACCAACAAACTTTGATTCCAGAAAACATTTTGTAGATACATTTCTGTAAAGATATGGGAGTATAAAGCAGCGCCCGGGGGGCATTAGTTTGAACTGGTGGCCAATGTAGTCAAGAGCTGGATGTCGTCAGTCTGTTCCTTGTTCCTGCCAACAGCTCGCCTGCTTCTTCTCACTAATCCCACCGTTCTGTTTTACGCTTCTGTTTGTTTGTGCTCCCTTTCTGTTTTTCTTTTTTTCACATAGTCACATCCTCACTTTCCCACTGAGAATTTTGTAGAGGATTTCTTGCTTGTACTGGTCGATATTTAGAATGAATTTTAATACGTTTAGGTTTCTGCTACATCTGCGTGCTTCTCGCTTTCTTACCAACAATTCAGGACATTTTCTGAGAATTCATGATTTCCCCCAATGCCCTATCCAGCACACACAGCATGGACTGCAACACCACTCATGTTGCATTGTTCATCTGACCAGGAATACATCTTAAAGTTATTTTGAAATGCTCAAAAACCTGACAGATCCACAATAAATATAAACAAATCAAATGTATTCTAGAGCTCAATATATAAATAGCTTCAAAGACTCGAGACATGGACTCAGCTCAGAGCTCGTCTTTAAAAAAAAAAAAAAAAAAACAGCAGGGAATCCACTCATCTTCAGAATTTCTGTCAATCACCCGATCAATGGGATGGAGGACTGGTGGGCGTCTGGGCTCTTAATCGAGCTGTGTTCTTCTCTCTATCCATTCGTCTCTCTCAGGGGATTCTCAGACACCGATGGTAAAATCTTCATGAGCTTTCGAGGGGTGAAGCATCTGTTTTGTGTGCTGCTATTTAAAAAAAGGGACAGTATTATGCTTAGAGGGGGTGGGTACTTTTTTATGTACCCATGTGGTCTTGTGCATTTTAGACTCACTCACATGAAATAAGTTAGTGTCATTCAATTACAATGGTGATTCTGGTCGCCTGATTCTCTGACCTCAGACCACTGAGATTCACTTTTCCAATTTGTTCAACGATTCAGGCCAGAATTTATGACCTGCCAGCAATCTGAAC
Source organism: Myoxocephalus aenaeus (assembly GCA_038501785.1). NCBI lineage: Eukaryota > Metazoa > Chordata > Actinopteri > Perciformes > Cottidae > Myoxocephalus > Myoxocephalus aenaeus. The sequence continues at coordinate 2,398,760 of JBAMJR010000015.1, forward strand.
GATCTTCTCCCAGTCCGAGCTTTGATTGACTGAATCAGTAGATTTATACCTCCGGTATTGGGACACGAACGGAAATGAAACGACAAAGGGTTTAGCAAAACTTCATCCGGATTCTAAAAGTAATTGTTAATCAACTAATTCATGCGTAAAATAAGAATTAATTGCGACAGCGTCTGCCCAGCTATAGTGAAATAAAAAAAGAAGAAGTGATTGTCCTGTAAAATGGTCCGTTAACTACTCCTGAAAAATGACTTTTTCTGACACTGATTAACAGAAAAAATACAAATGTGCTACAGTTATTTTATTTTTTTATTTAACTTTTGTTAAACCAGATTAAAAAAAAATTGCGATTGAAATCTGGCCAAGAAGGCAGCAATGTTTAAATATGGAGGGCAGGTAATAAAAAAAAAAAATTAAAGAAAAGTTTGTGGTTTAAACTACTTTTTTAAAACTACTTTTTTTTAAATATATAATACCTCAAAAGGGTTTAACTTCGCAGGCAAATTTTTGGAGTCTTAATTTCCCCAAACGCAATATCAGAGACATCACGGTGGTATTTCAGCATGTTGGGGATAGTAAAATTCTCTTTCAAGTCCAAACCAAAGCTACATCTAAAAAACTATATGAAATGATTTGTATGCCTTTGGTCCAATTCTTCAGAAACTAGGGTAGATGTATTTTGACAATGCCTTCCAGTCTTTACAAATACACTGACCGACATAATCAGCACAGAAATCTCAAATAAAACAGTTTCAGACTGAAAGAATTCCAATCTTTTCCTGCAGTATGTGAAGCTGATGAACTTTGAGGAGGAGATCCGGGCCCACCGGGACCTGGACGACTTCCTGGCCAAGGCCACAATCCTGCTGGACGAGACCGCGGCCTCCCTGGACGACGTCCTGAAGAGAATGTTGCACCACGTGGGCCAGGACAGCAATTCCTCCGAGCCCACTTGCAACTTCGAGGCGGTGATGAGCATGCTTTTCACGGACGCAGGAGCTCAGGAGGTCAACGGTAAGCAGTGCACCTATAAACCAGCACGTATGTGTAAAAACACACAGAACACAGTAAGACGTGTGCAAGCCCACAATCAGACCAAGACCATCCGACACCTGACCTAAAAACATCTGACGTCTGCACATGTCAACACCTGCCCAAAAAATAGCTTCACCTCAGGCTCAGGAGCAGAATTGTCAGACTTACTCGAGAATGGTTCAAGAAGCTTTTAAGACCCGAAGCGGAGTTTGTGATGTTTGAATCGAGGCGGCTGTCCATTTGCCCCTCAGCTTTTTTCAAGTGGACAGAAATAGAGCTCGGTGTGCCGAAACTATTTACATGTGCAGACATCAAACGTTTCCCAGGACAACTGTGCAGTGGTTATCTTGCACTTTAACGCACAAAATAAACATGTTTTCTTGTATTAATTTTTATTTTACTGTGCTGCGGAGAACACAACTGATAATCCAAACTAAAGAAATCCGGTATTACTTTCACTCACGGTGGTCGTTCAACATTTTTCAGATAATTAGAAAATGTTTTTGAGATGCTTTGGTTTATTCTTTACACAGATTCAAGTAATTTAAAGCAGGTTAGCACCTGTTTACAAATATGTTGAATAAATGAAGAGTAAAAAAAATAGCACTGAATACCAAATGTATTTTAGAACATTGCCAGAAGGTAAAATAATATTTTTTTGTTTTGTTTTGCTAGCACATGTATACTGCGAGGAGTTCCAGGCAAAAACATTGTTTTTTCAGGCATTGGTCAATTTTGAGATCTACATATAAAAATAGTAAAAAAAAAATATATAGATATATTCTTTAAAGTATTAAAGTAAACACCTAAATGTGTATTTTGGATGTTTTCTTTCCACTAGTCTGAAAGAAAACACATTTAGGTGAATTTGGATATTTAGACATTTTCAGAAAACTATTATTTTTTTATATGTAAATAATAGTCCTAATGTGAGTAGTCAACTGTGGAAGTTTCATGGTGATATCTTTCAATTACATTTGTTTTAACCCTATTCACTTGTGGTGTCTGAATTGTACAAAACATCTCTAAATGAGTTCTTTCTCAGACATCTCTGAAGAATCTTCACTTCAGCAGCTCTTACACAAAGAGATATCCAAAATTGCTTCTGTTTGACTCCAATATGTTAACAAAAAGAAACAAGAATTTTTAACCTGGCTTTTTCCAATGTTCAGATTTCTGGTCTTGAAATGTATTCAAAGACCACATATTTGATAAGATAATGCCTCATTTGCAAATTTAAAATTAATATTTAAAATAACTTGTACCCTTTTGACCTGTACTGTCTCCTCTTAATCCTCCTTTTTGGACATGAACAGCTCAATTGTATTGGACCTTAAAGTATGTTAGATATGCACTCCGTACTCTCTTCTGATGCTTAAATTCATTTCTAAAGTGTACTGTAGTTCCTCCAATGTTTGGTGATAATATGTCAGCTTACGGATCCCTTTCACATCACGTCCTCTTGGCTGAGTAGCAAAGCCTCTTGGTTAAAGGAGAATCTCCTCAGGTCATTAGAGCAGGAGAAATCCGCCTTCTTACATAACAGTACGTAGCCATTGTTGGAGCCTCGCTCTCTTCCCAAGCTGCACTGAACGCCGCATTCACAAAAGTCATTATTTCTTGTTCGCTAACGTCACGCAGAATTGAGGAAATCTTCTTTTTTTTTTTTTTTTTAAATGAATGTTAAATGTTTGCTGAAGGTTTAATTAAAGAGGAAAACACAAGAGGGGTTTTCTTCCCACCGTAAGAGCATGTGGAGCTAATGGTAGAGTAAGGGCTGCCTGCCACGTACTCCCTCTCCAGTGTTTTCCTGTCTGACTCGACTGGTGTCCGCCGTTGTTGATGCTTAGTCAGAGGTGGGTGGTGGGTGCCGCTCACCCTGCGCAGCCGCCTCTGACAGATCCGCGAGGTGATAATTGACTTCTGTCATCGATCACTCACTTAGCTTTTCAAATGGCTCTCTGAGACTCTCAAGCTGTGGCGGCTGCGGCTACTTGACTGTTTCTCTCCCAGAACACTCCACTCAGAGACAACAGAAGAGGGGTTTCTTTTTTGTCTTTTTTTTTGTCTTTGTGACTATCTTGACAAAAAAATAGACTTCCTGCGCAGGTCTGGGTTGTCTGGAAATGTATGGAAAAATCAATCTGAGCACTCAGGGGTTTCACTGAATATTGAAATTGGAAATAGCACCATAGAAAAATAAAGGAAAATAATGATATTAGTGATACTTTAGGATTTACAATAACCGACAGCCACTGAGCAATAGTAGTTATAGCTAGTTTACAACTGCGCCTATTATCATAGTATTGCAACTAAATACTGTGTTGCTTTATTATAGACATCTTACATATTAGCATAGTGAAAATAGTCAGTTAGGGATGCACCGAATGCACTAAATTACAATTACTCCGATACGACATTGTCGTGGACACATGCAGCCACTTTCCCACTAAGTCTCCAGCGCATCAATTAGTTCAGCTGTGTGTCTCTCTGGTGTGTCTCTCTGGTATTCTCTATCTCTGGGTTTCCACCGGTCCATCACAAGCCCCGGCGTAACGTTAGCAGGAGTCCGGTCCAGAGAGAGATGATGAGCAGGAAGTTATGAGTAATGTTACAGCTGTGAACGTAGCAGTGCAGTGTGTACAGTTTGTTTGTCAGTGAGAAACGTAGAGACACCATAAACGGCTTTGGTAGGGTAGTGACCTGTCAATCCCAGTAAGCCCCGCCCTAAAGCATACCCTGCTTTATGGTCTATTTGACTCTAAATGGGCCATAATTTACTAAATGAACATTATGTGGTGTTGAAGAAGACTTGAAACTAGAGATTTAAACCGTAAACTCATGTTTACAATGTTTACTGAGGGAATAAATCAAGAGAAGAGTAGCGTCATTTTCTCATAGACAATATATATATATATACATATACAATCTGGCTTTAAGTGACAAGCCAGCCCCCTTTTAACTGTTTGACTAATCACATTAATCGGTAACATGGCTGATTATCAACTTCCCTCCTGTCAACTATGTTTTGTTTATATCAGGAAAACACGTTTTATATTTAATTTGTTCGAGCCAGAAAGCGAGGAACATCTGATGAAAATCAAACATCTTTTCAAAGTCTTATTTAGGTCTTATATCAGTACTCGCTATCAGCAAGTACCTGTATGTCAGTACTTGTACTGGCCTGATAAAAGTGGTATTGGTGCATCCCTACAGTCAGTAGTCATGTGTGCATCCTTATCAAAGTTGTTAATTAACTGAAGATTCTCTCAAAAACAAGGTCAGGGTTTTCTTTTATATTGTGCAACAAGAAGAGCTGTTTTATATCAGCTGAAACTTGAGTTCTCACTCTGGGGAAATGCATTCTCTGCAGCAGAAGCAATAGGGCAGTAGCAGATGAGAATTAGTTGATAATTAATTGCACAGATGATGATGTAACTATTCCCCAATTATGCAGCAAATATGGACGACAAAGATTTACAGTTTGAAACAGCCAAATGAGCAGCACTGCTAGCTCTTCAATAATAAAAGGCATGTAACATACAGGAATATTTACAGAATGAGCAGAAAGATTCGGGTCAGACTTTTGAATATAAGATGTCTTCACATCACACAAATAAAGGTCTGTTTTTCAAGCAGTTAGTGGATTTCAGTCACCTTCGATTCTGACACTTTTATTTTGTTTTGTTAATTATTCAATAAGACATAAAAAATCTCCATTTTGAGATAATCTCCCTTCACCCAGAGTAACATGTAGGATCCATGAATTATAATTGAGAACATCCAAACGTGAAACACTCGCGTCAGTGCTGAGAGGGGGGGGATATCTCCGGGGGAGGAACAAAGGCTTCTCGTCGGGGGAATACATTCATATTGCACGTAAGTATGTTATCAGCGGCGCACATCTCTTCAGGTATTAATTTCTGCCGTATCTCCGTTCACTCTGCCACGGTGGGGTGATACGGCTGGCGAGCAGGACCAGCTCATTTGGAGTGTAACACAGTACAGCTGTGAGATAAAGAGACCAGGGTGAGATTATAACTGGCACAGAGAGAACGGAGAATTACCGAAAGGAAGAAGAAAAAAAGATGAAAAGCCCACAGAGATAATTAGTCCTGCTATAACTTGTACAGAGGAGCCAACTTGTGCTGTTTTTTGTTGGGCTCACTTTTGTCTTGGGATTCACAACGTGCTGATGATGCAATACATTGATAATGATATTACTCCAGCCAAAATAATAAACCAGCCTCTATTAATTCAATAACATAATACCTCATCCTTTAAGATACTCCCAAGTATTTAAACCAGTAACTCATTTTAGGATGCTGCAGATGATGATGTTGCTTACAATCTGTCGATATATTTCTGTAATAATGTATTGTGTGTTATTGTGTTTTCCTCTTTTCCTCTCGATGCTGTCGGCAGCGGATCGTGTGCCCGGTTTGTGATGACTGTACCTTCATTTCTCCCTAAATTTCTGCCACCTTTAATCGATCCCACTGGCTCTCCACCTTGCCTCGATTTGCATAATCCTTCTATGTATTTTTTTTTTAACGTTTTTTATTACTCAAATCAGACAGAAAGACAGTCACACGCTCATGAATTAAATTGCTTATTATAATTTTTTTAAAGAACCCGTAATAAAAGATCTTTTCAGTGCTCACTCTGTACCCGTTCCTGCTTTCTAAACACTTTACTTGTTACTTTCTGACAGGAGCCACTGCAATTATTCGGCGTGTGATTCACTCACTTTAACAGGAATGGTGCTGTGTATTTTTGAATCAACCGATTCAGCCTTCTCTGTATAAATATTTCTTTTCCAGGCCGGCGGCGGGACTTTTTACTGTGAAAATCTCTCTGTAACGTTCTGCGGGAATGATCAGAATACTAAATTCAAGCCATTAATTCAAGCTCTTTACCACGGGAAATAAAAATGGTGGCCATACATGTCATTTTTCTCATCTTGATATCTTCATTGACGTCTTTGGGGTTTCTCTGCACTTGCTGAACAGGTAACCGCTATCAGTGATGAAATCCAATTTTTGCTAATAGCCTGTAGAAGGTAATCAAGATAAGATCTCTCAGCGCCCAGCTGAGGCGAGACATTGAGGGATTTTCTCTGGAAAATGATATTTAATATGCATGAGGTAAAAAGCAGGGCAGGAAATGAAGCTTCTGTTCAGCAGAGATATGTATGTGTGTGCCGGTTAACCACAGAGCGTCTACATAATGAGTGTGTGTTTAAGTGTCATTGTCTTTTGCGTGTGTTTGTGTAAATTCTACGATTCTGCTCGCCTGCTGACCAGGAAAAAAGGTGACTGAACTGGTTTCTCCTCTTGGTTTTTTCTCCCTCCTTCTCCCCATGCAGACAAGTCTCAAAGTTTCGTTTTCTTTGACGACGGTAAGCTGTGCTAATTGGATGAAAATGTCAGCATCAGCCTCCACGAGGCTGCAATCAGTGGCGTGCTTCTGTACCAATCATCACCATCAGTGTGCCGCTTGTGTTCCCTCTCCACACTCGGGACTGGGTCGATCCATTGAGTCATCAAATGATTACAGACACCAGCAATCCCTCCTGTGTCACAGATATCGATGCCTCTTCAGCTGCCCCTCAAATCAACGCCCTGCGTCCAGTGGACTTATTGTCCAATAATGTTATCAGTTCTTTTTTTTGGAAAGATCCTGTGAAAAAAACAACAAAGAAATGCTGGCTCTGTATGAATTCTATGAGGTCAACGTTTTTTTGGCGGGGCAAAAGATATACAGTATGTCCTTGTCTAATCTGGAGATTTATATAATTCAAATATAGCATGTCGTACATGCAGCACTTGACTTTAATATTATTTCCATGTAGGGCGTTGGTTTATTTCCCTTTTAATGAAATTTGTTTTTCATGCAAGCGAGTAGAGGATTAGAATTGACAAGCTCTCTAGATAACAAGGTTTTCACCATTGACCCAGTCCTAGTGGCCCTCTCATCGCCGTGTGACATCATACGTGTGCTGCATGGGTTCCTAATATACAGTAAGTGTTTCATCTGCTGTATGGATCCCTCCTGTATTTTAATCACCTCCTTCAAAGGGCCCTCCACAATCCACACTTTGAAGGAAACCAATCATTCCCCTTTGTGTGTCTGTGAGTGTGTGTGTGTGTGTGTGTGTGGCTGGCAGGTCTACCAATGGTTGAGATGATGGTTAATCTTTAAGGCAGCAATAGATCAGCAGGCTTTATTTAGGTCACCTCTGAGCATAATGTAAGACGTCTCCTTTCACACGCTGACAAAGAAACCGTGAATCTCTGTGTTTTTTTAGTCCACACGTCTCTGTGGATTTTTCCACCACAGATGTTCCACTGGCACGTCGGCCAAAAGGAACATTAACATTGATGTTTTTTTATGACTGGTTTAAAGCGCATCGATTGATTCGTCTCTCTCTTGTTTGTGACAGACGGGATTATCCTCGCATGATTTGCAGAAATTGCAAAATCAGTTTTTTTTTCCCCATTCCAACCGAACCGTGTGAATAATGCAGCTAACAGAATTCGCCAAGAATTCAGGAGAGATCAAAGGGGCCAATCCAGCCATCCAGTCTTGCCTTCCTCATATGTTTTCATCACTTTCCATTGAAGTTTGTCACATTTGATATGCTGGGTCTGAGCATCTGTAATTTCCCCCCTTTCTGTGCATGGGAACAGCAGTGTTTGCATACGAAAAGCTGACGAAACAGCGCAGAAATCTCCACATAACTGACAAGTATCAAATGTGCATGTCTTAATTAGTCTCCCACTTGATCACATCAGCAACGCGCGCTTCCTCTCCTCTTAACATCCAAGTCAGGTTGGTTCACCTTCTCTGGTGATGTAAGATAGTGCATTCACAATGTCCCACACATGATTTACAAAGGAGATTGGGGTGGTGGAGGGTGAAGTAAAGATACAATCAGTTCTGTTCAGCAGCCGGTGTGAGACGGGAGGTGGGAAGGACCTCTCATTCGGGAGATATTGATTGTTTGTATTTGCGTTTGAAGCCCCCCCCCCTCCACTCAGATACATGTTTTGCTCATCGCTTCCTCCCTTGGATGTGTGAGCTTCTCAGTGCAGAATGATTCGAGCAGACTTTGATACGATAACAACGTTTTTTCACACTCGTCTGTTTTGCTGCGCTCCCCTTAAATCTCAGTTAAAAATGTGTGTACGGATACCGGATACAGGATTTTGTGACATTACAACAATTTTGGAAGCCGATCGTGGTCCAGGATGCAACTGCATATTCATAGATTGTGTATTTTCCAATGAGGGAGGAGTAGATGCAAAAAGATATTTTAAGATAGTGTACAACACAAAATAATGGTAACAGAGAAGAAGAGACATTGCTATAGTGAGTGCACGGACAGTGACAGGAATTAAAGACAGTAAAGTGTTTATTAGATTAATATTATTATTTTCTGGTGTTGTTGGTTCGCTAGCCGTGTAGTTTATGTTTAAAACTCTTTTAAAACCCTTAAGTTTTTCATTGTACCATGAAAGTAAATGGTTGGTAGAAATCCAATCTGACCCCTCCTATGTAGTGAGAGGTGTCAGATAGTCTTCTGATACCGACCAGCTATTTTAATTTAGTTTTTCATATACTCAGTAAATAGATAGAGAAGAAAAACCCCTGTGGAACCGACACATGCATGACAAGTGAAGGCTTTAAAATCAGGAAGTGCTGCTGGCGTGAATCACAATTCTAGATCTTACAACTCTTATGTCGTTTTTATGAGCTTTCCACGTTTATTTCTAGCAATAATCAACCCTGAACATCGACAGTTTTCATGCTGTCGAAGCGATTGCTCGCACTTTAAAAGACAGTTGGCACAAAAAAATAAAAATAATTGGAAGTATTTGTAATTTGACGGCTAGCGGCGTTAGCTCGTCTCGGATGGTTTGTCCATCCAGCCGGTTGGTCTGGAAGATCGTCTCCGTCTCTCCGTCTGTTGTTCATGTCTTCCCTGGGCTCCAACGTCTGTCTCCTTCTTTTCCGTCCTCTTTCCCTCTTTTTATCTTTGAATCTTTCTTTTGTTCCGATTGCATCGCTCTCTCTCTCTCTCTCTCTCTCTCTCTCTCTCTCTCTGTCTCTGTCTCTGTCTGTCTCTCCCCTCCTCTCTTTCCTGACGTCAATGAGAAATTGGATGGTTTTTGATTATTACATGGCTGTCAGGCTTACTGCGATTAATTGAATTGAATCCCAGTCCATCTCCTTTATTTCTCTCGCCCTTCCCTCGCTCGTGTCCCCCTCCCGCTCTGCTTTTCATCGAGTCTCACTCTCATTTTCCTCCTTGTTTGTCACGTTCTTTATTTTTTATGATTTTTTTCTTTTTCTTCTTCCATTCCCTTGGTCCTTCTTTGCTCCCGTTTCTGCTTGCATTTCTTTCCTCTCTCTCAGTTTATCCCTCTCTGCATTTCTCCTCCCCTTGTTCTCTCTTCCCGTCTCTCCCCTTCCTTTTATTTTTTTCTCCCTTGTTCCTTCCTTTCCTCCCGCCTGTCTCACTCTCGTGCTTTGCCTTCCCCTCTCCTCTCTCTCTCTGATTCTCCCTTCTCTTCCTCACTCCTTGAGCACTGTGATACTGTTGTCATGGAGACGCCCATCATTTTCTGGCTTGAATGGAGGATACTTTATTGATGAGACGGCATTGGCAGAGATAGAAAGGGAGAGTGATGGAGAGAAAGACAGGCATGAAAGAAAAGGGAGAAGCCACTGGCGGGGTAAATCACAATGATATGGAAATGGTCGTCCCTGCTGCTTATGATACTAAACATTTCCACCCTGTAATTTTCTCAGCACCGATGACTAGATGAGAACGTTGCACGCTGATGCACGGCGAATCCTGTCGAGGGGTTTTGGGATAGTCGGCGCTACTGTAGAATATCCCCCAAAACACTATTATTCATCACTCTCAGCGGGCGAAGTCGGAAGGGAGATTCCTCTTATTAGGAAGCAGCGAGCTGCTCTCGGCCATGTCCCGAGATGCCCATGTTTAATGAGTTTCACTGCGTAAACAAGGCAGCATAATGAAATGTGTTTTGTTTTGATCCGTGAACATGAGCGTTGGTGTTTCCTGGGGTTGGATGGACATCATCATTATGTCGTGGCGTGGCGTTTGCACACAGTGCAGACTGCCGCTGCGTTCAAAAGCAGAACGCAGAAAGCGAGCTTGTTAGACGCTTCTGATGTAGACATCATATCGAGAGGCTTGGCGCCGCAGATAAGGCTCTAGACTTCCATCGAACATTTTAGGCGTCTGGCAGACGCCATTAGAAAACACAGAGGAACCAGAGCCAGATTTTATTTTTAAATACATCAATATTTGACATAGATATGGTAATGTGCCTATACATCCGAGGGTAGCTGAGCTACATTTTCTGGTGCGATAGACAGAGTTCAACACCATGTAGCAGAAAATAAGAGCTTGTGAGGAACAAACTGGTGCTGAGGTCGACCTCAGCTTACTTGTGTTTGACCGCTGACCTTTGATTCTACAGTCCACCTGCTGTCAGAGACGATCCAAGGGGTGACGGCCACCGCCACCGGGATCCAGTACCAGCAGTCCTGGCTCTGCATCCTGTAAGTCATGACGGGTTTGTCAGAATAATTCAAGTGGTTGTTTTTATTTATTTAATTACCAAAAATACCCTTGCAGTATCTTCTGAAATGTAAGGAGTATCTGCTTGTCTCTCTTTGATATCCATTTATATTCAATTTTATATTTTGAGGTTTGAGATTTATTTATATAGCACATTTCAGCCACAAGGCAATAAGCATTGACAGAAAATGAGTATAATGAAACACATTATAACTATGCAAAAATAAGATGAAATAAAATATATAGAAAGCATAACATAAGTAAATAAACAGTCAACATATATATATATTTTTAATTTAAAGTACCTGTTGATGTTTAGAAGTAGACCCATAACCCATAAACAAATCCCTCAGTTTACCTGGACATTTTTTAAATCTCCGAATTTGGAGATAGATGGGTTAAATTTGACAGCTTCAAAATGTGGATGTGGTATAACTGTCATGTTTTAAAAATTATAATATTTGTATACAATACACGTTAACTGGCAGAACTACAGGAATGTATGTGTGTGTCTGCAGTATACTGTATCTGTCTATGTGCTCAATGCATTCACACATGTGTGCGGGAGTGTGTATGAGTGTTTTTACGCATTACATTTGAATACTGTCTACCTGTTGCTGCAGAGAGAGAGCGAGAGACAGAGGTTAATATATGGAAATGAAGGGCGCTGCTGGTGAGGTGAGGCGTTGACATTTATAAAACCTCCTCCTTCTCCCTCTCCGCTCCAGCTGCAACGTGAAGCATCTCCAGAGGCGTCACGTGTGCATCTCCCGCCTGGATAGGCCACAAAACTGGGGGGAGAACTGTTGCGAGGTCCGCTACGTCATCCTGATCCTGGCCCCACTCAAAATGGTAACTGCCACCCCCAGAGGGAGGAAATGATATGTGTGTGTGTGTGTGTGTGTGTGTGTGTGTGTGTGTGTATATTTATTTAATTGGCCATAGTCCATATGGCCAATTAATGAGGCATTTGTAGACCCACTATGTCTTCATGTTTCATTCATGAATTTATGTTTTATTCTGCATTTGTTTAATTAATTCCATCAGTTAATCGCTTATATCGTGCTTTGAAGAGATTTTTTTTTTCATTCATCTTTGCTTAAATCTGTTAGCTGTAAAGTCCAACTCCCCATATGAACAATGTAAGCATCCCGCTGCCGTCTCACAACTAATTGATCATTTGCATACCCTCCTGCTCTGCTTTCAGCTACTGAATTTAAAAGGAAATGAATCTTTAGTTCAACAGTTTTTAATTTTAGAAAAAAATGTGTGCTCTTGCAAATTCAGGTGCAGTCAGCCAAACAGATTTCAAACATATTTGATGTCTCCATGCTTCCAAAGACCTGATCCACGCAATGTTTTCTGTAATTTGGGGGCACCAGGGAGGAAAACCCAAACTAGCTTCTGATTATGTGCGGCGATAATTTCGATTTAACAATTAAATTAAATTAAATCACTCTTTTCAATTTTTTTTGTCTAATTTTGTGACCTTAAAACCAAACCAGTTTTGTATATCGCAACTTTAAGTGCTTCATCAAGTCAAATGGAAAAAGTGCATCAACATATCTAAAGCAATTGATGGTGGAGGCTGATCTAACATTGAGTATTGATATTCATTTAAGGTCATTTTCTACCAATTTTTATATTTCAATTCACTAAAATAGCTGAAGGGCTACTGATATAACTGCTAAGATGCCACATGTTTGTTGAACTGAATTCAATCTAAAGCCCTCACAGTGTTTAGTGTGGGCACGAGTGTCCTGATACCCTTCTCTCCCATCAAAACATGGACTCTTTCTACTTCCCATCAAACCACTCAACCCTCCTGTCCTCCACTGCTTCATCCTTAGCTTTAGCTTTCAACACACACACACACACACACACACACACACACACACACACACACACACACACACACACACACACACACTCACTTCACTCACTTCACTCTCCTGTCTCCAGATGGCACTGATTGTTGGACTCCTGATGGGAAAAAAGGGAATTCCTTCATGCTGGGTCTACTCTTAACATGGGATTATCCCCCCAAAGCACACCATTTTCACCAACCCACCATCACACTGTGGAACCAGTGGGGCGGGAGACACTGGCAATGAGTGATGCCTCAGCTCACTGCATCATGTTTGTTTGTTTGTTTGGTTTCTCGTGCGTACGTGCGCACCATTTAAAGAGCGTCGCAGCATTTGTGGCTTTTTTTTCTCCTCCTTTTCTTTACCCAGCATGAATGTGCTGACCTTTCTTCAGAAATGCTCTGTTTCTCATTTACTCGGTTAAACACATAACTGAAAGCGGCCATCAACGCGCTCCTGTACGGTTGCCCTGAAAGAAACTTCTAAAGCACTTCTGCTAGTTAGAACAGCTGCCCTCAGTCTTTGATGTTGATGGCACAGCATTACTCACTGTGTACTCAAGAGCACTCACTTTCTACATCCACATGTCCCCGGGCTGGCTAATCAAAACTGGTGACCTTGAAGCCAATAGGATGAATCCTACTGAATTTGTTATTCCCCTGACCTTTTCTTTAGGGCCAACAGCAGGATAAATTTCTCACATCTAAAAATCGACAATTACATTTTACACAACCTCGTTTGCAGTGGGTGTTTGCCTCCGCCAGGGTTGTCCCTCGCACAGATTTTTGCACAGCCGGCGGAAGGAGAGTGTCCGGTTTGGGGATCTCAGAATTGCGCCTCTTCTCTTTGCAGATGATGTGATTCTGTTGCATCTGATCAGGAAGCCTCATTGACGCCTCCTGGTACATTCAATTTGTAAGAGGCCCTGGGGTAGACCCAGAACACACTGGAGGGATTATATATCTCGTCTCGCTTGACAACACCTCGGAGACCCCCCGGGCAGCGCTGGAAAGCGTTGCTGGGGAAAGGGACTTCTGGAATACGCTGCTAAGCCTTTTACCCCCACGACCCGGCCCCAGATAAGCAGAAAAAGATAATGGATGATCATAAAAATTGATTTTGTACAAGCATTCATGGTTCCCAGGAGATGTATACCAATAACGTTGGTGATCTCCGGACTATTCCTCTAGAGCCCCTTTGTGATGGACATTTTTTGTTTAGAGTAAAATGACAACTATTTGATGGATTGTCATGACATTTTGTTCAGACATATATTTTTCCTCGGGCATGGCGCTACACCGGGGGTATGGGGTGCTATAGCTACATCACAAATCTGCTAAGACCCACTTAAGCCTCAATTGATTGAATTCCTTTTTTTCAATAAAGAAATATGTAAAATATTAATGTCCGGTGTAGGTTAAAGGCTTTGTAATTGCCATTTCACTCAAAACATTATTACCAATGCATGGGTGCTGAAATCTTTCACCTTTGCACATGAACAATGTTTTTTCTGGCATTGACTTGTGGTCAGCGTAACAAGCGTATAGCTTCTTTTTGTTGAATATTCTTTGACCAAATTTAATTCAAAACAACCATTACATCTAATGTGCTATGTGCCAAATCTGCTTTCGTAGAAAAAACGTGAATTTCCTTCTCAAGTAACTCTGAAGTCATAATAAATGGACTATATTCTTAGCACCTCCACGTATTGGCCAAGCTACCCCTGGCACTGGGAGAGAAAAAATCCGGGCTATGTCCAATGATTTCCCCCGATATTTTATATCACTCGGATGCGTCGCTGACTAGCATGTTAGCATGCTGAAGTTAGCACTAATCTCAAAGCATTCATTCTTACAGAGCTGCCTTCAAGGCTGCCTCATAAACCGATCACTAAAGGGCCATCACGCAGAAAGAGAGCCTTCAGATTATTCAAGTGCATTCTCTCAGCTCTGGTTGAAATTCAGTTACCACTGTGAAAAAGCTTAAAGGCTTAAATTGTTCTGTTTGCTGCAGCTGCTGCTGTACGCAATGAGCCTGGCTATGTTGGTATCAACACCACCTGGCTTACAAGGCTTCCCTGGCACACTGTCTTAGAGTCTCCCAGGACATTATTACCCTCGCTCTCTGACTTGTGACAGATGTAGGATAATGGACAAAAGCCCCCAAAACACCTAGCTCGAAACCTGCCACCTTTAAAGTAGTAATGTTTACATGCTCCTTACTATCCAGACTAGATGTACTGTATATCTTCAGTTCTGCATTTGAGAGGTATGTTTTTACTGATGTACACCCGATGTATATGATGATATTCTTAGTTGCTTTTTTATCGCAAAATCGTGATGTAATACATTTTCTGGGCAATGAATTAAGAGGCTATTTATTCATGGTGTACATTATGTTACATTACAGTATATTGTGATATCAGCAAATCGTAAAACAACATGAATCTGAAAACATTTCAAGAGGATTCTACTACTAAAATTTAAAGCGCTACTTAATAATAAAAAACTTAAAAATGAAAGCTGCAGTATCCAGTGTTTGTATATTAACAATGGATGAAATGATTGTGTAATGTGAAATAATTATTAAACCCACAGAGCATTGCAGCATCTTTTAGCATCTTGTTCTGGTTTTACTGGTTTGATTCACTCTCACCGCTCTCACACCACAGTAGTCAGCTGTTTTATCTGAAAGGCTCTAAAACACACTTGCCCTCTGCCAAACACAGTTAAATAGCTGGTGACATTTATTTTTCCTGCAAGATATTTTCCTTTGGTGGAGGAGTGGGTAGGAGTTGGTGGAGACCAAAAACAGAGCTGAAAGCAATTAGAAAATTTGACTCGCATTCATCAGCTCGACACAAACACAACTCCAAATGAATGCAAATGTGTCCTTAAAAAGGAACCCTTTGCTAAAGTTTGCTATGCGGTGAAAACATGTCAGTGTTGTTATTATAGCTTTTTTTTCCCCACTGGTTTACCACAGGTTCATCAAAACGACCCTCTGGATCCTCCATTCTTTTAATGCACCACCCTTTCCACATGCTCTCCCACAGAAAAGCACCAAGACAGCGATGGAGCTGGGCAGGACGTTCGCCACCCTCTTCTCTGACATCTCCTTCAGGCAGACGCTGCTGGAGACGAAGACGCAGGAAGAGTTTAAGGAGGCGCTGGTGTTCCAGAGGCACCAGCTGACGGCAACCAACCAGCCGCCCATCGCTCTGGGGAAGGAGGAGACCGACCCCCGCAGTCACAAGCCCCTCAAGGTGGGCAGCAGCGTTTATGTGTGTGTGAGCAGCATATTGAGTGTGTACAACTTTTCAGTGTTAGGCGATTAGGCACATTTCCACCCATTCTGAAGCAGCATGTATTCATATGATGGCATTATGAGTTCTCATTGCCCTGAGATGAGGCCTGTGATTGGTTAGCACTCACTAATGCTCCTCTACATGTCAGAGTTGAGGTATTTTAGAAAGGCTTCTTCCTCCCATACCTTTCACTTGCTTTTTGTCATCTTAATTTATTTACACTGCTCCTCTTAACACGTGCATTAACACACACAGACACACAGACACACAGACACACACACAACCTCAAAAACACTTGACCTCCGTGGCAAAATTAAAAAGGAGCTCTCAGCTGAGACCAATGATGCCTCCCACGGGAGGGAAACGCTTCATGAGTTTGGCCATAGTTTGTGAATTAGTCCCACCCACACAGGAAGGGAAAACTAATAGTTCTCCATTGACTTTGTATTAAGTGACGGTGCCTCCTTGTTAATTCCATATGCTAGCAAACAACAACAAAAAAAGAGAAAAGAAAAGTGACTTATAGAGTATGACTATAGATCACTCTCACTGCCACACCCCCGTTTTGCCATCTGTCATGAACGCAAACACACACCTTCACACCAGGCGACAACCTCCGGTTCTGAAGAGTGAAGCCTATGCTGAAGTGTCTTAAAGTTGCGACCATGCCAAATGTCAGCCTCCTAGGGCGAAAACTGTGGTCACCAAAGGAGTGAGGACATTGTCGTGGACCGACAGAGTGAGCTTTAGAGCTACTGATTGACCCCCCCCACCTCCTCCTCCACCTCTTCTCCTCCTCGCCCGGCTGCCTCAACTCCTCCATCTTTTCTGCCCCCCTAATCAATCAGCATCAACTCCTGCCAGGCCTCCTCAGTGGGCAAATGACCTTACATCTCTCACAGTCCTGTCAGAGCTCCCCCACCCCTTAGCTACACGTGTACACACACACACACACACACACACACACACACACACACACACACACACACACACACACACACACACACCTCCAAAGGGGCTATGCTCAATGCCACAGACCAACATCTCCTCCTAATGTTGCCGTTGACAGGCCAGGGCTCCTAGACATCTCCCCCCTTGTATTTTTTTTTCTTTATAGTGGAGGATTTTGTGAGGTGTTCATCCCAGGGCTTGAAAGGCTCAGTGCCACTCAGTGAAAGAGGGATATATGGAGGGAGACAGATGGATGGAGAGGGGGTGTGGGGGATACGGGATGGTAGATGTGGAGAGGGAGCAGGTGAAATCAAGAGGAAACAGAAAAAGAAATGAAAAAGAAAGACCAGCTTCTACAAATCCAGACCACCCGCAAGAACGCACCACTTTCCTCTACTTTTCCTCTTTTTTATGTTTTATGTTCCTCCCTCCCGTCGCCTCTCTCCATCGACCTTTCAAAACGAATGGCAAACAGGTTGACAGTAATTCCTCTCCGAGACTTTTGTTTATCGAACCTGAGCCAAAAGCTTGTGATCAGCCCCCCCCTCCCACACACACCCTTGTAATAGTAAATGATTCCAGGATGTATAGGGATTTAATGGATGAACAGTCCTTGTTGAACAAGCGCGTGTGGCCATACCAGCCAGACTGCTCAGGGAGAGAAGAAAAGTTGTCGATGCTGTTGTTTGTTTTCAGGTTGTTTGCGTTGAGGTAATTTGTTTTGTTCTGCAAAAAAAAAGAAGAAAAAAAGGCTAAAGCTTTTTTTTTAGATGACAAATGAGACAGGACTGATTTTCCCAGGGGCTTTCCCGACACACACACACAAACCCTCCTCACCCGTTCCATTTACTTGCGTAATGCTATGTTCTACAAGAAAAGGAAACATTGAGTAATTAGATAATTTGCTTAATAAGCTCAGGCAGGACTGCACATTTACGCCCTAACATCTGTAACCTGAAAGCTCATCTTTTTTAAGACGCACTTTGTGAATCACGTGTCTCTTTCCCCGGCTGTCCTCCTCTTGACGTCTCTACAAATGCACTAAAGCTTCTCTACCTCGCAGTTGCCGTCATCTCTCTCTCTGTTGTCATTACGTGATCGTTCTGGGGACACGGGGATCTTTATTAAATGTACATGAAAATGTATTCCCAGGATTGAAGCTTTCCTAGGACTATCTCGTTAAATTTGATTCAAATCAGCTTTCAGAAAGCCCCCCTGTGAAATCACCAGTGTTTTAGCTGAATCATCAAATGGGTCATTTCTAATCCAACTGTGTCATTGTCCACAACAGGGCTTATGAGTTGGACGCAGCCGCCGGCTTTCTGGGCTGTTGCAGTTTTTAGAGGTCAACATAATAAATAATCAAAATGCCTAAGAGCAAAAAATATAAACTGAACAACAACAACAACAACAACAACAAACAGGATGCTTCAACAAGCAAAATTAAGCTGGCTTCCAAATCACTCACAAACTCACAAACCGGTTGCAGCTCCTCCACAAGGGGGGAAAGACCCGGCTGCGCAGATATGCATGGAAACACCAGCAGCAGCCGTTTTGATCTGAACATGTAGACGTGTCCATGTTGCCACCTACAGGAGAAGAAAGTAAAGCTTCCACAATTTTAACACTTACCTCACCAGCAGTCAACGCGTGATACAACTGCAGTTTGTTTTTTCTCTTACTGTGTGTGTTTGTTTCTCACTTGTTCCCGGATTATTTTCAGGTTAAAACAATTATATTATCTATACTTTCATTCACAGTTATTGGATTACAAATATGCTAGAAGTACACATCAGTCAAGAAATACGATCTTTATTTTTTATTTTACCATAATTTACGCCATTGGTTGTTATTATCGTAAATACTATGACTATAGATATAGTGTGAACAGTATAATTCAGCTTGTACCTGGAACACACAGATTTTTAAGATTTTGTAAACTAATGTATCATTTATTTCTCTTTCTAATCAAATGTCTAAAAGATTTCAATCAAATTCAAGTTTAACGTAAAAAAACTTTAACAGGATTTGCTAATTTTACTTCTGCATCCCGAACCCTTTTTCTAACAAGCAAAAAAATGAAATCCTAAGTGTCAAACACACATACAGCCAGCATCTATAAAAAGAAAAGAAAGAAAACTACTTGTTGTGGCACCCAAGGGCTGCAGGTGGTGTACGTGTCAATTTGCAGTAGCTGTAACTGCCCTTGCCTGTAGATGGCGCTGTAGATGGCACATGTTGGCAAAACCTCAGTCTAACCTTCTCCCTTTGGGTCCACAGTGTAAAGACTTCCTCAGGCCCGGCCGAGGGATTTACGAGGACTTCTGCCGCCGACTGCCGTTCTACCCCTCTGACTTCACAGATGGTAGGCTGAACCCACCGGACGAGTAGTGAAAGTGAATCATCTCCCTTATTGCGCCACAGCGAGGGGCCTCTGGCAGCTCCTCGTTTGTCTGTCACCTTTTGCCTCGGACACATCTGCGCTCCATCTGTATCGCGTCGAAGGGGTTTGTCTCCCGTGACGACGACTGCCTCAAGTTATTGTTGCTTCCCAAGTCATCAGGCGAGGACATTGCCCCGTACATTCCGCACCGCCATCTCGGCAGGCCGCTGGTTTTATTGACTCGTCAAATCGTTCTCTTGATCAGCGAACGTGTGAAAATGTTTCTGCCATCAGTCAGACAGATGCTCACATGCTGCTTGACCTTTAGAATTTGGTATTTACCAAAAGAGATAAATAAATAAGTATGAATGCTGTTGTGTTTTTAGCACTGCCAGAGATGCTTGTTTTTCGGGGGTTTTAAAGTGATTGGATCTGGTTAATTAAACCACATCAATTTACTCAGTTGACCTTGATTGTTAAAAAAAAAGAAGAAAAAAAAAGGAGAGCAGAGTTTTCTTGCTCGGCTGCTCTCTTTCAGCCCTTTCTCATTTCATAATATCCAACCGCAGTCATCGGGCTGTAACAAAATCAAGATACTTCTGTCTTGTGAGTGTCATCGAATAATAATCATCTGTTGAAGGTCACAGGATCAAAATCATTGTGATCCCATTAGAGCCCAATTAAAGTGTTTTATTCCCCAAATGAGTTGTCCTTCATTTGGATAAAAGCGTTAACTGCTCTTACAAAATGATGGTTGGCACGAAACCGAAACAAGTGACCCGTATTTTCTTTTTCTTTTTTTTAATAAAAGGGCAGTATGTAGCATCAATAGTTCTCCTGTTCCGTATTGTGGAGGCACTGAATGAGGAACTCTGTTAATGTTTTTTGTCATTTTGAAAATTAAAGTGTTCCTTCGCTCCATTATGAGGTGAGTATGACTCATGTGTTTATGTTTGTCTCCCCTCAGGGATCGTTGGCAGTAATAAAACCCTGCTGAAGTACATGACCACGGCCATATTCCTCTACATCGCCATCCTCCTCCCTGCCATCGCTTTCGGCTCCCTCAATGACGAGAGCACACGTGGCGAGATAGGTATGAGCACATATGGATGCAGACAGAGAAAGAGAAGTTCCTGTTTATTTTCTCCACAAACACATCGTCACATCAAGAGTTTTAACTGTATTATACAGTGTCATACATTATACAGTGTTTCATCAAAAGCTTAAATGTATCTCAAAAGCTCCATAGAGGTTCATATTTGGGTGTTTTGATAAGTGGAGCTTTAAAACGGGTTTAAAATAAGTGTTTTGCATCATATTAACATTCCATAGAAGCTCGGAGAGGCAAGTGGGAATAAAAATCAAGTGCTAAATTTTCTGTTCAAGTCTGATCTAAATTGTTTCTCTCCTGGGTTTATGACTTGAGAACAGATGGAAAAAATATATTTATTTTCTAAGGTGAACCATATTTTTTTTGTCTAACATTTTTCTTAGTGTTTGCTGTTGTGATATTCATTCTGGCCACATGAGGCTTAAGTACATCCCGATCACGTGTTCTAAGTATGACTAAAAGCATTGCTGTTAAGTTTGAATTTCTCCATGCACTCTAAACACAAAGTACGTATATTGTGTGTTAGAAAGTTGTGTAAATGGAAACTCATCTGGAGAAAAAACATAAACGCTTTTAGTCCTATTTAGAAAATGTGTGTCCTTGAGCCTCTTGTGGTGAGTATTACATGAACAAACACCTGAAAAAGTTATCCTGTCAACAACAGAAAGATTCACCTGTTTTTACACATAAAAACTAGTAACTTTTTTATTTTGGAAAAAACTGTAAAACAATTAAGATCAGCCTTATAAAATGAATCATAAGGACTTTTTCCCTCTAAGGGTTTCCGTAACATTCAATGTGAGAAAAATGTACTTCAGCTTCTTTGAGCTTCGCTGAAAATCCTTCAAGCACATTAATTAGTCCACATCTGTACTCCCTCCTGAGTGTCCTCCGTGTGTGTCCTCTCTGTCCAGATGTTCGGAAGACCATCATCGGCCAAAGCATCGGCGGAGTCATCTACTCGTTGTTCGCCGGCTCTCCTCTCGTCATCCCTCTGACCACAGCTCCCCTCGCTATCTTCATCAGCGGTAGGCCTCCGCTCAGCTCAGCCGAAACACACTTATGTTTTCACCGTTTCTGCCGGCGGCCGGTTTGAAAAGGAGGCTTGAGGGTGGGTGGAGAACTAAGCAGATTACATACAAAAATCAAGAGGAGGAGGCACCCAACCGTGCAGAGCAGCAGCTAGAAACCCTTATGTCTTCTTCTGCTCAATCTTTTACCAGAAAACAGCCCCGTTGGAGTAATGAAGTTTTCTCGCACAAACAGTATGCCCCTGATGACTGTTCCCAGTGCAGTCGAGCAAAAAGCACATATCTCCACAAACCTTGTGTTTTTTCAGGGATGAAGAAAACACTTTTTTTTCTCCTCGTTGATGTTACATAATGGTTGCTTTCAAAGGCCTACAGGTTTGGAAAACTGGCTCTTCGCACACACAACCACGCAAACTTTGTATTCCGTCGTGAGAGTCTACGGCACATAAACTGGTTTTTGCCCCAACAGCACTGTTTTGTTGCTTGGATTTTAAACGTTCTTGGCGGCTGGAAGCTGCGGAATCGGGCAGTGGTGAGGAGACGCAGCGACCCCGATGCCAAGATGTAGTTTAAAAACCAAAGCGGTTTGCTGGGTTTTGTGGTGTGATGCTCTTTGAAGTGAATGGGTTAGAATTGTGCTAAGCACATTCTCACGGGGATAATTATAGTACATTTCCAGCAGCCTGTCTGAGCAGAACAATGGCTTGTTTGTAAAGTTGTAACTCATCTGCGCACAAATCTGCTCGAGATTACAACTAAATTGTTATGGTTTTAACAAATCCATCGCAATTCCTTTTGTCCTTTTCATGTCTGAATGAAATTCTCCTTTTTCTTTGAGCGTGAGTAATAACAGCACCAAAAATATTCCTTTTAGTTTTTTTTAAGCATCTTTATTTACATAATAAAGGCGATCGATGCTGTTTCTTATTAACCTAGTTTTTTTTTTTATATTATTGATCAAAGCTGCATCGATCAGTCTGTCGCTCATTGTTTGTTCGTCACACACAATTTCTCAGGCACTGATTGAATTTTGATGTTACTTGAAAAAAACAACTTTCTTTATGCTTATTTTCAGAGTAGGTGTTTGATGTGAAGCGGCGACGTGTTGACTGTTGTTGACTCATCTGTTTTAGCAAAACAAGCAAAGAATCTGTAAATCAACAAACAGTTTTTGGAGGGCATTGGAGCTCCGGTCATGTCTGACGCGGGTTATGATTTGTGTCTGTGTGCAGTGATACGAGGAATCTGCGACGACTACAACCTGGACTTCCCGGCCTTCTACGCCTGCATCGGCCTGTGGAACTGCCTCTTCCTCATCCTGGGGGGGGTCTTCAACGTCAGCCTGCTCATGAAGCTCTTCAAAAGGTATTTCTCCTACACTTCTACATTTGTTTTCTTTCGATTATGGTGACGACAGTCACCGGCGCTCAACGGAAACATCCAGAGCTTCAGATCTTTCCTTCCGCTTCCCTTCTCAGAGTCGTTTCAGCCAAAACCAACAGATATTAAGTTTTCTTTTACACTCTGTAGCCCTCAATTGAACTCTGTGAGGAAACAGAGCAAATATCTGAACATATTGCTATTTTTATTCACTTCAATGACAGCTGTGGCCAGAGGCCTTTGTTTTGGGCTTGTCCGTCCGTCCCATTCTCATGAACGCGAGATCTCAGGAACGCCTGGACTTTCTTCAAATTTGGCACAAATGTCCACTGAGTCCAAGGTCAAAGGTCACTGTGACCTCTCAAGAGCTCAGTAATTCATATGCTATTTATTACAATTTCACGCAAATGTCCAATAGGACAAAATAATGAAGTGATGACATTTTATATATATATAAATTGCAACTTGACTGTTTGATGAAGGCATTCAACCACGTGGCGCTCATTGTGTCTTTGTGTGACTCATTGTGTGATTTTTTTTTTTTTCCTGTTTTAAATTGTCATTTTTTTCACAATCAATTTTGGGAACTAAGGAAGTGATTGAGTGCATTTGGTTTAATTCCGTTCTGTTAATGTTGAGTATTGCTGTTGATTTAAAAACATTTCATTAAAACACATGCATGCAAACTATAATTTGACGCATTGCTTTTTAGATTTAAATTGTAGTTTAATAATATTCACTTCTGTTTTGTATTTAGTTCCAGTACCGGGTTTCGACTCTGGTACATCTGCCTACAGGTCTACTTCTAGTCTGTATTTTTTTCCATGAAGACTAGTTTTTATTTTTATTTCACATCATATCAACATTTTTGTAACACTTTATTTATTTATTTTTATTCCTGTGTTCTTCCAGGTCGACGGAGGAGGTCATCGCGCTGTTCATTTCCATCGCGTTTGTGGTGGACGCAGTGAAAGGAACGGTCAAAAGTAAGTCGCTGTTTTCACAGTCTCACTTTGTTTTCCTTCTGCCACGTTGACTGACATAAAATCTAATGAATCAATAACTTGTCCTCTGCTTTGACTCACCAATGCGAAACACTAACATCATACCTGCTGTCAGATCTCCTAGCAGTGTGTCAGCCTCAAACACGTTGGATGTTTTAAACAGCCGATTACACTGAGACCGGAAAACTTAAAATATCCAAAATAATCGACGCACAAGGGTCCAGCTTGTCCTCCACTGGAGAATCCTTTGTTGACTGGTGGTCATAAGATCTTTCAGCTGATCATTTAGTCTATTTAATTAAACACTTTTACCACTATTCTGCAGAAGAATACTGCGATTCAGAGGAATCTTTTAACAATCTGTTCTTATTGAAGAACAAGCCATATTCTTGAATATTATTATATTGCCAGATAGTTAGTTTTCCTGGAAAACAACCATAAAAGACAACAAAGAAATTCTCAGACAGCAAAGGCCCAAACATTTGATGAATTAACTAATCTCATAAGAGTAGTGCTACTTATTAAGACATCACCAATCCCTCTGTTACTCCAGTGGGTCACTGAGCGGCTGAAAGAGAAACTATGTACGAAATGAATCAATCCACATTTCGATCCCAGCCTGCAGCCATATTACACCTCCTCCCCCTCCCTCCCTTTACCGAACCTCATCTTAGTATATCATAAATATTTTACGCAATTTAATTTCCACCAAAAAAGATTTGACGACGGCAGAATGTAATTTATTTTGAATGCGATGTCGTCCTGTTTCCGCAGATTGCCGGTGCAGTAGTTCAATTTTCAGAAACCATTTGTAAAATACGCTCCGAGCTCATATGCCATTACCATAACATTAACCTATGCCATTTTGTTGACACTTTTCATCCAAAATATTTTTGCGGCAGCATGAAGGAATACACCCCGTGAGTGTATCCAGTTTCCTCTACAACTCTGCTTGCACATAACTTTCTCCCGGTTTGATGAAAAGGCCTGCGGAGGGAGCGGCGTGCTTTCCTGTGAAAGTGATGATGGGAAACTATTTCTGCTTGTGTGGCACTCTTATAGACAAGCTTATTCTTATTTAAATAGTTGTTCAAGCAAAGCTCTACAGGGTTTAATGTGTCAACCTTCAACATGAAGCTTGCTAAAGGAGCAGACTCACATTATGACTGCTGGATTGTTTGTACTGCAGATCTGATGATCTGTCACATTGTTACTGTAAAGAATACGGTCAAAGTCTCAACTCCTAGAAGACAATCTGTCTTTTGAAACATCAAATCAAGTGTCTTACAAAAAACTCTAATTATTATATATATATATATATATATATATATATATATATATATATATATATATATATATATATATATATATATGCAAGTTCATCTGGTTTGAAAATGTATATATGTTAGTATATCATGCTTCTGATTCGGGTTTCTAAACACATTAGTGCAGTTTGTATGAGCAGGTTTGTTTTTCTGGAACATTGCTAGATTTTTCTTTATAATAATCATAATACATTTACAATAAATCATGTCTGTCATCGATACAACCCGCACTCTTTTTTGGGGAAATTTCTGGGTTGCATAGCTTTTTTTCGTAAGTGTGAACTACAGTCATTTTAATCTATATTATTTATAAGCGTTCAAACATGTCAGAAACAGAATTAAGGATTATCTGAACAGTTGTAGTTATCCTGACACAGAATCAAAAATGTTTGGTTCATTTAATTTGTAGGTTTGTTTTTAAGTTTTCAGTGCAGAGCTACAGCTCCGCTGAGGTTTATCTCACTTTTATGAGGGTCTCTCTCACCCATCTCACCCGGCAGAGTTTACAGTCCCTGTCCTCCGTTTCCCTCCATCCAACATTTTACTGGAATTTACTGTTTTTCCATGGCAATGCATTGTGGTCTCACACTTCCAAATACCGCCAAAGTGCCAATAGAAGACGGTAATGAAAACATAAACAAAGGTCTGCCCTTAGTAATTCCCTTTGCACCAATAAAGTGCAATTTATTGGCACATCTACCAGTGATGTTTAGAGCTAATGCTCTATTTGTCCGTGTTTGTTGTACAGTCACATAGAAGATTTCGTAGTACTAGTAGTGAGTGTTTGAGGAGTTCAGACATTTCACATAAAACTATGTCAACAATGTCAACCGTCTGATGGCACTGCAGGAGAAGTCAGTGCATCGCCAAACTCTTTAGGACCCATCCTCTGGGCACCATGAATGCCTGTACACCACTTAATGACAATCATTCTAATATGTATAGACAGTTTGGAACAAATTGGGGGACCAGCCAACCCGCTAGCGTGGATAACTAATTATGCGTATGTCGTTATGTTGCAGGGTTTCTAGTCTTTGCTGTTTTTATTCATCTTCCGATCTGTTTTCAGCTGAACTCAACACTGTGGATGTGGCTTCAGTCTTTCAGAGGTACTACCACGCCCCGATGCTGGTCAACAGCAGCATAGACGCCTTCCCTCAGGGCGGCGACCTGCTCGGGGGGAACAGGAGTGAGGTGGCGGCCGGGTTCGCCCTCAACGCCCTCCCCGAATCGGTCATCCAGTGCTCCCGAGAGAGGCCCCTCCTCTGCCTGCTGCTGATGCTCGGGACGTTATGGATGGGCTACACCCTCTACCAGTTCAAAAGGAGGTACGTGCAGTGCTGCGGCACTCTCGAGATAAATCCCTGGGGGGAGTTTTAAATCTTGTTTGGTCGAGCACTCCGCCCGGCGAGGACGAAGCCTGCCGAGTTGGGGCCTCGACTCTTAAAGATTGTCTTGCGTGACAACGCTCGCAGGAACTTTTCCAGGCGGGCTCTGACAAAGCTCCCGTTTCTGTCGAAGATTCTGTCCCAGCCTGTGATTTAATAAGCATTAATATTCTACTTCTGATTGCCCCCAGTAATCAAATCAACTTCAAAGCTGGATTCAATTGTGTAAGCAAAAGGCGGACGAGGTACTTAGGCAGTGTCAGGATTGCAGCCATTGTCTTTGTCTTGTCCACAGTAATTGTATTCCTCTATTATTTCTCTCTCTCCCCTCTCTCTCTCCCTCTTTCAGTCCGTTCCTGCATGCCAAAGTGAGGGAGGTGCTGTCGGACTGCGCCCTGCCGATCTCGGTGCTCTTGTTCTCCTTCATCGGCTCCTACATCTTCAGTGACATTGAGCGTTAGTATCATTTGTTGCTTCTTCAGATAGAATAGAGAGTGCATATGAGTTTTTCATGCTAAATGAAACTTTACAATGTCATCCTACACTTTTAGATTGAGAGGTTCAACATTATTTACTCTTCATGTAAAACATCTCATTGTGAGGATCAAATCACACACAGTGGTCATTTCAAACGATGAGCAAGATTTCTGTGATTTAGATGTTTTAGATTTAATGCGTTATGAAAATGTAAGCATCATAGATATTTAGCTTGAGTCGTCTAAAACCCTCTGTCATAAAGAATAACTGGCGATGACCTTTGGGGGGGATCATTGAGTGATACTATAGATTTATGTCGTTGAAATAATATTAAAAAAAAAATAATAATCAGAATATTCACCTGAAACTAAGAATCGTGTGTTTTTGTTGACTTACGTCAGCCCTCTTATCAGCTGCAAGAAATTCAAAGTGTTTGTCTTTGGAACAAAACAAAAAATTCTTCCAAAAGTGACTCAGCACCAGAACTGCATTAATTTGAGCTGCCTCTTTAGCTTCTGCTCATTGGTTCACACAACATAATGTTGTTTCTGATCAAAAAGGCTTGTATCTTTGATTTTTTTCATCACAAACAATATATTTTCCAGCACAGCCGCTCATCTCTTGTATGGAGGATTCAACCAGGAGAGTTCCATGTCCTCTTAAAACATTGGAAATGCTACAATTGTCTGTCGCAGCCAACTTGTATGAAAAATTACACAGAACTTTATTATATAAAATACCTCCACCCCCGCCACATGCACAGACTTTTATGTTTTCTCGCAGCTTTTTAATGAATCATGAAGTGATTAACGATCGTGTTTCTTTGCTGTTAACTAGGACAAACAGGACTGAAGAAAAGCATAGATGATTTCTACTATCAGCATGTGTATTATCATTTATTTGAACTTGCATAAAGTGGGTTATTGCAAGACATAAGCCTGTGGTTTTGTGCCTTTAGGTATTATTGCAACCTACTTTGGCTCTTTGCTGTAAAAAAAATAAAAAGGAAAGGAAAGAAGGAAAAAGCACAGAACATTTCATTAAATATGAAAAATTAGGGAAAGTAATTGTAAGAAAGCTGCTTATGGTTGCTCGTCAGCTGTCATAGTCAGTGTATTGCTGTTTGGGGTGTATTTACACTTCAGGGATTTGGACTCTGGTCCAAACCGGCTCAAACTTATAGCTTGTTTACTTCCCAGACTGACCGTAACTGCGGGGCCTCCACTATTTGGTGCCTTTATTGTCTTTTTTTTATGTTCCTTAATCAAGGCACAGGCCAGAACACATTGGATATTTTCATCATTTTTATCCTCCATTGTTTCGCATCATTTCGAGTCCCCATTCATTGTTGCCAAGGCAGCAGCTGTTCTCCAGGGGTCGAATCAGAAACAGAGACGAGCGCCAAACCCTCAAGTGAATTCAAATTTAAGTGCCTGGCCAATTTTCTGTTCCTTTACCTCCGGAGACAATAAGTCATAAGATAATAGGCCCATTATTGTATTGTCATTACTTCCTAAATTTAACCAACTGCACTTAATTCAGCCGCATTTGAGGAGCCAAATGAGATATCCAGTATTTGAAAAAAATCCAGCTCCTCCGAGCAAACGATTTCTGGTGTGAAAACGTGAGTCATCACAACAGTTTGAGAGACAGTTATGTTTGTGAAGATGGAATCTGATGGGTTTGGGAAGTACTGATAGCAGATTTCAAGCAAGAACGACATACCTGTCACCTTTTAAAGTCCACTAAAGAGATGTATGTTCATAATTTAGCTCTAATAGAGATGCAATCAAGCAGGTCCCGAACTACAGTTATCCAACCAAGTAAGAACACTTTCATTAGAGTAAAGTCTCATTGTTGAATTAAGCTCATAGTTGTAATTATGACTGCAGCTATGGATTATTTTGTATTATCAATTAACCCTTAGAGACCCATTTAGACCAAATATTTTGTCAACAGTAGACGCCACATAGAAGAAAATACATAATCTGAAAGCTGGGAACATTATATTTCATTTGAGGTGCAGCTCAGCAGTGTGCGTCAACTTTTTAGGGTTATAAATCCATAATACACATTGTGTTTTGGTCAGGCGGCTATTGAAATTCGAACATTATGATGATGTTGTTGCTGCTTTTTTTGGGTTGATGCCATTTGTTACAGATTTGGTGCAACCATTTAATCATTTTATGCTAATTATATTATAATGATTTAAAAAGACTTTGAGGAAACACCAGAGAAAAATCCATGCTGGGATTTAGTATCTAAAAAACCTTTTTAAACTTGGATATTTACTTATATTTTGGTGATTGGATGGGAGTACTTTGGCACTGGAAACTGCTCATAAACCTCTTTCTTGACAATATAGCTAGAAATGTCTGTAGTTTGTGGGTGTAATGTTTCTTCAGGATGTGATTATTCAAAAGGTCATTGTGACAGTGACGTAAATTATTTTTATCATGTGAATAGAATTGGGCTCATTGGATCCGAGGGAGTCTCAGCTTTCCAGTCATACCCAATTTATGCATTTCCAAGACTGTTTAGGGACTCAAGTGTGCGGAAATATTCAAATACAACATTTTAGAAAAGGTGAAAATAACACATTCATTCATTCTGCTTTGGATTAGCATAAAGTGGGCATGTTTGTTAAGAGGAGACCCATGGGTGCCATACCACTTATTTATATTCACATATCTTAAGGAGAGGTCAAGGGACCCCTTTAAAAATAGCCATCTCACCAAACTTCAGCCCAACGGTGGAGCGTCATTGAGCCCCATTAGTGACCTGGTTGGTACCAATAGATGCTGTAGGTCATCTCGTTTCAGATTAATCATTATCTTCACTCTCACTTTAAATGTTGCCGTTTATCTCTCGATTGATTGATTTATTGACCGACTATTTCAGCTCTGGTTCTCATTTTTTCTCTTCTTCTGTGAACAGTTCCAGTCTTCAAAGTTCACAACCGGCCCGTCTTCAAAGTGGCTCCGTTTGAGCGGCTGTCGGCCATGAACGTCGTCAGCGCCATGGGCCTTGGCTTCCTCCTGGCCGTCCTCATCTTCATCGACCAAAACATCGTCGTCTCGTTGACCAATGCGCCGGAGAACAGGTACTGTACTGCACAAATATGCCTTCGTGCACAGAAGGAGCCTCACAAGGAAAGCATGACTTGATACATTTAGAAAACTGTCCGAAAGGATAATATTAGTGACACTTATTAGGGTTACAAATTTGTTACGCATTAACTGGCTTAAACTCTTTCCATGACCCCTAATACACCCACCAAGGACCTTTGGGATCTGCTGAAACTGGATCTTTACCCGTCTGTTAGGGAGGGAAGATTAACTGAGCCAGAAACTTGACATCTGAGTCAAATTGTCACAGTCAGGGGGCTCTGAAGAAACCTTAGAGCCAAAACACCATGTTGAGCTTTTTACCCTGTTTTTCTAAATTTGCATTGGAGAGACCACTTATAGAGCCGACAGCATCCACCAGCCCTACAGGGGAAATCTATAATGATGCGGTTTCAGCCCTTATCATCTACATTTGTTGGGTAGAAATTAATTGGCTCTAAATGTCTGTTCCAGACGAGGACTTGAAGGCAAAACCCAAAAAATTATGATTTCCAAGAATGTCAACCTCTTCAACATTGTTTTAAATATATATAACTATAAAGAACTAAACTTCACTACATCTCCCATGTGTCACTAACAATAGAACATAAGTAGAACAAAGTTGTCTATTTTTGTTCCTGCGTTTCTCCTTTGATTCTCTCATCTTCAGCATCCTTTTGTCTGGAAATAAGATCGAACCAGTTTGACTTTTTTGTTTTTGCATCGCTTCTATGTTTTCTGTCATTATTTATTTATTTAATATATCTGTCAGTACTTTGCTTGATGACCGCTTAATTACTTATCCTGAGTGAGTTACAGTGTTTAGGTTTCAATGTCATGCTCAAGGGCGCATCAGCAGTACACATAGCCGATGATCATTATGATCAGTGTGTATTGATATTTCTTTTTTATTATCATTAGTATTGCTGTCAAAACTGGAGAGACGGGGAAGATGCACAGCAGGGATCTAAAATGTTCCGTGGCATCATAAAGGTCGCGACCGTCCTTTTATGTGCAAGTTACGCTAATGTCACGCTCGGCTCAAATCATATCGATTTATGCGTTGCGTGTGTGAAAACATGGGAGACGTTTGCATGGCACGTTTATGGTCCATTAATTCAACGATGAACGAGAAGAATTAGTGAAACATATGAGCGAGTTTAATCAGGTTGCGTTAAAGGGCGCCGCTGACCTCAGGAGAGTGATGCCCTTTTTTTTAGTGTGACTGGATGCTAATTTTCCTTTCACATCTCTATCTGTGTGTGTGTGTGTGTGTGTGTGTGTGTGTGTGTGTGTGTGTGTGTGTGTGTGTGTGTGTGTGTGTGTGTGTGTGTGTGTGCGTGTGTGTGTGTGAATGAACACCAGTTTTCCTCTGAGTGGTTCGCTGCAGCGTGTTGCTGTCGAGTATAACGGTTGTGTTGCTCCTCAGGTTGCTGAAGGGCACGGCGTATCACTGGGACCTCATGCTCTCTGGGCTCATCAACATACTGATGTCGGTGCTGGGGTTGCCCTGGATGCACGCCGCCTTCCCGCACTCCACCCTCCATGTGCGCCAGCTGGCTTTCGTGGAGCAGCGCGTGGAGGGAGGGCACCTCTATGAGACGTGAGTTCCCCGCCCGCTCGCCGCCGCCGCTAATCAGACCCTCAATTAAAGGTTGTCTTCCGAGCATGTGGAGACTGGTAATTTTGTGTTGCAGGCTACAGTATCCTGCTCTCCCCCTGATTGCATGATTGCTATGTGACTAACCATCTTATCTCCGGGTGGAAGAGGTGAAGGAGCTTTTAAGTGATGAGAGGATTAGGTTCATCACTACGGCCACGCAGATATGTGCAAAGTTATAGTTAGCGCATATATTCAGGATTTCGGAAGTAGTCAAGTGTGGTAAGAAGGCGCGGGGGGGTGGAGGGGCCAGCAATCGTCTGTAAGAGCAGGAGATCTAATTAGAGATATTGATTGTCGAAAAATTCGCAATTTAGGCTTCTTGGGAGTATGCCTGGGAATTTATATTCGAAATTTCCTGATTGTCCAAGAACATTTGCCAAAGTGGCCAACCTTTCTAATGTGGTAACATTTCAAAAGTAAGTAATATACTTTTAGAGCACGTTTCAAGAGCAAAGTGATCCAAAATAAAGATAAAGCAGGAGACATAGAATACCCTCTTAAAGCAAAGGTTGGTTATGTTGAGAAACTAGTAAGAGTACGCTAGATTTTTAAAATGATCCCAAAATGAAAGTAGCTTGCAGCACTCGCTCCAAAAGTTGCATAACCTTGCGAGAAAGTTGCCAAGTCGGCAAAACAAGCCGGTCCCTTCAGGCCTGCCTCCAAAGCCGTGAATTTAGTGATTGGACGGTTTTATTACGGTCCTGCGACAGCCACAGATACCGGAATTGTTTCTATTCTTTAGTCAGAGCGTTTGATTCATTCATTGCTGTTTTCAACAATTTCAACAAATATAGCAAAACATGTTTTTGAAGAAGATCACCAACCCTAGCTTTAAGAAGAGAAAACACAACAGAAATAGCACTAAATGAAAATTACTCTAAGGTAAAGTTTTGTCCATGAGTTGTTCACCCGGAGACACATTTGCCTTTCTAAGATTGTTTAATTAGAATAATTTCCAGAGGCCTAAAGAGGTATAGAAAGGTCAAGAAAAAGAAAAAAGGTGGGCTAGAGGAAGAATTGTCTCAAAAATCTTTTTCTTTTCTTCTACTTTTCTATCGCTCTAATTATCCTGCAACCTCACCCATTTATCTCCTGACCCAATGTGGGCCTCAACCCTCAGGTTGGGAGCCACTTATTTAATGAAGTGTTTGGCTTTTGCAGATTCACGCTTCTCTGGACAGGATAAGTGGACGGATGGATGTTTCAATTACACTTCATGCAATACATCAAGTATTCAAACCTAATTATCCATGTTGTCATCAAAAACTACTGATTGGTCCGCTTAGCTCACGCTGGCCTAACTTTTCTGAGTGAAGGAAGTTTCTCCATCGTGTTGGATCAAAGTCAGTTCCAATGCCTGTTTATTTAATGAGGTGTCCTAAATACAGTTTTTTTGTTGTTCTTTTTTTACAAAAATCTGCATTTTGTTCATCATAGTCCAGATGTATGAGACATATATTTCTCACACTCAAAGAAATTTGCTCAGCAAAATTGAGAATTTCTCAAATGGAAAATGTGCGAGAACACTGATAAGAAAACCCTGGAATAGAAATGTTGTCTGTTGCATTGTACGGAAGGATTGTGCGCTCTCCAGTAAACCCTTCACTTGTGTGTGTTATTGTGCGCGCGCTCGTGTGCGTCCCCTCAGTATCGTCCAGGTGAAGGAGACCCGGCTGACGTCTCTGACTGCCAACATCTTCATCGGCGTGTCGGTGCTGCTGCTGCCTCTCCCGCTGCAGTGGATCCCCAAACCCGTCCTGTACGGCCTCTTCCTCTACATCGCCCTCACCTCCATCGACGGAAACCAGATGTGCGACCGCATGGCTCTCCTCCTCAAGGAGCAGGTGAGAAAGTGTGTGTGTGAGAAAGTGTGTGTGAGAGGGTGAGTGAATAAATGTGTGTGTGTGTGTGTGAGACCATATGTCGATGCAGGGCTCTGCAGATCAAACGGTTGACTCTGCGCCCGCCGTTGGAGGAGCAGACCTGAGTCAAATAATATTTGCAGGTGGTTTCTAAACGCTCCGCTTCTTCTACTACTGCTCTTAAAATGGTCAGTCTGATTAATATATGAAACCAACATTTTGGACAATACTTTTCCCGAAGAGGAAATCTCTTTTCTTGTGTCTCTTCTCCTGTGTGTCCGATTTAACCTTCCTACTGGAGGTAGTCTCCCCTTAACTCCACACTTCACACACTGTCACCTCTAAATGGCAGTGAGGGGTAACTGTTCAAAAAATTATGAATAAATCACTGGAAAAAGCATTTTGCTTATTGTTACTTCCCCTGGATGTTTGAGCTGCATCCCCATATGCAATCACAATATCCAACATGACAGGAACAAGACGGAGAGACTCCCAGTCTCTGCTTTAACAGGAAGCCTCAGCCTGATCTGGACAAACAGAAACAGGACAGGAGACATGAGGCCTGTGAATCTGCCTCGGGAAACAAAATAAACCCCACGTGTCGCCAGCCGTGTTTCCAAAAATGCGCGCAGGTTGTAACTAACGCTGGTACACAGTTTTATCGGCATGTGGTAGTTTTGGGATTTATCAACTCCTGTTGTTGCAAAGATTCATACCTGACACCAGATCAGTCGTGGGAGATGAATATGTTTTTGTTGCTGCTCCACTCAGACTGGAGAGACAGGTGTATTTTTACATAAAAGCCCGGTTTTAAAAATAATATCAGCTGCTTCTCTCCTGCCCCCCACCTCGCACATTCACACTGGAGACCCCTCGTGCTATGAATAGACTCTCTAAGACAACATCCACAGAAGGCTAAGTGTTATTTATGATCTAAAAGCCGCTGTGCACTTCTCAGAGGTGTGTGGGCCGTCCTCTTCCCTTCGTCATTTCTGTGAGACAGCAGGAGACCTGAGGACAGTGAGGGAAAAGAACCTCGGGGTAGATTGTGTTTTTAAATCTGTCCTGATCCTCTCGCCTCCTGCAGACTTCTTACCCGCCCACCCACTACATCCGCAAAGTGCCCCAGAGGAAGATCCACTACTTCACCTTCCTGCAGATGATGCAGCTGCTGGTGCTGTGCACGTTCGGCATGTACCCGATACCGTACATGAAGATGATTTTCCCTCTGCTCATGATCATGCTAATTCCAATCAGGTACGACCTTGGCGACATTTTGTGGGCACTGTATGTTTCTGTTGTTGTCAACACCTCTTATCTCTCAAAACCGCACATTTTGTCCAAATAAAGTTGACAACTGTAGTTTTTTTTCATTTCCTAATTAATTTTAATTTCATCCAATTGAATGTTTTTAGTCTATAACAAGGTTTAATGTATTTCAGCTGGAAACATCTGGCAGTTCAGTCGAGATACAAATGTGTTTGTGCTGCAGGTCATCTGCTCAGTCTCACTAAACAAAATGTGTGAAAACAGTGGGTGTAGTGCACTGCATTATATATGATATTTGGGAATTCACAGAATAATTTACAACACTTTCCTCGTCTCTGTTTGGCGCATGAAACCAGTGGAATATCTGCAATACAAACTGATGCTTTGCACCTGAAAAACTGTTAAACTTTAAAGAAAGCAAACCATCTTCATTCATCTACTTTTTAAGCATTAGTGTTTGTAACAATTTGGTTTGATTACATAATGTCCATTTTTTTTTTACTAAACATTGATCAGTTTTAACTAATTTATCAGTTTTATTTAAGATTGTTTGTACCATACCCAAGTTTACTGAAACTACCACACCTATTACACATCAGTGTTAAAGTACTGAGCAGCATTCAAGCTCACAAACCTGCACAAATGAGACGAAAAAGAAACCGTAGCTCTCCAAGGCACCCGCAAAGGATGAAATGTACCCGTAGCTGCGCAGTCAATTAAATAGCTTCTCAGTCCTCCTGTGCTATTTTGCACCTATTTAAATTAGGTAATATGCAGACAGTCAGTGCAAAATTGTCCCTTTTCTATGCAAATGAGCCTCATTGCAAAAAAAAATCTAATTCACAAAGATCGGCGCTCATAGCCGCACGCAGTTACAGGGATGTTATTAGCGTCCTCAGAGACTTGGTGGTAACTGAAGTGTATTCATAAGCGATCATCACGGCAGCAGTGATTGTAGCCAGGCGACGCCATCGCCCATGTCTGCATGACACTAACAAACTAATTTGAGTTGGGATGCAGTGGCACGATGTAATGGAAGTTGTGTCATGGAAAAATATAAGCTACATGTCATTTTTGAAAATACAGAAAAATAGAATAAAAATAATAAGGTTATTACTTAATACAAAAGGATAAAGAAATTGTTTCTTCCCTCTGCAAATTGCACTCAGCTGCAAAACGTTATGGGCGCGTTCACGCTGTAATCTTTTATCTCGACATCTTCTGTGAACGTGACCTTCAGGCCAGGGCTGGAGTGGGGCCACTTTTCAGCCCGGGAATTTCAGGCTCAAGACCGGCCCACTTTTTCCATGGTAGTGGAAATTGGATAAATGAAGCAACAGTTCAGCTCTTACTATCCTGTAGTTTTTTTTTTATTAATACCATGGTCCAACAAATAATGTAAAGGTTAAATACAACAATAATAATCCACTAAAGATGAGATTTTAATAAAAAAATATTCCACTATTCCACATTTGAAACGTATCCCACTCTTCAACAAAGAGGCATATTGAACTAATGTTTACAGTTCAACTCACAGTACAGTATACAGTTACCTTGTGAATAGCACCAACAGCACGCAGGTCTCCGCTGCCACTGTGCACACTCACCTGGATTTGATCTCTTGTACTAGTGAGGAGGAAGTGATGGATCTAATCTGATAAGATCTGTCATTCAGATGATGTGGTGTTTTGTTTTGCCTGTTTTTTTTCTCAGTGCCGGTCTAACAACTGACATGGATTCTGTCTGCTCTGTGTTTAGGAACAACGTGCTTCCTCATGTCATTGAGGCCAAATACTTGGACATCATGGATGCCCAACACATGTAGCTACAGATGGAGACGAGTTCTGGATCTACAAATAGACGTCTGGAATTAAACAAATAAAAAAAGGGAATGAGGGAATGAGGATTAAAAAAAAACAAAAAAACATATTTTTCAATGCAAAACTGTACGAACGCAAAAAGGAGATATATCGTCTGTTTTGATTTTTGTATCTGATAAGAACATTCTTACAGGTGAAGCACTGGAAATTGTGGGAATTCGCGTGAGACAGAGAGATGAGAGCTGTGTGGGAAATATATTCCAACCGTGGACAGACTACATCTCTCTGGGGGAAAGTTCTACCGAAAAAAAATAATACAGGAGTGTCCAGAGCTCCCCGTTTCCCCTCCGCTTGACCCGGTCAGCTAGTTCAGTGCCATATATACCTCCATGTTCTCCTCTCATACCTTTACATTTTATGGTAACATTTTACAATATTCTTACTGGAGTGTATTCAGCTGTGTGTTAAGCTATGGGTAAGTGCTTAAAGTACTCACTAATACTGTGTAAGTAATACAAATGCTGCCGATGTGAATTGTAGAGCACGTAGAAAGGTGTAATGGCACAATGTAAGTTTGAACAATATCTTTTTTTTGACACTTTGCACTCACATTGTGTTTTTACACTGTCATTCAGGTAAATTCTACATACTTACGCTGTGTTGATAAGTACTTAAGTACTGGTAAGAACGCTGCATTTAGGCAACTGTAAAGTAAATCTGTACCTTTTTCTGTCATTGTGCAGTGTTAAAACCTTTACATTCCTACACCTTTTAGCTGTGATCGCCCTTTTCTATGAAGGGCACGTGCATATTTAGTTTCTAAGTCATTCCAACAACTATCAGCGTTCATGAAGGCGGAAAAAGAAAAGTGTGTGTGTGTGTGCGTGCATTTATGTGTGTGTGTGTGTGTGTGTGTGTGTCTGTCTGTCATCGGCACATCACTAATCTGTCCTTCACTAGCTTCCTGCCAGCTCTTTCAAAAACCTCATTTTTAAGGTGGAATTTAAGTACTCAGCCGAATAAAATAAAACACATTCCACAGGTGTATATGTAATTATTTAGAACGACAGCACAAACCAAAACATATAGTGAAATCTTTATCAAATTATGAATATATTAGAATATATTATGGAATTATACAAAAAAAAGTATTTTAGGTTGAATTCAAATAGAGTATGTATTTATCATGATGACAGTTTTATTTTTAACTTTTAATTACTATATGAGAATTTTGTGTGTTGAACCCGAACTTTAAAGTAAAGTGTACTTCTCTGTTTGCTCCTTTACATTCCATGGTTACTGATTCTTGTATTTTGAGTGTCTTGTCTCACATCCGGTGTTTACATATCAAAGTCCCTTCCCGCTTCATGTCAAAGTCCAACACAGTTCTGATGCATTGCTAGTAAAGACGAAAGTCAAGTAAACGTAAAATAAAAACAACAAAAAACAAGAACAAAAAAATATTTGTGAGCTTTGGATTCAACCAAATGCATTTATTTTTTATTTTCGTGAACACGTGTTCAAAGATGAGTTTTAGAATAATCTGGTCTTGTTTTCTATTTAGATGTTATGATTAGATCGATGCTTGCAAACGTTGTCATGTAATAATCCAGACGTCTGGAAAGATTATCTTGTTTATAATACAAAAACACAAAAAAAAAGTAAATTTCTAAGCAAGCGCTGGTTTTGCTTAAAGCATGACTCATCTGGGTTTTTGATATGATGTTATGCCGATAGACATGTATCCTACACAATGCGGGAAGAAAAAAAAGTAGCAAGTCAAACAGTAACTTCTCAATAAACTGAATGCAACGCTCAATATTCAGCAATACTGTGTATAAAAATAGAACTTCACGGGTGCGATCCGGGTTTCCCAGTGAAGGCAAAAGACAGGCCAGCCGTATTTTTAAGACACAAACTTGTCGGTCCAAAAAAAATAAAAAATGCTCTGTGCTGATTCAACTATTGCACACAAAAAAATAAAGTTTGCCTGTCATTAAGGCATCCACAGTGCTGGATTTTATTACTTGCTTTCCCAATATCCAAATGGCAGCTCCCTCATGCAGTTCTGTTCAACTTTGTCTTACAGATGTAAGAAAGATGTCCAATTTGAGCAGATGTCTCACGACGAGATAGCAAGGCTTGAAAGGAAAGCTTGACGGCATTTGCATAATCGTTGGATTAAGGCTTACTGGTTGAGAGAGGAGAGCGATTGTGAGGTATGAAGTAATATGTACAGTTTGCAATGCA
The DNA here is from genome assembly GCA_038501785.1 of Myoxocephalus aenaeus. Taxonomy (NCBI): domain Eukaryota; kingdom Metazoa; phylum Chordata; class Actinopteri; order Perciformes; family Cottidae; genus Myoxocephalus; species Myoxocephalus aenaeus. The sequence continues at coordinate 2,437,610 of JBAMJR010000015.1, forward strand.
GAGTTTAGTTTGTATCATGTATCCATTATAATCCATGGCAAGGTATTAGTTTCAAACTTTGGACCGAGTACAGCGATTTAACCATTCTTCTTCTTATGTGACAGTATTGTTGTTGTTCCTCGATATCTTCTCTGTACTGATGATCTTTGGAATAGCAGCAAACAACTCTCAGAGGACTTAACATTGGATTCAGAGCGATAGACATACGACTCAGTTTGTGAAACCTTGACTCCCCCTCTCGTAAATTGGATTTGTTTGAAAATTGCGTACTGTGGTGTTTCTTTTTTTCTTTCCTTTTTCCTGATTTCATATAGCCTACTTTTTCTAATCATGAATGTAAGGTGTGGATTTTTATATAGCATAATAATTTAGGTGTCAAACAGAATCTGTAATTTTGTCAAAAAGATCAGCTATATTTGTAAGCTGTAATATGTAAAAATGAGAAAAAAATGGTTATAAAACAGAATGTGTTGGTTTACTATAGTATATATACTGTACACTGAAAAAGAGAGACTATCTCAAGCTGTTTGCCAAATAAAAAGTAGTAGTGACGTAAATATTTGTGTGCTTGTGTTCATTGAGGTGTTTGTCCGTGATACACTGCTTCTGGGTGCACTGAGCTCCACCGCCAACATGCGGGCAATGCTCATAGTTGTTTAGCCTCTTTTTGTCGTATTTTTGGTCTTTTTGTAGTAGTTTTGTGCTACTTTGTACTTGTTTTTAGTCTTTCTGTATTTTATGTTTGTTGTTGTTTTGTGTCTTTGTGTGGGTTTTCTGTCTCTTTGTGGTTGTTGTGCGTCTCTTTGTTGTCATTCTGCCTCATTTTGCAGCTGTTTTGCATCTCATTGCAGCTGTTCTGTTTTTCTCGTGGTCATTTTGAGTCTCTTCCTGGTTGTAATGCGTCTCTTCGAGTGACATTTTATAGGTAAAGGCCTCTGGCACTTTGGGCCCCTGGGCCTGTTCCCGTTCAGAAATCCATCCATGAGTTTATTACTTACTTAATTACAAATTGATGTTGTTGATCCCCTTGCGCTATCGCCAGGACAACATTTCTAAGTTTTTCCATTAAAGGTACCACAAAATGTCAATAGGTCTAAATAAATGCATCACATTAATGAATTTACACTCAACAAGATACTCTCTTTGTGCAGAAATAAGTTATATTCCAAGTGGAACTCCAAAAAGTCTCAAACCTCGAAACCTTTTATCAACCAAAATGTTATAATATAGTCACATATTTAAAGCTGGCATTTATATCTAGTCAGACTTTGATCACATTGTTCCTGATTTCAGTCAACATTTTGCATATTTTAACTGTATTTTATTCAGGAAAAGGTTTTTTCAATTTTTTTCTGTTTTAACAGAATTTAATCTTTTGCCTTTTCCTTTAATGAAAAAGTGTATTTTTATTCCCCACAAGGACACAACTGAGAACACAGGATGAACAGTATACAGAGAAGAGAGGTTTAAATCAATTTCTTTCTGCATAACACATTAAAAACGCATGACTCTCATGGGTGAAAACTATCAAATTGATTCCTCTGCACCAGCTCTCTCTGATGTCTCTCCCAAAGATGAAATGACAACAGCACCCTTTGTTGTCCACAATAAAAACTATCAAGATCCAATTAGCAGATAGACTGTAATTAAATCTACAGAGCAAATTTGCAGCCCTCTAGAGAATTAACCCTTTGTATTTTGGATACTTTAATCTTGCACCACCCTCAGAAGAAATCTCATAACCTAATCTGAATGTTGTGAAAATTGCTGAGCTCAGTCATGCTTCCAAAGGGATGAACCTTTTAAAGTGTACTGACCCCATGGCTTTTCCTCTGGCGCCACCCTCAGGACAAACTATAGATGTTCTCTCTCACTGAAAATCATCAGTGTGAAGGTGCATTGTGGTATTTTAGATTTACATCATTAGATATATCACACAGAAACAATCCTCCAAAAACCATGCAGCACACAGGGAGCCTCTCAGAGTGCTGTCCAGTGCCCCGTTGTCAAATATATGGAAGCCAATTAATACCAGTTAAAGACAAAAAATACAAGATAAAAACTTAAGTGTGATAATACAAATGGTAAGTCATAAATATGAGATAAACAATGTCAGAATTATTAACTCATAATTCTGACTTTTAAGGTCATAATTATACATTTTGGATGGGGGATCCTCTCAGAGTGCTGTCCAGTGTATTTTTGACTATCTAATAATTTTTTACTTTTTATACTGCAATTTTTACTTTTCATCTCATAATCATGAATTTCATCTCAACATTATGCCTTTCTTTGTCATCATTTCAACTTTTTAATTGATCATTTTAACTATCCCATACTCTTTTTGTATTGTAATTTTCACAATTATGAGTTTATTCGCATAATTATTACTTTAATCTCATAATTATTACTTTATATCTCTCAATTTTAATGTATTCATTCCTAATTATTACTTTTCAGGTAATAATGTCGTCTTTTTTTATCTCAAAACTTTTTACATCGTAAATTCGATTTATTATTTGATAATTAGGACTTAACATGTGAATAATACAATTATCAAGCCAAATTGGCTTCCATACAGGCAGGATTAATGTGTGTTTGCTTTTAAAGCGCCTTACTTAACTTCCTGGTGCAGAGGGGAAACATGTCTGCCTGCCTGCCTCTCTCTCTGTGGGCCGGGTCATGAGGCTCCAGGGGTGGGTCTCCTTCAGGAAGCTCGCAGCTGGATTCGCCTCCCCAGCATCCCGCAGCCAGAAACACGCGTGTCCGCCCCGTCAGTCCGCCGCTAGCATGGCAGAGGAGGCGAAGAAACTGGCCGCTTACGCCGCCGTGGACAACCACGTCCAGGTACAGTGGACCGTGACCGCGTCCCTGTTGGTCAACATGTGCACACGTGTTCAGCTAGAAGTGTGCACCAGCTCGGTTTGTAGCCTCGAGACCCAGAAGCTAGCTTGCTAACGTATTGCATTGGTTACCTAACTAGCACGGTTCTGAAGGGATTTAGCTCGGTGTTCTGCGTGCTTTGTGGGCTAACTTTGTCCGGCATTAGGGACTAAATATACCAGCCGTATCTTACATCATATGTGTTTGCCAGGAACACGTCCAGTGTGGTTTTAAGGGATGCTCAAGTGAAAACGGATGAGCTAACGTGTTGTGCAGGATTTACACGTGCAGCCTGCACATGCATGTTGTTGCATTGTGGGTTATGCATGCACGTAATCGATATGAAATCCCAGTTTACAATTTGTATAATGGCCACCGTGATAGATTTTAACACAAGGACAGTTTGGGTCATGAAATGTCAGCTCCAGGAAGTGGCCAGAATAATAACTATAATATGAAATGCAAGAAAAACAACTGTCCTAAAATAAATCCTTATTTATATATTTGTTTTGTTGACCTGCAAAGAAAAGTATTTTGCTTTTATATCCATTGTATTTTTTTTAGGCTGTTTGTATATATGTGTGTGTGTTCAAGCTATAACAACAAATACACACACTTTACTATAACAACTCTTATTGTGTCCATTGCTGCTGCTTCAATTCAAAACACCTCCAGTCAAACTGATGCCAACTTATTGCAGTTTATTTTTTTTGGTTCCTGGACACTTTTTCAGGGCCTGGTGTGACATGTTGCATCAGTTTGAGTTATTTCCTGTCTCTCTCACAGAACAACCAGGTGGTTGGAGTTGGCAGCGGATCAACCATCGTCTACGCTGTGGACAGATTAGGTGAGTAAAACCATTATTATTCTGTTTTTAGATGTAGTCTACGAGGCATCTGATGTCTCCGATATAAGTCCTCACCAACTGATTGTGTCTTTCAGACAGTGACTTGACCCGAGGAAGGTTAAAGCCCACTGCTTCTTTTTTTTCAAATTAAAGTTGAGTCCGCTAATGCTGCGTTCACACCAAACGTTTACCGCGTCAGTTTACTTGCTCGAATCTCCGTGAAAAGAGCTATAATTTCCGCTATCGACCATGGAATACATAACCACTAGTTCTGCTTTATACTTGTTGTGGAAGTCCCAAAAACGTCGGAACATCAAACTCCATGGTGTCTGGGTTCATAATATTATCCGTAGTCCCACAACAGCGTCTGAATGACGGCCGCTACTTCAGGCGGAGCAGCAGCAGCAGTTTGATTCAGCAACAGCAAGATGGCGGTGATGACAGGTGGAGCTTCTCAACGCTGATTGGCTGAGGCAACTTTGCGACACGTGATTTTTTTTCTTTTTTTTTTCTTCGTCCGAGTTGGAAAATTTCAACTCGCGCAAATTCGTGCCGCCTCAAACGCTCTGTTCGCCCCACGTCAAACGCGCTATTCGCACCGCCCGCCGGGGGAAAAAACTTTTTACGCAACCTATCGCGTCTGTGCATTGACTTTGCATGTAATCTACTCGCGCCGCGTTTAGCATTAGGCTGTTTATGCGTTGTAAAATTTAGTTTTTCAGCTCTATATTACACAAGTGAAAATCATAATAAATACAGCAATATTTAGATTGTTAATACCAGGGCTTAAAGGCTAGTTTGGAGTGTTAACCTACAGTCAGTAATACACTGACTGTGGATGAGTACCTCATGCAACCTCACTTTAAAATCTCCAAACTGTCCCTTTTTTAAGGTAAAAACATTCATGATCCCTTTTTTTATTTTTAACATTGTGTACATGTTTCTTCCAGCTGAGAGAGTGCGTCAGGAGAAACTCAACATTGTGTGTGTGCCCACCTCCTTCCAGGTTGGTTTGAGAGAATTCATCTTACTTGTAGACCAGCAGGCTTCTCATTATTGTCTTCCTGTATACGCAGCATTTGGCAACAGCCTGCGCTGTAACGGTGTGGCTTCATTACCACACACAGTCTTCTCTTCTTTCTTTTTGTTGCATGTAAATGAAACCTTTATTCAGAGTGACTTGCAAGAGAAGATGCATTAATTTATAACTGTTCATGTATTTCACAAACGGGCCTTTTTCTAAAATATAAAAATGCACAAATTTCAAACGGTGAAGCTGCTTCTGGTCGTCACATTTCGTCCCGTCTCCCTGTTCTTCCTCCCACAGGCTCGTCAGCTGATTCTGCAGCACGGCCTCGCGCTGTCTGATCTGGACAGGCACCCAGAGGTATGACGAGCTCGGCACAAATGCATCTGAAAGCCTCAGAAACGAGGAAGGGCCACAATATGTTGGCTCTCCAACACTGTCAGCTTCAATTGGAGCGTTGTGGAAAATTATGGCTGAGCGACTGCACACCAACAACAACGCATGAATGATGGAGCTGTAGAGAAATTATTCCTTTGCTTTTTTGTCTGCTGTAATAAGTTTACGCCGCTCCCACGCAGCTGGACGTGGCGATTGACGGAGCAGACGAAGTGGACGCAGACCTGACGCTGATAAAAGGTGGAGGGTGAGTATGGTTGGATACCGACGGCAGAGCTCGGCCAGCGCCTCCTCTGGTTTCTGTCTCACGCTCTCCTCCCTTTGTCTCACAGCGGCTGCCTGACGCAGGAGAAAATTGTCGCCGGCTGTGCGAAACACTTCGTTGTCATCGCCGACTTCAGGTTTGTGTTTGCTGATTTAACTCGAGGGGAGAAGTTTAATTGCTGTACAAAGTGTTTCTGCCGGCCCTCAAATGGAAAAAGGGGATGAAATTGTATGTATTGGCTGTTTTTTCTTTTAAGAAGCTGAAGTTTTCTGCCTTTTTAAGAAGTTTGTATTACCTCTTAGTCAATTATACAATTAACTAAATACTTATTTAGTCGATGAGTATTTTTTATTTATTTTCATAAATACCTTTTTCTCCCTAGCCCTGGTTGAGAACCACTGCTCTATACAGTGTGCCTCTGGGTTTTGGAGTCACTCTGAGAAACGTCACCTACTCGACATGTCTCTTACTTCTCGTATTTTTCCTCACATGACCTATTGTGTGAACAAGTTAACTTGTTAGCGCTCTTATAAAATACAGGAAGCGCTGTAGTTTAGTTTAATCTGCATCTGTGTGAGGGGTCTTGAAAAACAGCCCAGATTTGGTTCTTGTCTTCCTCTCTCAGGAAGGACTCCAAGGCTCTGGGCCAGCAGTGGAAGAAGGGAGTTCCTATTGAGGTGATCCCCATGGCGTACGTCCCTGTCTCCAGGACGATAGCCAAACGCTTCGGAGGGGAGGCCAACCTGCGGATGGCTGTCAGTAAAGCAGTAGGTGTTCTTCGTTTTACTCTCAGCTTTGATTTATTGTTGCTCCTGGGTGTATTTCAGAATGTTTGTTTTCATACATACGGTTGGATCCCTCTGGCTCTCGTTCCCGGGGAAGTCCTGTGGTCCAGGTGACGACCTCCAGTAGCACTAAGTGGGTCCCCGCTTTGTTTGTCTTGTGCGAGCGCGCACGCTGGTGACGCAACGCTCATTTCCACCAATGAGGTTCACACCACTCGACTGGTGGGAACTGGTGCCGCAATGTGCAGGCGACGGTCGTGAAGAAGAAGACTTTGCTAACGTTGAATGTGGAAGGAAATGCGTTGAACACATTTAGAAGTGCACTTTTGTTTGTTTACAAGAAGACTCCAAATGGCAAAAAGACAAAAATGACCCTTGCACTGTATTTGCCTCCCTACCAGTCGGAAGAGTAGAGCGACCGTTTAATGGTTAACTTCAGTTCTTTTAAAATGAACCCAACAAGAGACCAGAGAGTGCGTTTCTTACTCGGGCTCCTCGTGTTTCTTTCTTTTTTTTTTTTTTTTTTTTTTTTGGGGACTGACTGCTGGGAAGCAGTTTGTGAAGTCATGATGATCACAGGTGTGTTATTTCACCAACATTGGCCTCATAGTTGCACTTGGTTACTAAATTACTGCAAAAGGGCACATACTGTAGAAGTTTATTTTTCAACTGGTCAAGATAAAGGAATGTGTCTGTTCCGCTTCACAGTTATCTAGACTCAGCTCAATAAAATGGGCGTTTCTAGGTTAAACACACACTGCCAAGTCACACACAAGTCACGTAACTGCTGTTACTTTGGAAAAGCTGCAATCGATTATTTATCACAAGATTTGAGTTGTTTGGTTTGTTTAATACTCGGTGTTATGAACACACTTCTGTGATTTATGAACAGACTTGCAGCCTTCTGGGTGTTAGAATAAAAAATAAAGCTTGTTACTGAGTTTTTGTCGTTCTGGCTCTCAGGGTCCTGTGGTCACAGACAACAGCAACTTCATTCTGGACTGGAAGTTTGAGCGCGCCGAGAACTGGAAGGAAGTCAACACTGCGATCAAGATGATTCCAGGTGAGGAGCTGGCTCTCGGTTTATTAAGGCTGAAGCGGCTGCCGCCACGTCGTTGTGACACACGACCACAGACTGTATGTAAGAAGTGGACATAGTCGTTGTGACTCCGAGTGCCCGCCTCATATTGTTTTGTTGCGCAACTGATGAACAGAAGTTACCATAATTGGAGGAGTGACGTAGAGACACCGCATATGTGTCTGGTAGCGGCAGCAACCTGTCAATTACAGTAAGCCCCGCCCTAAAGCATAATCCTCTTTATGGTCTATTTGAACATAATTTACTAAATTAACATCATGGTGCATTTGAAGAAGACTTGAAACTAGAGATTAAGACCATGAACTCATGTTTACAATGAGAAGTAGGGTCATTTTCTTATAGGCTTCTATACAACCAAAGGAGTCGCCCCTTGGTGGTCAGTAGAGAGAATGCAGGTTTTAAGACCCTTCCACATCGGCGTCATTCTTCAGAACTGGAGGTTGCTGCCTGCATACAACCTCCGAGAAATGGGAAGCAGTAGTGTGAAACTTAAATGAGACAAAGCCAGCCAGCTTTGTCTCATTTATCTTATTCGTAATGCTCATAATAATGAAGGTTTGTCTTAAATGTTGGTTGTGTTTATAATGTGCTTCTACACCGCGTTCCACATTATTAGGCAAATTGTATTTAAGGGTCATAAACATTCATTTTTTGGTTTTTCAATGAAACTCATGGATGGTATTGTGTCTCAGGGCTATTTGGATGGTTGAAATCATCCAAATAGTAATAATAATAATTAGTTTGCCAGGTGAGCCCAATCAAAGGAAAACTACTTAAGAAGGATGTTCCACATTATTAAGCAAGCTACATGTTTCAGGCAAAATGGGGAAGAAAAAGGATCTCTCTGCTGCTGAAAAGCGGCAAATAGTGCAATACCTTGGTCAAGGTATCACAACATTGGATATTTCCAAAAGAATTGCGCGTGATCATCGGGTAGTGGATGGTTGGTGAATGGCCACCATGTCCCAACAAGGCTGAGACGTCAACAAGGAGGTGGCGGAGTCATGTTTTGGGCCGGAATCATGGGGAGAGAGCTGGTAGGCCCCTTCAGGGTCCCTGACGGTGTGAAAATGACCTCGGCAAAGTATGTAGAGTTTCTGACTGACCACTTTCTTCTGTGGTACAAAAAGAAGAACCGTGCCTTCCGTAGCAAAATCATATTCATGCATGACAATGCACCATGTCATGCTGCAAAGAATACCTCTGGGGCATTGGCTGCTATGGGCATAAAAGGAGAGAAACTCATGGTGTGGCCCCCATCTTCCCCTGACCTTAACCCTATTGAGAACCTTTGGAGCATCATCAAGCAAAAGATCTATGTGGGTGGAAGGCAGTTCACATCCAAGCAGGTGCTCTGGGAGGCTATTATGGCATCCTGCAAAGACATTAAAGCAGAAACTATCAAAGAACTCACAAGTTCAATGGATGCAAGAATTGTGACGTTGATATCAAAGAAGGGGTCCTATGTTAACATGTAACTTGACCTGTTAAGATGTTTTTGATTCAAACTTTTCTTGATTTCAGTAAATATGACCTCCTAATGCTGCAAATTCAACAAATGACAATTTTTTGTTCTTTACAACCTATAAAATATCTTGAAATTCTGAAATTCTGCATAATAATTTGGAACACTGCATTTTGAGTTTATTTTTGAAAAAAATACTGTTATTAGGAGGTTTGTTCAATAGAATTTGACTTATACTCTAACAGTTGATGACTTGAAAATGATACTGACTGACTGTGCATTACTATTTAGGAAAATCTGAGCAAAGTGTAATTTGCATAATAATGTGGAACGCGGTGTAATTTAAAACTCTGGTAATCATTGTGTGTGTGTCCTCTTCAGGTGTGGTGGAGACGGGGCTTTTCGTCGGCATGGCCGAACGGGCCTACTTCGGGATGGAAGATGGGACCGTGCAGGTTCGAGATCCTCCAGTCAACTGAAGAGTCTGTCCACTTCCTCTACCAATGACCTCACTTTACCCCACAAGTGCCGTGTTTTCACCCGGCTGCGTTTGGCCGGAGCTGCACAACTGGACAAACACCTGTCGCGGGGACGTTTTCACACATCTCAAAACAAGTCACTGCTGAGGATCACTTGGTTTGTCTCATCCTGAAAGTGGTGCTTCTGCCACTGTGAGTTTTAAAGTGCCTGATGAGTAAAGTCAAGTGCATCTGATGTCAAGTGCATCTTATATATATATATATATATATATATATATATATATTATTTTTTTTTTCTTTCAGTCTGTATTGGTGCTCAGTTGTTCTCACTGGGAATGTTGTCTCTTCCTGTAATTAGCAGGGTCTGCAGAGCTGTGGTTCTCAACCAGTGTGGTGAATCACTGCATAATGAAACTAAAGTGTGCCTTGAGATTATATTTTAAATCCTATTAAGAGAAATTATGCAATTAAAGTTACATTTAAACGATCATACGTCAAGCTGTTGTCCTCTGCTGGGTCCACTCGTCAAGGCCATTAGATCGCAGAAAGAATCTGAAGTCTGCTACGCCATCGAGAAATTGTACTTGTCAAGAAATTGATTTCTTGAATTAATATGCTAATTTAAACTGGGGCCAAAATATTAATGAGATTTTTGACAATTAAGGGAAACCCTGTGGTGCATGTATGAAACTTCCATTATTTGGTTATCGGGGGACAATAATCCAGAGTTGTCCACACACTGTACAGCACAGAGGTGGGCTGTGATGAATATGATTTAGATGCTATCAGCTTTTAAACGTAGACGTTTAACACGTCGTTTGAACAATAGAGAAACAAAACACTTTGAAAGTTACCGATTGGCCTCTGCACCAGAAAAGGGTTTAGAATCACCAAACACAAGGACATGGTGGAATTGTTCTCTTTGTAAGACCATGCACTTCCTGTTTTATCTCTGAAATGTAGCAGCACAGTTCCTTACTCCTGAGTTGTTTTTTCAGCAGTTCTTGGATAATTTTGTGACATACTGGTTTGTTTGTTCATAATTTTAATGGTTCAGCCCCACGTGCTCACACATGTGCATCCTCTTTTACTAGGAATTGCACTTGAAGACCTGGACAAGACCGTACCTGGACGACCGTGCCGGTTCGACAGGTTTAATATAACATGCGCGTTCTGTCACGAGAGATTTCTTAAAGGCACGGTTCACAAATCTGGCTTGAATTTATTGGATATACGTTTAAATGTGCTTGTCCAGTCAGGATACGGGAGCTGTTGAATTAGATTTCCTGAGTGATGAAAGTTTCATTGAGTTTCAACAGATCTTTCTGTTGTGTTAAACTAGTCGGTGGACATAGTTAAAGGTCCACAGCCTCACTGTTTCACTGGAAAAACCAACCACTGACTGTTCCTTCATGCATGGACCTCTCTCCACTTTTGTGCCTGTGGGTTACTTTGTATTACACATTTCTTGTGCCATCAACTCAATTTTAGATATAGCTGTAACGAGTTCCTATCATAATTGAATCTTCTTTCGAATCATTTCAAGAAATTGAAGTCAGTGAGATGCGTCTCAAGTCTATAGTGTGGTACTGGTGTTGAATCATCTAAAAATACTTCACAACATGATTCATAATGTTCATTTTGGAATGCAGCTATTCACTCTGCTTTTGGCTCACGATGCCTTACGCTATTAGTTTTCTATGTTTATGATTTCTTATGTACAGCGCTGAGAGACTCAGAAGAGCATCTGTCTACACACCGCTGTGATTATGTTCTATTAAAGTCTACTTCTCCTCGTGAATTTAAGTGGAAGCGGATGAATTTGAGAATGTATCAGACTTGGTGGCGTGTCGACAAAGTAAAAGTTTAACTGAGACGTGTCCATTACAAGTTGTACACCATGTTGCATATATTTTTGCACCAGCATTTCTATTATTACTTTCTTTACCAATTGACTGTGATTATAATTTTTGCTGTGACGGTACTATTTTCTTTGTCAACCAATACAGAACCATGATAACCAACAGTATGCCTCTTCTTTTTTTTTCCTTCCCCATTCCTCAGAATTCGGTATAATATCGTTATTCTGTGGAAACTATAACTTTTCAATTCGTTCGATGGTCAGAAAATAATTTGAGACCAATTTTGATAATCAACCACCTTTAAGGCAAAAATGCCAAACATTCACTGGTTTTAGCTTTGCTGGTGTGAATATTTGCTTTGTCTTGTGTAATAGTAAACTAAATATTGAGGACTTAGACAAAAGCAATGATATATTCCAATCTGGCCTAGTTTCTTCATCCATAGACTTATCCATTTATCAATATACTAATCACCAGAGTAATTGACAATGTAAATAGTTAGTTACGATTAATAGAAGTGAGGTTTTTTTTTTGTGTGCAAATTTTATGAAACCGACATAGTTTAAGTACGTTTTTTTCCATCTCAAAGGACGATGGAAAACTTTGCAACCAAAGATGTCAGTTGACAGAAAACATGCATGGTGTAATTCTCCCTCATGGCCACTGGGGGACGCTAGAAACGCAGGGACTTTGATTCGGCTACAAGCAAACTGGGTTCACAATGACCTTCTGTACCACTTGAACTCATTATTCATAGATGTATTATATACACTGAGCAACTAACTGTGCAAATACAAATGCTGATGTTTTAAAGTAGCTGTCATGTATATTTATGAATGACTAACTCAGAAACGTAAAAGTTTCTTGGCCGGAATGCAGTTGTATTTAAGTTAACATTATGGAAACTAAATTCCATGACGCTTTCAAAGTCTTTTCACGCGCGTTATGTCATAGCCCTCTCTTTGTTTACCAGGAAAGTGAGAACAAAACTCGTGATCAGGAACAGGAAATGTACCTCTACAGTGAAGCCACGTTGATACTTCCATGTCGGCTGTCCTGACAACTACTCTTGAATGACAGCAGAAAGATCGAATGTTGTGCTTACGAATGGCCAGCGAGGGCAAAAAACGACCAATGGCGTTGTTGCTTAACGGCGTCTTCTCTCTCATTGGACGGAAGGACGACACATCCCACCAATCATAGCCCTGCCACAGGATTCGCCATCTGGGATTTTTTTGCGTCACCTTTTGCTCCTGTTGTCAGCCAGCCGCCAAGTGCGCTTGCGCCGTTTTGACAAACATGCCCTTAGCCAATAAGGCGCACTGTTTGGGAGGCTGGAACATTCTGAGCCCGCCTTCTTGATTGACAGCTCTCTGTTGCAATCGTATTCTGCTTAGTATGCGAGTATGCGTGATTGACAGCAAACGGCGCAATGAGAAGCGGCTGGATGAAACTTTAACGAACGTGGGGATTTGATTGTCCAATCCTAGTGTAGAAACCAGGCGGGACTTAGCGTTACCAAGGCATGTCTTGAGTCAAGTATAAAGGGAATAACATGGTGTCCCAGTAGCTGTTTATGTTTACTTAAAGAACAGATTTGAAAGGGCGTTTTTGCAAGACACAACGGAATTTTATTTTGTAGTTCCACTGTTTTTTTGCACTTTAACTTTTTTATGTTAAGATTTACAAGACCAGTGGCATGTAAATCTCATACTTCACTAATGTGCCAGTCTTACAAATGGAAAGGGGGCTTCACTTTGGAAACGTGAGCATTTCCCTGGTGCTCCTGCTGTTGCTGAAAGCGCTCACTGGATTCGGGACCACGCAGGCTCAGGGCTCAGCCATCGGGAGGGAGCCGCAGTCCGTCGCCCGGGGTTCAGGTTCGACCTCGGAGGAAGATGGTACAAGAGTCATGGAGCGGGGCTTGGAGAACGTCGGCTCCCCGGTCATTGTAGCGGACGTTACCGTGGAGGATGACGACAACGGTTCGGCGGGGGAGGCCGACGAATCATTCGGGGAAAGTAACGGACATGTCCAACAGACAAGGTAACGACGTTTATTTATATTTTTGTTTTAGTAAGTGTAACGTTAACTGTTAAGTAACACGGTTTAACGAATGAAATGACGAATCCCAACATGACAAACAAAATGGAAAACTCGTTTTTTTTTAACCAGCTACGTTATCTAAAACAATCGCATTTGAGCTGTTGAGTGAGCTAACTGACAGTCAGTCTCGCGCTTTCTTTGACACATGTTACGTATTCCTCCGCCTCGGCGCTGCACTCAAAACTTGTTGTGGTTGCGGCTCCCCCCTCCTCCTCCTCGGTCCTATCCAAGCTCCCTCCCTCCATATTTTGAGATACATTCTCATTAAATAAGAGTGACATCGAACAAAACATAAAATAAAAAACACTGTTCACGAGGGAGTGCGACTTCGTGTCGGCTGATGTTTCGAGTAAAGTTCGGACGGAAATCGCGTGAAAAGGCGATAGTCGGTCCACTGGAACTAGCTAATTCCGAGAAATGCAACGTGGTTGTTTTGTGTACATGTCACAGTGTGTTGTTAAGTGAAAAGTTTTTAGGAAGTACACTATATATAGCTACTGTATGTTGTCACTCGGCTCTCGCTGGAACTCGTATCGATACCGTGCGTGCACGTTAAACCGGAAATACAAGCCACGCTGTCATATTACTGTCACTCAAAGCCTCTGCGCTCTGCGGCCGGTTGAGTCCAACACACGTTTTGAGAAGTTCAAATCAGATTTGTATCTCTCTCCTGACGTTCACGCGTCAGTTCGCCCCGTTAATTTAGCTTTTTTTTTCTGTGTGTTATCATGTTATCATATCATAAATCCCTTCACGTGAAGGGGACGTACCCAATCACTTGACAACAGAGACTGCGTCCACTCAGGATCCACCGCTTATCTCCTGCTGTCAGCAGATAGGCTGCGTCTTAGCTGAGAAAAAGTAAAGTAAGAAAGTAGTTTATTTGACTTAAACAGAATAAGGGGAATTAAAATACTGTATGTGTGGCATTTCAAAGCTGGTGACAAAGTGGTTCTGCAGGATAAAGGATAACTATATCTAAAGGGTTTTGACTTTCACATGGTGAGATTCTGTCTTTTGTTTTTTAACAAAGTAGAAATTGCCAAGAGTAGTAGCTTAAGATAGATGTCAACGTCCTACTTGGGGAATGTGTCTTGGACTCGGACTTAAATCAGTTGTTATGAATGAAAAAGCATGGGATGGGTGCCCCACCTCTCAGGGGCCAAAAACATCCAACATGACAGGTTTACCGAACCCCAGTCAGACCTTCTGCTGCTGCCCAAAGTGAGATGTGGTTCTTGGCGCAGTGGGTAGGGCAATTGATTTAGTCTTCCCTGGTAAACAGCAGGTTTTGACGCCCACCTTAGATGTTTGGCGCAGTGTGTTCTTCATGATGTTCCTTCTCTGCCATGTTTTTTTCTTCTTTTTTTTTTTTTTTTTTTTTACCAGGACCATTACAGACACTTTTGACTGTGATCCAGCTTCTTCTTTCTTAGTCCATAGCATGTTCTTCCTCGAAGCACATCAGGTCATTCACTAAATTATTCTCTGTGTAGTTTTATACATGTGCTGTCAGTAGACTGCAAACATTGTTAAAGTCCAAGCTTTTTTTTTTTAAGTTTTCCTTGCGGATTCTGACCTTGTTAATACTAAAACTGGCTGCTGTATCTACTTGGTTCAACAACAAAAAAAAATGCAGCATGATTCCCCCATTTGCAGTCACATCGTTTAATCTTGCACCTCACGGAAAAGCTTCCTGACAACCCCCAAAGCCTCGCGTATTAGTTCTTGTTATTTGGGATGCCGCACAAACCCAGCATTGTCACAACAGGGAGCTACTGAGCACACCGAGCAGCCGGCCCCACGGAGCTCAAGTCGAGACGAATAAGTGTAATTAGTTGTTCTGTGTGTTATCTTGGAGAGAAAAAAAACTGTAAGACAGAGGGGAAAAAAAACATGATGTTTACAAGAATACAGTCTTTGTGTACGCCACTGCATTCACGCCCAGTGCACCACCTCACAAACTTATCAGGATACAAGTGATAGCGAAACGTCTCTGTGATAGGGCAATGCACGGTGAAGGACTTGGCGGAGGATAAGGCTCCTGCCCTCTAGTCCAGTATCAAGATGACATGGAAGGTAATTGGCAGTGCAGTTTGCTCTGGCGCCGCAAGAAAACTCCTGAGCGTTCCTCCTCCTCCTGCTGCTGCTGCTGCTGCTGGTCACACCCTGCCACTGCTCGCTCTCTGTGCCTATACGTCGATCCCCAAACAGCTAACCCACCTGAGTCCGTCCCTTTTTGGTTTGTGCTGCGTTTTTTTGTTTTGTCACAGGCTGCATCAACCGCTTTCTCTTTTCCTTCTCTCGCGATCTTTCCCCCTACATACACTTACAGTTTGTTTGTCACCACGTATTGACTTTGCGTCATCTTATATCGATCACTTTTTGGGTAATATATTTGGAATATATTGTCCGTAACGTTAACAGTTTAAAGTGTTCCTTTCCCTCTTTTTTGTTTTTGGTTCTTTCCAATTAAAATATTCTAGAAATATTTGCACAAAAGGTCATTTATTTTAGTACTCATCTAAAAGTACATTGAACTAAGTTTTTATTTTTATTTCTGTGAGCGGGAGACTGGGAATTTACACATCATCACAGTAACAAACAGTAAACACTGATATACGTAGAAGTCAACAAGATAAACAATTTACAAAGTAGCTCGGGAGGCAGATACAGGAAGACCGAACAGGTGAATTATTCATTCAACAGCCTGTCTGTAAAACAACAACATATGTTAAAGATGACAGATTTAGCTGAGATGATAATAATTACCTCATAATAAAATAATGCTCATAATAATGAAGGTTTGTCTTTTTAACCCGTGTCAAAACACAGTGAGAACTCCGATCACATCCTGTCTGTCTCTCCGTCTAGATGTCTCTCCCTTGCGTTTATTCTTTGTCTCTTATTTATCTCTCATATTTACCCTCTCTCTCTCTCTCTCATCTCACACTTGCTCCTTCCCCAATGCTCTCCCTTACCTTCACACATACACGTTGCCTTTTTAATGTCACCCCTTGAGTATATACTCTATACTCCATGCTCGGTTTCCATCCATCTGTCAGGAGAATTGCCGTTGAACTTTAAAAATGCCACAAGAAATAAAACATGATTTAGGTTTGTTTCACTTCAAAGGGGTTAATTTATAAATACAAAAAAAACTTTCAAATTGTCAGAAAACACATTTAAAACTGAAGGAAACAAAAATGCATAAATGTGGTTTAACAAACGCAGTGATGACTGAATTTGGACTTGAGAATAGAGAGAAGAAATCCAGCTATGACATAAGTCTGAAACACTAAAATTCAACACTTTTTGGGAGGTAATCGTTTTTGTAATGTCCACCATTAATTAGGTCAGCCTTTTGAAAAGGTATCGCCATTTGTTTCTCTGACTTTTCAAAGCTTTTTACCTGCCTCTGCTGCTGTTTTCCAAGTCAAACAGACGAGGTCCTGTGGTGATAATAAGAACGCTAACACACCCTTGATCAACTTTACAGACTCACTATGTCAAACGAAAAGACCTTGTCCATGACACAAAAGCCCAACATATGAACCTATTCCACCCCGGAAGGATCACTTTGTTGATCATAACTCTCTCAGCCTGGATCTTTTTTTGTTTTTAAGAGAATGAGCCTCCAGTAAAACTTCCTTTTTAATTTCTTCCAAATAAGATTTTGGAGTGGAGCACTTTAAACACAGACTCTTGAAAACATTTTGTGCGGCTGGCCTGCAAACCAGTCTACCTTTTTTAGATGAAACATTTTTTTTTAACGTTTCTGTCAGTTGCATTTGTTTATTTAGTTTTTTTTCATCCTTGTTACCTGCTCCGCTCCTGTATCCTGTAATCTATAAATATTCTAGATGTTCGCTTTGATCCGGCCTTCAGTTTGTGACAAATAGCTGTGTCGGCTGACGGCTGTCATCTCACCTTCTAACGCCGCCATCGATACGTTACAACCTCTGCTCTGGAGACTTGGTGTTTACATCTGTCTCAATGCATGTATGCGTGTGTGTGTGTGTGTGTGTGTGTGCGTGTGTGTGTGTGCATACATGTTTGAAGGCTTTTGTGTGAGTGGATGTGAATCATACATGTGATGGCGCTGCCAGGTTTGATGCCTCCGCACTCCATCGAGGGGCCTCCAGCACCTTAGGGAGCACTCCGAGGTGAGAGGAGAGAGGACAGCAGCTTTGTTTGAACCTGCTTCCCCCACTGCCAACCAGCCCCCCCGCCCTCTGTCCTCCCCCTCCACCCGCACCCCACACCCCCCTCAGGGCCCTGTAGCGGCAACAGCTCTTCTGGGCCGCCGCCGTGCATGCCGGCTGGCTCCCACCAGCCTACTGCTTAGCAACAGCCAATCCGCCGAGCCGGGCGACTTGTCGGCCAATTGCGTCGGAGAGACGGGCTAGTGCTCTGAATTTGAGTTGGCCACATGGGTCTGTCTATAGTTAGGTAAAAGGGGAGGAGGAACATATATATTTTTTTCTTTTGGAGGAGAGGGTTAATTTCCTTGTTTAGTTTTTTTCTAACTTTGTTTCAGTAGTCCACTTTATGTAACCAGGGAGATGTTGTGGGTTTTATAAATAGAAACTGTCCCCAAAATAACAGGTCAAGATGAAAATGATGGAACTCCCTCTAGGGAGTTTTAATTGAGCACTTTGAGCCCAGTTCTTGAAACTCTGTGTGAGCACAGCATAGCTGTTTTACATCGGAGAGGTCTGAATGTTTAACTGCAGCTGATAAACTCACTGTCACTTTAAACAAAGCTTATATAGTCTCTTTTAACCTATTTCATCCTCATTGTCTCACCATGTTTTTATCCAGCGCTGGTGCTATTTCTTTGTCTTCTCGTTGTATTGCTCTCTGTAATAATTAAGTTAGTAAGTGTGCAGAGGTTTCCCAAAATATCACCAGCGGTCACTAATGTTGGGATGTGATCATCTTTAGTGTCTTTGTCACCGACTTTCTGACTACCTCTGCACTTGATGAACACTCTCTGGGATTTTGGCAGGTTGTTTCATAATCGTGTGTAGTGATAGAAGTAGTAACCTGTTCTTTATAAATAACAAAACTGGATATGTTGTAAAGAGGAATGAGTTTATTAGGTCAGTGGCTATTTTGGTAAGTCGGCAGGACCCATCCTGCAGCACTGCAGTATGGGTGGGGCAGAGGCAAAAAGGTGGGATGCTCGGAGAGGAAGGGAGGGAGGGATGAAAACAAGGAGTTAGCTGCTGGTTAGCAGGTCCATGCTGCCTTGTTTTCACTCTCGGTGGCTCCTCACTGCTTAGCAACAACGAATCAGATCCTCGGATCAGACCTGCAGCTCAGCCAATCAGCCGGCAGGAGTGTGGCGCCATAGAGTTTGGATTTTACCACGTGTGAGGTGATTCGGGTTGGAGAGGGTAGCGCACTTATGCAGGAGGAGAGAGACAGAGCGAGAGAGAGGGTGATGGCAACGCTTTTTAATGGTGTGTGTGTTTTTATGCGACTTTTTTTTTTAAACCACACCCTTTGCTCTCTGCTGCGGTGGTCTGCTGCAGTGACCCTGATGGACGTGAGGTCGATTTTTAAAGCACACTGCACATCCTCATTCCTCATTAGTATGGCTTCAGCTGCTGTGACAAAAAAAAAAAAAGATAACTTTTTTTATTTGATGGCTTTGGAGGACCGTTATCTGATCCTGTGTTTGTGTGTAAGGGCAGGTGTTACATTATTAGGTGCACTTTATTTAAATCTCAGACATTTAGTCTGGTGTTCACTTATAAAAGGCATTGTTAGGAACATAGGAGCATATTCATGTTTGCCAAAGAAAAAGACCAGGTTCGGGTTTCATGCTGTGTTGTGCAAACTGCCTGCAGGCCCTTCCTTTTTTTTTATATCCTGAATTCCATTATGGGATTACCACAATTGAAACACTGATCTGAAAAACTTATTTCATATTTGGCTTCAGTGGTGCTCTCTGTAACAAGGCCACGCGTGTTGTTTTTCTTTTTACATATTTGTGATGAAACTTGAGTTATTCTGAAGGAAAGTTCTCTGTTAGACATGTGCACATTTCTGCTGGTGCAGCTATTGGTGCTGGGTGCGGCCGGCTCAGACCTGCATCCATAACTTTTCTCCCCACGTGCTCCCCATGCTCTCGTATTTTTGTTCTGCCTCTCGGTGGCTGCGCGGCAGCCGAGCTCCACACTCCAGCGTGCATCCAGGCTGCTCGCTGTTGCATGGTTACAGACACGTCTGGCCCACTATTGGCTCAGAGTCTGCAGAGCTGCCCACCCATTGGCTCGTTGCGGAGGAAAAAAACCAGCACAGCCATTGGCTGCCGGGGCAGCTGAGGGGCTGTTGCGATTGGTCCGGCTCGTCGGCTCCCGCTCCTTGGAGACTTGGCCTGTGTAAACATCCTGGTTGCTTCTTTCAATGGAGTGTGTTTACCAGCAGCCCGGTTTCGATGGGGTGTGTGTGTGTGTGTGTGTGTGTGTGTGTGTGCAGACTGAGTGTCTCTGAGGAGCAGAGAGTCTGGTGAGAGCGAGGCTAATTGGCTCCCTGCTCCGCCATACGCTTTGTGATTGAAGAAGCAGTCTGTACTATTATGACACTTTGACAGTATTACAGGCAAGGACGCTAACAACCCTCGGTCTGTTGGCAGCCTCGCCACTCTCCTCCCTTTCTCGCTCTTCTTTCTCCATTTCAACATCTTCTTCAGCATCCTCGTAAACCCGCATCCGTTGCAGTCGGCAGGAGCCCCACAGGCTACGTGTTATGCCTTTTTGGTGGCGAGCAGAGTGGCGGTGTCTCGGGGCCCAGGCGTGGAAAATAAATTGCCCCAAGTTCTAAGTGATACAGTTGGGCTGTTTGTTTTGTTTGAGTTGTTTTTATTGTTCAGTTTAGTACTATTTTTATAGCTACTCCCCCCTCCACTGCTCGTTTTCTCCATTACCATCATGATACCTTAAGTTGTAGAGTTAAGTGCCCGCCCCCCCTCCCCATCCCGACCCCCTTCTCTTCTCCTTCTTATCCTTTATCTGGAGTACAAAGAGTCCTCAAAAGCCTTTGATCTCCCTCTCACAATGAGATTCTTCTATCTCCTCCTCGCTCTCTTCCCATCTGTAATGTTGAACCCGATGCTCTCGGTGACTTCTTCTCCCTCACTTTCACATTCACAGCATCACTCGGAGGGGGTGGGGCCAGCCGAGCGAAGGCCGCCAAAAGCTTCCACCCTCTCAGAGAGCCGACTGCTTAGCAACAACCAATCAGCCTAATATTTTTGGCAGGGTCTCGCAGCCAATGGAGAGGGTGAGAGCGGGCTTTAGCGCTCCGTTCTCATTGGTCGCTGAGAGGAAAAACAATGTTTTTCTCAGCGCTCTACACTCCAGTGCAAGTGGCGAAGCTGATAATGCTTCGAGCAGATTTGGGGAGATAATCTTGGCTTTGATGAGGCTGAAAGACACATGGCTCATTATTGTTAAGTGATCCTATTTGCATTTTTATGTAAACTTCTAGATCCGAAACAAGTAGCCGGTCCAGAGCAGTGAAGTGTAACTCTCTGTGAATGTGTCAGTCTCTGCAGCGAAACATAAGAGAAAGCTTCCTGAAATTGATTTGCACGCTCTGAAACAATCCATTTCTTAGTTGTCCTCGGGCTGAAACATTCTTGAACACGCTCTTCCCCCTTCAAGACGGAAGAGTGTTCGATAGGTCGGATCAATAAGGGATTATAGCTAGTCTGTATCAATTCACCTGCTCAGCCTAAATGATGGATCGCACAGCTGGTGTGAATACGCTCAGCTTACTTAACAACTCTCACAGTGCACATAAACAAAGATGATGGGTGGTGGCCATGTTTTTCTTTTTGTGTTTTTTTTTTTCTCCAGTCTGAGATGTGAAAGGGAACAAGTGTAACAGTGTGTCTTCCCTCAGCAACTGCGGTTTAGGTGCCCTCAAGGGAAGCGGTTAAAAAAATACATATGCCCCAGTGGCCGTGTGTGTGTGTGTGTGTGTGTGTGTGTGTGTGTGTGTGTGTGTGTGTGTGTGTGTGTGTGTGTGTGTGTGTGTGTGTGTGTGTGTGTGTGTGTGTGTGTGTGTGTGTGAGAAGCCGCGTTGACAGCATCTCCTCAAGACAGATACAATTCAATAGTCAGGAAGTGGCCCCCGCCAGAGCCCAGGACATGATTGACAAGCAATGCAGCAGAACCCTTAAGAGTTGGGAAGGGTGGGGCTGGTCTCAAATCATTCAATTCACTTAGACTTTTTTTTTTTTTCAGCCTGGAGAACCTTTAACAAATCTTGCCGTGTAGGCACATGAAGAGGAACACAACTTGAAGCGTTCATAGTTTACTACTGATGGAGAAAACCCCCTCTTCAAGTAACAGTAACTTAAACAATCGTCTCTTGGGGGTAAAGCGCACTGGTGTGGTGAGAAATGCGTAACTCATAAATCATCGAAGGGGAAACGCTTTTCCCCCCACTGCGTCTTATTCTCTCTCTTATTTTTAGCTTCTCGCTGTGTCTCTGCCAACAATACCTCTGAATTAAATATGTGGAGGACACTTCCGCTTTATTTTGAAATACCGGTAACATAATTCAGTATGAAAATATCTTTTGAGGATTCAATATAATTTTTGCCGGTGAAAATGAATTTTTGTCATATCCAACGAGGTTTCATCCCCGTTGTGCATACTCACAGTAAAGACCTGTGAAAGTGATTTTAAATAAAAGGTTTGGTTGTTTCCTTCACAGCACTGATGTGGTTTTTCTCTGATCATGTCATCATGGGGTCGCCAAGCCAATATTTGCTAACACTAACTTTCTGCCAATGCTTGGAGAGCCCAGAAGAGAGCCAAGACTAATCAGAAAGGCCACTGAACGAGCCACGGAATAAAAGTCTTTGTCAACGCGTAAAACATTTCTTTTCGAGTTTCCATGTAAATTAGCCTAATTTTATGGCAGTAAACTGTTTTAAACCCGAGAAAAGTATCCATGTCAAATCCCCCTGTGTGCGCTTAACAGTCGCTGTTACCATCTGTTTCAGAGCGTCATCCGTGTGCTCTTTCCGTACCTGAGGTGCAACAAAGGTCCACTGTTTTTAAAATGAGGACTTGAGAAAAAGAAAATAATTGAGCCAGACGAAACACGTCGTTTAGATTTCCACACTAATCTTAAATTCAGTCCCAGGGGTTGTAAGTGGGCTTTGCTCTTTGGGACTACGACCATTTTTAGGCTCGGACAGTTCACGTTGAAAACTGTGAGCAAATGGAAATATAGCATGATGTGCTGTGAGTGGTTGAGGATGGTTTTATTAATCTAGTTCATCCATCTATTATTTTTCACAAAGTTCACTCACCTCCAGCTCCATCAGCAGAGTTTTCAGTCCTCTTAGCCCACGTCTCTTCATCCAGCGTTTTAGCCTTATATGACGTTTTTGAATTTCTGCTTTGGTTCACCAACCGCTGAGACTCTCGCACGTTCGTACTGTATTTATGGAAATAAGTTGCCATGTGTGGGGGGCCGGCTGGTCGGGTTTGATAATCCTCAGGTCCCATCTTTAATCAACATGCCACCCAAGACTGGCTGACAGGATAGGGGTTGTCATGGCACAGGTGTGCTGTTGGCTGCAGTTGAAGGTCACCCTGCTTGCTAAATAGGGTTGAGAAAGGGAAAGACAACATCTGCACCACCACTTCACAATTCTTCACCCTTTAGTGTCTTGTCTTTGATTGCAGTAAAACGTACACCCTCAGTGGGACAACAGGCCAGAAAAATGTGTCCACCGATACTTATGTGGGCAGTGTGCTGAAGTCTCTGCGTTCTGTCCCCAGGTCTCTTGTGATCATCAGTACCCTGGATGGGCGGATCTCTGCTCTGGACCCTCACAACCAGGGCAGGAAGCAGTGGGACCTAGATGTCGCATCAGGGTGCCTGGTGTCGTCCAGCCTCAGCAAACCTGAGGTAGACCAACCTTTTGCGTTATGTGAATGAATGTTAAAGCAATAAAGATCTAGATTTATTGCCCCTTTTTTTCTTTTTTTTTGTCCACCATAACAAATAAGGCTATTTACATTCATAGTCCGTGTATCTTGGAGAAGCAGACAGGTATACGGGCACAGCAGTGAAGCAATGTACTGTTGTGGACGGGGGCAGCGGCAGAACGCATTTTGAACACCTAAAGGAAGGTCTGCCAAAAGAAAAATCTGTTTTGGTGCACGCTGTATTTATATTATATTTTAGAATTTAACCTCGCCTTGAGATAGCTATTCAGTCTGTGTTTACGATGGGGAACTGAAGCTGTTATCTATGCTCTCGCCAAAGCCACCATACTCAAATTTGACTTGGCAGAACACAGGGATTGCTCGTGCTACTACTGTCTCGACCAGTAAGTAGAACACAAACAAACTACCCGATCAAGGCAATGGTAGATCGTCATACTGCTTTGCTCCTGTGCACTAACTCCTGTCTGTTTCTACACACTGATTATGGATAAATACTTCATACAACCCCACAGACGGGTTAAACAGACACCGTCCACTTGATTAAGACATACCGGGAGATGAAAAAGGCAATTTCCACAGTCTTGACATGTCAGTGTGAGGTTATGGATGCAGTCTTTGCCTCAAAACAAACACTGTCCCTCCTGCCTGTCTTTCTGTAGACCATAAGACCAACAATTGAACTCGGTGTACTTTGAACAGTCAACCAAGGTTTGCTGTTGCTTACATTTATCTCATGTACACACACACACACACACACAATACACACAATACACAGCAGACACACTGTACACGCCCACATACATCTGAGAAGTGGTTTGCCTGGAGGATTAGCCTCTTTGTTGACTGTGGTGGTTTACACATACAAGCACAGCAAGACCCTCGTCTGCACATGTACAGAAGCTTAAACCGCCCACACCGACATGCTGAAAGTGAAGTGTAGCCCAGAGCGCTGCTCTCCGAGATGCATACTAGAGACGTGCTCGTGGTTCACTTTGATGTGGACTCGCTCTGTGTGAGAGTTTTGCCTTGGGGGGGAAAGCCTCAGATGCTAACAAGGGTCTGGGTGGTGGCTGAGATCAGTTTAATGTTGGTCCGCTGGTGCTTGTAAGGCGTGTTTGTGTGTAATGAACTCTGAGGCTCTGTCATATAAATATGTTTCTGCTTCATTAGTCTGGCATAACAATAACAAGGCGATCTAGAACCAGTTCATGATTAACACCTTTTGACATGTGGGCTTTTTTGATTGTTTGGAATCAGTCCGTGGTTTTTAACGCAGAATAACCAACCCAGACGGTTTGATTCCCAGGTCACCTCTGGATTTTACAAATGAAAGTAAAGATGAATGATCAAAAGAAAAGAGCATTAAAAATGTGTATAAAATGAACGATATACAAAATATTCTGTTTCAGCTGATCTGCTTTGAATCTCTGTTTTTAATATTTTACGATGTCATCCCCCTGAAAAACAAATTGTGGATATATAAATAGATCCCCGGATAACTGGTTGTGCTTTAGGGGGGACTCTATAATAAACTATAAATGTAATTTATGGTGCTGCTGGATTGCTGCCTCGTTAATACAGGTGGGAGAGCAAACACGGATTGAAGCAGAATATCCCGTTAGATAAAACATGTTGTGAATTTTGGAAATGGATTACTTTTTTACTTTTGGACTCTACCACACTCTGGAGCCGGAAACAGTCCCACACAGACGCCACTGGAATAAAAAATAAAAAAAGGTATAATACTAAGAATATTAGTGTAGCCTATAACTGCAAAATACTAGGTTTAAACAGAATAAATAGACATACAATTTTTTAATTTTTTTATTTGAATGTCAACTTTATGAACGAGCTGCTGAATTATACAGCCCTAGAAGAATCTCATGTGAGTGTTGAAGAACCTCCCATACAAGTGGGTGAATTGATTCTCAAGTATTCTCAAGCCATTCAGCCTGCATGTTTTCATCCCAGCTAAATGCTACAGCAGCTACGTTCACTGATTAGCAAACCTACAATTATAAGGAGGGAACTAATCGCTGAAATCAGCTGCTGCTGTAGTGCGGGTTGAATAAAAAATAAATAATTGAGATTTGGTTTGAGATAAGAGACTGTAAGAACCATTAACGTTTTTTTCTGAGGTCCTCTGGGGTTATACTTTGGAGAACCCCTAAAGGTTCCTCGAAGCACTGAAAGTTTACACATACTGAGTGAGCGCAGTAAAGCATCAGAATGTAAGTTTGACCTTGAATAACAAAGTTGCACCCCGCTCCACTGAATTACAAGAGATCACACTCGTTATATGTGAACTGCTGATTTTACTGTCAGTGAAAGGAAAATTCTCTATGATCTGATGAAAGTCAACTTGCTTATAAATCACATTAAGAGCCGAAAGCTCTGCGTTTTTTCTTAGTTCAGTGTTTTTTCCCCCAAATGTCAGTTTGTTTTCCTATTCAGTTAATTTGAGTCCCCCAGATCTTAACAATCTCTAAAATACATTTAATTTGACAAAAAAGTAGGCCCTTATGTGGATTGATTTTCCTTCATAAAAAAACAACAAGCATTCAATTAAAAGTGAAAGTCACTCATTATCAGGTCTGTCATGACAACTGATTTTCTTGGAATATATATATTCCCCCAAATAATTGCAATAAACAATGTTATTGTTATTTTAAGACCATTTTATTCATTGACATAGGAAGTGTCAATGAATCCATAGGTGTGTGTGTGTGTGTGTGTGTGTGTGTGTTGTACTTCCTCTATCAGTGCGTTTTCATCGGTTGGCTTTCATTTGGCTGACAGAGCGGAGAGATGCATGTCAGCTCTGAACCCGATGACTCGCTGTGACGTCATTTGTTATGATTCCCTGTGTGTGTGTGTGTGTGTGTGTGTGTGTGTGTGTGTGTGTGTGTCTTTTATGTGTGGTTTTTTGCCCATGTACTTTATGTAAGTTAAAATCTAGCTTTGCCCTCCGTAACCTGGGATGCCTGTGTGTGTGTGTGTGTGTGTGTGTGTGTTGGTGTTGGTGGAGGGGGGCCTGCCACAAGCTCCCACCCCCACGCCTCCTCAGCACTCAGCAGTGGTTTCATTGGTGCATGCTGGGTCCCTGAGACACCAGTCTGCTCGGTGATTAGAGGCTAGGGGGTGTCTGCCGGCGTGCCATTGGCTGGCTTCCACGCGCCGGGGAGGAAACAGCCAGTTACCTGCTGCAGTGTGTGTATTTGTGTCGTCTTTTTATTTTTTTGTGAAATGAGGGACAGCAGAGCCACAAACAGCATTGTCTGCAGAAAAAGAAGCCATCACTTCATAAAGCCAGGAGTCGCTCCGGGGTTTTGGGGTGGGGGTTACAAGGATGGAGTCTGTGCCAACTTGGAGTGAGTCATGCTGGGTGGGCATTAAAGGATGAAGAACAGAGGGGGGAGGTGGGGCGATTAGGGGAGGTGAGGTAATGCCTCAGACCAGAGATGATGTCACCACATAACAGACAATACAGACACACACACACACACACACACACACACACACACACACACACACACACACACACGCGCATTCCTCTGCCGGTATGCGGTGTAAATGAATGAACGATGGGAGAATTTCATTGATTGCCGCTACGGCGCTGTGACGAGCAATAATTCTTCCAGTGTGGCGAAGGAAATTAAAAAAAGGCAAGACGGGCAATATTTTTGGCAGAAAGTCAATCTTTGTTCCGGCCACTCAGGTTTTATTTTTTTATTTAATTTTTTGGGGGGGGGGGGGCATTACTTTATCTCTCTCTCTCCCTCCCTCATCCCTCCCTCCCTCTGTATGCTGCCTTTTAAGTTGAGCACTGTCCTTGTGGACCAACAGTGAGAGCTGACATTGTTTGACAGGATCGCTGGAGCGTCAGCAGCAACACACACAAACGCACACGGCACCATCTGACTCCCCCACCCCTGACCCCGCCCTCTGAACCTACACCCCCATGTGGCCCATAGTGGATGCAATGACATGATTGCAGTCGTATCAGACAATCATCAAGTGTTCCAGCTCATTAGCATGACTTTGGATGAATGCCCCCGTTAAAAACATATAAGTGAATATAATAAATGGCTTAAATGGCCACTAATAAAGATTTACTAATACAGATGAGCTATTAATCATCGTAGTGCAGTGCACATACTATATATATATATATATATATATATATATATATATATATATATATATATATATATATATATATATAAGCCCAAAAACACAGTGAAGATGTAACCTATGCTCACTGCAGCCAACAGATGGGTGCCCTCAAAATAGCTGAATGAGTGGTGGCTGATCTATTTGTAAGAATATCGTCCACACATTCAAAAACAAGAAGAGGGTTGTAGACTTGAATGGGTCTGAGTTATAGCTCATAAAACATTAATAGGCATTGAAAATTCATAGTAAAAGACACAAGGAGAAAGAAAGCATTTGTGCTGAGCAGCCAGTATTTTTTTATTTTTTTTTAATCACCGAGAATGTTTTCTTTAAGTGGCTCTCTTAAATCCTTAGCTTTGCTGTTCTCCAAAAGTAGAAAACATTAAATCCAAGCCCTTTTCAAGATGTAGCAAAAATATGAAACCTACAAGACTGTTCAAAAACAAAGACATGGGTAAACCAAACCATGTTATACAAACAGCATGGGTGGGCCGTTGATCTTAATTTATACACGGCTCATCAAAGAATACCTTTAATTTGCTTTGATGTTTGTTTTTGTTTTTCATTAAATCAAGAACTTAATATTTTCCTCAAACCTTGTTTCTTTCTGTAAAACTTCACAGCTACAAATGTTGAATAATTACAAATTTTCATTTTAATGAAATACATTTTGTTCTCAATTTCTTGCGGGATTTCTATAAATTTAATGGCATGGGTAATGAGTAAATTTAGGAATTTCCTCATGAGGAACATACCGTTGTCATAATTGGATTAATGTAAATCTGTAGTCTGGTGTAGAAGTAACATAATATTACAGAGAATATTTTTTTATATATATTTCTTATTATATATATATATATATAATATTTTTTAAGTAAATGTTACGTTGGGCTAGTAAATCTAGCAAAAGTTTACGTACGACCAATTAACTACAGTACAACTTTACTTTGGGGAAGTATTTTATGGCCCACTTGCTTATAACGCATTAACGTTGAACCCTGAGTTAATCCACTGAACAAAGCTGGGAGAGGCGGTTTTAATACTTTGGCCTGCTGGCCACCACTCGGATTTCCTGACATCTTTTATCCACGTCACTTTTGACAACTTCTGTTTGGTTTTCCTTGATTTCACAATTTGCTGATCTGAGAGTTTGGCAGGCCACGCGATAGATCGGCCGGTCTGTGGTCCTGCAGGAGATCGGTAGACGAGCAGCAGGGAGACGCGATCCTGGGTGCTGGGACACTTTGCTGGATCACATGGACCATTACATGGATTAAGGCATCAGGAGCGGGGTGACTCATCCCCCTCAGCCATACCAACATGGTGTGATGTGATGGTCAGAGATTGATAACCCCTCCTCCTTTCACTTGCTAAATTTATTCTCACAGTGTCTCCAAACCACCTCCACTCCTCCCCCTAAAAAGATGACATCACCTCCGCGCCTCCCCCTAAAAAGATGATATCACCTCCGCGCTCGAGTAAATCATTCTGCCACACATTTCTCCCTCCTTGCATATTTTTAATCCACCATAAAGCCACGACAGACTTATTTTTAAAGAGACTAATATGACTTGTAAAATAATGGTTTGACACCAGCAGCACCTGATGTGTCCATCCCTCTTAGAAGTGACCATTAACAAGACAAGGGATCACTAATTGGTCTAAAAACTGCTGTTATGTCATTGAAAAGCGTGAGTCACAACTCTCATGTCCAGATTCTTGATGACCGTCTTTGTATAATAATGACTGAAGTGAAGAAAAACAATTGTCCCACTGACGAGCTAAAGCTGTGGAGGTTAAATCAGGATTAGGGCTCAGGTTTTTGCAATGATGTCATCCTCGCTGGCCCCCCTACAGTGAGCACCTAATGACACACACACAGGAACACACGCGCACGTTCTCCACGGTTGCACGCTTTTAGAAAGATCCAGGTTAATTACTTAGGCTCTTAATTGTTTAATGGTCCCACCAAGCCGGTGGATCGAGTCCAAGTGTCCGGGGGCCAAAGCTGCCGCCATGTGGGCGGATGTGTGTCAGCCAGTGTTGTCTGTGTCGGCAAAGAGTTTTTGTGTTTGAACGATTGTCTGTCTGAGCTGAAAAAAAAGAAAAACAACATTTAAAACTGTAGAAGATATTCCAGGAGCTCTGGTGTGTGTGATGGGCCATTGCATCAGACGATTCCTTTGCCAAGGGCAGTGTCCTTCAGCAGATTTCTTAGACTACATTCAAGCGGCAAGTAAATAATGTGAACAGCCTAACAAAAACACCTGATCTGAGCAATAAATCCAAATTGCAGTGTGAAGGTAGACTTGGTGACACTGGAGCAGAGCATCCTAATGAAATATTGTAGCAGCAATGGCAACAATACCGCACACACTATTCTGTGTATCTGGGGTTTGTTAAGAAAAATTCAGAAGGGGGGTGGCTCAGTTGTGGCACAGCAGCATCATCTTGGCCCGCTAGCTAGCATGCATCGGCTAACGTTAATAGACCCCACAGTACAAACCAGCAGAACACAAGGTAATGTAACATTATGGGGCCAAACATCAGCTCACAAGACGTGAGGTTAAAATAACATTAGTAAGGAATAAGCTCCTCGCATTCCGATATCAATTTACAGAAAAGGAGTTTGTGTGGCAATTCATCTTGAAAAATTAGGTATCAGAAGACACAATTTGATATCGCTGTTTATGGAGCAGAGGATTTCATAACAGTAGGTTATACACTTTTTAAGCAGAAGCTTTGCCTCTTTAAATGACTAAATAT
Organism: Myoxocephalus aenaeus; assembly: GCA_038501785.1. Lineage (NCBI taxonomy): Eukaryota > Metazoa > Chordata > Actinopteri > Perciformes > Cottidae > Myoxocephalus > Myoxocephalus aenaeus. The sequence continues at coordinate 2,467,752 of JBAMJR010000015.1, forward strand.
TTATATTTCTGTAACTAATCCACCAAAATGTTGGATTTAGTTGGGGCCAATCCATGAAGGATCGCAGTTTCGGCCTCTTCCTGCGCATACCCATTTGTCTTGTTAAACAAGAAAATACCAAATCCCTTCCCCCCTTTCTCTGTGCTTTTCCAACTCATTAGCATCAATTTGTTTTTGACACTTCGTCACTCGACTCTGACGCCTTTTTAAACCAACCGGTCTGTTCCTGCAGGTGTTTGGCAATAAGATGGTCATCCCTTCACTGGACGGTGCCTTGTTCCAGTGGAACCGGGACAGGGAGAGCATGGAAGCAGTGCCTTTCAGTGTGGAGTCCCTGCTGGATTCGTCTTACCGGATCGGGGAGGACACTGTCCTGGTTGGGGGCAAATCTCTTACGACCTATGGCCTCGGGGCCTACAGTGGCAAGGTCAGTGAAATCAGTTGAGGTAAAGCTTGTAGTGTGTTGATACATTTTGAATTAGATGGGGTTTTCCCCTCTGTTTTAGCGAGCGAGTGAGTTAAAGAGACCGTCGTAATTTGTCTGAAAGAGGTCCAGCATGACACCAGCTTGTTCTGGGCATATTAAAACAGTATAATAACCGCCCCTTTTTTGTTTGCCTCAGCTTCGGTACATCTGCTCCGCGGTGGGCTGCAGCCGCTGGGGGGATGAGGAGATGGAGGCCGAAGACGTGCTCCTGCTGCAGAGGACTCAGAAGACTGTGCGAGCCATCAGGCCGCGATCGGGGATGGAGAAGTGAGTTTTATTCAATCATGTCAATCAGCCTTGTCGTTGTCAGACACTTTGAGTCATAGGACAGCCACTGTAGCGTGTGTGGCGTTCCAGGATGAGAGACACTCGATTGACTTTCCGTCAGTGCTTTTAAATAAAGTTGGTTAACCTTTTAGCCACGAGGAGTTAACATTAGCATGTCTTCTGTTTCACCTGTTGGCTTTATTTGATTTGATCTACTTTCACACCAATAATAATTGCTCTTTGAACAATTAGTATCATAATCTTTCTCACTATTCTACCATCTGCCTCTCAGCAGGCCCATGTTAAATAAATATATACAAATTGTTTAAATTCATGAATGATTTATTTATTAAACAAAATGATAATCAATCATTATCATTCATAATTATTTTTCGTTTGACACCTGATTGTGATGATCGGTCGCAACGTTTTTTCAACTCTGTGTTATCGCTCTTGATTCCAGGTGGAACTTCAGTGTTGGGAACTTTGAGCTGAAGCTCCTTCCCGAGACGCAGTCCGGCATGAACTTCCTTGAGGGAGACGTGGCGACCGGCGACGCCTGGAGGGAGACCCAGCGGGTCATTGTTGACGAACCAAAAGAGGGCGGTCAGACGGAGAACCGGCAAAAGCAGAACCTGGACCTAGTCATCAAAGTGTCTGTTCCCGATTGGAAGGTCATGGCCTTCAGTACGGCGCCGGACGGACAACTGGTCTGGGAACGTCAGGTAGATATCTTATAAACTGCAATTTAGTGGCATTTAAACTGAGCATGTTTGCAGCGGTTTATTTACTTGAATTCAGTTTGTTCAGTGAAGTGTGCCTGCTCATTCTGCATCGCCTCTGTTGTGTAGTTCTGCACACCCATCGCTTCGGCTTGGCTGGTGTGCGGTGGCAAAGTCACACCCATCGCCCTGTTCGACGACAACGCCTACAGCAACCAGTCGGAAACCGACGAGGAGGACGACAACAATGATTCCCAGAAGGCCACAGGAGCAGAAGAGTCCAGTGTTTACCTTGGTAAATAAACGCAGACGCTCACGCTGCTTGCTTGTGCTCATTCATAATGTGAAGTTGCGGTTATTGTTCTTAGCAGAAATTCTCTAGCGTTTCATATGAGCTCCCAGTTAAATCAAGTACATGTTTTTACACTTTGTTCCATCAGGGATGTACCAGGGACAGCTCTACCTCCAGTCCTCAGTGAGGATCAGCGAAAAGTTCCCTTCCAAAGCTATTGGATCGGTCAAGGACATAATTCCACTACCCACAGTCAAGTGGAAGCCTCTAGTCCGTAAGTCCACACCTCCTTTGTCTAATCACCCAACCATGGCTTCATTAGCATTGCTTTAAACACAAAGTGATTCTGTGTCTTGTTTTCAAGAAATATTAGAACTAATTAGCAGCCTTTTGGGCCTGTTCCCGGTTGCTCAGAGCTTTGTTTTTATTCCCATTCATGTGTGATGTATCTTGCGTTTGTTATTCGACTTGTTTGATCCCTCCTCCTTCTACCGAGATCAAAGAACATATTCATCTTGTCCTTGACACAGATTCCCCATCTCGGACACCAGCCCTGGTCGGCTCCGATGAATTTGACAAGTGTCTGAATAATGACAAGTTCTCCCATGAAGAATACAGTAACGGAGCCCTGTCCATCCTTCAGTATCCATATGGTGAGGCCCTGACACTGAACATGGGGGCTGTAAAAGATCAGTCAAGTCTTGTCTACAAAGAAATGTGAATTGGCTGAGACAGACGAAAACAAAACATAAGCCCCACTGATCGTTTTCTGCTTTTTCTTCTCCGCAGACAACGGCTACTTCTCACCCCCCTACATCAAGCGTTACCGGGAGAAACGCGACAGTGCCGTCAGCCTGATAAAGGGAAGCGGGGCGGGGGCTGAGATTCGCAGGAGAAAGGATCCCGTGCTGTTGCTGCCCTGGTGGAAGGAGATCCTCGGCACCATCGTCTTCTGTATCGCCGCCACCACCTACATCGTCCGCAAGTTCTTCCACCCTCCCGCCCCGGTGGCCTATGTGCGGGTAAGACCACAGACGCAGCCTGGGCCAAGAAAAGCCATACCGACAGTGACTGCTGGTGGCTATTCTTGTCATACAGTGTTAATGTGAGACACTGTGTGCAGCTACTGAAACCAGTGCACACACAGACTGAAAACAGCTCCCACAAGTGAATCATCGTCATTGTTGTGATTAAGGTTCTGTATGGAGAAATGGCATGAAATTTGATTTTTGGCTAAATTGTCCACGAGGAAATGTGTCCTCAAAATGTCTCTGAAGAAAATGTATTGTCACAGCCATGTCCAGGTTTTAATTTGGATGATAAAACAGGTTAAAATTGAGATTCACACTCTAATGTACGATGGCATATTAGGTCCGTTGTAGGTTAAAAAAAAATATGATGGAGGTGAGAGGTAATATTCAGAGGAAAAATAATTGTCAAAATTAAAGTAAAAAACAAATTGCATACTCTCTGAGATTAAAGTTGTGCATTTGTAAAGGAAAAAACACTCATTGCCAAGGACCAACATTGCTTTACATTGCAAGGTTGGCTCAACCTTATCACACAACAGCTGCCGCTGCTTGTGTGTTATGTCTGCAGTGGATGACCTCATCAAATTCAGCAGTGAGGACATTTTAGCTCCGAATCACCATTTGTCATTGGCATTTGAGGAGACGTCGGTGTGAATTGGGCCGATTCAGAAGAAAACAACATAATGAATTGAAAGAGCGAGCCGCGCTCCATACTGTTGCACCTCCTCACTAACCTGTCTGTGTGTTTAATTTCCTGTTCATCGGTGGCATCTATGGAGCGATGAAATTGATCCAACCTTGCGATGTGGTTCCCTGACCCCAAAAGAATATATTTTTTTTTTCTTTTAAATTTACGACTATTATCTCAGAGAATGTCCAAGTTTATGTCCAATGTCCTAGACTCTAATCTTGGATATTGAGATTTTCTGAATATTAGCCTCTCTACTGTCTCTAGTAGTGATTACGCAATTCTGTATTTCTGAAGCAAAATGTAAAGAGGTCAAAAACGTAACATAAGTGCATTGTTATTCATATATATTTCATAGAATGTCATAGCAGAGGTTCAATACATTTCCTGCCCTGTGTGTCGTATGTTTTTTTTTTTTTAAACATGTATATGTCTTTGCTGTCCTCCTTCTGTCCCTCAAAGCAACGGAAAGAGTCGGAGACACAGTGCCAGACAGACTGCAAGTTTGACCTTGAGGTTGTGGAATCCAAAGAGCCAGTTGCTATGGAGACCCGTTCCAGCGAATATGTGTCCAGGTACGTCATCATTAACACACAGTGACGGCTTGTAAATGTTTTTTTAATTTTTTTATCATGACTCAGGAGAGCTTGACAAAACACTGCTGCTCCGCTGGGAATCGTTACCCACACGCCTTGAAAGTTGCAAACACGAGTCTCACTCTTTCAAGGTGTAGCTACAGATTCGGCACTGTTACCATGGTGACCACTGGTCTTCCAGCCTGCCTCGATAGGGCAAGCAAGAGATGGGAGATGCGAGTCGTAGTAGTGCATGATTGGATAACTCGGCTGTTTGCCATCAAATGAAAATGACCTTGGCCCCCGCAGACCCCACCCAGCAGCATCTGCCACAGGGTCGCAGTGTCACTTTACACCCCTGTCAGCACATTGCCAGATGTTATTTTGGACATCCCAAATATGATCAGTAGCCATAATGTATGGGCTTTCACTGATCTAATGTCTTCTGATTGATGGAGTTTACATTCTTTAGCTGAATAATACAGCTTCGCGCCTTTAACGCAAACATGGATCTGATTAAACAGCTTTTTTTTCTGCTGTCATCACTGGCACATTCTCCTGTTTTGATCCATCCCAAAATGACAGCCACCCCTCCCCTTTTCATTAAAGCTGCTGCTGCAAACCATGCAAATTGCTTTTGCCAAGAAGAAGCTTCCCTAAATAAATCTGGTGGCTGCTGCAGCAGCTGGGGCGGACATGAGTCAGGATCATTGGGAGGCAGAGATCAGGAATCAAGGCCCGAAGCACGTGTGTCCAAATATTTCCTAATAAGACAGCCTTCAATCCCCAGAGGAGCCTGAGAAGGGATGCTTCACCAGGGTGTAGACCAGTTGTCCCAAACCCAGCCAAACAACTCCCAATATAAAATGCATTTTTGCGCACACAGATGCTTGTGTTTCTCTAAAAAAAAAAAAAAAATACATTTTATTGAAAATGTAGTTAAGACAGACAATGATCACTTCACTTAACAGGAGATCTATCTGAAATGCGCACAACTGTAAGCAAGAAATGAATACAGTATAATAGAGCAATACATTTTTATTTATTTATGAAAGGGCCAGTTTAATCCTAAAATCATCTTGCCACTTACTGTTGTTACTGTTTTGCAAACTTTGTAAATGAAAAGGCTTTTAGTTTCAGTTTTTCAGCCTCTAGAGTCTGATGTAGCCGAGTGACAGCCGTGTTTTTCTGTCAGCTCAACATTAGTTTATATTCATGAAACTGTTTAACTGTGAGTTGGTTACCTGCCAGCTCAGCAGCTACAGCCAGCCTTGCCAGGGATTTGGCTGGTGTTAATTCCTTCCCTGGTCTTTTACCGCTTAATAAGCCTACTTGGCCACAGTGCATTCACTGATCCCAGGTCTTTGTCAGAGTTGGCGATACACACGCGGCGCCTTTCTACTGTTGAGCGTGATTTTCCCCTTCTGCAAAAAAAAAAAGACAAACAAAGTGTCTTCTCCCCAGGTACCTGACGGACTTTGAGCCGGTGCAGTGCCTCGGCCGTGGGGGCTTCGGTGTTGTGTTTGAAGCCCGCAACAAAGTGGACGACTGCAACTACGCCATCAAACGGATCCGTCTGCCCAACAGGTAGCGCCTCTCGCCGGCCACACCACAGACTGCCTTGCGCTTTCTTTGTCTCGTTTTTTCTCCCGGCTGAATTATGTAAGGTGCAACCTACTTGTCTAAACACACTGAGGCAAAATTGACAGTTTGGTACAAATAATAGCCACATGTTTATATTCATACTGTCAAGCATGCAAATTTAGTGTTCAGCTGACAGCAGCTCTGCGTGTATTTCCAGGATCAGTGTTTGTGCTGAAGCGCGTATTGAGCCCTTTGTGTGTCGAGACTGGGTTCATATGAAGTTCAAATTTTTTGGTATAAGACTGTTTAAAAAAAAAAAAAGGATTTGTGTCTTGAGATCCTGAAAATGTGGTACCTGATGTGGTAGTCCTGAATGTGAATTACACTCTAATGCTCAGTCTAACATCACACAGAGAGCTGGCCCGTGAGAAGGTGATGCGAGAGGTGAAGGCCCTGGCCAAACTGGAGCATCCAGGGATTATCCGCTACTTCAACGCCTGGCAGGAGAGCCCCCCCGAGGGCTGGCAAGAGGAGATGGACCAGAGGTGGCTGAAAGACGCCAGGTTAGCCAGGTTTTTTCGTTTAAACCAGTCACCCTGTACAGCTCAGCAGGTCAAACATGTCCAGGAACACTGCCATGGGGTCTGTGGTCCAGGGACTACTTCCACGCTAAGAGACGTGGTCCTCCCATCAGGAGGAATTATGGCATCTTTGATATTTATTACTCCACAGACTTTGCATCACTCGCCTCACTTCACTGGTTGATTAGGACAGATGTTTAAATGCCAGGTGATGGGAAAAAATGCATGAAAAATGTAATTTCATGCATAATCACACACGCATGTTTGGGGCAGTTAACTTAAAGGAATAGTTTGGGTGTTTTGAAGTGGCCGGCATGATGGCGGCCGGCATGTTTTGTCGTAACAATTTATCTTGAATGATTAGTCGTAATAGTAGTTGGTTGATTGTAGTGAGCCTGGCAGCAACAACCCTCCTTTCTCTCTTTCAGCACCACCGACTGGCCAATGAGCTTCCTTGACCACATGGAGGCGCTGTCAGTCAAAGTCCCAGTGTCCAGCACGGTGCCACCAGTCTCCGGGCCTGGAGGAGACGTTCTGGAGGTCTCTGTGGACACGCAGGCCCTGCTCTCCAGCAGCGGCGGCGGTGGCGTTGGTTTTGGCGTCGACGATGGCGACCTGTCCTTCCACCCGCTGCTGGGCCACGACAGCCTGACGTCTGAGCGGGACAGCCAGGCGGACCACGACGTCTCGGACACCCACAACTCTTTCGAGCTCTGTCCTCCACGCGGCCCCAGCGACTGCACCTCTTCTTCCTTTGACATCGTGTTTGAGGACTCAGGCTGCGACCGGGACGCCGATGCTGACACGGACGACTCTGCCTCTGCCTCGGCCTCGGGTACAGCCAGCCTGAGCACGACGACGGAGAAGAACAGCTCGTCTTCCTCGCGCACTCGACAACAGGAATCCGTCCCGCCCTTCTCTTCCTCTCCCCCCCGACCAACATCTCTTATCCTGGCTATCCCCCCAACTCCTCAAACCCAGCGACTCCAGCCTTCTCCCAAGGTCAGTCATCAGCATCACTCACTCAGCTGTAGTTAACTTAACTTAAATGAAGTTTCATACTTATTAAGGGGTTATGACTTTTATTATTAATATTAAACCGTACTGTTGTACATACAGGTTTGTTGTTACAGGTGCAGGTTTCCAAGTTTCAAATTGTTGTCTTCTTTAGCTTATTTTTCTAATTGTGATACCTGCTGGTGTGGACATTTGCTGTTTCATTTAGCAAACACTAAAATCATAAGAATATGCCTTATTAAACCAAGGTTTTGCATTGCATGTTTTAATTGTAGTAATTACTTTTGGCTCACAATGACACCCTCTATCATTTTGGTGAAACAAAGCTAAATTTACAGCACTTAAATAACAAAAGAGAAAGCTGCCGATGTTACACTTGGGAGTTCCCCTTTTTTTTCTTTTTTCCTCTAAAATGAAATTGGACGTAAATCGCAATGTACTTGAACCTTCCCCTCCCGTCTCCAGGTGTACATGTACATCCAGATGCAGCTCTGTCGGAAGGAGAACCTGAAGGACTGGATGGCTCAGCGCTGCCTCCCAGAGCAGAGGGAGCACAACCAGTGTCTCGATATCTTCCTCCAGATTGCAGAGGCCGTAGACTTCCTGCACAGCAAGGGGCTCATGCACAGGGACCTCAAGGTGAACACACACACACACGTGCGATAAGATGACGTCACTGTATATGATGTGCTTTACTGTCATTGTGTACATGAAGTGGCATATTAGCGGATATCTGAAAAGTAACCGTCTCCATCGTTCCTCCAGCCCTCCAACATCTTCTTCACTATGGATGACGTGGTGAAGGTGGGCGACTTCGGCCTGGTGACGGCCATGGAGCAGGAGGAGGACGAGGACGAGCCGAGCGCCCTGACGCCTGCCCCGCTGCTGACCCGGCACACGGGCCAGGTCGGCACCAAGCTCTACATGAGCCCAGAGCAGGTGAGCACCCGTGTAACTCAACATAGTTCATTCGCACAAATGTTTTCACCAGAACAATAAACACAAAGTGAAACTATGATAGGATCTGATATCATACTAACATGTATCTCTGGGCAAAGTGAGTAGGGTGGTCTACTACCTTTTTTAAAACATGGACTCTCAAACTCCATCTGTTCTTTTATTTGTCCTGGCAGCTCTCTGGAAACTCGTACTCTCACAAAGTGGACATTTACTCTCTGGGACTGATCCTGTTTGAGCTGCTTTATCCCTTCAGGACACAGATGGAGAGAGTGAGGGTAAGTCAGCAAAGATACACCGTCATCATAATCAGTTCCCCGAAGGGGTTGTAGTACGGCAATAAATTACCCTTTAATTTGGCTTTTTTAGTGGCCAAGCACCTGATTATTGTTGTCAATTTAGACTGTATTAGTCTGTGTTAAGATTTTCCTATAATGTATGTATAATACAGGGTTACAAATTAGTTTGTGAAGCATAAAAAAAAGAAAACCTCACAAAAGATAAAAGGCTCTGTAAGAAAGAGAGAAAAAAAACAAAGGGATCATACAAATCAAACAAAAAAAACAAGATTTTACAAATTAGTCTGTAGAATAAATTCCTGTTGTCAGCAATTTTTACCCAAAACTGAACTACTGGGAAACAATTCAAATGTTGAGATAATTTCCAAAACTGTAACGGTAGTTACAATTGATTTATTCTATGTTTATTATTATGCACCTTTCACCGATTCAAATTCCTCGTATGTTCAACTTACTTGCCAAATATACAATTCTGATTGTCATTCTGAATTATATGACCCCGAAAAACCCCGCTGCTGCGGTTTGTTTAACCTGGAACAAAAGAGCGAGAATGAGGCCGTTTATCTTCTTGTCTGTTATTTTATTCCAGTTAATTATTCAGTTTTGTCTGAAAACTCTGTTGGGCAAACTGCAACACATAATCCTGATTGTCATTTGAGCAATCATTCGCGTCTGTTTAAACGGTAGATTCTCCTTGACCGTGTGTGTGTGTGTGTGTCTGTGTTCGTCTGTGTGCGCGATGGACCAGGACGTCTTTGTCTCGGTAACAAAGGGCCTGATGAGCCACTAGCACAGCTCCGCTCACAGGTGTTTACATCCTTTCTTCCAGACACTGACTGAGGTGAGAGCGCTGCGCTTCCCAGAGGTTTTCTCCAAAAACAACGTTCAGGAGGTGAGTGGCTGTCTGCCGCCACTTAGTGGCATTGAACGTGAACTGCATGTGGACCGAGAAAAATAAAAGCTGCTCTGTTTATTTACTTTGTTGATTATAAATTAAGTGGGACACATCCAGAAGCTGGTTGGGTTCATTCTCATTGTGTAGTCTGTCACAGATTTGTTAATCTGTCCACACCAACATTAACACCTCGGTGAGTCAAATCTGATGAGCTAATCCAATTAGGAGGTGTGGTTGGATTATTCTTCCCTCGATCAACAGGATATGAAGTTAAATATCGTCACCTTCCTAAAATAATGGCCCAAGTAATTTTTTCAGAAAACACAAAAAACTTGACCAAATGTAACGGGTGCACAAGCGACCTCTAGACACTAAATAACAGGCATACTGTAATACCGGTCAAATTATGTCATGATTACTAATATTATGTTAGAGTGAGATTTGCATTGACAAAAATGCTCGCAGAAATGCTAACTAAATTGCTAGTTTAAATGCTAGCTTCAAAATGCCATCTTGAAAAGCTTGTAAAATTGCCTAAGTCACATTGTCTTTTGACTTAGGCAAAATAAAATGGCCTAAGTCACACTCTTGACATAGGCCGTTATACTATAGGGGTAGAATCACATGATCTGTTCAACTGAGGATGTAGGCGATTTTACCAGAGGTGGCCAGTATCATGAGGAAATGATTTAGGCCATTTTTTTAGGAAGGTGACGATATTCACATGACACACTAAAATGTAAACAGCAGCGTTGTTATCTGAGACCGTTGCGTCGACATAAATTAGAAATATATTTAGTAATTTTCAATAATAATCCCGTTAGAATCAAACCAAGCATATATTTAAATAATCACTTAAATATGTTCTTTACTACCACAACCAGGGGTTTGGTGCGGGGTTGTTCACATTACCTTGTCTACCTGTTTACTTTGTAATGAGATTAACATAATCCCAAAGCATAATCTGTGATTCTCCAACACTGGAAATACCCTCGCCCTGTTATCCCAGCTTCCCTCTTTACTAGCTGTGCACTGTTCTATTTTAAAATGTGTGTGTGTGTGTGTGTGTGTGTGTGTGTGTGTGTGTGTGTGTGTGTGTGCTTGTCTGTATTATTTCATTGGCAGTATTAGCATTGGCATCCCTGTAGCGTGACACCATTGTTTCCCCTCTGTGTGTAGCTGAGCATGGTGCGCAGCATGCTGTCGTGGAGCCCCGGCGAGCGTCCCGAGGCGGCCGAGATCACGGGGACCCCCCTCTTCCAGGAGCTAGAGCTGCCTTGGCGAATGGCCGTGAGGCAGCGCTCCCGCACATACAGCGCCTCATCCATGGGCCGCCCCTCACGCCAGACATCGACTAACTGAAAGTCCCGGTGACACAATATGTAACCCCCCCCCCCCATCCTTCTGGTCTGCAGCCCGAGAGAAACACCTCAGCCCCCTGTGCCATCACACACTGCCTCAGACTTTTAAAAAAACACTCAAGAATGACAAACGGTGCAGGAATTTATCTGCGTGACTTCAGAGCGGTGAGACAAAGTCCTACACAGTTACTCTCCTTGGTTACATATTCGCACACCATCATGCCCACGTTCCCCAATTTTAATCACACTCGCAAGTGAAAGAATATTTTAAAAGCAACAGCTGTTCTGCAATGTCCACGACCAGCTCTCGGCTCAGGCAAGCAAACAAATTCTTAGTGGTTGTTTTTTTAAATGCCTCTGAGTACCAGATGGGCAGTGTGTGCTCAGCAATCATCCACAGGACATTATAACTAACTGATTTTGCCGTGTTTCACCCTGACATGGCCGATTCGATCCTCTGGTACCCTCGAGACGCTTGACAGACATGCTGAGAACTGCTTAACATATGATTTGACGCCGGTCCGGTCGCAACACGCTGCTTGCTCCCAACATTCAGCCAGTGTTCACTCACCCACGCTACACCTCAGGTATCAAAAACCAAGAGGACACTCCAAAGGGGCCTTTGATGCTTGATCATCCTATCTACCGGCGACCAGTACTGATCACTGGTACGAGCACTATCCGGTGTTCTGACACCCAATATGCCTGATTTGGGAGACCAAAAAAAAGACCTTTTTTTTTTTTTTTCTGTGTTAATTTCGGATTTTATTTTTTTTTTATTTTTTAATGAGAGAAGGTGATGTATTGCGTAGAGAAGAGTTTATGGATCCGGATCATCCGATATGATTTGCCTTTAGAAAGTGGCCCCCGGCCTCTGAATGAATGCGGAGCCGCTGGCTCCTGTCGTTTTTTTGTTTTTTTTTGCATGTAGCTGATGGGGAAACGTAAGGGGGTGAGTGTGAGTTTATCTTAAAGCCAGTACTTGGACGCAGTTTGTAAATTTACACAATGACTCTGAGGTGCTCAATCATTTTTTTTCCCAACACCTCCTCTTTGCTCTGTGTATATAAATGAAAGGGGAAAAAAATCTGTTTATATCTTTTTGTTTCTTCTTTGTTAATGAATTCAGAAGATATGTTGATCAATACTGTACATATTGTAAGGCGCCGTTGCTTGTAAATGGCTTTTTCCATGAGGCAACTGTAAGATAGTGTGATATACTGCGGGGGGGGGGGGGGAACAAAGAGGGGACGATCTCTTCTATTAACGGATAGCTGAATGTTACAGTGTGATGATGGTGGTAACCTCTTCTTCTCGCTGTTGGAAAATTATTCTCAGTGTTTGTCTTCACACGTGCGGGCACCGAGGGGGTTTTGCCCTGCTTCAAGCCTGCAGGACCAGAGTGCCATTAGAAAGTCAGTAAAGTGTACTTTTCTGTAACTGAAAAACTCACCTCACAATTTTTCCGGGAACTGCTCCACCATGGGCTCCGACCCCGTCCAGCTGGTGTTCCCGGTGAAGCGCGACAAACACTAGAGGTGTGCAGCCCTCCCATGACGAGGAGAAATAGCATTTAGTCAAGAGAGACGATACTGTTTTATCCCCTTTGCATCGTCTACTGGGGGGACCTGGACCTGATGTTGGTCATGTGATCCACAAAAGCATTGTTTAATGTACATAAGAAGTGCTGGGGAGAGTCACATGACCTGTTTATAACTTCACACACACAGTGCTAATTGTAATGTGCTTTCAATGATTGTACTTTTCTAAGGATCTTCTTATCTTATCTTCTCTTTTTTTATTTTTTAATAAGCCCAGTTTTTTTTAATTTATTAGTCTGCAGTTTTTTTTTTATTACTCTAGAGTCTTGACTGCGTTTGATACAAGAAGTCAAACTAATGTTTGTTCATCCGTCCTCGTTCTTGTAAAAGGATCCGTTCTGTCCTGTTTAAAACAGACTGTACGTCCACCACCAAGTAGTTCCATAAATGGTGTATCCTCAAGTCAGATGGGGGAATGTTAAAACGTGCGCTGCGAATTCGGACAAAAGTTTATTTATGAACAATGGTATGTGGGTACTGACGGCGCTGACAATGTACCACCTTTTTTTTCCAAAGGAATTCAATAATGGATCTGGGATAAATCCGTCTCTCCCACAAAACTGGCCAATTTCTTAGAGAATTGTGATCTGAAGACGTGTTTGTGAAGGATTTACAACTTAAATCACCTACAGTAGTAAATAGCTTGTCAGTTCCTACCATTACAACTTACAATTATTGATGATAGTGTATTATATGAGGATCTAGAGATTTTCTTCTTTTCACTCGGAACCAAGAAAATGTGATTACACTGTCGGTTTTTCATGCTTTTGTTGAATTGTGTTCATCCTCCCTTCACGCCTGCCGTCCAGGTGTCTTTTCCTGAGGACAGTTGAATTGAATAATAGGACTCGACCCCTCGTCACTCTCTGACGCCTCTGTCTGGATAGTAGTTCCCTGTTTTTGTGCACAAACCCAATTCTCTTGTCCATGGTGAATTGTAAATATGTTTATTTGCTTTATTTATGTTCTGACGCCGTGATCAATCCTTTTGGGGTTGGTGTTATTATGAATGTGCTTCCTGCGATGGAGCGCGTTGGAATATGATGACTTCTTACAAGTCTAAATTTAATAAACCGTTCTATACAGTTTGTACAGTTTTGTGTCCTTGGTGTGTAGTCTGTGGGTTGATGTTGGGCAGTAATTTACACTAGTTTGGTGCGACTGAAAATTGCTGTACGTGTAATGTATTTGTCAAGCAATAACCAGCAAACTAATAAACCTGGGAGGGATTAGATTATAATATAACTATAAACACCCTTTCAAAACATTATGAAACAACAACAAACAAAACAAAAACAAAATATATATATATGTACACTAGAAAGATATCACACATTTTGAAGCATGTTGCCTACTTTATGTCCCTATAATGTAGAAGTTCATACACATGAAATTAAGTATAGAAAGGCACATAAAGGTGAATAAAGTGGAGAAAAACATACCTTTTTATATTTGTAAATACACGTATTAAAGGCCCTGCACACTCGCACAGGTGATTAAGTTATTCCTTAACCTTAATATTAACACAATATTTTCACTTTCAACCACATCTCTGTGTTCATCAGGGGATTGAGTTGGCTCAGTCATAATTAAGTTGGCAGCTGTTGCTCACTTCTCATTTTCTCGCTGAAGAAGACCCTGAGAGAAGGTATGGTTGAAAGCTTTAAAAGAAAAACAACTAATAAGTGGATCTTGAGTTCTGACTATTTAGTGAAACAACCAAATGTAATGTGACAACAAATAATGTGTGGTATCAAAGCATGATAGTGTAAATGCTAATACAACTTAAAACTTAAATACAACTTTGTATTAACATTTTTACTTGTTTAATATAATTACATATTATAATATAAAAAGACCTTCAGATAGTTTATAGCTTTTTCACTTAGCTATATCATTTTTACTATAAGACACACAAATCCCCGTTTCATGTTTTAAAAAATAACCGATGAAAGACTTTTCTATTTATTAAAATGTTCTATTTATGAGAAAATATGATTTTAAAGAAGCTAACGAGCTCGCATGTAAAGGGGCGGGGCCTCTGCTCTGTTTTCAAAATAAAAGTTGAAATGGCCCTCTCACCCCGCCCCCCCCGGTTGCGCATTTCCGCTGCCATAACGTCACTTCTGGATGTCAATATGCGGCTCGGTGCGGCGCTGGGAAACGGAACCACAGGAAAGATGTTAACCAAGTCACCAGCGAAGACGAGCCTCAACGCAGACACTTAACCGTAACGGCTGCGGGAGCGAGAACCCGCACCTGACGCCCGTTAAAACGTAAACCACAAACCAAACCGGCAGCTCGTTGAGTCGCCGTCTGCCCCCGAAGCAGCAGCAGCAGCAGCAGCGGCGGCGGCGGCGGCGGAGCGCTTTTGCCTCAAAGCAGCCATCTTTTCGGTGAGGAGAAATGTACGGGGCGACGCGGCAGGCCTGCTCCGGCTCCGGGGGCCGCGGCCGGAGCCTGCTGATGCTGACGACCGCGCTCCTGCTCTCGGTCGCCGGGCTGCTCTCCGGGCTGCCCGGCGTCAGCGAGGCGAAGGAGTGCGACAAGCCCTGCATGAACGGGCAGTGCAACGCTGCCACCGGCAACTGTGTGTGCTTCCCCGGCTGGGTCGGGGACCAATGCCAGCACTGCGGAGGGAGATTCAGGTACAGTGAACAGAATAAAGAGCCGCTTTCTCGCGTGTTTGTTGTCTACGTCTTTGCTTTGTGGACGTTAGTGACGAGGTATCGAGCAGTGCACACCTGAGGCACAGACAGACCCGGTACTACTACTGCTACTACTACTGCTGCTGCTGCTACTGCTACTACTGCTACTGCTGCTACTGCTACTACTACTACTACTACTACTACTACTACTACTACTACTACTACTTATACCACAGGTCTCCTGCTTCAAACTTAGTATTTTATACATGCTGAATAGTGTAACTGTCATTTGGATGCACGTGATTAGGTACAAGTGTCTCTTCAGTGTCTTTAATCTGAGTGTCACCAAACCAAGTGGCATCAACCCATTTTTTGACACATCACATCACTAAATGTGAAGGTGCTGATGCTGCTGGCAGTTTTTCTGTTTCCATACACTTTTTTTTGTTGTTGTTGTTGTTGAACGTTTTTTTTGTGATTCAAAAGTCAGGGATGTATTCCCATGTACAATATCCAAGAGGCCAAGATGATCTGTCATCTGATGGCTTTACGGCAGCTTTAAACCTAAAGGTGTTCATTTAAAAAAAAAAATAATAATAAATATATATATATATATATATATATAAAAAACAGAAAGTCCACATTAGGCATTCAAGAAACAAACACAAAATGACTTAAATGATGATCAACATTTCCATCAATTGACTAATTGAATGATCCCTTTTATCATTTAGGAATTCATGCACTCAAACCTCTTTTTTATTTTTACATTACATTTCCTTTAGCTGACGCTTTTATCCAAAGCGACTTACAATAAGTGCATTCAACCATGAGTACAAACTCAGAACAACAAGAATCAAGAAAGTACAATTTCTTCAATAAAGTCAAACTACAAAGTGCTATCAGTAAGTTCCATTTAAGTGCTACTAAAGTGCTACTATGGTGCTACCTTCCCTATTCAAGGTGTAGTCGAAAAAGACGTGTTTTTAGTTTGCGACGGAAGATGTAGAGACTTCCTGCTGTCCTGATGTCAATGGGGAGCTCAGTGACGGAGCTACAAGCCGATTGGCAGAAGCCGAGCGGCGCGAGCGAGCTGGGGTGTGAGGTGTTACCATGTCCTGGATGTAGATTGGACCCGATCTGTTCGTAGCACGCTACGCAAGTACCACGGTTTTGAAGGGGATGCGGGCGGCTATTTCATGCTTTCATGCAACCCAGCCAGGTGTTTATTTCCAGTTGTGAACACACCTATATGTTTGCTTCCTCTGCAGGCCCTCGCCTTTTTATTTAGACAATGCATTTCACTTTGTGCTCTTTGATGGCAGTCTCTGTGTGCAATATGAAAGGTGTCACACACTCGATGGGAACAGTCGGACCATCAGCGTTGCACATCTCGTTCTCCCATTAAAGTGTTGCTTCGCGTTACTGGAGTTTGTATTGGACATGCTGTTCTGATGTTCATCTATTGCTCTTCTGTCCGTCCTGAGGGATCCCTCCTCTGTTGCTCTCCCTCAGGGTTCTTCCTTTTTCTCCCCTTTTTAAAGGGCAGTTTTTCTTGTTCTGATGTGAGGGTCCCAAGGCAGAGGATGTCCTATGTGTACAGATTGTAAAGCCCTCTGAGGCAAATTTGTTATTTTTGGGCAATCCCAAATATATTGAATTACACTCTAGTTCAGTGTATTCAAGACTCTATACCCTTCAGGATGACACAAGCAAGCATTTAATAGGAAAAACTACTTTTCCCCTGATTTCCCAATTTCTTGGTTGAGTCAAATTCAAGCTGAAATAGGGATATTATACTTCTGCTCTCATTTTTTTCTCCTTTTTTGGGGGGTTGTAAGCGAGCTGCCTTAGTTCCAGCATTGTGATGAGCTAGCATGTCTGTGCAGATAAAATGTGTCCATCAGGGTGTGCCGGATTGCCAGGCCTCGGCTCAATCTTCCTCCTTTTTTTTAATTTTTTTTTTTTTATCAGAGATCCTGATCGTGGGTCCTCCTTTTTTTATATTTTTATTAATTTGATATTCTCTGTCATGCTGTCTCAGCTTATTGCTGGTTTACGACCTGCCAGGTCGTAAACCAGAGCTGGTACTGGTGAGGCCTTCAGTGTTATGCATCCTCTAAACGCTCATGGTCAAAGAAAGGGAAACCGGAACTATTTGCACATTAGCAGAAAGCCGGTGTTGAGTGCCCTCTGCATGAATTGGCTCGTATCCGTTGTGGTTAATAACCTTGCAGCCTGTTGCATTTAGGTATTAATTGACAAAATCCATCACTGTGGCCACCAGCTGCAACACATTGAACGAGCTGGAAACTACAAATGTTTGACACTTTTTTTTTCTTTTTTCTTCATCTTATTCAATTGTCAAAATTGTGGCTCAGGTTGTCGAGCTGGTTGGAGAGCGGTTTGGTCATTATTTGCAGGGTTGGTGGATCTATTCCGACTTCTTCTTTTCTGCATGTCCAAGTGTCTTTGCGCAAGAAGCTGAACCACTGTGTGTAAAGGAAAATGTAAATCTGTCTAACTAATGTAATGTAAAGATGCACAGATTTTTTAAATGCTTGGGAAATACAGGATTTGCTTAAGGCTAGTTACTGTATTTTAGAAATGTGATTTTTGAAGTTATTAAGGCTGTAGAATTAATCAAAATTTGATTGGAAATGCAATATGGCCTCTTGCAGTTTTCAAATTGCAGGCAGCGCAAAGTTTGTTAAAGGCTAAATGTGTCAAAATACCATTTTAAATGGAATATTGTGGCGCTGCAGAGACGTCCGGGAGCCGACACGTCGTATTCTACAGACTTATCAACAATAGCCATGTTTATTGTTTACGTTCATGTTGATCATTTTGGGGGCGTGGCTTTGGAGGGAGGCCTGACGTTAAGTGACGTTTGGAGCTCGTGCTGCGAGCTACTTTCGTTGGAGAAGAGTTGGAAACACAAGGCTGGATATTAAAAAATTAATAAATTGGTTGGGTCATTTAACAAATATAACCTATACTGTAATGTTGATTATTTTTGTTCGTTTCTTTCAGGGAATCCTTCTCTGGTTGCAGCTTCTCAAATATGAGGATGTGTTGCTTTGTTTTGCATCACTGTGAACTGAATATCAGTTTTTTATGGACGGCTGATCAGACGTCAGGCGTCGTACACAAAAAAAGTAGCTATTCAGAATCACCCTGGGCTGTGGAAAAGTATAGTGGGAATTTTCCATTATTTTCTGACAACTTGTAAACGCAACAAAAAACAAAAAAGACCCAACTAATTGATAATGGAAACACCCTGGCTCTATCTGTAACCGTTACTCCTGCTGCTCTTACGGACCGAGACACTAAGCCCTTAACGCTCAAGTTAGTTGAACGAGGATGAAAGTCTCTGAGGGGATTATTAAAGTTGAACTTTGGGTTTGTCTGTGGCCTGTTAAGTTTGTCTTCTCTTCCTACTGCTTTTAGAGAAGCAAAATGTAGTCGTCGTTTCTTTTCTAAAACTCTACTGTAGGAAAAAAAAAAAGGGTAGTCGGAGAGGTTTGTGGTGCTGCTCGTCTGAGCCTGAACTTCACTAATGACACAGCAGGCCACCGACATCACCGTATAATGTTTAGAGGCTAAAGCCTCGGCCCTCCTGTGACAGACTGTACAGCATTATCAGCGACGCTGCAGCCACCTCACCCTGTCAGGCTAATTATCATTTATATGTAATGGTAAACTTTCTGCTTTCTGCGATGCCAGACTTGCTTGGATTCAGGACTGCGTTGTTTTGTCAGCGCGGTCAAGGGGCTGATGGTTTTTCTCGGGGAGAGCCTGTGTTTCTGAGGCCGTGTTTAGCATACAGACAATGCTGCCATACAAGGCTGGCTGAATGCTGGTAAAAAGCAGCCTTCTGTGGCAGGGTCCCGCCAAGATGGAATCCTGGCTACAGCCGTGAGGGCCAAAATCAACATGGGGGGGGGACACAGACAAGTGTGTTTTGTTGTTTTTAATGGCACAAACATCAGATTTTCTTTTTCATCTGAGGATATTTTGAACTTGTGGTTCGGTGCAGCTAAGTGTATAACTCAGGGAGTGGCAAGAATTAATACCACTATATAATACAAATCATTTCTTGATGTATACGTAGATGGAAAGATGACAAATGCATGCAAAATCACACGTCAAAAAATCTTAATTTCTTCAGTTTCACTACCGCACCAAACCTTCAATCATTGTCTTCGTTTTTAAAGGGTCAACTCACCCCAATAACACCAAAACGTTCTTGCTTCTAGTGATCGGGTGCTCATCCTGAGATGGGGTGTTCCTTAATCTGGAGACCTCACTGTGAACCAGCAACCTCCGGTTCTGAAGAGGGAAATCAACGTGGACGTGTCTTAAAACCTACATTCTCTCTACTGACCAACAGGGCCTGGTTGTATAGAAGTCTATAAGAAAATGACTCTACTTCTCTCTTGATTTATTCCCTCAGTAAATATTGTAAACATAAGTTTATGGTCTCAATCTCTAGTTTCAAGTCTTCTTCAATACAACATGGTGTTCATTTAGTAAATGATGGTCCATTTAGAGTCAAATAGACCAGTGATTCTTAACCATAGGGCCGCGGCCCCCCATTGGCCAAACATCCAACGCTCGTGGGAAAGCCGGTGGGATTTTTCAAGAGAAAAGACGATGGGCTCCAGATGCAGAAAAGGTCTGTCTGTCACTGACAAGCAACTCCAAATGTGCTGTGAAAGCCAGCTGTCACAGATATAAAGAGCAACTTCTGGTTCTGCAAACATGGAGACTGCTGAACCATATCATTCACAGATTACAAGGCTATGTTTTAATTTGCACTTTATTTAAATGTTATTTACAGTTTATTTAATTTGAAAGTTATTATTTTGAATTGTGTGCACACTTGTCTGCACACTAATAGTTGCCCAATAATTGTGAACACACAGATATTCTCCTAAGAATGTAAAAACCTCACTTTTACTGTCTTAAATATTCAGGTTTGAGGTTTATTAACATTTTGGATTGACCGAGAGCACTGTAGTTCAATAATACAATTAATCCTCAAAAAACTAGTTTCCTAATAATTGTGCAGTGTATTTATTTTATTACCACATAGTATTTATCAAATTTCAATTATTTTCTCAGTTTTTTTTATGCCTTTTTTATTAGAGAGTTGGCAGGGAATGTGTTGAGAACAGCATGCAGCAAAGCTCTCCACGTGGATTTGAACGGGGCACATTGCAGCCCACGGCCAGCACCTTAATGGGGATCCCCTTAAAGTCATGTTTTATTGCTTTGCGCCTCCCGGATGAAGTTGCATAGACCTGGGGTAGAGGCGGGATTTCTCAAAATCTAGGCACATTATAATCAAAACTATATGTGACTTCTTGAGGTAAATATTTTTTTGGGGACAGCAGAAATCCACCCCATCACCACCATGTTTTCGTTTTACGGTAAATCTGTCTGGTGAAGATAATCACTGTTTCTTTCGAATCAGAGTTGACTTTTGTTTGTTCTCAGAAACTCCCCAAAACCGTAAAATAACTTTTCTATATATGAAAAGCTCCTTTTATCTGGTTTACTTACAGAATGGACCACTGTCATCTCGTTCGCGTCTGGCCTCCAGTGGGGATTCTCAGTTAGCTATAAATATTGCTCGTAGTGCTGATGATTGTTGCCGTGTGGCTGATCTGTAAATGGTATCAGATTTGGGCCACAAAGGCCCGCTTTATGCTCATTGGACCAAAGAATCCCATAAACACGCGACTGCACTTTTGATTAGTACGGGGTGGATCCTTTTGATGAATCTAATTTGTTTCTGAGAAGGACAGCAGTTATGAGCCAGCTCTTATTTTGCAGTGGTGGCAAATGAATCGTCGTCCCCGGCTCTTAGAAAGCTTCCAACGCATGGCCATGTCGTGGCCCCAGCCCCGACTCCCCAAAATTTAGAATGCCGTTATGGTGTAACTCTTTGCCAACTAACTACGTTCCCTGCTCATCTTTAATTGCATATAGATGGTGCATTGATATTCATTCTTTTTCCAGTGTCTGGATCCAGCGTCTGAATGAGGAATGATGTATTGGCACTGGTGTCCCTCATCCAGACACCAGTGCATCATCTGCTCCTCCCTTTTTATATAGAATTAGCTGATTGAACCAAATAGAACATTGTTTTCTTTTCACATTTGCATGCTTGCTAGCTAGCAGTGTTCTTCTTACCCGCCTTTTGCTAACGCATTGCCTCATTTCTCAATCTGTTTTCCTCCACCGAGTGGAATTACAATTTTTCTGTCAACTAATAATATTCCAATTGTTTGACTGATCCACGATGACAAATCCTGGACTGCGTGTGGCATCTCTACCAATACCTTTCCTCTGATGCATTGCCGACGCATTCGCCCTGACCTGCGAGTAACCTTTTGATATATTCAGTTTCCCTGCTCTTGTGAAGCCTTTTGTTTGTCGTCTCTTGTGTCGTTTGCATATTGCTCCACATCCACCCTCAAGCGCTCTCTCTGAAAGCTCTCTGAAGGCTGACCTCGCTGTACTATAAGGCCCCGCCGAGCGGCCGGCCCGCCTGGCCTCTGCAGAGACTAATGGCCCCCACTGTGGTGCCCACTGATTCGCTCGGTTTTCAGCTCGCCGGTCCGAGTTTAGGGAGTTTTACATGCAAGCTCTCTTCAAAGTGCAACTGTAACTCAAGCAAAAACACTGATGCGCAAAAGCAGCACAGTCACTTGGAAAATAGCCACTTGCCCATAATTTATTAAATATTTATTAGACAATATAACTGACTTATCGCTGCTTGAGCATGTTTTGGGCTCGCAGCTTTAGTAGATTTGTTGCCAGCCACGTTGGGTTCATGGGTCTCCGCGGCTGCTGCCGAGTAACTTTAAATCGTCTTGCATCTCCTAAATGTTTTACATTAACAAGGGGAGGATGGCATTTTTATTTATCTGGTAAAATTGTGGTACCTTTTTTCGGTACTTTACTCTCGTTGTAAAAACAAACCTGTCTTAATTTCAACATTATTTATTTAGAACATTTTGTTGGATCACTTTTGTTATTTAGAACATTTTGTTTATTTTGAATATTTTGTTCGGTATTTTTTTTGATTTATGTAGAATTCCTACAAATTATTTTCTTATTTAAAACGTTTTCTTTATTTAGAACATTTAACACACCACAAAAAAATAAAACTCCTCCCTACCTCCTTTTCCCCTCCCAAACTCCCTACAACCTTCACCAAAATGTCGCACCATCTGATTTAATGTGAATTTGTACTCTGTATTACCGGCAGAAGCCAGACGGTGCACGTAAAAGTACAGAGTTTGGTACACGACCCCACTTTTTATCCTTCATCATAATAAAACATGAAGGGTGTAGTTCTTTTACTGCCTGATGGTTGAATATGTCCATAACACGTATTGTATGTCTGTCAGGGACAACACGTCAGGTGCTGAGGCTTCTGTTTTCAAAAGCCCTCTTTAGTATTCTTCCTTCCTTATTGTATTTTATTATAACACTCAACTGCAACTTGTCTTTCCAGTAAACATGTCCACGCTACTTTAATAATAAGGATAATCCACAGACCTCTTTGTCAACCATTTTCAGTGGAACTACCACTAGATTATTACGCTCGAGGAAAAAAAGTTTGTCTATCTGCATTCCCATTTGTTGTTAGTTTAACAATAACTCCCTTCCTCGGGTCTATATGCGTGGGATTTGGGTGAACTGGCTCTTTTTAATTTTTTAAGTCCTCACTACTGATAAATGCATCTAGTTTTATAGATGATTATTTTTGGATTGGCTTGATGTCACAAAGGGATATTTGTACCCCAGTTGTAGTAGTAGTAGTAGTAGTAGTAGTAGTAGTAGTGAGCAGACTGTACTACTTCTACTAAGAAAGCCCATAACATGCAGCAGTTTGAGTTCAGGGGTTGAGAGCGGCGGTGTCTTTGGGACCAGGTGCGTCTGGAGCCTCTCCCCCTCTGAGGATGCTGTTTCTCTGCGAGCTGGGAGAGCAGAGAGGCCCCGCAGGCCCCGACTGTATGAGCACCGGGCGATCTGTAATTACAGTGGTAGTGTACTCGTTAGCTAGCCGCTGAGACCTGCCACGAGCTGGTTTGAATTACTCTCAAAAGTGAGCCAGCGGTATTCAGCAAAGAAATAACTCCTGTAACAAGTTCAATTTTCTTTCTATTTGGTTGTTAAATTCTCCATTTTGCTGATGCACTGACTTCAAGCCCACCCAGTGCAGAGGAGCATTGTTGCGATGTGGAGTCACGAGCTCAGCCCGTTAAAGTTTTCTTAACTTAACAACACCCTTGGCTTTGCACCTTGAGCCGCCCGGCCCACACAGCTGGGGCTGTTGGCCTGCACCTCCTTGGTTGCAGGCGAAGGTTTTCAACAACACGTTGCAGCACACTTGTTGCCTGGATGCCAACATACAAAGAAAAAACACGTTGTTATGCAATACACACCAGGGATCTCCACTATCTCCATCTCCATTATGTATCAGTTTCACGCTGAAGTTGTGAAAGAATCACACACATTTGACTTATTATTAAATTCATCCACATTGAAAGTCGAGACAAAAAAAAGCCCTTTTATAGTTAGATGTGTCTTGTTTAAAGCGTGTATTTGGGTTGGGATATTTAACTGGCTCCTGTAGCTGAACAGGAGAAGTGTGTGTTCTCTGCAGACTTTAGAAGTGGTGCTTAGAGACTGTTTTGGAACGTGTGTGTGTGTGTGTGTGTGTGTGTGTGTCACTCTCAGTGGAGTCATCGCACCCTGAGACCGACATCAGTCATGATACAATCTCTGCCTGCAAAGTGTCCCCTGTGTAATTCGGTTCCTCTCTGCTGCTGCGTCATCAAGCTGGAGTTGATCAGGCCGGGCGCCGTTACTATACTGTTAGCTTTTTGCCCGTCGCGGCTTTGCCTCTGGTAATAATTTGCTATGAGGTTTAATCATTCTCTGCCTCGTAGCCGCCCTGTTTGCTGCTGCTTGCTCAGCTGCAAAGCTGCATGAACCAAATAATAAAGTGGCAGAGGTTAGTGTTTACCTGCTCGCTCTGCTGACTGACTCTTGTGTAACAATGTTGTGTGTGTGCGTCATTAATTTCTGTGTTGCTCCAGAAAATGTGGAAATTATACCTGCAACCTAAATATTTTATTCTGTGTTTGAGATCATGTAAAAGATAATCAGTATAGTAAAGTTTAGAATTGATTTATTATTGCACTATAAACTAATTGTTTCAGTTAATTATTTGTGCATTTATTTTAGATTAAACAGTTTGAAAAAAAAGCATTCTTGCTATCGTGGTGAATCCATTTGGCATCCTTTTCTTGCTTTAAATCCTGCTTTTGAGTGCGACCGATGCACACTGTTCTCTGCCCAACTTGTTGGACATTCTTGCCTAAACACTGTACGCCTCTTGGTGATGTTTGCTGCTGCTGTTGTTGTGGGGGATTCAGTCG
Organism: Myoxocephalus aenaeus; assembly: GCA_038501785.1. Lineage (NCBI taxonomy): Eukaryota > Metazoa > Chordata > Actinopteri > Perciformes > Cottidae > Myoxocephalus > Myoxocephalus aenaeus. The sequence goes on from JBAMJR010000015.1 coordinate 2,492,221, forward strand.
TGCCATCAGTTGTTTCCCCTCACACCTGCACGCCACACATACACACACCTCTGGACTGGACCAGGTGTGTGTGTGTGTGTGTGTGTGTGGACCTCCAGCTTTTTGTTGTTGTTGAATAAAACAAATCAATCTTCCTTTTGTAACCTTGAATTTCTCTCCTATTCTTTTCCTTCAGGTTGACGGGGCCCTCTGGTCACCTGAGCGACGGTCCAGGGAACTACAAGTACAAAACCAAGTGCACCTGGCTGATCGAGGGACAGTAAGTAGAAGTGTACATCCAACACCAGGAGAGAAACGCCAGGACTTGGCAACAAATATGCTGCCATTTATAAAGACTTTCTTGAATCTGTCTCACACTGAGTCCCTTAATCAGATCAGAAAACCGAAACCACTCAAATTAGTAGTCTGTAATGAAGTTAGTGTTGGTAATAGACAACGTATAACACCGGATGTTTCAGATCCAAAAATAGCAGATTTATCAAATGATCTTTCGGAGGCGGACAAACTCTTTGCTCCTCATGACGTAGCCAGGACGAAGACGGCAGACACGCCACAGGAAACTGATGCTCTCTTATTGATTTCATCCATCAAATCAGCTCCTGCCATTATGAAAAAACACGAAGCGATTCCTAAAAAGCGCGAGACAGCCGAGAGGTGGATCGTGAAAGCCGAGGCTGCGAGTCAATATTTCCAAAGGGGGTGCTCTTAATGCTTATTTACACAGTCGGCGCTGCAGTCCATCGCTGAGATCCCATCCAGCACGAGGACTTTACAGTTTCCAGAAGGTGATGGATGAAAATAAAACTGCAAAGCAACCGCGAGGAACTCTATACTCCTTCACTTTGTCTCGCTCAGCATAACCGTGTCACAGAGTATCGATTCAGAGCGATAAGTCTGACTCGGCCGGCTCATCTGAACCATAAACCCTTTGATTACATTTGCATTTTCAGGCATTTGGCCAACGATCTCATTCAGGAGGGATTAAACGGGCGTGACTTTGTCGGGGCTCATGGAGGGTCACGCTCATGTTTCCCTTCGACGGGACGCGTTGACGTTAAAGGGTCTGAACTTCTAACCTCCCTGTTCCTGTGCGGCTTCTCCTCATCACCGGGCCGCCCCTTCGTTCAGCGTTTTCATTACACCCTAATGGCACTTTAACATGCTGTCTTGAGCCCCCCGCCCGTATTTTAACACAAGGTTAACACAGTGACACGTGCACCGGAATGACAAGCGTTCTCTACGGCGTTAAGTCGTTCTCTGTAGTGGGTCCACCAAAAGTCGGCGGGGATGACAAAGCGCTGTGCTTCGCCACCACGCTCGTAGGGACCTTGGATGTAATTGCCGGATTTTTGGAATAGGAGTTTCTTTGTCAGACGTCTCCAGTCACTACGTGCTCCTGATTCGTCATTTACTGGTCACATGCCTGCTCCGCTAATCGAACCTCGGGGCTGCTGGCGTTCCTCCAGGTTTACCCCGTCTGCAGATGGAGGGAGGAAGAACCGCCGCTTCACTCTAGTAAATTCAATTTTGAAGGGGAAAAATGTGACCATTCATAACATTTCCTGTACATCTTGTTCCCTCTCTCCCATCGTAGATACGCTAAAAGGGCCTTTGTGTTCCTGCCTCAGCTCGTCTTTTTTTTTTTCTTCCCCTTTTTGATTTTAAAAAGCAGAAACCCCGCAAAGCAGCGGGCCCGGACTCTGTCTCTCCCTCCACCCTGAAGCATTGTGTTGATCAGCTGTTTCCGGTGTTTACAGACATCTTCAACATCTCCCTGGAGACATGCCACGTACCAGCCTGCTTCAAGGCCTCCACCATCATCCCCGTCCCCAAAAAAAAGGATCACCTCTGTGGTCATGAAGTCTTTTGAGCGCCTGGTCCTGTCCCACCTCAAAACCCTGACTGGACCCCCTGCAGTTCGCCTACAGGGCCAACAAGTCTGTAGACGATGCTGTCAACATGGCCCTCCACTACACCCTCCAGCATCTGGACTCTCCAGGAACCTACGCCAGGATTCTGTTCGTGGACTTCAGCTCTGCTTTCAACACCATCTGCTGCAGGACAAGCTCTCCCAGCTGCACGTGCCCGACTCCACCTGGAAGTTGATCACAGACTTCCTGACTGACAGGAAGCAGCACGTGAAGCTGGGAAAACACGTCTCAGCCTCTCGGACCATCAGCACCGGTTCCCCCCAAGGATGCGTTCTTTCCCCTCTGCTCTTCTCGCTGTACACCAACAGCTGCACCTTCAGCCACCAGTCCGTCAAGCTCCTGAAGTTTGCGGATGACACCACCCTCATTGGACTCATCTCTGGTGGGGACGAGTCCGCCTACAGGTGGGAGACTGACCACCTGGAGACCTGGTGCAGTCAAAACGACCTGGAGCTCAACACTCTGAAGACAGTGGAGATGGTTGTGGACTTCAGAAAGAACGCAGCCCCACCCGCCCCTCTCATCCTGTGTGACTCCCCTGTCGACGCTGTGGAGTCCTTCCGCTTCCTGGGCTCCATCCTAACCCAGGACCTCAAGTGGGAGCTGAACATCAGCTCCATCACAAAGAAGGCCCAGCAGAGGATGTTCTTCCTGAGGCAGCTGAAGAAATTCAACCTGCCAAAGACAATGATGGTGCAATTCTACACTGCCATCGTTGAGTCCATCCTCTGCTCCTCCATCACCGTCTGGCACGCTGCAGCCACTGCCAAGGACAAGGGCACGCCGCAGCGCATCATCCGCTCTGCTGAGAGGGTGATTGACTGAAATCTACCGTCCCTCCAGGACTTGTTCGCTTCAAGGACCCTGAAGCGGGAAAGGAAGATTGTAGCTGACCCCTCTCACCCTGGACATAACCTGTTGGAGTCCCTTCAATCTGGCAGGAGGTTGAGGTCCATCAGGACCAAGACCTCACGCCACACTAACAGTTTTTTCCCGTCGGCAGTCGGGCTCATCAACAGAGACCGTGCTCCCCACTGACCCCCAGGACTATTTCTTACCGGTCACTCCCCTGCACATCCCTCCATACCTCATAGTTTAAATACACTTGTCACTCTCGCATTACACTTGTCACCTTCACATAACACTTACATCCCACCTTAAAGTACTGCTATCTGTTGACTGTGCACTTTATTTTAATTTTATATTCTACTGTAGATTTAATTGTAAATATTCATGCTCCCCATTATTGCACTCTTTATTGTTAAATGTTAAATGTTATGGACCTCCCACCAGGACAAATTCCTTGTATGTGAAAACATACATGGCAATACATGGTTCTGATTTATTCTATGATTTCATGCAAACGTGGAAGCCTGGTGGGAGGAAAAGCGCCACCAGACAAATCCTCGTAAAGTTTTGTTTCTATCATATCAGATGTTAATAATCTACCTGCCACGCTATTACAATTCCATTTATTCTGCTCATGTAGTAAAAGTGGATGTTCCATTCTTCAGCTCGTGAAACAGTAACTAGATATCTTAACAAGTGATCTTGAGTTTGGTGAGCTAAAAAAAAATTCTGCACTACTACAGAGCAGAGTTTAGATGCTCATTTTTGGATGGTAGATGCTGTTAAAGCAACAAAAGTGTCTTTTTACTCATTGAGTAAACACATCTATTGATTTCTGGATGAAGCTTGATCTATCTTGTAAAAAGCCCTTCAGTTGGGGATTTATCCTGAAGGAATGCCGATGTGCAGTAACTCTGATACATACCATACAATGATATCTTGTCCAGCATCTCTCAGACGTACTGTTATTACTTTAGAGGGGAGGATTACATCAGTGCGACTGTTTTATGTTTTGTCACAATGTCTGAATTGTCAAATGTAAGAAATACAAAAATCAATAAATGCATCTTTGAACAAAAAAAGATGACTATTTCCAGATATATTAATCCAGTGTGTGAAATTACTGATATTTTATCTTATTTTGGGGACTTCTGATATTACTGTTTGGGTGGTTTGGTTAGAAATAAACGACCAACCCAGACAGACGTTCTCATGTGTGTGTGTGTGTGTGTGTGTTTTCCAGGCCGAACACAATACTCCGACTGCGCTTCAACCACTTTGCCACTGAATGCAGCTGGGACCACCTGTACGTGTACGATGGAGACTCCATCTACGCCCCACTCCTCGCTGCCTTCAGGTACGTCCCCTGTGCGTTTGACCGAGGTTTGGTTGGAGGACGGGTAACCCTCTTGTGTTCGGGGTCTCCGAAGGGAAATCTGCCTCTACTTTTTTGCTCAATAATGGCAGAGAAAACTCCAAGCCATTAAATGCTCTCATACACAAGCCCAACCTTCACACACACACATATATATATATATATATGTATGTATATGTATATGTATATATGTATGTATATATATGTGTGTGTGTGTGTGTGTGTGTGTGTGTGTGTATGACATTTTCCCTCTTTTCACAATCCAGGAACAGCACTCAGGACTAGCCTATTTATTACTGTTATTTAAAAAAAAATTAAACTGTATCTAATACCTTTCTTGTACATACTACCACCTTCTGTGTGTGTATGTATGTATGTATGTATGTATGTATGTATATATATATATATTTTTTTTTTTAAATATTTATTAAATAAAAATATTTTTAAAATGTGTTAAATTCCACCTTTTTAATTGCAGTGGTCTGATTGTTCCCGAGAGTTACGGGAATGAGACGGTTCCTGAGGTGGTGTCTCACTCCGGCTTCGCCCTGCTGCACTTCTTCAGCGACGCCGCCTACAACCTGACAGGTTTCAACATTTCCTACAGGTGAGAGAAACACATTATTCTTGTTAAAAAAACTACCAAGGTCTTGCGGTGGGAATGTTCCGTTTTCAATCTCCCCGGTGCCTCCATTTCAAAAAGAAAAAGTGTAGAAACAGTTCTAGAATATAATCAAAGCTTCTTTCATAAAGGCATAAAGTAAAGTCCTCCTCCAGCTTGGTCCTTGACTTTTATTCTCAGCCCTGTCCTTCATTTTTGAACTCTTAGCTGTAACAATAGCTTCCACATATCAAATGGCTCATAATCCTCTGCAGCTGAGTGTGTGCCGCTGCCAGACCTTCAGGGTGTGCGTCTCTCAGGGTCCACGCATGCATTCAGGATGGAGTCAGTCGCTGGATAAAAGTACCAGCTAAACGACACATACTTCCATACTGAGCTCCGAGACGAGAACCTTGGGTTACTTAACGTAACCCCTATTCTTTGATAACAGAGTGAGGTGTTTCACTATGGGAAGCGCTCGGCGTGACCAACTAAGGAAGCTCCAATGACACCACGTCTGTCAGTGACAGACAGGTCGAACTGTGCTGGGGTCCCGCCCCCTCATATTATCACAGTCGACTGCCCCTCGAAAATCATTCTAGACAGATTTCTTTCTGTGTCAATGCAAGGAGGGTTGTGTTGGTGAAACACCTCACTCTGTTATCAAAGAACGGAGGTAACGTTAAGTAACCCAAGGTTATTTTTCTAACTTCGTTCGGTGTTTCACTATGGGAGATATACACTCACCTAAAGGATTATTAGGAACACCTGTTCAATTTCTCATTAATGCAATTATCTAATCAACCAATCACATGGCAGTTGCTTCAATGCATTTAGGGGTGTGGTCCTGGCCAAGACAATCTCCTGAACTCCAAACTGAATGTCAGAATGGGAAAGAAAGGTGATTTAAGCAATTTTGAGCGTGGCATGGTTGGTGCCAGACGGGCCGGTCTGAGTATTTCACAATCTGCTCAGTTACTGGGATTTTCACGCACAACCATTTCTAGCGTTTACAAAGAATGGTGTGAAAAGGGAAAAACATCCAGTATGCGGCTGTCCTGTGGGCGAAAATGCCTTGTTGATGCTAGAGGTCAGAGGAGAATGGGCCGACTGATTCAAGCTGATAGAAGAGCAACTTTGACTGAAATAACCACTCGTTACAACCGAGGTATGCAGCAAAGCATTTGTGAAGCTACACCACGCACAAACTTGAGGCGGATGGGCTACAACAGCAGAAGACCCCACCGGGTACCACTCATCTCCACTACAAATAGGAAAAAGAGGCTACAATTTGCAAGAGCTCACCAAAATTGGACAGTTGAAGACTGGAAAAATGTTGCCTGGTCTGATGAGTCTCGATTTCTGTTGAGACATTCAGATGGTAGAGTCCGAATTTGGCGTAAACAGAATGAGAACATGGATCCATCATGCCTTGTTACCACTGTGCAGGTTGGTGGTGGTGTAATGGTGTGGGGGATGTTTTCTTGGCACACTTTAGGCCCCTTAGTGCCAATTGGGCATCGTTTAAATGCCACGGCCTACCTGAGCATTGTTTCTGACCATGTCCATCCCTTTATGGCCACCATGTACCCATCCTCTGATGGCTACTTCCAGCAGGATAATGCACCATGTCACAAAGCTCGAATCATTTCAAATTGGTTTCTTGAACATGGCAATGAGTTCACTGTACTAAAATGGCCCCCACAGTCACCAGATCTCAACCCAATAGAGCATCTTTGGGATGTGGTGGAACGGGAGCTTCGTGCCCTGGATGTGCATCCCACAAATCTTCAACAACTGCAAGATGCTATCCTATCAATATGGGCCAACATTTCTAAAGAATGCTTTCAGCACCTTGTTGAATCAATGCCACGTAGAATTAAGGCAGTTCTGAAGGCGAAAGGGGGTCAAACACAGTATTAGTATGGTGTTCCTAATAATCCTTTAGGTGAGTGTAGACCGCTCCCGGATTGCATGAAATTCCCGAGCACTGGAAAGGAATGGTGTGCCTCAAATGGCACCATTCCTCAAAAACTCGGCATTTACCACTGTAAAGAGAGCGAGTGGAGGCGGCCCTTGCACTCTGAATGGTGTTGATGACCCGTTCAGGCAGGCCTGCTGCATTCAGGTTCCACCTCTCGCAGGCCAAGCCCAGAGTGCTATTTGGTCTGGGTGAGGGTGGTAGATCTCCCCGCCTGCCTGGGAAAGAAGGTCCCTGCGTATGGGGAGAGGCCACGGCTCGTCCGCCAGGAGCTGTATTATTGCTGCCACCCAATGCTTGGACGGCCACCGCGGCGCTATCAGGATTAGCGACAAGCCCTGTTCTCTCACCCTGTCTAGAGTCGGGGAGATCAGGCTGAGCGGGGGGGATGCATAGAGCAGCACGTTTGGCCACGAGTGGGCCAGCGTGTCCATCCCCAGTGGTGCATTCTTGTCCGACAGGGAGAAAAACAGTGGGCAGTGCGTGTTTTCTCGCGAAAACACTGCCCAGAGTTCCAATATGTTTATGTGACTCTGAGCCAGCCTCGGGTTCCAGGTGCCGTTCACTGTTCTGCCCAACATGGCTGCCCCCCACCCTGATAGGGAGGCATCCGTTGTCCAGGTTACCCTGGATGACACCACCCCCAGCGGGACACCTGACGCGAGAGCCGTCGCGTCCTCCCACGGGCAAAACGCAGCTACGCACGATAGTGATACTTTCACTCTGCGGTTGAGGTGACACCGTGAGCACAGGCGTAATGCTGCGAACCAGTGCTGAAAGTCCCTCATCCGTAGAAGCCCCAAATGTACCACAGATATCACTGACGCCATTAGGCCGAGCAGGCGAAGGCATAGTCTGAACGACACTGCTTTCCCCAGCCGGAAGAGGGAGAGACACTGCGTGAGGGACGCTACTCTCGCCTCCGATAGCGTGACGCGATAAGAGAGGGAGTTTATGTTGAGACCCAAGTAATCCGTACATTGCGCCGGTTCGACCCGGCTCTTTGTCCAGTTTATATTGAACCCCAGATCCGTGAGATGATTTATCACCGTAGCGGAATCTTTGATCGCCTGCTCCCGTGATTGGGAGCATATCAGATAGTCATCTATGTACGTGAATATCCTGATGCCGCTGTTCCGTAACGGAGACGGAGCGGCCTCTACACACTTGCTGAACACCCTCGGGGCTAATGAGAGCCCGGATGGGATGGCTTGGTACTCATAGGCCTTGCCCTGATAGGCAAACCTGAGAAACTTCCGGTGCGCTCGATAAATGGCAATATGAAAATAAGCGTCCGCGAGATCGATTCTTGTAAACCAATCCCCTGGACGAATCGAGCGACAGAGCCCTTTGTGTGTCAACATCCTGAACGTGTATTTGCGTAGATGTCTGTTTAACACACGTAGGTCTAAAATGGGACGCAGGGATGCGCTTCCCTTTTTTGGAATGAGGAAGTAACGGGAGTAAAAACCCCGCTGAGCTTCCTCGCTCGGGACCGCTCTGATCGGCTGTTTGTTTAACAGCGACGCTATTTCGTCCTTTAGGACTCGGCCTGACTCGCCCGTGGCTACTGAAACTAACACACCGTTGAATCTGGGTGGCTTCATAGCGAATTGTAGTCTGTACCCCCTCTGTTCTCTGCGTATCACTGAGGCCTGAGAGATTTAGCCAGGGCCCTCTCACCTGAGACAGCAAGGCCCATTACACTGCTGCAGCCTTGCACTGCACCGCGTGAGGAGCGGAGGATGAGATTATTCACCACACAAATCTCATCCCATAGGGCTGGGTTAGGTGACCCTGAGTCCAGCTGCCTGCCCATCTCCCTGGTACGCGGACAGCAGAGTCATCGCGTTTAGCGAGCACACTGACTGTGCTGCATAGCGGTACATTCTCTGCAAAATGGAGGCGCTCAGTTTTATTAGGCAAAGACATGTTTGAGGAAGCTAAGAGAGCGGCGGTCTGGGTGGAGGTGATAAGCCACAGACGGCTCCACTCCTGGTGGTCCAGCCAGACCCAGCTCTCCCATCCCCTCGACTTCCAGTTTAGAGTAGCCCTTGGTGGGAAGCTTGCTCTTGAATGGACTGGACCAGAACCTGGCCATTTCCTTCATGCAGATAGGCACTGCTGGCAGAAGTTGTTTTGATGGCGGTTGGGCTGGTGGCAGCCTTTTACCGTCATACAGGTCTCTTTCTCCCCCTGTAGCATCCTGGGCTGCTGGCCATTGTATGCCCAATTTGGGTGCGGCTCGCTTGCAGACTTCATACAAGTTGCTATCCCCTGGGGGGAGAACTTCGGATGCACTAGGGGGTCTGGACAGTTGGACAGGAAATGTGGAGTCATCCTCCTCATCTTCCATGTCGTCCATGTCAAGGAGGTCAGAGTTGGCATCGCCCTCTGCGTCCTCACCACCCGGCTCCAGTTCGAGGAGCTCCTCGAAAAGAGGAGGCATATCCAGGGACTCAGCGTCCATCATGCCCGCCGAGCTCAAAGAGGCTTGCGGCAGATGTGTGCTGGTCGTGGCTTTTGGAGCAGTTCCCGACAGGCACGGCTCCTGCTTAGGGGATACTACCACTCTGAGCCTCCTTTCCAGGACCTTCTCCGGCATTGACACACAGTGCAGACATGCCTGTGGGTCAGCCAGTGATGTCTGAGCGTGTTTAGTGCCCATGCATGCTATGCACATCGGGTGAGGGTCCCTGACCGAGATGTATGCTCCGCATGACGCAGGGTACAGGCGGGATGCAGTCTCTTTAGCCTTCGGTTCCGACCCTTTGGTGGGGTTAGCGGCCGACATGGCAACTGAGAAGGAAGGGAAATATATAAACAATTAGCCGCACTTAGCGTTAGCCTGACGGTGAATTGCTCTAGCAAACGGGTTTAACCCGCTAATAGTGTGCCGCGAGAGTTCGCTCATCGTGACACGTTAGCAGAACTCCGGGCGCTCGACTAGCAAACAAATGCTAACCGAGACCTGGTAGGCTCGCCGTAACGCGTTAGCCAGAGATGATAACGTTACAGTCACCGACGACACCGGTAACCAAACACCGGGTAGTCGGGAGAACAGCTCGCCTTGACGCGGACACTGCCTACATACTATGTAGTGTCTAAATATACTTCTCACAGAGTACTTACCCAGCAAATCCAGACTAGAACCAGGAACTACGTTCGGCGACGTGTCCTTACGGTTCGTCTGTGAACTGTTAAGCAGAAAATCCAAGCTAGCCAAGATAAGCTGAGGGACCTATAATAGTTTCTTCACGGGAAGAAAGTGAGAATGCTTTTCGAGGGGCGGTCGACTGTGATGAGGGGCGGGGCCCCAGCACAGTTCGACCTGTCTGTCACTGACAGACGTGGTGTAATTGGAGCTTCCTTAGTTGGTCACGCCGAGCGCTTCCCATAGTGAAACACCGAACGAAGTTAGAAAAAGAACCCACCGCTCAAGTCCTTTCTGTTGAGATTTCCTCAGCTGAAGGAACACCTTTTGCGCTCTTCCTTGGGACACGATGACGCATGCAAAGCTATCGCTCTCTGCGTGATTCAGCCTGCTGGCGCTGGTCGGCAGCCTTGTAGTGAGAGGATCATGCCGGGCTGCTGCCGTCCATTTGCTGCTTGTTGCATCGCACACCGTCATCTGCCAGTCTGGCACACGATGACGTGTTTTGTTGCGTTTGAGGGATGCAAACATGAATCCCATGTGGAAGCAAAAGAGAGGCCACAATAGTATTGGCAAGTTGAATTTCTTCGATAACTTTAGGTTTTTTTGTCTTACCACTTTTGGAACAAAATGCCGGCTCCACATGTTTCTCTTCACTGACAGGTGACGGTGTGTCTCAAAGTCAATCATGGCTTCCTGGTTTAGCTGAGGAGAGCAAACTTTAATCTTTTCCACAGGATGAGGTTGGTGCAAACGGTTTATTTAACATGTAGAATAAAGTAATTTTGATGAAACCAAACTGACCACGTGATTCGTTCAAAGGCCGGTGGGAAAGTGAAAATCTGATAAGTTCTGTTTTTACAGCTGCTGCCGATGATTAATTATTTAATTCTGGGGATAAAATTAAAGTAAATGCACCTTTCAAAGCCTCAAATCACTTTGTAAAGCGTCTGTCAGAATGTTTTGTTATCAAATTTGTGAAATTTTGTCTGACACAAATACTCAAGATGAAAAATTAAAACTTAAACATCAAGAACATCATATCAATGTATTAATATATTCTTCACATCCATTTGAGGTTGTGATTGAATTTCTAACTCCTGGTTCAGGCCACATTTTCTTTGTTTTTAAAACCCAGGAATAAGAACTAAAACTCACGCCAAAAGTGCAGCTTCCCTCCACCCCATGTGTTGTGGTTTTCCTGCATGATGTCTTTTCCTGTGAGCTGTTTATTAACCTTCGTCTGCATCTGACATCAGCTTTTCAGCGACCAGTTGGGACTTCTTTTCCGCAATAAAAACCTTGGTCACACCAAAAGAGTTGCGAAATATTCGCGCGTCCAGATTACATGTTAAATCAATGCACAGACGTGAATGGTGGAAATAGTAAATGTTTTCACGGACACGGAGATAAGCCCCGCCCCCTTTCCCCAGCAAATTGTTGCGAAAAAATGAAAAACAAATTAACCACATAGAGCGAATTTGTCACCGAACTGCGCGATATAGGCAAAGTGGCATTGCGAAAATTCGCAACTCTTTTGGTGTGAACACGGCATTAGGACCTGTGAGCAAGAACAATATAATGGAATTAACACAGAAAATGTATTAATTCCCATGTTTGTGCAACTATCTATCTACCCACACTGATGACAAAAGAATACAGTATTGTTCCTTAAATCTGCCAAACATTCACGTTTCGGTGCTGGGCAGCAAACCCACATAGACCAAACTAAACTTCACACAGACAGGAACGTGCCGGTCGCGCCGACTGCCATGAAAAGGAAAAGTATGGTTTAAAAAAAAAAAAAAGATGTTGTTTGTCCATTCGAAACGTCTGCAAAGGACCCAATTTTACACTATGCGTTTTTTTTGTATCCCTCGCTCATTGGTACCGTCGTCATGACGATGGGATTGAAGTTGGGCTCAGAAACAGAGTCGGATGAAAGCAAAGTGCCCCCCGTGGGCCCCCGGTCTTTGGTGTCTTGGGAGGTGGAGGAGCCGAAACATCAAACCGCGAAGCTGCCGAAGAAACATGAAAGAATGACGAGGGGTCCTTTTGTGTCGACTGTCTCACTCCAAAACATCTCACCCTCCTGCTTTCATGGATTTAATTTTTTTTTTTTCGGAAATCAGGGACACCAAAACTGTGTGTGTGTGTGATCTTCTTCCTCTGTATAATAAAGCTCCACTGTTGTCGAAAGATTATCACAAACACATCAGTGAGCCGCATCATGTTCCCTCATTCTCATTAACCTGGATATTGTAGTTTATTTTGCGTCGATCCTGCAAACACTTTGCTGCTTCTGTAAATGCTCACTAAAGCCTGAATATGTATTCATTCATATGGTAGACATTTTGGGAAATTACAGTACATTTGTGACCCGTTTCTAAAGGTTTATGGCTTCAGTAGTAACCGATGGGCTTCATGCCGCGTCAAGGGGGCGTGGCTTATCGCCGTTGCTTAGCACTGTGAAAAGAGCTATCATTCTGTTCTGCTTTATACTTGTTGTGTAAATTCCACATACGTCGGAACATCAAACTCCATCGTGTCTGGGTTCATAATATTATCCGTAGTCCCACAACCAGTGGCGGTGCGTCAATAGAGGGCGCTAGGGCGCCGCCCCTCTTTAAAATTTTGAGATATAAAAAAATGATTTTATATATATATATATATATATATATATATATATATATATATATACTGTCAAAAACATTATATACCAACTAATTTAAATAAGAAATATACCGTGTTGACGCGCTAAATGTGTGTGGGAGACCATAAGCCCCTGTCAACAACCACTTAAGTTAAATGTGACAAAATATAATATATCGCCATTCATCATCACTGAGAAAAGCCCCTCCCCGGCGACGGCCAAATGTGAGTCTATGGCAGCGAACAAACATTTCACCCTCGTTGCGGCAAGGACAGCTTCTCATTGGCGGATGAAACTTGAATCTTCGGGCGCCAAATGTGCGCCCTAGCCAATGACATCGTTTCTTATTGCAACGTGGTTGGACTATTCGTCGAATCAGAGACTTTTATCATTCCCTCACATCCCATATAGCTCCCACGTAGCTACGCGAGCAACACAGCTAGCAGAGACTTTGATTATGTTAGTATGGCGACTGAAAACTCTGTGGTATCTCTACGCGAAACACCTTTCAATCGACGATCAGATGTTGACAAGAAGAGGCTGAAAGAGGTGGAGCAAAGCAGCGGCTCTGAGCAGCCGAGGAAGCGCCGGCTATGAAGGAAGATGAGCTTGGAAGGATTGCTGCAGAGGTGAGTGTCAAAATCAGCAGATGCCTGTGTTAGAGTTTAATGTTTTATCTTTCCCACAGCAGAACACATTGTTAGATTTGGGTGGATATCATATCAGACTATAACTTTATCTAAAATACCAATTCAACCCCCAACGTGTGTGTGTGTGTGTGTGTGTGTGTGTGTGTGTGTGTCATAGCTCCAGGCTAGAGCATCAAGGTGGCTCCTGGCCTTTTTTCTATGTTGATGAGCCATCAAGACACACAAAACATAGTTTTTTGTCAACTCTGATTGTTGGCTTTTGTCTGTAGTATGAAGCCTGTTTGTAGTAGATATCTGTCTCATCTGTCTGTCTCTCTCTCTATTTATCTGTAGGTTTGTGACACCATACTTGGACACACCAGGGAACGCTTTGCCTTCAAAGACAACCTCATCAGTGCCACCTTACTGCAGGGCCCCCAGTTTGAATGCGACGTCAATGTATTCCCTGAAGTTGCTCTGGCCACCACATTGAATGTTTCTTAAACCATTCTGCTCTGAACCTCTCATGCCCAAAGTTACAGTTTGTTGATAGTTGTTATTGGACAGTGTTGAGCACTGTGTTTTCTTGAAATAAAGCTTTGTTTTTTAGAATATTCTACTCAAAACCTCTTTTCTTCTCATTGTGGAGTGCTATTTAAACCGCGCCGCCCAACTTATCCCAGACATTAGGCTCGTTCGAGATGGACCAGTTCTGCGCAGAATCGATCGGCAGCAATCGGCTGATTCTATCATCTCAAAAGTCAATGTTCAGCTCCGCTATTCTATTCACACATTAATCATTAATAAAAACAGTGACTTTCATATGCATACAATTACACATTCTTAATAATAATAACCCTTATTAATTATCATATTTCATGCATTGTAATGTACACAAACATTTCTTTATTTTACACTGTGCAAAGTCTAAATGTGACAAACTAAGCTCTAAAAACCCTACACTACTTCAGGCGGACCAGCAGCAGTTTGATTCAGCAACGGCAAGACGACGGGGATGACGGGCGGAGCTTCTCAACGCTGATTCTCACCACTGATTGGCTGACGCAACTTTGCGTCACGCTCGGTTCGCCCCGCGTCAAACTCAGCAGCATTAGGCTGAGAGCTACAGGGCCGTGAATATACTTAAACACCGAGAGATGGACTAGCATGTCTTTTCATGCGATTTGTTGAATATAGAATAATGCCAACCATATCCTTTTCAACATAAATAATTGAATTGGACGACATGTCAGTTTGCATGGTCATATAAATGTTCTATGTGGAAATAATTATGTTTTTTGTAAATGTCTTGGACTTTTGTTCACGTGACGTCAACCCACTATGAATGTCAGTGTTGGATGATATGAGACTCTTTGTGAAGTTTAAGTAGCTCTAAAGAGTTTGTGTTTTTCTTAGAGCAACATCAGCACATTCAAAATGTAATGTTTTTGTCATTTTCTCGTCAAAACTTACTTCACATTTGTACAATGGGATTTTGTACAGTCAACAGTGCCCATATTCTTTTTATTGATTTTTTTCAGGGTGAATTTGTTGCTTTTTCAAACGTCAAAGCCAACCAGGAACAGAGTTGCCCTCTCTGTTCCAGCTTGTACCGACACCTGACATACTGTTGATACTGAAGAAGTCAAAGGTCAAATTGATTGGGCGATAAACATATACTGTCACTGGAAAGAGCATGTTGCTCTGATTCCCACAGTATTTTTTCTTATGATGGGACAAAATGTGTCCGTCACTAGTGCCGTCTCCCTGCAGACTGGGTGAGTTTACCATCTGCTCCTCTGTGCCTGTGGTGAGCTGATGGCTGCCGGTTACCTCGGCCTCCAGCTCGCTGCTGTGTCGGTGCAGGTGGAACATCGGAGATGATTGACAAGTGTTGAGGCAGCTCCTGTTATTGACGATGCCAATAACAGTAGCTTCTGCTGTCTGAAGGGGAAATGTTACACGTTTTAAATTTAAAGGACACCCGCCATGCTCATTTCCAGGGTTCATACTTGTATTTGCGGTTTCTACGCAAACATTTTTAAATGCTTAACTGTAAAAACATAATTTTCTCTCATACTGTCTGTCTGAATATACCTGTATTCATCCTCGGTCTGAAACACTCCATTGTAGCGCCTGTCTCTTTTAAGAAAAAGCCCAGCCTGCAGCCCACAATAAGACTGACTGGGTTGTCTTAGTACACAGTTTGTGCGTTGGTAGTTACTCCAGATACCCACATGTACACACACACTATGATGTGTCTGGAGCCTGAAGATAGCTTAGGAGATGTTTTCTTTTTTTGTGCCCGAAAGCAGATGTAACTCAGTTGTTGAACCAAGTCCCTGATGTTTTATTCATAGTCTGTATTTCAGGAATCCTGGTTTCTCATCCTCTCGCCGTTTCCTCCTCCTCTTCCCTCCCTCCCAGGGTGAACACATGTCCCAACAACTGCTCGGGCCGCGGGGAGTGTCGCGTGAGGAACTCCACCGGTTCGGTGTACTGCGACTGCGAGAGCAACTGGAAGGGTGGAGCCTGCGACGTCCCCTACTGCATGGCCGACTGCGGCGCCCCTGACAGAGGTCACTGCCAGGGCAAGACCTGCGTCTGCAAGGCCGGATGGCAAGGTGGGTCTTGCAGCATCACGTGACCTCATTACGCGCTGGTTTGAATAACCACCATGTCATCAGGTTGGCTTCAGCGGGCCTGCTACTCACGAATCGTCTTACTGGGTCTGAGTTCTCTGTGCAGAGTGAACCGTACTGGTCTCAGGGGGTTAAATAGCACATTTAGCAGCCAAGATTCACTTTTTTACAGCCCAACTTATAAACGCAGGATATTAATGGAAACGCAGTGTGCCTTCGGACCTATTTTCAACACTCTGTCGGAGAAGGTATGGTGCTTTCAGGACTGAGCTAAAACAAAACGTCAATTCAGTGAGGTTATCACGCCTGTAATCTGCTTAAGCGTCCAGTGTGCCGCCCACGTAGACTGGCTGAAAGTGTAGTGGGACACTGCTCATATAATTATGTAAGAAATGTATAATTGAGAGATTTTAATGAAGGAGTTTAGCTTCTGCTGATGACTCAACTCTACGTTCAGCAGTGATGGATGGTGTTTAGGCTGATCCCTGTGTATAAGAACTTCTATTTTAAATCATAGTGCCCTCATTTCAGGACTGAGGGTAAATTATTTTATGTGAAACCATCACTTGGCGTAAAAACTTTAAGAAAACCTCTAATAAAAAAACAAAAAAAAACAAGGATAAAATATTTTCCCCCACCACCATAATGAAGTTTTTTTTATTCCCAAAAAAAACTCAACTTTTTCATCATGGAAAACATCCTCATTACTTAATTATAATTTAGTAATTGTATTCTTTAAAAAAAAATCCTTATCCAAACGTATTCAAGAATCGTCCAAGAATACATGAGCTCAGCAGCTCCAGTTGGAGGTTTAGACCTCCTTGTGACCGACTTCATCCGTCCAGATTTTGCCCGTTTATCTGGTGAGCCCAGAGCCTCGTCTGCTTTAAGCCACCACTATTAGCTTTGAGACCCCGAAACGCCCATCTGCTGTGACCTGATGTACCTCAGATGGACTTTTTGCTGGATCAACTTCCTGATCTTTTTAGTTGAGTCTTCTTTTTTTTATGTAGTGATGACCAGACACCACTGTATCCCTTTTTAAATCGGACCATATGCACTTTCTAACGGCTCTATTAGTTCTTAAACGGCTCTGCTGAGCCACTCTGCACGCGCAGAGACGACGGCTTAATTTAACTGCAGTTATATCAGCAGCTCGGTGTGTTTCACGATCTAATTACCAACGCTGAGGGAGCTGAGAGGCAGACTGGTGTTTTCTTTAGCCTTTATTACCCTGTCATGGTGTGTTAGCCGAGGAATAGCACACTTAGTGTACTCTGCGCTGCCAGCTCCCAAATGAACTCATTTTCTGCACCAACCAGTGCAAAAGCAGACAGATGCCTGTTTAGTCAAGCCAGCCTTGCATTTAATCTCTCTTTCACAGATGGGTGGGCCTCAACAAATTACATCTTTAAGGGAAGCAAAGCCTGCATTTGTTTTATTTATGGGGAAACGCCACGAAGTTGCAACGGTAATTTGGTTTTCGCATCAAAGTAGTGGAGGAATATTAGCCACCGGGGGGGAAAATGAAAAGGAGAATGGGTTCAGAGACCTTGAATGCTTCAACGCTTCCTCTCCCATCACGTGGCCACTTCTGCATTGTTTGTAAGATGATCAATGACGAAGTCCCCCTGCAGTTGACATCCTGTTTCTGCTGTTAGATGGAGTGATAGCAGTAGTTGGTAAATGTTTTATCCCAGGCAGGTTTCTTTTGTGTCTTTTTCTTTTTTCTGACCTGACTTGTTTGCCAACAATCTTTTCCCCCTTCATTGAGAAGGGATTCCGGTCCATGCTGCCACCATTGTTCTCATCCTGTAACAGGGAAAGGCAGCTCTGCCAGGGCCATCAGCCTTTAAAAGAGTCATTCCTCTCACATCAGTCCCGCCTAGGTAGTTTATTGTTTGCTGAAGGAATGTCCAAACACACTCAGGATTCCCGTAACGCCTCCCCTTTTGTTTTTACACATTGGTTAATCTGGCATTTAAAAACAAAAACTTCAGGATGCTAAATTACGCCATACCTGCATAATCAGTCTCGGTTATCTAAAGGTCTTAACGTGCTTCATTAAGCTCCCTGCCCTTTCCTTTCACCCCTCACTTCCATAATTCAAGAGAAATCAATAATTAATTGTGTCGTCGTCTGCTTTTTAAAAAATGTCTTTGTTCCAATATATGGTAAGCAGATATCCCAGAGTTTTTAAAACCCTCTTCCTGGCTGCAGGACATTAAAGTGAACTGATGGAGTTTAATCCTCATTAATTTTTTTCTAGTTTTTATGCTGATTCTTTATGTTGGTATTTAATCTCCTTAAGGCCGTCTGTTTATCGTGTTTAATATATATATATATATATATATATGCAACAAAATAAGGAAACCTTAAATGAACTGATCTTCATGCCTCCTTGAATCCCCCATGGAGTGCTGACTGAGCTTTCCCTCCCTCCTCAGGTCCAGACTGCCTTGTCTCAGTGCCGGCCAACTCGTCCTTCTGGAGCCGGGAGGAGTACACTGAGCCCGGGCTGGCGAGGGCTTCCCACAAGGCCGTGGTGGACCAGGGCATCATGTGGGTCATCGGAGGCTACGTCTTCAACTCCTCCGACTATCACATGGTCAAAGCGTAAGTGTTCTCTCCCCCTGTGGGCCAACACAATTTTTTTTTTTCCCGCCTTTTTTTGGCATGGCCGCAGTGGTGCGACACGAGTCCTGCTGTTTTTATGCGACTTAGGGAATGTTCTGTTGAAACAGTGTCTCTGTTGCAAGAATGTAAATGTTTTCAACTCGCATGTAACTCCCCGTTACAGTAACGCGTCATACTCTGAAAACCACAGGCACTGGAGGGCAAACCAACCGCCGCTGACATATGCGATCAAAGGCTGAAAGGGCAACAAAAGGCCTGCAGCTAGCTGTAACCATGAGAGTCCAGCCTTT
This sequence comes from Myoxocephalus aenaeus, assembly GCA_038501785.1. Classification (NCBI taxonomy): domain Eukaryota; kingdom Metazoa; phylum Chordata; class Actinopteri; order Perciformes; family Cottidae; genus Myoxocephalus; species Myoxocephalus aenaeus. The sequence continues at coordinate 2,510,963 of JBAMJR010000015.1, forward strand.
CAATTGGTTATTTTAGCACGCTATGTCTACCAGGGGGGCAGTCAATGGCTAACTTGTCCCTTCATCGATTTAGTGGTGAGCAAGCTACTGTAGTTAGCTGAGGCACTTGCATGCATAATACTGCACAGCTTTTCGTTTTATCCACATTCCACCCTAAAACGGACATTTAGACCAAATGCTTTTCCATTCTTCCTGCTGATGCCACTCTTTAGTCTTTTTGAAGGCTCAGCTGTTTTTAAGTTCTGAAGTTTCTAGGATAGATGGACTTGTATTTGTATTGCACCTTTCTAATCCTCTGACAACTCGAAACGCCATGCGAGGTGCTAAACTAATTCACATGGGGGTTTCAGTGTCTTGCCCTAGGACACGTTGACATGGATTGGAATCGAACTGATTGGAATATGACCCGCTCAACCTCTGAGCTGCCCCTTCAATGACCTGTTGGTTATGGTTCTTTACCCCATTGACTGAATTGCGCTCCGAGTGCTAAAGTAATGCTTGGCTGTCGGGGAGTCCTGTGGCTTCTTCCTGACGGCGTCTGTCTGTTGAAAATCAACAAGGAGAAGAACACGAACAGCTTTGTGTCGTGCACAGCCCGAAGGATGTAATTAAATAGCATATGATTACAGGATGGGCTGATGCTCCTCACCCTGAACTCCACCCCTTTGGCTCTGGCTCATGTTTTGTGTTTTTTATGGGTTGCAGACGGGCCAAGTCCTTTTTTATTCCTGCTCAGGGTCTGTCGTATGAGATTATATAGGAGCATTCTGCCAACTCAGCACAACGTCTTGTGTTTGTCACCTTGCCACAGTTGGATTAGACAGCAGCATCGTTCTCCTCCTGCAGTTTTATAAGCTATGCTCCCTCACTGTGTGAAACAAAACTGTACCTCCAACCTCAAGGTAAGAAACACAATGAAGGCTCGTGATGAGTGGCGTTTGGTTGGTTTAGCAGGGGTCGTATGTCGGAGGCCATTAATCTCCATTGTAGTTTTGTTTACCACGGTCTTTGTTGAACGACACTTTGGTTAAAGGAGATAAGTGAAAACCATTAATGCTGCACCAGCCTACGTCCGCCGTGTGCAGCGCCAGATGACAAAGAGTTGGCACCTGAACACAGTATTTCCCACAGAGTTTTGTGAGACTTCGGTGGGGGGACCGCGGACCCTCTGGATGGGTCCGGGGCATGCACCACCCAGAGGAAAAATGTTTTCCATTTTAAAGTTAAATGCATCAACCCGGTGCACCGGACAATCAGGAGGCTTGGTCTATGAGGAACGTTGTGCTCTAGTTTTAGCAGTGGCGGAATGTACTTATTGCAGTATTACTATTATTGCAGTATTACTATTGTATTACTACCTCCTATTACTATTGTATTACTACCACCTCTCAAAATGTGTGTGTGTGTGTGTGTGTATGTATGTATGTATATATATATATATATATATATATATGTGTATGTATGTATGTATGTATGTATATATATATATATGTGTGTGTATATATATATATACACACACACACGCACGCACGCACGCACGCACGCGCGCGCGCACACACACCACCGTGTGTATAGTGTTTTTATATTTGTTCTCTTTCTTATTATAGTGTGTTTTTATTTCCTAAACTGTTGACTCAGAGCCCTGCACAATAATTCCAATGTGTCTGGACTGTTGGTCTATGCACAAATGGCAAATGAAAAACCTTGAGTACAATAAGTACAATAATTAAGTACTCTACTTCAGCACAATTTTGAAGTACCTGTAACATACAATAGTATTTTCCTTGTTTTACTTTTATGTAGACAGAAAGATCGTACTATTCAAAGGAATCTTGGCTGAACAGTGCATTTATTTATTTATTTCGTTCGACATGTGATTGAACACTGACTAGTCCAGGACATGAGAAGCTTCCTCAAGCCGTTCAGTCACGGTCCTCTCACCTTCCTCTTTTCTTTTTGTAGATATAACCTCAGCAGCAAGAGCTGGCTGACCCTTGACCCCTCCGTCCACACCGTCACGCCGCGATACGGTCACTCACTGGCTCTTCACGAGGTATGTGGAGGGAGGGAGTAATGCATATCCATGAAGACAATGATAATTCAACACTGCATATTAATGTTGCTCATCTCTGTGTGATATGGATGGGGCTGCAGAAGAACAGTGCACGACTCCATTAAACGGAGGCCCCGGCAGAAACATTAATAACTTCCCCGTCCTTTTATTTTCTGCTTTCAGTAGTTGTCCGTCTGTCGTCTGGAACTAATATTCTGTTTAACTCTCTGGCGTCTGAGATGCTGCAGTGAAGTGGTGAAGCCGTTTCCTCTCAGACAGAAAGGCTGTTAGGAGCCGCTGATGGAATAATAAATTACAGAGAGAAGGATTCACAGGGAGACGCAGTCCGTCTGCTCTGTGGGTTCAACGAGAGCCCCGTTTGAGTGTTTGCAACGTGCAAATTGCATCATGGCGGATGCGCGTGTCTTGGAAGTCAATGCGGGTTTAAAATGACACATCTGGAATCAAATCAGTGCTGATGATACGTAACAGATAAGAGCAACGTTAAGTCCCACAGGCGATGTGGTGGCTCAGGCTCTCAAGCACACACAGAAGCCCTGAAGATGCTACATCTCCTCTTGTCACTCCTGGAAATAACCAATCTAAGCATTTGTGAACCAGAGTGGTTTTCGGTGGCTTTCACAGGACCAGAAAACACTCAGGAGACGATATGAGAAAGTTTGAGTAAAAAAAAAACAGTGTAATCTTTATTTATGTTATTCAATCACGCCGTTTCTTTTCTAGACCTGAGAATAAGAAACATTCACAAGAATGTAATCGGAGAAACCGAAACAAAAGTACAAAAATGACAAGAAAATGACGCATCAGATATTAAAGCACATGAAACCAGTTGTGCCAACATTAGTTCGTACACCATTTAACCTTGGAGATTTATAAGTGAATACAAAAGCCTTTGTTCCCCTTAATAGAGATGTTTTTTTTTTTTTTTTTTTTTAAAGATGTCTCTTGATTGAATCAGATACTTTTTAATCTTGGGGATTTTTTTTAACTCAAACCAGAACCTGAGAAATTAAGTACATTTTGAAAGATTTTATTTTGAGTATTAATAGATTATGCTGGAAACCACATGTTGGTGATATCAAAGCTAAAATACCAGTCAATTGCAAGATTGTATAACGTCAAATGTCTTCTCTATCCAACTCCGTCATACTGTTCCTTTATATTCCCGTATATAACTACTGCATTAAAGTGTGGGGAAGTTCATTTGAATTAAAAACAGATTCAGTCTCCATCCTTTAAAATTGATTACCGAGAACTAACAAACCCACTCTTTATCAAACAAAAGCACTAAAATGTAAATATTTAGTTGACTTCAAAACAACAAACTAATTACTACCTAATAACTGAACTATGACAGCTGCTTGCAATAACAACCTCTAGGAGCCGGTCTCGTGGGGTTTCTCCGTTCAACACTATCTGTGCAATTCATCATGTGTCAGGAGGCTCTTAATATCAAGAGGCCTCCTCCTGTCTGACCTACAGACTCTGATTCTTCAGGTCTTTCATTGGGGAAAACTGTTCTGTAGGTAACAAGATCCAGGGGATTATAATAATTGGGTATTTTTTATTTTTTTGAAATCAAGGATATACCGAAGGTTATTGGTGCTCTGAGTTGGTGCTCTTGGAGAATCCCTAGTGTATATTTCATTAGGTTCATGATACTGTGAGTGTAACTGTGCCAGGCCTTGGTTCAACAATAATTAGGTACAAAGTGTATCCCGGCTCTGCACTAACCTTCTATGGACTGATGGTTAGACCACTATGTGGACAAGCCATGCGTGTTTCAATACATTGATTTTTGGAATATCTAAATTAGTTTGTCTTTCTCTGTTCCAGGGTAAAATCTACATGTACGGAGGAAAGATTGACTCCACGGGAAACGTGTCCAGCCAGCTGTGGGTTTTCCACATCCAGAACCAGACGTGGGTCCTCCTGAGCCCCCGGCCCAAGGAGCAGTATGCCGTGGTGGGACACTCTGCCCACATTGTGCCTCCCGCCCAGGACGGGGACGCGCCCGTCATGCTGGTGATGTTCGGACACTGCCCCCTGTACGGTTACATCAGCAAGGTGCAGGAGTACAACATCGGTGGGTTGTAGCTGCAGCTTTGCGTAGTGTTGCAGAGACACAGTCCCCAAAAACAAAGACATCACGGAATAAGTCTACACAGCTGCAATGTGTCTTTTCAACAATGCACCAAGCCTTTTAGCTGCTCCATTATCCATAAAGCTTAGTTTATGCTCGTCCGTGATGAAGCCGGCGTGATGACATCACATCCTGTGTGCTCGGTCGTCCTTCGAATTTTTGTAACGTCACAAATATAAGCACTAATAACATATCAAGGGATTATACGAAGAAGGCCAGTTCACTTTTTTAGTGGCTTTAGTGGCTTTTTTTAGTGTAGTTTGGTTTATGTCCTTTTGATTCTTCACAGTTAATTTTGTTTAAACGCCCTCTGGCGTTTCGGAGAATAATGCAACAAACTCTGTGCATGCTGGGAGCTCGGTGCCAAGCGCCAGTATAAACAAAGGTTCACTTAGCCTCAATACCTCAGTTTGTTTAGGAAATTAACACTGGCCACCAAGACGAAGTTAACGTGTTTTGGACCTTAGTGGTGCGTTCCTATAAATCCACAACAACCAAACTCAATTAAGCTCTCATGGTCTCTTAGAAGCCAATCTGAGAACATGGGATGCATTAACCTGCTGTGGTGTCCAGATGTACATGAGTCGGAGTCCTATTTACTCACAAATGAAAATGATTGGCGTCCTTCTCATTCCCTGAATGATGACCACTAACATTTGTTGTACTTGTAATGCATTTTAGGAAGAAAAAAAATTCCAAATGTTTTACTATTTTATGTAATTATGATAACTTAAACTAGTTTTCTGAGGCTCAGTAAAATATTATTTTCTTTTTTGTCCCCCTCCAGCCAAGAACACTTGGAGCATGGTGATCACAGATGGTGCTCTGGTTCAGGGCGGCTACGGCCACAGCAGTGTGTTCGATCCCAGCACCAGAGGCATCTACATCCACGGAGGCTACAAGGCCTTCAGCGCCAACAAGTACGGCCTCGCTGGAGACCTGTACAAGTTTGACGTGGACAAGAGGAAATGGTGAGGCTGTCTTTACATGGACAATGCTGTCAAGTGTTTCGTGCTGAAAAGCAAACATTTTGTGCAGTTTATAATTTGATAGAGCAGTGTGGTGTTTAGAAAATGTAAGTGTACCACACAGATGTATTACCAAGCTTATGTTTGATATTATACAGTTTATTTGAGTCAAATTTGGGCTCAAAATCTCACAATGCAAAAATTAAGAATGCAAAATGAAAACATCTCGCAGAAGGTTCAACAAAACGCGTTTCATTTTCTCAGTCATTGTTATAGTTTAAATTAAATGTATATTGTATATACGAGAACAAACAATAAAATGAAACATATACATCAAATTCTAAATAGATAAACAGTATTTGTTCATAAAGAAGTAGGCAGAAGCAAACATGAAATGTTTTTTGCCATTCTGTAACTTAAATAAATTGAGAAAGAACTTCATTTGTATATACACATGAATAATCCTCTTAATATATTTAACAAAGACACAATAACGACCACAACAACAAACCGTAACTAACTCATGAAAACAGTCTGCAGTGGTAATACACTTTATTATTATTATTATCACATTTATGTTCCACTTGTAAGTTTTCCGAAACTGAATCTAAATACATTGCAATGTTTTGGCATCAATCAGAAGGATCTCAGTTATTTTTCTCTTTACACTACTTCAATACATCTTAAATAAATGGCGGTAGTGGTTGGGTAATTGCAATTATGTAAACCCTAATAAGGGATGCTCTGATACGACTTTTTCAATCTTATACCTGGGCAATAAGCTGTGTGCCTCGCCTTGTGGAAGAGACTGAGATCATTCTTTCATGATTTCTGTGATGTTCTCCTTAAAGAAGTGTGCCTCTCTTAAGTCACGAGAAGAGTCCAGGAGCAGCAGCATGTGGGGATAAAAAAGAAGAAAAGGAAGCAGAATAACATCAACAACCATCGCTGTGTGTTTTTGCAGGACCATTCTGCGAGACAGCGGCTTCTTCCGTTACCTCCACACAGCGGTGATAGTGAGCGGGGCGATGCTGGTGTTTGGAGGAAACACACACAACGACACGTCCATGAGCCACGGCGCCAAGTGCTTCTCCTCTGACTTCCTCGCCTACAGTCTGGGTCAGTAACGCACACTCCTCCTGCGCTCTGTTTTCTCTGCCGTAGCATCTTTTCTCCCCCCCGGCCCCTCCTGTCTCTCTGCACTGAGCTGCTTTGCATTCATACGGCCGCTCAGACTCACACCTGGGAGCTGCTCAGTACAACCGCAGTGTTTTGTTGTTGGACACTGAGCGGCTCCACTGGAGCAAGGGAAGGTCAAATGTCGCTGCTTGATTCACACAGGCGGCAAAGCGTGGCCCCTCTTTCCATGTGGGATATTTATAATAGCGCAGCCTTAAATTGATTGTCCAGAGGTGTCGTGGTTTTTGCCGTGTTCGCGCTAACATTTGTAAATATCTCCACACAGGAACGCACTCGCATGTGACACGACTTTCCTGGATAGAGGAAGTGAAGCAGAGTGCCCGTTGGTTTGTGGCTGATTTATGTGCAAGTTAATGCTGTTCTGTGCCGGGATGGCCGGGTGGGCTTCTGTGTGTGGAGAAAGTTGAATCCAAATCACTGAGTTTTGAATGGAGACGTTTTTGTTGAATAGGTTATTCTAGGGAGAAATAAATAGTCTATAGGAAGTAACCACATGGTTTTGTACACTCTTGGTTGAATGCAATACATGACACAGGAAAGTTAGTGAGTACTTTCTCATCTTTCTCATCTAAAGAAGATAAATGATTATTTAAAATTACCGCCGAGCCCGACATTGTTCTGCTCTGTCTACAGTTTGTCTTCAATCGTCATCAGACAGGGCTTTTTTTGGCAGGGGGCTCTTAAAGAGACAGTTTCTCATACGGGTATATTCAAGCAGACAGCAGTATGAGGGGAAAATACAGTGCTTTTTGAACATTAAAGCATGAAAACATGTTCTTGTAGGAACCTAAATCTGAGCGTGATATGTCTGGCTGCTCTCATTCAGAATTCATTGGCAGATCAGATTTTGTAGAGCTTCCCCTGCACTTTGCACTCCTGGAGGATTTCTCAGTGAAGGTAAACACAAAGTGATCAAAGCTTAATGATGGAAACACGAGTCTGGGGTTCACACTGGATGCTTCGGTTACATCTCATGTGTATTCTCTTTGTGCTGCAAAGGTGCCCTTAATCAAGCAGACATGAAAATCCATCACCTTTCGGCTAAATTCGCCGTTTTGAAACCAAAATAGGTGACCTACGTGAATCGTGTTTGTTTGTTTTTTTGGGGGGGGGGAGGGGGTATTTATATTCAGTGAACTGCGAACAGGTGCGCGTGCCAGAAGGGAGCGCGAGTGAACACATTGAACACAGCAGGAGAGAACGCAACGTTAGCCAGCTAGCTAAAGCTCCGGTGGAAAATTATTAGCTAACGCTACCGTTTTTGAGGAGGTAGATTTTGAGGTGAGGGGACTGACAAGGCAGAAGGTAAAGTGGTCCACCGTTCTATCAATAAGCAGACCTGCCAACCTGTACGCAATTTGCGTAGCGGATACGCATGTTGACGTCAAAGATAAAATTAGTCTAAAATTAATTTTAGACTAATTGACCAGCACACATTATATGCAATGCAATATAATGCATGACGAGTATTTAATGACTTGTCCCCTATTAGTCGTCGTCAATTCCCATCCCTCCCTCGTCGGTACGCAAAAAATATCAAGGTTGGCAGGTCTGAATAAGGCTAAACTAGAAGTTAACACTAATACAAACATTATTTTTCCAGAATGAGTGTGTTAGGGGAGAAGGATGCAGCCATTGTTAAACAGCTGGATTGAAATGCAGCTGGAACTGGTCGTGGCTAAAACTGGAAGGCAAGGTCTCAATAAAAGGGAAAGAGGTGTCCTTTCCTCTAGGAGATGTATTCTCCAAAATCAACAGGCAGGGATTCGCCAGATGCATTCTCTGCATCAAAGATATAAATTATGCTAACAAAGGCAGCCATGCTCTCCCTTACCACATTGTGCCTCATATACTGTAAATGTTAGACCAGTGACAGGCTGGCATGAAATGGCTTGCATAATACTTAGTAAGGAGGCCATAATCATTTTTGACTCATGGCTGAAGTTAAGTTGCTCCAGCTCTCCCCAGGTTGGCAAAAAAAGCATCTCAAAATGCATCAGATTGATGCTTTAAAATATGGAATATTTAAATGTTTCTTACGGGGGAGCATGCCCCCGGACCCTCCTAGAGGGGTAATATCCTTCTCACCTTTTTCACCCCTGACCCGTTTTCATGCCTGATCAAGACACTTAACCCTTGGTTTGCTTCACAGCAGAGACCTAGAGCGTGACTCCCCCATTTGTATCTGTACACAGACTGAAGGAAAGAAAAAGTATTTTCCTGTCTTCGCTGGTTAAATATGACGATCAAAAGTTGATTGCCGTCGTTTTTGCATTCCAATTATCCGTCCTAATAGAAGTTAGTGGGGCTTTGTCAGAAGCCACGCCGACATCCTCATTTTGTTAGCTGCCTGCCATTTATTGTTGTAAATTGAGTCCGCCCTCCTCCCGCAGTGCTGCTGTCGTAAGCTGCTCATTGATGGGAGGAAGGGAGAACTCGCTGTGGAACGGCCCGAGGACGTTCCGCTATTTCTGTCTCATCACGATGGTGATTGACAGGCAGCGAAATTACAATCTCAGAGGTGCATGCAGCGTCCCCAACAAACGTCCGTCTTTCGGCTTCCTCGTAGTGGTGTGACGAACAGGCGTCGGCGAACAGGCAGCTGCTGCTGCAGCACATTCATTTAATTCTTAGTGTATTGTCCCCCTTTTTTTTTTTTACATTCACCACATGTCCTCACTTGATTGGCATAATGAGACTAACTCATCTCACGCCAGTCACCGCGGGAAACAAATAGTTTTTTGTGATTTCCCCGGAGAGTTCACATTTAAGTGGAACTTTAGAAATTAAAAACTTTTGAGTATTGTTGTTATTTTTTCACCCCCTCCCTCAGCTCTCCCCTCTTTCTGTCTCTCTGTCTCTGTCCTCCCTGGTCCTCTTCTGTAGGATTCTGTAATTGGACAAAAAAAGACAAGTAGACTATTTCCCTCACCTCCGCCAGCAGCTGCAGGGTCAGTGTCAGCAGCAGCTCTGTAATTGTCTGGTAATTACAGTGGAGATGGGCTGCACGTCGAGGACTAATCACCCCCCCACACCCCCAACAAGACAAACTCAATTAGAGCTCAGAATTTAAGGGCCGTCCGCTGCCCTGACTTTGGTGGGTGGTGTCATAATAAATCCCCACTCTGAAGGAGGCAATGCACCACATCACCTGTAGTACCAACGCGTGCCACCAGAGTGCAGTGTCTACCCTTTCTTTGAACAAGGAGCTCTTGCACATGTCACTCTCCCTCTGGGAGGACAGATGACTTGCACTCCATTGTTCTGAACTGAAGGGGATGTACTGCTCTCGCTGTTCTGTCTTCCAGCAGCTTTGACTTTCACGCTCGCATGCCGGGCCTTTTTGTTGTTGTTTGTGCTCATGATGGGCGCAAACTGCTTCCTGGGTAAAGGACTTAATGAGTGAGAGCTGTGGCAGTATGTGACAGAGACTTGATGGTTTGGAGGTCAAGACCTCACGGTTTCGGTCAAATCCCTGAATCAAAATTAAAGTCACTCAATTTCAGCACTTAAAGGAACAGTGTCTAACATTTCGGGGGATCTATTGGCAAACACGTATAGTATTAATAAGTATGTTTATTTTTTTATGCATAATCATCTGAAATTAGAATCGTTGTGTTTTTATATCTACAAACAGAGTGAGTCCTCTTCACGGAGTCAGCCGCCATGTTTCTACAGTAGTCCAGAGCGGACAAACCGAACACTGCCTCTACAAAGGGACATTTGTGTTTTGGTAGTTCTTCCGGCACACGGAAGAACTATACAGTATAGTCAATTGACAATAACAATATAGTCATTGACAATGGTGATATCTAACCTAGATATCTAAAGCAGTGGTTATCTAACTGGGGGCCAGGACCCCTAATGGGGTCCCAAGATAAATATGAAGAAAAACAGATATTTTTGTATCACAAAAGTATGAATTTTCTGCCACCCTTTCTTGTGAAACATTGGATACTCTCACTTTTTGGTGCATTTAAAAACGGCGCAAGAAGACAAATTATCTCCTTGGCTGATTTAAAGTTCTTACAATGTATGTTGTTTTTTTTTACATTAAGACCATAAGCTTTAAAAGGGGGTCAGGAGCCAAAACAGGAACCGTGACATTCAATAATATTTGATCAAATATGAATCCCGTAAAAAAACCCTGTTCATAGGATCCGTCTCCTTTCAAAATCCCTTGATCCAATCTAATTACGCTTAGCTTTTTACTTTCGCAGGGAAGTTCTAAATAACAAGTGACGGAAGATTTCGATCTGTTGTCACGGTTTTTGTTGCCTGAGAGGATAGAAACACGACAGATTTAATGGCAGCCTAATCAATGTTCAGAACCTGTAGCTACAATATGAAAATAAATGATGAAGCAGCAGGTGTGTGGTGGGATTAATCTTATTTATCACAAGCTACTCGCTCTAAATACTGCAGGTCCTAATGCAGAATTAATAAGTCTGAAAGCTTAACATATTGATGTAATTAGTTTAACTGGGACATTCTCTCAAGATTGATGTGAGGCAATCGGCTGGATAATTTGTCCAGCTGACTGAAAACAAACTGAGAAATTACTTTTGATGAGTTCCCGCTTTCGTCCTGCTTTTAGAGCACCATAACCAGACCGCCTCAACCAGCTGATGTAATCTACCACCATGTGATGTTTGTCATTTTAACGCGCAAAAGTGACTTTACGTGCATTAAGTAAAATACAGTACGTTTGTACGTTGCTCTTTGTTCATAATAAAGGAGGAGCAATACAAGATATCAGGCTCCATTGGAGTAGGATCTTAATGACTTGTTCAACTAAGAACCGGATTTAAAATGGATCCAGCTACCTGAACCCAACTCGAGAGGAAGGTGAGGAAAACCCCTGATCAGGCTGCAAGTCTAGCACTATAGAAAAAAACTGAGCAAACACCTATATAGTAGGTTCAGAGGAACCATTTCTCATTTTCACATCCTAAATCAGGTGGAGGCATTGATGGATTACTGAATACAGGGATCTGGCCCAATTTCGGGTCTCCCTGGTCTTCAAATACAAATTATCCTTAAAGAGACACGTACCAACCAGGAAGAGACTTGAAACTATCACAAAGAAACATAAAATGACTACAAAGAGACTGACGACTATAAAAAGAGGCAAAACAACCACAAAAAGACACAAAGCAAATAAAAATAACCTCAAAATGAACACTATACAAAACAACCACAAAGAGATGCAAAACGGCTACAAAGAAGAAAAAAAGAGACAACTTTGAGAATGGGCAAAACAACCACAAAGAGACACAAAGCAACTTTAAGAGCCTAAAACATGACCACTTCCTAAAACGACTACAAAGAGACAGAAAAAGACTACAACAGAACAAAACAACCTCAAAGAGACACTGACTCCAAAGAGACACACAGCGACTACAAAGAGACAGAAAACCACGACAAAAGGGGACCAAACAACAACAGACAAAAACAAATAACTACAAGAAGATCAAAACAACAAAAAGAGGTTACACAACTATGTGGAAGGGGTTATGGGGCTCCTGGCAGGTCGGTGCTCAATTGTCTCTCAATCCTTTCATTGGGGGAGATAACCCAAAGAGAGGGAACACAGCAATGGCTTATGGGCTAGATGTCTAAGATGGAAACTACACAAGTGAATGCCTCGTGGGTTTCAAAGGCAGAAAAATCTCCTGAAAAGCACCGCACAAACAGAAATGTCCAAGCCTGGGAATGAAAACCCACCGTCCTGGCTGTGGACGAGCAGCGATAGCGATAGCAATGTTGCATTAAGTCACCGCACGGAAGCACGTCTTCTGAGAGTATTTCTCTTCACATGCCGCACACACGCATGTCCGGCTGCTTTTTTTTTCTCTCTCCGTGATTGTTGCCCCCGTAGCCGTCAGGCCCTCAACGTCTCGCTCAAGGGCACTTTGCCGCCGACTGACTCGCTGATTAGCGCGAGGATGCGACCTGTTAAAGGTCACGTCGGCTGCAATCAAGTGCCGAGGACACGTATGACTTGATATGTCGGAGCATGTCAACACAGCTTGACCTCTCTCTCTCTCTCTCTCTCTCTCTCTCTCTCTCTCTCGTGTGTGTGGCGTCTTTTCATTCCAGCGTGTGATGAGTGGACGGCGCTGCCTCGACCGGACCTCTACCACGACGTCAACCGCTTCGGACACTCGGCGGTCTTCAGTGACAGGTAATCGTTTATGCAGCGCTCAGCTGAAAGCGAGAGTTTGCAGATTTTCATTTCATTTCATTTATTTATTTGAACAGGGACCGTACACATCAATCAACCCAGGGGTAAATGTGTCAGTCTTAGCTAAAGCTAAATTTCAACCGTAGTCCCCGTGGCCGGATAGATTGCTGCACAGAAAGGCTTTGTGGATGACGGGATGCATGTATTTAAGGCGAAATCAAAACAAAAGACCATTTGCACAATTGTGCTCATTTGGACATGAGCACAAACATTCATTTGAAAGACATTTTATTCCTCTCATAGACTTATTTAGACTTGTAAAGCAGAGGATACCAACTTTTTAATTTGTCACTAACACTACACCGCTCTGGGTTAAAATAAGTAGGGGAGAGATCTGCAGTACAGCTACATATTTCCTCAGATGTTTAGTCTTAACAAGATTTTCTCTCAGTAACCTTGTTTCCGGTGCGCATGTAAACCAGGGTGACAGGTTTTTATTTCCACCGGGGGCCACTCGTATTTAATTATGCACTCGTGGCATTTAAAGACATGTCCGACTGGAATATGTCACACAAGCGTGTCGAGCGTGGATCTGCATTTGATGTAAAAATGAGCTGTAGGTTTTTTCCTACGGGACGATTGCCTTAAGTTTTGCTTTTCAGTTTATTTTCTTCATGATCGCATCTCTCCACGTGGGTGTTCACACAATGCTCACACCGCACATTCAACAGAGGCTCATATAATATAATACGATCACTGCTAAGGAGAGTAAGGCTCGTTGTCGTAAATTCTGAACTGAAAGCTTTGCCGGCAGAAGAACCACAAAGTTGAGAGCAGAACTATGTTTTTACCAGTATCGACTGAAAGATTTCCTTTCCCATGAACATTTTATTTGCCATGGTCACTTCAATGACTTTGTGCAACTAAAAACATGTAGTTTATGATGCAACAGGAGGTGAATATTGTCATCTTGCTTATTAGTTTTCATGTTAAACAAACATACTTTATGCCCCTCGTTATTTTCTATTGAACTATTTATTGTTTCCACCTTTTTAGATTCAACATTTCAAACTTCATGAATATTACTTGATAAAACTAGATAGAAACCTTTCAATTATGGACTCTTATTCTACGCACAAAGAAATGTGGGGGCGACAATTGCATGGTGCTTGTCCCTCCCCAATACTTTTATATAAAAAAAAAAAAAAACACACGCTCGGTTGACGAAAGAAAAAGTCTTACGTGAGCCCGACTGTGTGGGAGGAGAAAAGGCAAACTCTTACGACCGAGGCCAACCGACACAGATGGTGTAATTGAAAAAAAAAAAAAAAACTCCTTTACCTTGGAAAATAATCCTTTGTGTGTCCATACATGACATTTCATTATTAGTACGCGACGCGAATGGATTGTGATGGGTGACAGTCCTGCGGCGAGAAGGAATGACTCATCGGTAAGTGTTATGTGCGCCGCCAGCAGAGCGAGACACAGCGATCCATATTAAATTGTACATCCTGTTGTGGGGGGAGCGCATCAAATATTAACATGAATCACCCGCCCTGTTTGAGTCAATCCTCGCTGATGACTCCTGTTCCTCAGGAGCAATTAGGAGTTTGTTCATGCAATTCGCTCATTGATCTAATCCGGATTCAATCACAGGCAAAGACTTCAGAGTCGTGATGTTGGAGCTTCATTTGAGCGTTGTTTTTTGTTTTTGGGAAGAAAACGTTTCCGAGCGCTTTACAGTGAGGCTTGAAAACAAAACAAAAAATACTCTAAGAAGATGTTCTTAAGACAAAGGAAACGTTTTTGGTTTGAATGTTAAAGCGGAAAAATGGTGACGTTGCAGGAGGACATGGTGGTTAACTGACTCATTCATGAATAAGTCAAATGGAAAACCTCCTTCAACTCCCGTTTTTAGCCTCTTTGCAGTGGCCTCTGCTCGATTTTAGAATTTATTTTGAAGTTTTCACTCTTTGCTTTGAAAGCACTCCACGGTCTGGCTCCTATATAGATCTGTGAGCGCCCACATGCACCTACACTCAGTCTAGACCGGGGGATTGCAGAGTTTTGTGCAGGATCTGAGGCTGAGAACTAAAGGAAAGAGGAATGTGTTTGCCGAACTCCGGAGAGTCGGTAACTTCCTTTCAATCTCTACTAAAAACTCTGTCTTGCAAACCTGCATTTCGTCACTTTTTAAAGTTTTCGAACTTCCACACGAGCTCTCATATTGTCTCGGTCGCCCTTTGCTTCTCCACAACTTTTTAAATGAGAAATAAAGGAGGTGGCTCATTCATGTGGTCCCCTGCGAAAAAAAAAACCTCCCCATTCTCCTCCTCCTGATCCAAAGTGCTCAGCAGGATGTCCAGAGTGAATGGTTTGAAGCGTGCCCTCTGTGATCCGGGGGGGTACTTTTGACACGCGCACACACACACACACACACACACACACACACACACACCACACACCACACACACACAGTCACACACAGTCACACTAATCCATGCAGCTGAACAGAGACCGGTGGAGAGAGATGTTCAGAAATGCCCTCTGCCCGGCATCCAAACACACACACACAGCAGGGGGTCTGTCAGGTCCGTCCGCACAGAAAGGGAGCGCTTGTTGGGGATTTAGCAGCCTTGTGAGGCAGGTTGAGGCTCAGAGCAGAGGAAGAGCGCTCAGACTAAGCTTCTCCGGCTCTCTCTGTGCCCCAAAAAGGTCAAAACCACGGGGAAGATTGGCGGGTAAATCGGCCCGGCCTTACTTCCTGAATCCCTTCCATCTTCTCGCCCGCTTCCCCCCGTGGCCCCTCTAAAGTCTCTCCCCCTTTTGTCCCCGCAGCGAGATGTACGTGTTCGGCGGCTTCAACAGCCTGCTGCTCAGCGATGTCCTCGTGTACACTTCGCCCAGCTGCGCGGCCTTCTCCAGTCCGGCATCCTGCAGCCAGGCCTGGCCGGGGATCCACTGCGTCTGGAACAGCACCCAGGGGACCTGCCTGCCCTGGGAGGGCGAAGCCATCGGAGGCGAGCAGCAGCTACCGGCCTCCTGCAACACCCGGTCATGTAGGTGACGCCGCCGGTTGCACGTCTGCCGTGTGAAACTAATCCGAGATTATTTTTGGATCCTTGCTGTCCGTTTCTCGAGTTGCTGCAGAACTCATCTGCATTCACGGCGCCGACGTCCGATGGCACGCATAAACTGGCAGCGACGACTTGTTTGTCACAGACTGCCAACGCAGTCTTGCACATCATATAGTGAAAATGGCAAAAGAATGTGTCACCAGGGTGTTTTTTTTCATGCATCTTTAGAAACGGTCCTGCTTTTCTCTGGGAGTGATGTTTTTTCTCTGTGAGATTATGAGCTGAAACTGGTTCAGACCATGAGCTGATCGACAGAAAGTGATCAGCGTTTTTAAAATATCACCACCGGCTCTTTAATTATGATTTTTTTTCTTCTGGATTTTTCTGAGATTACTTGACCAATTGATTCATTATTTACTGATATGTTGCTTAATAATTAAAGTAGTTGTTAGTTGCAGACCTCTTGTTACATTCACACCTGTAGTTGGGTTAGTTTGGTCATTTGGAATCAAATTCTGGCGACTGACAGAAGTTTTTACAGCACGTTAATCTGATTTGTATATTTATATTCTTTGGTGTCACAAAGAACTCAAAAAAGAAATTACTCATTATTCGCTTCATTGGTGTTATTGTACAGTAGTGATTCAGGGCTTGTGAATGTGGGATCGCTGTCACACTTCTTAATGAACTGACAAAATACACAGCGTTGGACACCAGCAAAAATTGGGAAATTACCTCTGCTGACGTGCACATGTGTCGAATTTTATGAATGAGTAATATATACATGGCCTTTTACAGATCCATTACAAGATCAACTCCTGAACAGATTTCACGATCAGCCGTTTTTAGCTTTTGAAATAAAAAAATCCCACATCCGCTTTCATAAAATCCTGTTTGTCGCTTTGTTGTTTTCACAGCACAAACAAACCGCACCAGAATGTGTTTGGAAGCGGATCGAGACGCTCTTGTTAGTCGGTTGTTTGGCCCGCAACAGGGTTTGATCGACGGCTTTCTTTCTTTTCTGAGTTTGTTGGATGTGAAAGCACCCGCAGTGGCCACAAAAATACCAATTTCCTGTTCAGATGTCCCCTCTCTGTCTTTTATTCATGATTGAATGATTAATACAAAAATGTATATTGAATTTGTAATAATAGTTAGCTTCAGCATGTGGATGATTACCTGAGTGTATGAGGGCGTGTGCAGCCGTTGATCTAGAAGCACATTTCACTACATTTAACTTATTCTTTTCTTCAAAATGACAGCCTGTCCACCTTCTCAGGATCTGCTGCCCCTTTTTGTGTGTGTGTGTGTGTGTTTGCGCATCAGACAGAACAGGAAGATGTAATCATCAGGGACAGCTCAGCCAGGTCTCTGGGCTTCCTGCTGAGAATTGTCTTCTGTTTTGCTGTTTGCCATTTGTCACAAAAACAAAAAAAATCCTCAATTTCCCCCACAACACAGAGGACAGTCTCATTTTCCGCTGTCAGCGTCTACAGAAGCGCCGGCAGATGGAAACTGCGACCCGGAATATCTTTTCAGTCACATTTAATACCAAGGAGGCCTTTCCTGCTCTGCTGCTGTCTTGCAGCCCCCCATTTCCCCCAAAAGAAACCACAAGCGTTGACTGATCCGTGGTTCACGGCAGAATCTGCATTACTTACAAAACTAGAACTAAATAAAGTCCCTGTGCTTCTAAGAGAAATGACATTAGTTGAAACCATAGATTAACATTGAATTGCGAGAATTATTAAATCTGGCAGTGGTGAAACGCAACTGAGTACATTTACTCTACACAAGTACACATTTCAGGTACTTTACTTGAATAGGTTAATTTTATGCTATTTAATACTTCTACTTCAGTGCCATTCAGTGAACTTTTGCATTCACTACATTAAATTCAAAGCTTTAGTTAATTGTTACTTTTTAGATTCTGTTTTTTTACATCCATAGCGCATGATGATCATATATAAATATTGTACATTGTAATAATCAAACTAACGGTATATAAAATTAAGTACAAATTTCGACAGACTACAGTAGTAAAATGCTTAGGTAATAGTGGAGTGATCTTCATTTTTTTCTCCAATTTGCAACCTCCCCGTTAGATGACACTAAATTCTATTCACTACTCTTTTAACCGTCTCAGATGATTTATTTCATCAGGTTTTTGCCCACAAGTGTAACCACTATGGGGGGAAGAATTGGGTTTACATGTTTACCACCTCGACTTAAAACCTCTCTGCTCTGTGGGATCAGCCTGCGTTCAAGGCCCAGTTTCACTGCATTTTTGCCAGGTGGCTGTTGGTCTCAGTTGATCAGAGCTTCTTGGATGCGCTGAGCAGAGCAGAATTTACAGTTTTTTACAGGATCTGATGAGTGCAAACGTTTTATTTTAGGCAAAACTAGACATGAGACATGTATTATAAATTCATTTTGATACAATGCTACAATTTGAATCTTCAATTTGGTTGCTTTTCATGACTTGAAGCACCAAAGTAAAGTTTTGTTTTTACAGCTTCTGGCTGCGATGAAATGGTGTCATTTTGGAGTGTTTTTATAAACAAACTTTTTTAACAGTTTAAACCTGCTGCCGAGTTTTGTGGTTGGACTTGTAATAGTGTTTTTACAGTGAAGTATTGTTACTTTTACCACCACCACAGGTGTCGGGTAAATGACCAACTCTAATAGCAAACTTCTGTCTGTTTTATCATGAAATTGTAAAAAAAAAATATATATTCCATGTTCTTCACAATTTTGCAGATGCTGACGAGCGATGTGACCAGTATACAGACTGCTACAGCTGCACGGCCAACACCAACGGCTGCCAGTGGTGCTCAAGCCAGTGTCTGTCTCTGGGAAGCAACTGCACTTCTGCCACTGTAAGAAAACAGCTGACGATGCGAACCAACATCCCACATCACGTCCACATCTCGCAGTTTAAAATGGAAGAGTTATGATAATACATTGATAAGTAGTCTCTTCATCCAGTGACACAGCATGGAACACGACATATAAACCTCCCTTTCATTTCCTTTATTAGAGTTGGTACACATTATAAATTGGCACATGTCAACTTTGAGTAAAGATCAGATAAAGAACTGATGAGATCCGTCTTTGTCTCCAACTCCGAGTCTGATTCGTCAGTCTGCGATTAAAATCACTGCTCATTTAGATGCGATATGACAGTTAATGCGTCTCCCCCGGCGCTCTAATCTGCACTCGTCTCTAAAATATTGAATTGATACGGGTCAGTCTCTCTGACTGCAATCATTTCATAATCCGACACTTGTGATAACGTGCCTTTATACTCAAACAGCCACATTGTCAGTATGAAAAAGAAACGTTTTAATGTGGACGCGATAAGATTCTCTCTCGTTACGGCCAAAAGCTTCTCAATGTTTTGCAAAATCTTACGAATCTCGAACGTTTTGTTGCCTTCCATTGACGACGGAATGACATTTTGTTTTGTGCCATGTGTAAGTGGAGCACCAGGTGGAATGATTTGGTACTTTGAATCCTGAGAGGGGAAGCAGAGACACTGCACCGCCACGGCCTTTTTAGGAGAAAAGTCTATGACCTCCAATGGGAGAAGTGAACGGGATCACAGATCTTGGCCGATTCCACAAGCCACATATCTTCTGAACATGCTCACACTAAAACGGCGTTTTACGGACAGACTCATCTGGTGAAATTTTACTTTGTTTATCTCAGCAACACACTCTGCCGAGATTTGGCAGTAAACCCCTGGCCGACTGTTCGCTGTGTAAACATCTAATTTAATGCAAAATAAATTGTCACGACATTAGACTGTGCCCACCGTTTCATACATCTACGTCATCTTTTCTGAGTATCTTTGGTTGACGCCTGTTGTTTTCTTCTCAGGGGGCCATAGGGGAGTTTGACATTTGCCCCAAGGACAACCCCTCCTACGTGTGCAACAAGAAAACCAGCTGCAAGAGCTGCGCTGTGGACCAGAACTGTCAGTGGGAACCTCGCAACCAGGAGTGCATCTCGCTGCCAGGTAACTGTTTGTAGGAAATGGAAAGAAAATAACCCACATCTGTAAAACTATCATCACACACACTTAAATACTAAAACGTACACAGGTGGTGGAACATGTAAGATTCATCCTGGGAGTTATTTTTTATAGATTTGGCCATATGTCTTATCGGTTATAAGAACAATTTATGCTCCAACTTAATTTCTGGGATCTGGGAATGCATCTAGAATAACATTAGTGGCATTATGATATGATCAAATATCTATATATGAATGAACATGTTGCTTGCTCTAATGGACGCTGCTGGAAACAGAATCAGCAAATGTCTCTATAATTAGCCTGAGGACATACAAGTTTAGATCGATAAGAACATTCAAAACCACAAAAATAAATTACATGTATGCTTGTATTCCACAGGGTAAAATACCATATGTAGTGTCTTGTAAATAAACAATACTATGAATAGTAATAATCTTGATTTATTTAGCACATTTCATACAGACTGTGTCGTGTGTGTGAAGGGCTGTACATTTAAAATACAAAAAACAAAATAGACAAACAAAACCTTCCTTTTTTACAGATAAAATAAATAGAAGTGGGATGAAGAAAGCATCCATTTTGCACTTGCATTTTAAGTTTAATTAAACGGATGAATAAAAACTGAAAGATGTATTAAAATGATTGACATAAAAGTGCTTAAATACTTTAAAGAGAGATGTAGCACATGAAGTGCTGTTAAAAAAGAAGGCGTGGTGAAATAATTATGTTTTTAACTGACGCTCTGATGTTTTTGTGTCGGCTGTTCCACAGTTCAGGAGCATAACTGAAAAATTATTTTAAAAAATCTGATTTTTCTATAATTTCTTGTAAAATACTGAAACCTATTCAAATTGTTTTACTGCAGAACACAGAGGAGGCAAATATATGCTCCATTTTTATTTTTATTTTAAGGGCCACAAGTTTCTGAAAGTGTTTTATTAATATGTAATAAAGGTGGATAACCGAGAGATTGGCCCCACTGAGGTTTTGTCAACTTGCACATCAGCCCACCAGTCTGTAGTGTCTCTCGTGCCGCCTCCTCATCGGTTCTCTCCATTCCAGAAAACGTGTGCGGTGAAAGCTGGCACCTGGTGGGAAACTCCTGTCTGAAGTTCATCACGGCGAATGACTCGTACGACAACGCCAAGCTGGCCTGCAGGAGCCACAACGCCGTCCTGGCCTCGCTGACCACGCAGAAGAAGGTGGACTTCGTCCTGAAGGAGCTGCAGATAATGAGCGTGGTGGTAAGTGGGAGGAGGAAGAGGAAGATGGGGCAGTCCTGGATATTAATCATCAGATCAGACAAACTTAAATATTCTCCTCGTTGAAATTGAGTCGTCATGCCGGCAGCGACAGAGATATGAAACACGAAGAGAGACAGAAGATAAAATGGATTGTTACAGAGCGCCAAAAACATCAAAACTTACTATTTCAGCTCAAAAGAATACAAATAAACTGTCCGGAGCCTCTGCTTTGGCAGATATTTTCATGGTTGAGGAAGATGAAACAAGAAAACATAATCCAACAAGATC
The DNA here is from genome assembly GCA_038501785.1 of Myoxocephalus aenaeus. Classification (NCBI taxonomy): domain Eukaryota; kingdom Metazoa; phylum Chordata; class Actinopteri; order Perciformes; family Cottidae; genus Myoxocephalus; species Myoxocephalus aenaeus. The sequence goes on from JBAMJR010000015.1 coordinate 2,532,183, forward strand.
AGAGACACCGACTCCAGAAGGAAAACTATAAAAGTGCACAACCGTCTTTATTTCTCATGTTCTCTAAACACCTCGACCGCTGAGCACCTTTTTTTTAGTTTTGGCAGTGTCTTTGTGGGAGCTGTTGTCTTTTTTATTTTATTTTTCTGCAGGTGAGGTCTCGTCGCATTCTTTTTTGTCTTGTGATTTTTGGACCAGTGAGCGTGAAACAAATGTTCCATTAACAGATTATGTCCTTCTGACATCTCTTACGTGCTCCATTAGAGCAAATGCGCAGAAATCCATCCCAACAATCGACTAACCTTCGCAAGCTGCTGTTTGTCATCAGAGGCAGGTCACATGTGCAGATGTGTGAATGAAGGCGAGACACTCAGCGTTTGGCTTTCGGTCTCTGCATCTCGTTTGTCCACGCGGAAAACAGGGAGACCAGTAAAGTGGCATCCATGTTGATTTACTTACTATGTCCTGAATGCATCTGCAGCTTTGATCCGGCACTCTTTACTCACGGTTGCTTTCATTGTTGATAATCAAGAAAATCCAGAGTAAGATTATATTTCACTGAACACTGACTCGAATGGAAACTGTAAATGAAAAATGTTTAAGAGCTTCAAGACAATGAGGGTTGGACTGATGAGAATAACATGTCTCAGGTTTTTTTTTGGTCATTCCGGAATTAATTAAGCAGGAGATGTGATTATACTTGATTACCCAGAAATACATATTCATGTTATGGATTGACCCAAAAATTATTTGTAAATCATTTTAATCATCAATCAATCGTTATAGTACATTTTCAAGCCAACATACCGACCGTGCTCTGGTTCTACCTGCTTCTTTAGTGACCGCTTATGTGCTTTTCTTTCTGGAATTTTGAATTTATTTTATGTGACTGTAATTTCACATTGGTCTAATTGTTTACATGAAACGGATATGCTGCACAGAAAAGAGCTATACTGTAGCTATTGCTCTAGTTGGGCTTTTTACATGCACAGTGCAATAAAGAAACAGCTTTCACTATCATAATATACTATAAATATAGGAATCTGACTTGAAATCCAGGATTTTATGTCTGTGTGTGTCCACACTCGGCGGGTGTACTGCGAGGGAGCCAAAGACGTGCAGTTTTGGACATGTTCGGCATTAGTAAACTCTGAATATACAAATGGCCAGCGCTCTGTGTGGCCGCGGGAGGCCCGAGCATGGCGTCTGCAGCGGCTCATTGACTGCTGGATAACTATTAATGTTCCAACCAAACCTTTCTTCACTTCGCTGGAGTCAGCGAGCGATGAGCGAAGGATTTTCTATCTGATATCGATTCAGTTGATAATGTGTTCCAGGGTTGAAAGACGATTGTCCAAAATTAGATCTCCAGTGTATTATTTTATAGTTAAGCTCTTGAAGCTAAGTAGATTGTATCTTTTTAGTGATGCCACCAGACAGGCTTCTCTTCCATTATTATTTTTAGTGCCTGATTAGTCGTCAGAACTGTACTCTTGCAGTGCTTTTGACATATGCTGGATTATGTAATACTCCTCTGTGAACCATGAGTGCAGACGCACAAAAACTATTCAGATGGATTTAGCCGTGATTCGGTCCGCCAACATATATACTAAACGGCGAATCGATAAACAAATCAAATAAGCAGCAAAATGATGGTTACGACCATTAAATGGCCAGAAAGGCGTCAACATAAAAGACACATTTCCTGTTCTATAATTGGATTCATACGATCACATTTCCTTACATAGAAGGAAGTTATCCCACATCACTGGTCACATCACCGCTAAATCCTTCAAACTATTTTGGTGTGCGTACGTCACTGAGGAGTGTGACATAATCCAGCGTGTGTGTGGATGAAGTGCCGCAAGGGTTTCGGTTTCTAACGACCCAGTCTGCACTTGAATGCAACATCCTGCTCTGAAAGCCACCCATGCAAAGGAATGTAAGCCACTTACGCTCCTACAAATTGCCCCGTAGTAGGGCTGTCAACGAATAATCGAAATTCGAATATATATTCGAATAGTTGTTAAAAACAGAATTTCGAATGTGAAAATTAATATTCGAATGTAAAAAAAAAAAAAAGTATTTCGGAGGATAATTATCGTGAATCTGGCAACCGCGATGAAGTGTCCTCTTTGTGTGTGTGTGTGTGTGTGTGTGTGTGTGTGTGTGTGTGACGAGCCGTTCGGGGCAGAGTCTATGACCCGGAGCAGACGTGAAGCTGGTTGAGAGGCTTTCACGGGGTTTTGCTGTTGTGTTGGCGTAGGCTACGGCCCACAGTAGCCTGTTCTATGTTCCCTTAATAAACACCCTATAAGGGGAGTGAACACCTAAACTGAAGAATTTTGTATTTACACATATATTCGAATATGTTCGAATATATGTGTTTTTTTAAAGGGAATATTCGAACGTCATTTTTTTGCAATTTTGACAGCCCTACCCCGTAGCCACTGCGCGGGATATGTAACGCTGGAGCTAAATAAGACAAAATGGGTTTTCGTCTAAAATCGCAAAGCCTTGGCTGGAATTGGAGAGTGGTTTCCATCCATACTAATGAAGTTGTGTAGATTTCCCCTGTTGGTCTCAATTCAATTCTGTTGATCAGTTCCAGGTAATCTCTGGGTTTAAAGGTAGAGGAGAGGTAAAAACCTTGTTTCTCTGGAATAAAATTGGTTTGGTTTCTGTTCTTTTAAAGACAGGTTTCCAAACCATGACACCAAAGAAAAAGATCAAATTGATTCAATAAAAGCACAATAAAATAAGGTCATCATGGTTTTGTCAATGTGGAAATAGGACAGTTTCCTTAAACAAAACAAACGCTGGTGCCCCTTTTTGCCCACAGCTTCACAGTTTGCTTCGAAGTTCAGTTTTGAGTCGATAATTGTCCCAAGATATTGATAAGATTGTACACATTCGACAGTCTGACCCTTAATGGATATTAGTCCTGTCCGGTTGAACAGTAAAAAGCGTCGCACGACCACCTGCCAAGTTATATTGACACCGTTTGTGCTGTTTAGCAGCTCTCAACTATTCCCAGACCGGATCAATCAATCCAAGAAATGCAACGGCATCCTGAGGGAACAGTAATTGGACCCACGTCCGTGAGAGATCGAGCGCCCTTTGTTTACTAGCACTGCAACAGCGTGGCCATTGATTTGAGATGGGACGGATAACGGAGCTTCCCGAGTGAGGTGAAGCAAAGCTGCTTCTAGTGCCGCTCAGCCAGTCCAGGAGGGGAATTATTGTCAGTGCAGATGAAATATAGCTGACATAATGCCTTTTGTTCGTGTCGCTGACATTCAGGGAAAAAACGTGATTCCTGACAACAACAATGAAAAAAACATAGCCATCAAAATGAGCTTTTTACCAAATATCATGTTAGTCCTCAGCTACAGAGTTCCTGGCACTGAAGTTTTTTTAAACTCTCTTAACCTCGAGCAGTTTTAGGGTGTCACATTTTCGCCTCGCAATATACAAGCACCTCTTTGAAAACAATTCAATTACAATACGTCATTACAGTTATCATACAACCTCTCTGGTCCTCTCTGCTCTGTATTTCTCACTTAATTTGTGTCATGACTGTTGGTCTCAGCCGAGGTGCCCTGAGGGGTTCAGAATTTAATGTTTTTACTGGATCTGGTGCAAACGATTAATTTTTTTGCCAACATTTTAAATGAGTCATTTGGAGCTTAGATGTGGCTATATTGAAGGACCGCCGTGAAACGATAATGTCTGACAAATGACGAATTTTCGCGGTCAAACTCTAAAGATCATTGGCTTGTAAAGGGAATAATGTGTACATGTTTTGACTTTGGCCTCCTGTCGTGTGTTTGCAGTACAAGGCCACAGTGACGCCATGGGTGGGGCTCAGGAAAATCAACGTGTCGTACTGGTGCTGGGAGGACATGTCGCCCTTCACCAACACCACCCTGCAGTGGCTCCCCGGCGAGCCGAGCGATGCCGGCTTCTGCGGCTACCTGGCCGAGCCGGCGTCTAGCGGACTGAAAGCACAAACCTGCATCAACCCGGTGAACGGCAGCCTGTGCGAACGGCCAGGTGGGTTCTTAATACTCGACAGATTTTGAAAATCCCAGAGGAAAGTCTGTTCATGCACATGAGATGAAATATCGCTGGCGTAATGCTTTCTGCTTGTGTCGCTGACATCCGGGGCAAGGTTGACTGAAAAAACGTAGCTATCAAAATCGGTTGAAAAGCAAAGAAAGTTATTGGCTCCTAAGTTGTCTCAGCATTGTTATTTGTTTTAACTCTCTGAACCCCAAGCAGCAGCAGTAGCAGTTTTAATCACTGGCCTTGTTTTTCACTACAGTCTAGAGGTTTTATGGAAACGACGCAATCATGGCTAGAAGTAGAAAGAACTCAAAATGCCTTTTGTGCAGTATAACAGTCATAATGGCATAAATCTTTATGAAAGAATACATGGAAAGCATGGACTCAAATGGAATATAAATATATACACATACATTATAGTCACGTTAAATAGAGATATTGAATAGTTTTGTGGCAACAATTTATGTAAAATAATTCATTTTCCCGCATTTAGTTATCAGCAAATAATGCAGATGTAAGATGATTCATGCAAACTCAGCTGATTACACAACCACCAAACATGCACAGGAAATGTCAGGAAGATACGCACCAGACTTTGGTTAAATCTATTGCTGCCATGAGTTGCTTGAGATGAATGTCACTTTTTTATACACAGACGAATCACAGCTTGCAGTCTTTCCAGTATATGCAAAGGTAACGAGGCAGAAAAGACCAAAGACATTCCAGGATAAAAAAAAAATGCAAACATGTTAACATCAAGCTGTTTTTTAAAATTTTTTATTTATTTTTTACTCGAGACATTTCAACCATTGTGTGTCCTCTGATCCCAGTGGTGGTTGCTGGAGATGACACGTTTTTTCCTGATTTAAAATCAGCTGACTTTAATTTACAGACGACAGCAACAAAAGACTCTGAGTTTAATTATTTGAAATGTAGCATCCCGTGTCTTTGGAGTTTTAGAGCTACCGGAGCTAATTCGGGATATCTTTGCTTCTGCTGCAATTATTTTGCCCGTTCTTTTTTTTATTTAAGTGTCTCTTTCAACGTCCAACAATTTAGCAATGCACTTCCATAAAGTTGGAGTGCTGCTACCAGCTGCTGTTGCACAGAGAAAAGCAGTAGACGGTGATTTTACAGTGTTAAATAGCAGAAATAAACGAGGAGGCAGACAAAGACCAGGATGAATTTGTGAATACATTTAATGTTCATTATACAAATTCAGAATTCTGACTGTATTTGAGGAACAACTTTGTCAGCTTTTTTTTTTTTTTGCATCTGTTATCGAGATCGCCCTCTCGATAAAGTCCCATTCATACTCCAGAGGGCTTGAGCAATAACATCTTTAAAATGTTCCCCAGCCAACCACAGCGCCAAGCAGTGCCGGACGCCGTGCGCCATGAGAGCCACCTGCAGCGAATGCACCAGCAGCAGCTCGGAGTGCATGTGGTGCAGCAACATGAAGCAGTGCGTCGACTCCAACGCCTACGTGGCCTCCTTCCCCTTCGGACAGTGCATGGAGTGGTACACCATGAACAGCTGTCCACGTAAGACGCCTCACTCTCTGCAGTTTGTCTCCCCCTCATGTATTCATGGACAGGTTTTATACAACGATAATTGGGAGTCTTGTCTTTTGGCAAAACACACCTAAATTATATGCAGTCTCTGAAAATAATTTCCCATTATTACATTTTTGTCGTTCAGCCTCTTTTTATAAAAGACTGTAGACATTAAAACCCCTCCAAACATTTATTAGAACACAGAAATGATTAAAAGAGAACCTGTGGTTAGACGCTGTAGACACTGTTATTAGTTTTGACATTGTGTCTCTGTTAATCCTAAAGTTGTTCTTTTTTTTTTTTTTTATGATTGCAAGAGTTTATTGAGAACGAGGACTTTATGATGTGACAACTGTTGTAATGTTCCATTTAAGAGGCGTCCTGGAGAGAAATATGTGATGAAAATTTTGTGACATTTAGCAAAAACGCTCTCGCTCTCTCTGACACGTGAACACGATGCAGCATTCTACCTAGGCGCATGCATGAGCGTAACGGTTCATGAGTCGTTTATGGAGGGAGGAAGAGCTTGTAAATGAAAGCACTAGTCTGCAGTCCGCTCACGTGCAGTTAATTTACTCCACCACTTGAGCATATGTAGCGATTTCAATCAGACTTCAAAGAAAAGACCCTTAAAATGCCACATTACGTAATCACTGTGGCTCTCTGGAGCAAAGCATCTTGTAAATGTTTGGGGGTTTCTTCTTTTTTTTAAACCTCCATTTAAACCGGGGGCCCCTGCAGTTGATGAGATGGGGATTAATCTGCTTTCATAGTTTGATAACTTAGTCTCCGGCTGGTGCTTTGTTTTGTGTACGGCGCAGCAGAGAACAATTTTCATTTATTTAACCTGACAGGTCGATTAAATACAAGTCGTTGCTGACAGCCGTTTGCAGGGAAGCGAGAGTTGGGAATTAAAATATGGGCAAAGGATCAGGAATGAGCGAGATCAACTGCTGAGCCGTCTAGATGTGTTGTGTAGGGCAATCCTTTTAAAAAAAAATAATTATTGAACCTGTTTCCCTCCCTGTGAACGAGATATTTCTTTACACTGGTAGGCACACATACAGTACATCGTCAGTTGTAGTTGTTTGTAACCACTGCCGTTGTCGCTCTGCTGCAGCGGAGAACTGCTCCGGCTACAGAACGTGTGGCCAGTGTCTGGACCAGCCGGGCTGCGGCTGGTGCACCGACTCCAGCAACACGGGCAAAGGTCAGTGCATCGAGGGCTCGTACCGCGGGCCCTTCCAGACCTCGGTCCCGGCCCCGTCCACCCTCCCAGGCCTGCCCGCCAGCCCGCAGCCCGCCCTCAACGCCAGCATGTGCCCCAGCGAGGCCAAGTACAACTGGTCCTTCATCCACTGCCCAGGTAGGGGAGAATCAAGTTATTAATCGTTTACAAACACTAATTTCAGTAAAAGTATTGTGTATACGCTGTGGGAAATCTGTTCTCTTGTCATTTGGAAGATCAAAGGTGGAAAAAGTTTTTTATTATTGCTCTGAAGGAGCTTTCTTTTTTTATTAATTTTTTTCAGGCTCCTCACGATGAGTAAATTAATCATGTATAAAATAGTTAAAGTGCCCTTGCAATGAAACTACTTGCCCTTCATACAAACAGACTATAATAACAATATCTGAAGAAGTTCGCCCTCTCAAAAGGACTGTTTAGTTTGTTCATTATGATCCAAAACTAACAGAAGTGCATGCCAATGACCTGCAGTTGTTGTTGTGACTTCTCTCGCGCCGTAAATCTTGACAAATGAACCTGGCAGTCAGAGAGAATATCAAAGTAACAGTATTTTGTCACACGAGGACTTCATGTGCAGCACCGGCAGACATTTCACAAGTCAGATCCCAGACTTCCTTTCACTGTCTCCACTTGCATATTAACATACAAATTCATTCATGTTTGGCCTTGAGGCTGTTTATTTAAAGAAGAAGGAAAAAAAAAATGTTGCGGTGATGTTCATGCAGTATGTGCTTTGTTTACTCCCCGACAGCCTGTCAGTGCAACGGTCACAGCCAGTGTATCAACGAGAGCATGTGCGAGAAGTGCGAGGACCTGACAACCGGCCGACACTGCGAGAGCTGCATCTCCGGCTTCTACGGAGATCCGACCAACGGGGGCAGCTGCCAGTGTGAGTATCCGTTCGGTCCGGCACTACATAGATCAGCCCAGTCTTCTTTTTACTTTTTTTTTTTTTCTGCGCGCAGCTTCATTTAACTCGTCAGTATTTTACAGTTTTATGTCTGCAATTTTCCTGATTCCTGGTTGCACGGTAAAGCGTTCCCATTGGATATTAAAGATGTTCTCTGCGGCTCATGTTGACAAGTCAGTCCATCAGAAAACAAATCAATCGTCCACTCCTCCAACCGCTTAATTGATCTCACCAATATAAATACAGCAACGCGTATGTTTTGGGATATTTCTCTCTCTCGTTTTTAGTTTTTTTGGGATGCTCTAATTCTAGGTGTCCCTTTGGAATATATTTGTATTTATATATATATATATATATATATATATATATATATATATATATATTTATTTCTACTTCAGTGACCAGCCTTTCTGCATGTCTTCGTCTAGTATACGTTCGTTGTTTATGCTTTTCATTTCTGCCTCCTGCCTCGCCCGCCTAGGGATATTAAAGACATATTTTACTTGTCATCTAATTGTGCCATTCTTCACATCAGTTCGACTCAGGAGGCGTTAATGAGCGCAAGCAAAAAAGAGTGCACAAATCAAAAAGAAGATGAAATCTTAATATGGCTTGTTGTTCCGCCAGCTGTCTGTCTGTTACACAGATGTCTACATCATTTACACAGGTGTGATGGTTCTCAAAATCACCAAACGTAATGGACATTTGGCATCTGTTCACGGACACAAAAAACGTCTCTTGGGTCACCTCGGATGGGTCGGGAGCCGGAGCTCCTCTGGGGGGAGGTGCAGCTTAAAAATTGGCTCTCAAAACTAAACTTCTGGATTTATTCCCTTCTTGTCCTTTCCTTGGAGAATGAGACACTTGACCCTTATGAAACATTCAGGGAAGCAGAGTTTCCCACCGAACCTTTTTATAACTCTCTCAAACTGTACGCAAGACGGGAAAACATTGAAAAGTTCTCTTTACTGAATCAAATGTATTTCGTTCTTATTATTTAAAACTACGACGGGGAACTTATGGACTAAAAGCGGTCGTGTTTCTGAGCACCAGAGTCCCTATAGAAAACTTAATTTTACTGCATTTATCAATAAAATATAAGACATGTAAAAACAAAATGAAGGATTTATAGGATCTATTCAATCCATACAGAATAATAGCACTCATTGAATGTAAAAAAAAAGAAGAAAAAAAAGAGGTTGTATTGCTTTGTGTAGTAATGCACTCAAAGTTGTGTGTGTCATGTCTTTTGTTCAGCCTGCAAGTGTAACGGCCACGCCAGCATGTGCAACCCCAACAACGGCAAGTGCTTCTGCACCACAAAGGGCATCAAAGGAGATCGCTGCCACCTGTGAGTTTGTGCTCGTTCAAGGACAATCTGAAATGTGACGATAATTCCCATTTTTACAGTTTCTGGCTATTGAGAGGAGTTTTTAGAAACTCTGGAACTTTACTGTTTTGACAGAAGCCTCTCGGCTGCCTAACCCTCTGTCCTGTGGGAACTTTATTGATATCAATTTGTATTTGTAGATGTTTTTTTCAAAAGCGTAACACTTTTTTACTTGCCAAAAAATAGCCCCACTTTAAATTCAAGAATTTTGATTAGAAACCTAAATTTACAAAAAAAATGCAAATTGTAAATTATGCTAATATGGTTTAGGACTTGGTATCCCTCCGCGTCCCCGGTTTTCTTTTGGCATACTGTAATAGCAGCTGTTACTGCGAGCAGCACTAATCTTAACTCTGGCCTTCATTACCATAGGGCTTCCCAAAACCCATTAAAAAACTTGAGATACAAGTTTCACAAATCATCAGTATGAAAATGAGGCTACTTTTTGATGTCTGTCACTTTCTTTCTTCTTTATCTGCTTTCTCATTGTGACTGGAGCTGAAGGAGAAGACTCACTCCCACTTAGTTTTTTTTCTCAGCAATTAAATCGTCCTAATTTGCCTTTTTCTCCCTCTCCCTTTTCTTTTCATCCGTGTTTGCTGTCTCCCCCTCGTGTTACGCCTCATCTCCCTTCACCTATCGTCCGCCTCCCTCTTTCAGGTGTGAAGTCGAGAATCGTTACCAAGGCAACCCCCTTAAAGGAACATGCTACTGTAAGTGGAATTCCAATTATTATTGTGTGTGTGTGTGTGTGTGTGTGTGTGTGTGTGTGTGTGTGTGTGTGTGTGTGTGTGTGTCACATTAAGAAAACACTGTGACCCCTGTTCAGGTCAATGCCAAGACAGGTACACGGCTCTTGAATCAAAGTAGGTCTCAAGTAGTCTGATTTTTAAAGCCAGAACGGCCTCAGGAGGAATAGACAGCGTTTCTTAAAACAAGTCGCATGTGAAAGTAATCGAAAGTGAGACGCACATGAAAGTGTTTCCCCGGAGAACGTAGTGAAGCTTTGTGAAGAGCCGTCTCTCCCCGCTGCGATGGCAGTCACTCTGCCAGAGAGCGCTGCGCACACTGCAGATTAGTCTCCTGTCATTATTATTCCTGTCATCTATGTTCATGTGCTGAAGAATATGATAATGTAGACGCCGTGGGATTTAACTGACTTTGTCCTCCATGGTCCATAAACACTTATCCCTCATTATTTTATAAGTACAGAAGGCGCTATAAATAGTGGTCGACGGCTCATGTCCGTCGCTGGTTAGTCGGCCTCTCTTCTGACGTGCGCCTCACAATGGGAATTAACTACATATCATTTATGCTTAGTGCCGAGGCGATTTGATGACTAATTCGTTAATTGCTTGTCAGAAAATGAATCAAGCGCAAGTTTAAAATTGTTCCAGCATCTCAAATAAAAGGATTTGCAGCTTTTCTGTATCTTTCGATTTTGATTGTAATCTGTAATCAACAAATAAATAATCTTAAACTGAATTTAATCGATTTCTCCATCAACAGAAACTGAATCTACAAATATGTTGTTCACCTAATTTAGTTTTTAGGTAATTTTTAAAAGTAAAAAAAACTCCACAAACATTCTTTGGGTCCGGCTTAGTCCAATGTGAGGTTTCTGCTGCTTATCCCTGTTTATTTTGTATTACTGGTGCAGTTCCTGTTCGCCAGATTGCTTGGCCGGTGGCATTGCTGGTTACAGCTTTTCTCGAGAACCACTAATCCAGACCACTTCACACTCGTCACTGCGCTTCCTTGAGTCCTTCGCGATACGCCCGCCAAGTGTGCGGCCGATAGGATGAACGATTGTCGAGAAAATCAAAGCACAGGCACAAAGACCACAGTCCATTTAGGTTCCGTTGGAAATAGATTATTTTTTAAATATTTTTTATATAGATAACTGTTGGTCGCATGAAACAAGACTGTTGATGACTCAACTCGGGGATCCTGATATTTGACATCAACATTCAATATTAGCTTCGGCTGCTTTATTGATCCATAATGTAAAATATCAGTTTACATAAAGAATATTTGTATTTAAGTCACTAAATGATATTGCTATATCATTTATTAGTATGTTTTACACATTGTATATTTTAATATTTTTCACACATTGTTTTTTAACATAATTTTCGCATATTTTACTTTTGTTCTTTATTTTTTTCTTGAAATACTGTATATATGTATAGACTTTCATGAGAACTGAAAGAGTAGGTAAAGTAGTACGGATGTGTTCACAGTACATATCTAGTGTCATTCTGGTAAATCTTAGTTTTTGCAGTTTTATGAATATTTTTGAACATCAACCTGTGACAGCGATGACAAACACAGGTTGAGTTGTTCAGCTGTGAGACCCTCACTGCATGTGAATCTCCTGACAAGGAGTATTACCGGCAGGTGTTATTTCCCCCCACATTGATTGGAACCAGCATGAGAAGAGTTCAGAGAGAACAGAAAAGTTTTAAACATGTGGAAATCATTTGGTTCAAGCATGACTTTTTTATTTTTTTCCCATATCATCATGGTGTAGTGACAATGCAGGCTCTCTCACAGCCATATAAGCCAGCCTCATGACCTTCAGCACAAATGCAGTCAAATGTTCAGGTCCACCCAGAAAGTCCATTGATTTTTGAAAAATATTTTTTTTTAAATCGCCCCGAGCGCTGTGTGAAAACATGTTCTTGTGTGACTTTCAAACTAAACTAATCGAGCTGCTCTTCTTCTTCTTTTCTAATCCCCTCCACGCTCTCCCACACTTCAAACAGACACGCTCCTCATCGACTACCAGTTCACCTTCAGCCTGTCGCAGGAGGATGACCGCTACTACACCGCCATCAACTTCGTGGCCACACCTGAGGAGGTATGTCTCTGACAGCGAACGCCCCACCGTCACAGCAGCTGCCACTTTTATTGGGATTAAAGATTGCGAAGTCGGCACAGGATGACGAGGATGATTTTCTCCCACCTCAACGCTTCTCCTGTTGTTTCTTTACCACTTCAGGAATGATAATAACAGAGGTTATTACATAATAGTAATAATGAGAAAGTCTGAAGAGAGGCCTGCACAGAAGAACTCATATAATATGTTGCTGTCCTCGATATACAAAATGACAACGGCCCTGTCTTCGTGATGGTTCACTTTCCAGCTAATGCAAGAGGATCTTTAACGGTTTATTTAACTCGCACAGAATTTCCCAATCTTCATACATAATAATACTGAGCTCCATATTAAAGACGACATTTAGGAGTGGCAGAGAGGTTTTAATTTCAGAAGAAAAACAAGCGGTGGTCGTGATGAAGCGAGTACTTTCCCTTTTCTTCCATTACAACCCAGTGAAAAGAATATGAACAGCAACAACAAACTATTAAGTTTTATGACAGTATATCAACAGTGTTTTTATTAAGACCCATTGAGACCGAGGTCTAATTTTTACAGTACATAAAACAGGTATAACCACATAATTAAACATACAGGTTTTATTACAATGTAGCAAGTACCAAAGCACTGGCAAAATAAAAAGGCATGGCATCATAATAATATAAGTACAAGTTATAGATAGTAAGACTTAAAATAAAAGCAAAACAAAAGAGAAAATGATATAATATATTCAACTAAACTCATCATACAGATGTTTTCTGTGCAAATGGAATGCCAGGACATCCAGTCCTGTTTCCCCGGCTGCAGCATCTGGAGCCGACCCTGAAACTGTGCATTGCATTGCTCATAATACCATACTATTTAGTGTGCCAGGAAGAGATAGTATGTCAAATGTAGTATGCCAAAAATACCAGGATGTTCCACCACATCTGGTCACATTTGGCAGTATGTAAGCCAGCACGCTTTTGTGGCCGTTCTGACCCACAATCCTCTGAACAGCGTGGATATGTGAGCAAGAAGATCAAAGCTCGAGGTGCCATGTCAGGACCAAGTAGTACGTCCCAACTTGACTGCATCCTGCATGCAGTAAGTACTTTGTAAGGGCAGCTGCAGTACGCACTAAAAGTAACAAGTATGTGTTTTGGACACATTGAAGTTTAAGAGCTATTTTATCCAGTAGAAACGTTACGCACTTACCTTTATGTCTAAATTCTACATAATATAATACTTTCTGGAAATATTTAGAGCATCTTAGACTCGGTCATCTCTCAATGTATTTAAATGATAGTTAACAAACGCTGCCTTTCCGCCAGAAAGTAACCCGTCTCGCACCCACTTGACGTTATTAAAGCACATATCGCAACTGAACACTTGCAGTCTTTTTAATGCATATTATTTTCATCATCAACTCCTGTTCAAACATTGGTTTTGCTAATGCAGCTTCCATTAGCGGCGCAAATGTGCACCACAGTAACTGTTTGTACAGTGGCACACTGGTGTAAAGGGTGGGATCTGTGCTCTGCTTTTACAGTAAAGCAGAGGGCTTTTTTTTTTTTTACCTGGAAACACATTTTGTACATGTTTATTTTTTTTAGATTATGATTCATCCTATGCACATTTATGTAATATACATACATAATGACACAGATGATGATGGTGGTGACTGCCTGCTTTCTATTTTCTCTCTCCCTCCTCAGCCAAACCGGGATCTGGACATGTTCATAAACGCCTCAAAGAACTTCAACCTGAACATAACCTGGGCCACGAGCTTCACCGGTAGGTCTCCATAAAACACCCACGACAATTAGAACATCGGAACCGAAAATGAATCACCTCCAACTTTGGTCATCAAACAAAAACGCCGAACCTACCTTGGATCTAGTAGCTTCTGAAATGTGAGGATTTCCTAGTTTTGTTTTACTTCGTCATTTGAGGAAGGTCAGGCAAAAACAAAACAAAAAATCCTGTCAAGAATTTACCTAAAAAGATAATCATAATGAAAATGTGGTCCCCGCTTAACACTTGAAATTGAATTACGGTGGCAGCTGTCACCCTTCCTCTGTCCTCACGTGGACAGGTGACCCAAGGACCAGTTCAGATCTGATTCAGCGTCGAGCCAAGTGAAGGAGGGGAAGGTTAAAGGACATTTTGTTTTTGGAAAATACCAAAAATATGGCTGCTGTGGGGTTTTTATACACGTTGTCATCTTTGATTTGTTTATCTTGGATGGATGGAAAATAAGCTGATGGTTTTCGTTTAAGTTTGACTTCTCTGAGTTTACATGGGACAGATTTAAACCAGTAAACTCAACCTTGTTTTGGTTGTAGTCGATAAACTCCCCATTTGTCTGCGCTATTAGGTTTATTATCATTTCCCTCATATTTTCCCCGGCCCTCTCCTCCCTTCAGCTCCTCATGCTCTTAACTCTTGTTTCCCCTCGCCGTCCTTCTTTCTTCTGCGCCTCTCTCTGTCACTCAGCAGGCACTCAGACCGGCGAGGAGATCCCCATCATCTCCCGGAGCAACATCAAGGAGTTCAAAGACAGCTTCTCCAACGAGAACTTTGATTTCCGCAACAGCCCAAACATCACCTTCTTCGTCTACGTCAGCAACTTCACGTGGCCCATTAAGATTCAAGTAAGCTTCCGAGCCGTCCTAAATACTCAGGGTGGTTCTAAAAAAAACTCTTCCACTGTGATAAATATACTATATAACCTTATATAATCTAGCTTGCATTGATTGTCAGGTCTAACCTCCTGAGAAAAACATCATATTCTGCCATTGACTAGTCAGTCGCTTTAAGTGAAATTAGTAGAGTGTAACCTTTATAAGAGGGCATTTTTTACTTGCATGATGTGATAACACCAGATTTAAGTAGTAACGGCCTCCACTAACCCCCACCCCAAAGAATAATCAAAGGACAACATTTTCTGTTTGAGTGACGTCAGTCACCCAAGGGAGGAAATGTGGAGGGAAAATGTTTTATCCCTTCAGGGTCTTAGGCCTTTTTCTCTATTTTATATAATAAAATAGAGAACACATGGGTATAAGATATATACCCATGTGTTACATCAAAAATTGCAGAACAATCTCTCAATCTCTCTATATAATGAGGCACCATTGTCCTAAGGCACAAGTGTAAAGAGCTAATATGGCGGTAAAGCTGAAAAATTTAAGCTTGATTTTTGAAATTCTTCATATCTCTTGTGAAAACAAAAACTTTACTCATGTGGACGAACTGTTTTGGTGATGTAAATTGGTTTACCAAAGGTCTTCACAAAAGCAGTGGAATATATGAAAATGGTAGATACATGTAAATAAATGTCTAAAACCAAATTTGGTATTATTGTTTTTTGAGTAGAAGTATTGTCTGTCACTGCTTTCATCAAAATGAGAGAGGGACTGAGATAAAATGGGACTGAGAAATAACTTCATACTACAGATCAAGCTTCATGGGGTGTGTGCACATGAAAGATTAATATTACAACAGTTTTTGTTTTCAAACAAAATATTTACTATGTATGTTTTTAGTCAAAATATGTACTAGAAAAACAAACTATTTACTATGTTTACACAATGTGCATGTTTGAGTTTCGTTTTTTCAAAAACAGTTTTCAGAACAAGAACAACATATGTACTCTGTATCAGTGGCGGGCCGTGGATTTGCACCTACGCCTGCGCTGTTGATCGCGGCACAGAGATATTAATATTTAAAAAAACGTAAACATCGTCAAGCACGCCGGCGCACTTTAAGACCCGGAAGGGTTAAAATAATGCCTAATATTAACTATTGTGTTTAGATTGTTTTATGTGAAAAGTACAACTGTAGACTTCCCATGAGAACTCATTTAACATTACATGTCGTGGTGTAATTCACTGATTAAAAGGGAACATCGAGCGTAGATAGTCGCAGTGGCCTTGTTCTGCTCAGCAGTCAGCCGGGGAGCCCAGACCAAAACAACGATAAGGGGAGAGACGTCTTCATCAAGGAAATCAGCCACAGCAAGTCCAAAGAGTTCACTACGATTTGAAGTGAGAGGCATTTTGTGCTTCAGTCGAACCTTTTTATGATCATTACCTTCCAACTTTCATATGTAGGTCTAAACCCCCGAAAACCATAAATGTATTTAAAGAAATTATTTAATTTAATTTAGTATGCTGAAATCCACAACAGAGGAGCCTTTGTGCTGCTTTAGATTAATCTTAACCATCCAGATTTAATTCTGACTGACAGAAAGACACATTCAGCTGTGACATCTAAGGTTTAGCATCCGCTGACTGGTATCGTGTTGATTCAGGGGAAGAAAGCTGACTGGTTCAATATGACGCTTGAAATCTATAAATGGCAGGCTTTGTGCTTTGACTACATGGGCGGTGTCGGCAATGACTGGAATGAATGTGAATGAGATTTCAGGGAGAGGGAAAGTTGAAATGACTCACCGTTACGTGAACGAAAAGAGAGAAGTGTGAGCGAATCGATTGGCCGGATTAATTATTTATTTATGGAGTCCAACTGTTTGAACAGATGTGCCTCATTATTCGGGGGCTTCTAATGTGGACATCACAGCCAGCTCAGCTTTTAAAGCCAAAACCTTTTGCTGCTTCATGTGTGCACGTAAACATTTCAAGAGCAGCATGACTCGATAAGAGCATGAAATATGATAAAAGCATGATTCACTGAAGAAGAACTTGAGTGCAAACTTAAACAGGCCGAGTTGTCCTGAATACTCACCTACTGCAGCGGCGCTATTTTTGCTGAGAATATGCATTTGTGCACTTTGAATAAAATCTACAAATTCATGATGTGCTTTTTTCCCATGTGCATGAGACACTTCTCTGCTCCATAAAGTAAATTGATTGAAGTTGATGTGGCTCCTTGTGAATAAGCCTCTGTGTCTGCGTACAGTCACAGCTGCCGGTAAAATGCTGACATGACAGAAAACTGTCCCTCGATAGCCCTTTCTTACTGCACGCCTGGCGGTAAAGTCGTGATGTCGGGTGTTTAATGCCTGTAATTGCATTCATCCTTTTTTAATTTGTAAAAACTGCTCATTTGCTCGCCATCCTGTGTTGAGTGAACTTCTACTGCGGCCACAGAAGATACTTGTTTCTGACTGTCTAGCAGGTGTCCACAACAATCATACAGCTGCACACCTCGGGATATTGTTCTGGACTTGTTAATATTGAATTCAGAATCCAATATTACACGCTCAGCTGCCAGTATATTAGGTACACCTAGCTTCACTTCCATAACCTCATTTATATCTCGATGGGTATTTTAGATATTAGAGACACAGTTTAATGTAGTAAAAATCAACTACAGCCTCCAAAATGCCCATTAAGTTCTCTTTTAAAGCTGTTTCAACAACGCGTGTTTTATTCTGTTCTGGCACAGATATAATAAACGTTACTGAATTCCTTATTCGGACGCACTAGTGCAGCACGACAAACACTGAAGATGATGTATTTGAAAAGTAACAGTTTTCAAGGAGTTTCTCTTTTTGCTTGTGTTTTGTTGCCAAAGACTCCTCTCTTGGGTACCCTCGTAACAACAGATCTCAGATCTTGCAAAGGCACTTTGTAAGTAGGTCTGACTAAACAAGAACTTGATTTCTTGATATCTGAAAAGTTTTAACTCTGATCACACGACTGCCATTGCCTACAGAGCTGGAGCAGAATATAACGGTGTATCCACATACTTACACATGCGGCTGTTTGAAAAGTTTACTCATGGGTGTCTTTGTAGCTCGATAAAGACGGAAATAAACTCTGCATGAAGTTTGATGCAGCGATTAAAAGCACCGCCATGATTGGCTGGTGCTGGTTTTGGGAGCACGGAGGCACTCGGGAACCTGGACCATGTGCTCTGTGCACAACCTGCCCGTATGTGTGCCTCCCCGATCACTTCTGGAAGTGATTTGACTGGTTGCCCCGTGCAAAGTTCCGTCCCCCTTGCCCTCCTCCTGCAAGGAAGAAAAAAATAAAACTCCTGCCTCCATCCTCCATTTCCTGCCTTGTGAGCGCTTTAAGTCCTCTCAGCTTCAGGGCTCCAGCTGCTGCCGAACTCAGGAGATCTCCGGTGCAGCTCTGAGAGAGTCCTCCCCCCTCTCGGCCGCCGCTGGTCCACCTCACCCTCCGTCTTGCTGGGTGGGATCATGAAGATGATCAACCCCTAGCATAGCATTTAATTTCTCTTCCTAGCACTCATGGAGCTTTACCTTCGGCAGCGAGGTAACATTTTCCGTTTTTAAATTGTTCTTTTTCTGCCTCGTCTGCAAATCATCTCTTCCTAATAACAGCCCTTCATTTTTTTCTTTTGTTGGCCTTTTCTCACTCTCCTTGCCTTCAGTGGTCTACTGCAGTTTGGCACTGGGATACGTGTTTGTGTTTGTAGGCGGTTCATAAACAGCATCGGAGCAAGAGCAAGAGCAAGGGCAAAGTGGAATGTTAAGTTGAAACACATGCTGCATTCAGAGTGGGCTGTGTTCAAGCTAAGCTCTCTCTCATGCTAACGCTCAGGCTCACCCGCCTCAAGGTGGCTTCTGTTGGCCGTTTACGTGGTCAGGATATGGCGTTGGAGCGGCATGTGCAGCTACAGTTTGTCTGTTTGCGTCGCCGCCACTTGTTGCATTCACCACCCAACCTGCAGTCAGTCAGCAGCACACTTTCTTTTTTGTTTACCCCCGCAAACTGAACAGTTCAGCTTCAGTTCTTGGAAAATATCAGAATTTTCTACCGATCGGATTCAAGCTACCAAACTTCTGCAAATCACAGATGTTGGATTGCAGGAATGACACTTTGATATCGTCATGTTGACCCACCAACATCGAGGTCCTATACGATGGGGCCAACGTGTGTTCTGTGATGACTTCATTCCCGTTGAGCAGCTCGCATCAGCAAAGCACCAAGATTAGTCAGCGAGGAGTTCTCCCACCCCGCCCCCCTCTCTCTCTCCTGATGAAGAATGGATCTGAATTTAATGATGTTTGTAATGAAACTCAAATCCCAGACTAATTACATTAAAGAGCTGTGATCTCCTGTTCCGTGCCTTAGTGAACATGTCATGATATGGTGGAGATTAGAACAGCCTCCAATTTAATACCCCGCTGTGGAGTAGCAGCAGCAGCTGTAGCTATCAGCTGGCTGGGCCGCGCTGCGTCTCTGTGTAGACTTGTGGGATGTTTATCTGGGCCATGCATGGCTGCCTGATGGGTGCGTTTTGATACTGATCACACACAGAGGTTGGGAAACACAAACTGAGAGGTTTTGCCCAGCGTGCAGCAGCTTAAAGTCAGGCAGCTGCTTATTATTTATGCAAAGATAATATGCATGTTACATATAGAAAATGACTTGAAATAAATTGTTTTACCTTAAACATATATAATGAATAATAAAGAGTGTATGCTGCTATCTTTGTTCACTGTAGTTTCATTTGTTGCGATATTTAACACTAAAAAGTTAAAAAGAGGCTGGTGGGGAAAGCATTTTTTCTCCAGATATAAACCGACGTTGAAACTTTGACCTGATGATGGCACAAGATGGAAAGTTTAAGTGATTACAATTCCTCCCGAGGCGACCTTGAGTGTCTGCCACAAACTCCGTGGGAATCCATCCAGTAGTGGTCGTTGCATTTAACTAATAGACAAAAGTCTGAATGTCATGATGGCGCAAGAGGACAAGGATCACCAAAGTTAGACGGATAAATCATCTGGAAACCACGAATGTCTGGTCAAAATTGTATGCAATCGAACCAATTGTCAATCTGGACCGACATGCTGATATAAGCCTACAGCCACACCAGTAGCATGGCTTAAAATGCTCACAAATTAGACAAAATATAATTAAATATAGATAAAAAGTTGATCTGCATTTGGCTCGTGGCTTTCTTGCTGTTACAATCAAACTAAAGAATGAATGTTCTGTAAAACATTACTTTCTTGCACTTACAAATCCCCCATACACACACACACACACACGCATGTTCCAGCTCCGCCATATTATATCCGTTTCCTTCTATCCTGTCCTTCTTATATTCTGGAACCCGTTGAGCGTCCCTCCCTCCCACCGCTAACGACGCTTTCCTTCAAAACTCCAATGTAGCTGTCAGAAGCCATTAAAAAGCTGAATATGTCGCGTTCACATCGCCCGGCGGCGGGCTGACAGGCCCTGCTGCGAGAAACTCTGCGGCCCCTAAAGAGTCCCCCTCCGCTGGGCACAGAGCGAGAGCGTCAGCCGGGCCTCCCGCCGCCTCTCTGTGACAAAGCACCGCACACCGCTGACACTGATCAGCCGCTACAATATCGTTGGGGCGATGTCATTGGTTTATTGACTTATTTTTTGTGTGTGTTGAGGAAGTTTGTGTTGTCCTTGAAGGGGACTAAGACTTCGAGGGGTTGAGACCAAGACCAAGGCAGGGTGAGACGAAGTCAGGAGGACCAAGACAAGACCAGGGCACTGTATGTGTGTGAGGATACGTGTACTATGAGATGTTTTCTGACGGAATAATTTTAATTTTATTTTATTTTTACAAGTAATGATGTTTAACAAACACATCGGACAATTCATAGGGGATTTTGTGATATCCCATGTTGGAGTTGTGGGCTTGACCGGTCTTAAAATACAATCCAGTTATTTGTTTGCACGCGCATAATCACAGCCGGCGCTTGATCGTGCATCTCATTTTCACAAATGGTCACTATTTACATGTCAAAGGATTATACAAAGGCCAATTTGTTTTTAATAGCTTTAGAAATGGCAGGTCTTAAAAATCTTAATTTGATTAAATATTTTGCAGCCAAATTATTTCCAGAATGTTTTTACCTTTTCTTTATAAAGCATGAAATACATTTTTTTCTTTACAGTGTTCAAACAAAGGCATTAAAGTAGTCCATGAATATAAGACATGATTGAGATGACTGCAAGGTTGAGATGATATAATTATTATCCCTCCTCGGCATTGTGTAAATTGGTTTATGGCTTTTTTTTTTACGGTTACACTGACAATCTGTGGTCATTTCTATCATTTACACTCGTCTTTTTGAGCATTCTTTCGACAGACATTTTTTTATATTACGAGAGCTTCAATGCTTAATTTTTGGCATATCCACGCCACACTCCGTCCACAGCAGTTACCCAAGGAATCAAACGGCAAATCGCTCTGCGCCGGTTGCCCAATGAGGTCAACGCCACGGCCGACATCTTTTAAAAGTTTCCCCTGGGCTCCCTGAACTTCTCTCCAGTGTTCAACAGTCTGGAGAAAAATGATCACACTGAGGATTCGGCTCTCAACAGTAATCAACAGCAACACATTAGCGAGCCAGATGGTGCTGACTACACCAGTAAATTAGACCCGGGGCCGCTCACAAAACACTCACAACCCCCCGTCATCTCACTGCAGAGGCCACTGCCTTTGCCCCCGAGTTGTTCTTGTGTAACGTCACTGTAGATTTACACACATTCTTACCCATCAAGTCTCTGTATGCATGTATTGTAATTCTTGATCACATTAAGTATTCATAAACTAATCTGACGTGCACAGAACTGCAGTTCCCATATTTTGGCCTGCTTTTTTTCTCTTTTTCTTTCTTCTTCCTCCTGCAAATTTTTCTTTTAACCCGAATTGTATGCAAATCCCCGCTTTGCCGGGGAATATTAAGCAGGAGCGATGATAAGTTCTGGTCCAAGGTGTCACCTCGGAGGAAGGATGTGTGATGGGAATTCTGCTGCGGGGGCCCTGAAGATGCAGTACCCCGCTGCTACCAGAGAGGGGCAGTGGTGTGTCGTTGCAGGGATCTGTTCACGGCGAGGCATTTTCAGGGGGTTGTAGGCGTAAGTAGTAGGAGGAGGAGGAGAGTTGGTATGGCACTGCCAACGTTACCCCTGGCAACCTTGATTAAGACGGGATATCGTTGGTACAATTGCTCTTGTGATGATTACTTTCTCAGTATTTCTGCAGCAATGACATCTCTGTGTCGCTGCTGCACAGACTGTGGGCAGCGGAGAGGCTCGGCTCGCTGCCATGTTGTTGCTTTGACAGGCGTGCAGTCTGGAACACAGATAAGCAGACGGACTGGGAACCTCCCAGTAGTTGCGAATAAGGAACACCATGAGGAAGAAAACTTGTTTATCTTGACACTGCTTTTCATCTGGTGAAATCATCATACAATACGTGTGTGTGTGTGTATATATATATATATATATATATACACATTATATGTGTGTGTGTGTGTGTGTGTGTGTAATATATGTGAGCAGAGGCAGCCTGTACGATTGCGTGGTCGACTCCACTCTGAAGCTTGCGTGTTTATGGGTGTATAACGCAGACCTCCTGTTTTGAAATCTCCCCTATTAAAGCAGATTTCTGACACTGCCTTTTGTCCCTTTCTTTCCCCTTTTTTGCAGATCGCCTTCTCGCAGCACAGTAACTTCATGGATCTGGTGCAGTTCTTTGTCACGTTCTTCAGGTGAGCAGCCGCCCCACCCCCCCAACTTCTTGTCAATTCAATTCACTTACTCCAAACCACAGCTGTGTGTTAAAGTGGCGTCAGGTGTGTGTGTTGCAGTGTGAACTGTGTTGATGGATCACCAATGCTGCTCCGCTGTGCCTGTATGTGTGCACCAGCCATTAACTGTAAAGAAGCACTGCAGCTCACTGGTTTATAGGAGCTGCTTAGTTGTCGACATATACGTAGGACGCAAGGTTCATTTACCATCACTGTACAACGGGGTCGAGCAACAAAACGCACTCCCAAAAAAACTATATTATATGTGAAGGATGCAACTCTTATTTGATTCAAGCGTTTATGCACACACAGGCAGCGACGACTGCTTTTAATTGCTGCAGGTAAACAGGGAAAACAGAGGTCCACCCAAGTTGACAACTCTCGATGCATCTCCATATTTTACACAATTTTTCTATATTTGCTACTTTTTCCACCAATTACTGAAAGCAGTCGGATTAAATCTGAACCACCCTACTATTTAGAAAGTGCTTCCAAAATAATATATAAATACATAAATCCTTCTGCATATTACAAGTGTGCATTCATTTACAAAAATATGTTTTTCACATAGCAGCTCTCAGACAGGGCACTGAACGGCGATGGCATTTTACGGTGCATGAATTAGCTTCGCGGCGAGCAGACTTTTCAATCAATGCACAATCGCTTTGCATTTTAGCATTGAGACATATTTCCCCACTTCCAGCCAATATTCTTCTTCTTGCTGCGACAAATATTCGTTAAAACTCCCAAGCTGAAAGACACACAGCCCTCGTATGCAACATAAGGTACAATGAGCTAAATGAGCCTAAGTTGGAACCACCCCCGGACAGTGATGTCACACTGTACTGACGCACCCTGGAATCCACTCTTACATCACCGAAAGAGGGTGAAAAGTGTAAAAAAAAAAGCATCTGGCGAACTAAAATTGTCAGCTGCCGCTCACTGCTTTGGAAGTCAACCATGTATGACCGTATCACAGATACCGCATATTCTGTATTTACTTATTCAACAGATAAAATATTCAATCCCATGGATTCCATATAATTGAAAGGAGATGTAAATGTATGTGATGTCTTTTTTTGTTTTGCTTGGGACACACACACACACACACACACACACACACACACACACACACACACTTCCGTGGTTCACCCTGACAGACAGTTAGTTGCTGGTATCCTCAGAAACCTTTGGACATCGAGGAGAATTTAAAATGCATTTCTCAAGGATCCTTGTCAAAGCGACGTGTTGCTTTGTAAAGATGGAGGCACTGTTTTTTTTGCTGGTCGGGCTGAACACGTGTTGAGCTGTGACGAAACCTCAGGAACCGCTCTGATGTGTTATTGATTTTCTATTTTTCAATTTTTTTTTTATAATGGGAGGCGCCACAAATCGGGTACACAAGTGTGTTTCATGCATGCGCGACTGCATGCGTGTGTCTTTTCTCGCTCCTGTAAGTGTGCTTGCGTGTTGCTCAGAAACCCAGAGGAGAAATGTGGGACGTTTTTTGTGCTCACGCCGTCTCCACAACGTCCTGAAAGAATTGCCGGCTTTTTTTCTTCTTTTTTTCAAGTCATACTGCTTGTATTGATCCAGCCGCCATGTATCAGAGATTAGATGGGGTTGATTTGAACGTTTTAGTTATTTTTGCCAATACAATCATGTTCCATAACAGTGCGTTTCAGTATCGATTGAATAAATCAACATCCACTCTTGAGGTTTTTTTCCGTAAAAGCTGCAGGAGTACACGTGCTGTTGTACACCTTCGCTCCCTCTGCAGACAAATGCAGATCCTGCAGTTGCTCGCTCTCGTGACGCTTGCATGTTTATACCCCCGCGTCAGCATCTGAATGTTTGCATGTCAGCATTCGGAGCGTGCAGCCTGCGCCCGGCTGTGTGCAGCAGAGCGGGCTTTGCAGCAATCCACGAACAGAACCCCCCAACCCTCTCTTTTTTTTTTTTATTGCCTTCCCTGCTCCTTCCTTTTCCTTCTGTTCTAATCTCTTCACCATCTCCCACTTCGGTTTACTTTCTCCTCTCCTCCATCTCTACGCCCCTCTTTTTTTCTCGTCCCTCCTCCATTCATAATTTTTCCACGCCCCCGTCATTCCTTCCTTCTCCTTCACTCTCTTTTTTTTCCCTCTCCGAGCCTCCCTCTTTCCCTCCCCCTCATGCTCTCCTCTCACTCTCCTTTCATCTCCTCCTTTCTGTTCTGCTTTCCTTCTCTGTTCCCTCACTCTGCCGCCCCCCCCTCGCTTCCGTCAATCTCCCTTGTTCCATCGCCCTCTCATCCACTCCCCTCTGTTTTCTCGCCTCCCTGCCTCCCACCACTCCTTCTGATTTGCTCTTAATCCCACAGCTCAGTCTTATTTTGTTGTGTGTGTGTTGATGTGTTTGCTGCCTGCCACTGATTTAGCACAGATGAGTAGACCTAAAGTTAGCGAGCTCGCAGCCGTGTCCCTGTTTGCTTTCTGGTTCTTTGGGCTCCGTGCATTGTTTGTGTTGCGGGGGAGGAGATGGATGCTAATTAACGTGGAAAATGTTTGCTCTTCTCCACTCCCGATTTTCTCTTTCCTCTGTGTCTTAATCTCACTCTTGCTCGCTCTCGGTGCTTTCTCACTCCGCGCCGTGTTCCCTGTGGGGACGGATGAAGGTGGTGCCATCCCGTTATCTGCAGCGCCAGCAAAGATGCACAGGCTTTTTTTTTTTCTGCCGCGGAAAAAAAACCCAAACCACTCGATGCATTAAACATCAGCAGTAACAACAATAAAATGCACTCCAATATTCACGTCCAGCTGTCCGGCAGATTCTCACCAGCTCATTATGTTGAATCATGGCTTTTTAAAAGTGAATCTAAAGTTGTTGTTTTTTCTGTTTATACTCAAGTCAGGAACTTTCAACATTTATGGAGAACTTTTTCATGAATCTCATACAAACAGAATTTTGTCTAGTTGTGCAAATTGAATGTTTTCTTCCAGGCCTGGAAAATCCCTTGAGAAATGTTAAAAAAAAAAAAAAAAAAAATCAAAAATGTTTTTGGAAATTCAATGAAAATGTATTCGTGAGCTTTCTTTCTTCTTCTTTTTTTCACTCAAACTGTCATGTTTTTAATTTAAAACTTGGCTGCTGCTAAAGCGAGCACCCTTTTGAAGTAAAAGTGACCTGAATGACAAATTTCTTGGCTGCATAAATCTAAATTGCTGCATGGAGGGAGCTAAAAGAGCTATCATAAAATGCAACCTTTTTTTGTAACATTGCACACTGGGACATATTTGTCACGGAGATATTACTCTCGTTGTGGCCGTTTTTGCAGTCTGCAAAAATAATTTTTACATCATCTAGCCTACATTCCTCTCGCCCAAGTAGTTTGAGTTCCTTCAAAACTAATAAAAGTAAAGTTTGCTTTTATGTTTTTCTAAATAGTTTATCTGGTTTATGAAGGCAATGTTCAGCAGCAGTTCAGCAAAGGTGCACATGAAAGAGACCTACACAGGTTACTGTCTTGGAGAAAATAATTGTACTCAAATATGTAATTCAAAAATAACTTTCATTTCCTATTTATCCAATTGTTCATATTTCAGTGTGGCAATCAAGTGGGATCCAAGTTCTTTGTGTGACCTTATTTTTTTCCCCTTTTTGATGGATATTAAAGTAAAAACTAGTCCACAAGCACACTGGCCGGTCGTTGGCGCGCTGTGGCGGCTCTGAAAAACCACTTTACTTCTAATAGTCAGCATGGCACCGAGGCCTGAAATCCCAGAACATTCTCTTATTACCCTGAGAGACCACCTCTCTGCCATATCTGTGCTGCAAACCGCTAATATTTAAACACTCAAAGCTTTCGGATTTGCACTTACGTCCAACCCAAATGCCTGCATATATTTTTAGTGCATGGCTGGTCCCAACGGGAAGAGAACCCCTGAAGCTTTAGAGCCCAGTGTCACTCTAGTCAAAGATACTTGAGTCCTATTGAAGAAAGAATAGGCTCTGATTTATGTCCATTTTAAATAAGGCGGCAATCTCTGGTTCTGAAGAGTGAAGCCAATGTGGAAGCGCCTTAAACCTGCAATCTTTGTAATGGCCGGCAAGGTATCGACTCCTCTGGTTGCAAAGAGAGAAGTTAGAAAAAGCTAAATGACTCGACTTCTCTCTTGATTTATTGCCTCAGTAAACATTGAAACACAAGTTTATAGTCTAAACCGCTATTTTCAAGTCTTCAATTCAGCATGATGTTCATTTAGTAACTTATGGTCCAGTTAGAGTAGAATAGGCCATAAAGCAGGTTTTGCTTTATGGCGGAGGGACATTGACAGTTTGCTACTCCGGTCTGGGAGTTGTCCGTGTTTTTCGTCTTACAACTTTAACTCGTCTTACAACTCTTTCACAGTGAGTTTTTATTTTATGAAAATGTTGTTCGGTTGTACTTAGGTCCTCCCTCTCTCTGTCACTTCTGGTTGCCAAAATCCAACATGGAGACTGCCTCAACGCCGAACCAGGCTTCAAAACTACAGTACAGAAACCAATGGATAACGTCACGATGACTGTCCTCTTCTTTTACACGGTCTATCTTTTTATTACAATGCTCGCATGCCAAAAGTACATCAAAAGAGTTATGCGGCGTGTCGTCAACCCCTGTCTTCATACATATGTAGAGTGAATACACAGTCCACTATACATAAAATTCATTGTACACACACACACACACACACACACACACACACACACACACACACACACACACACACACACACACACACACACACACAAGTGGTTGGCTTGCTGAGGTTCAAACCTCAGCAAATGTACGCCTTAGTCGTGGAAAATCCTTGCAGTCAGCCAAGGTGTGAGAACGCGGTGACAAAAGCATCGGCACAACTGCTCGCCAAAGCACACAGGTGCACATTCAAGAGGATAAGTCAGGAGATTTTATTATTCTTCTCGTCAAACAATCCCACGAAAAGACCTGAAGTAAGCAAACAAATTGATCCCACTAACAAGTATTCTGTGCAGTTTTGAGGTTGTGTGTCTGTATTCCTTTGTGCTATTAAAGCCCCATTGTTGCCCAGAAAGCATTGCTGTAAAAAACCCATTAGTGAGCACCGGCTGACATGTTCCCTCACAACAGTCCACATTAACGACCTACACGCAGCTCAATCAGCATCGGTGCACCCTTGAAATGTCACCCTCCTTTGAGATTAATTATTAAAACATAAAACACATCTAATAATCTTAATTTACCTCCCTTTACGGCGTGTTATCGCAGGCTGTGTGTTTAAAAAAAAAAAAAGAAAGAAGTGAATTAGTGATTCACGTTTGAATGGCTGCCGGCTTTTCTAAACAGAGGGGCGATGCGATCCGGTTGGATTCTTCACTGGTTTGTCGACCCGACAACGAATTGCTAATCACCATCAGGACCCTGAGCGCCGGTATCGCCATCAGCATGCAGCAGCAGAGAGCACGCAGCAGTGTTATTCCACTCGCCGACCTTGTTTTCGACCATTTAGCTCGTTAAAGCGGAGGGGTGATTAGTGTCGTCACTCCCAGGTCTCCTGAATCAGCATGCAAGCGCTTGTCCTCTCCTCCTCCACCACCCGCTGTCGATTCAACCTCCACTTGACACGTGTGCCAGAATGACACTTTTAGGCCAGTGCGCTGTTGCCTAAATTTTGCATGAATGTATACGTTTTTTGGGGGGAATGAAGGGTCTTGAAAGCATCTTGGGTCACACAGGTACTGGTCCTCTGAGAAGTAGTCTAAATAAATTATTCATTCGTGGTTCAAAGTTGGTGTTTTTTTGGCAGACATCTGCAACTTTTGCCAGTTTTTGTCGATTGGAGTGTTGTAATTCTCCTTAATTTTGCTTTTGAGGATTCAGCATCACATATTTCCACATGATATTGTAGAATGTGTGGATTTATATTCTTTGACGCCGCACTCGCACTGCGGCGTCTTCACGTGTAATCAGTGGAAATAACATTTCCAGACATCAGTCATTTTAGTTAGAATGTTAATTTAATGTGCATGTAAATGAATGTTGATTTCAGTAATTCCCTTTCCACTACTAAGAATAACTATTGCAAAACATTTTTTCCCACACGTGGTAGTTCAGTTGTAGATATCTGCTACATATATATATATATATATATATATATATGTATATATATATATATATATATATATATATATATATATATATATATATATATATATATATATATATATATATATGTGTATATATATATATATATATATATATATATATATATATATATATATATATATATATATATATATATATATATATATATGTGAATTATTCAACTAATCCGATATGAAATGCAATTCTAGATATCGGTAATTACTTTCCAAGCTGATCAATTATTACATTTTGACTCATCAGAATTTAATTTGAGATATCTAGAATTCCTTTTATGCTATCTGTTATGTAAAAACAATTGCAGTGAACATTTTGACTGGAGAAAATTGAGTTAATACCAATAATTGAAATTGCAACTAGTTCAAATAACATTATGGATATATGAATAATTGTAGATACCTCTAATTTATTCTGAATAGAAGTCAACGGTGAACATTTACTGGTTGTAATTAAGTTAAAGAGATCCACAATGAACATTTCCACTAGTGAGTATTGTCGACTTGGTTTAATACGACGTCAAAATTGAATCATAGATCTAATTTATTGGAATAGAAGTCAATGGTAAACATTGATTAGTTGTTAATAAATTACATAACATCAGAATAAGAATCAGCTTTATTGTCCATGTGTGTGTACACATACATGGAATTTGACTCTGGTTACACATTGCTCTCTTCGTACATATGATGTACAATAAACAAGAGAAATATAGAAAAGACATATCAAGAATCAACATTTTGACTCATGAGTAATGAATTGTAGATATCTTTAATTATAATTACTAGTCAGAATTACATTATAAATGTATTGCCTTGGAATTATAACAAGCAATTGTTGATATCTACAATTACTATTACCGCTACTGATTAAATGTTCAAAGGACTTGACACACCTCTTGGTCCAGGTCTTGGCACCTTGAAGTGGCAACAGAACATAAATAATTCTGTTGTAGTGATCGTCATCTCACTATTCAGCCTCCTTCGACACATCTGCAGGTTCAGACACAGAAATTCTCCAGCGCACACGCTCTGTCTTTTGTGCGCACATTAACACACACACACACACACACAGAATGGGTTTTTAATTTTCTCCACCGCATCTTCAAAGCTTCGGACTGCAGACTGCAACAGTGCACGTGCTGGAGTCGGCTCAATACAATCAATTCAAAATGCCAATTTAAATTGCGACCACTTTACCGACGACAGATCGTTCTCAATTATTTCCCCCCGTGGCATTTGTTCTCGGTGGCTTCATTATCGAGCAGGGAGCCTCTCCGTCTTCAGAACTCGGACAGCGATCAATCACAACGGCGTGACATTGACCCCCAGACCGTGATGTGCGGCCTGGAGCGCGCAGGCCTCGCTGTTTTCCTCTCACACTCGTCTGTGTTTGTACACATACGTCAGCCTCCATCAGCGTCACCAGCAGTGCTCACAGGGCGGCTGATAGGTGATTGACAGCAGGACAGAGTGTGGAGGACTCTGTGGTGGAAAAAAAAATAGCTATAATTGTATCCAACTGTCAGGCGAATGTTGTTCAAACTTTTTGAAATGTTGAATTAGCAGGTTCCCAAAATGTAGTTGATTGGTATCAAAATGTATTCATTATAGGCAATGTTTGATAAATTGTCGCTGACTGCCATCAGTTATTTGACCAAATCTACCAAAATACGTTAAAGCCACAGATCACAATATATTATAACGTCAACTCTCTCTCTCTCTCTCCCTCTCCCTCAAGCATGACAGTTTGAAACGATAATGTTGCCAAAGCTTTAGAAAACAAAATAAACACAAAATAATATGAATATCAACATTATGATTATAATATACTAAATGTATTGAACTGACAACTAAAACAGATTGACACTGTTTACACACAAACATATACAGTATACATGTCAACAAAAATGTGCCTCTTACACACTCACTCACTCCCCCCTTCTTCCTCTCGAGACACCAGAGAGAGAGAGAGGCAGAGAGACACTTAACTCTCATTCGAACCCTGTCCGCCTGTCCTAAGGGGCCTACCCAGGCACTCTGCAGGGGCTGCCGCAGGTCCTGTGCCAGCTCTCCTCTCCAAGCTTTTCTCGTCCTGTGTCTCTCTCTCTCTCTCTGTGAATCTCGGCCTCCTCTTACTCCCTTCCATCTTCATCCTTTGTTGCTGCCTGTCCGTTTACCTTCCTGCCTCGGTGTGTCTTTTTTTTATCTCTGTGCTGCTTTTCTCCACCTTCTTTCTTATTCCTTCCACATTTCCAACCTTCTCTTCATCTTCCTCCCCTGTCTGCCTCTTTTTTCTTCCCTCTCCTCCCCCCCACCCCTCTATCTTGCATTCTTTAACACTCTCTCGTTGTAGCCGACCTCATTGTCGGGTCATCAGCGAGGAGCCACAGTGAGATACAAGTAGAAGATGGAGCAAATAGAGGGAGTGCATGAAGGCACCTCGTGGCTAAACCCCCCCGATAGGTCCGCGAGGAGCTGAAAGCCGCTCTGCGTCCCGATTAATAATAAATGGCTCAGATCAGTCGGTTTGACTCGGCACATCCACCCTTTGCTGCGGATCTTCCTCACCTAATGAGTAAGCAGGAGAGCAAAGGGAACATGAACAGGGCCGTAACGCCCTCCTGGGGAGTCCCAAGAGGGAGGCAAAGTCTTTTCTTCCCATCGGCCTTCCCATCGGCGTCTTGAGCGCTTCGGGTCTCTTGCCGCATGGAAGCTTCGCTCATCTGTGTTTTGTTTTTAGTTTTTTTTGCAAGCCTTTGCTTTTGTTTGAGGAGAAGCGTCGTCTTTGGACTCCTCATTGTGGAAAATTACTTCTGGAAAAGTCCCTTTTTTTTCTGCCAGTTCTTTTATTGGTTCTGGTCTGATCCCTTTACCTGTTCAGAATTAGAGGTGCATTGGCTCGCTCCAGTTTTTAGTGGGAAGCTGCTCCTCTATTCACCAATCCATTTCTAAATCCTTCCATTGCCTCAGTTGTTTTCCTCCCTATTTCACTGCAGCTTTAAAAAATACAAATTGTATCACCACTTCTTTTCACTAGATCACATTTCAGACAGGTGCTATGCTCGCCAACAAACTTACATTTAGCAAGTTGTCAGCCTGAATGGCTTCCTAGAGGTGAATATCAGTGCACCATTGCAGCTCCAGATGTTCAGTATAATAGATGTGTATTTGCACAAAAACAAATTGTTGCAAAGGCTGTTTATTTCTTTGAACTTCCAAAAAGTGCAATTTTTCAACCGAAAGCAGTTTTAATTAGCCATACGCCCCTCGTCTCAAGAGGTGAAACGATAACGGTGGTGGCAAATTTAATTATCTGTAGCTAATTAACATCCTTGAATTGGCAGATGAACAAGGCTGTTTGAAGAAAGGAAAAAGGAAAAAAAAACATAGTTCAACCTGTTCACACCTCGCTGTAGCAGCATGCTTCTGTTTGTCCTCAACCAAGAAATAATCTTAGACAAATCAATAAATTGATTTAATCGACAGATCTACAAACAAAGAATCATGCAAATGCACCACTTTAAATGTTTCTTGGAAATCAGTCTTTCAGCATGAAAAAACAACCAATTATTCAACTAATCTACGAAGAAGGGCAGGTAGCCCTACTTCTGGCTGCAAATCTTCCTTCCAACCCGTGAGGACATGCCATATTCCATTTAGCTTTTTGACTCCGCGACCAAAAGAGAAACTCGTGATTTTTCCCTCGCTCCTATTGTGCGAGGAGTGGATAAACAAACTAACCAAAGCTGAAGAGATTATACAGACATTTGTATTCTGCGACACGGTCAGCGCTGCTTCCATTTCAGCCGGGTTAGAGAGCCTGGAAGTGTCCCACCACCCAACGTGCTGCAGGCTTTTTAGCGGTGACGGCCAGAATTAAAGCTTCGAGCGGCTGCTGGGTCGGTGTGCGGTTCACGAGGCAAACTTATATCCGGCTGTAGTGAAAACAAAATGGCGTTTGGCCGGCGAGCAAGTTTAATTTCCCCACCCTGTGGTAAAAGCCAGCGGCGGGCAGGCGGCTGGATTAGTATTCAGATGGCTGTGGACAACAGAGCCGGTCTGTTGGCGTTTGCCCTGGTCTGTTGTCTCCCTGTCAGGTTAGCCAATGACACGTCAGAGCTCACCTCTCTGGCCTCGGCAGCTCGATATAATGCACTCTCTCCACACACCAGTCCGCCACTGACACGGACAGCTTCCATCATTTTTAAACCCGCCGTTTTGGACACTTTTTGTTTGTTGTTTTGCGAACAGTTACATAATCACAACACATTTCATCCATTGTAGTAAAAGTATCACCCAATATAGGTTGCAATATAATAACATATATTGCAAAAAAATAAACATCTAAAAATACATCA
Organism: Myoxocephalus aenaeus; assembly: GCA_038501785.1. Classification (NCBI taxonomy): domain Eukaryota; kingdom Metazoa; phylum Chordata; class Actinopteri; order Perciformes; family Cottidae; genus Myoxocephalus; species Myoxocephalus aenaeus. The sequence continues at coordinate 2,565,249 of JBAMJR010000015.1, forward strand.
CTGAACAAATCAACCTACCTAATGCTGGCTGTGTTCACACCAAACGCGGCGCGAATTTGACGAGCAACCAGATTACATGCAAAGTCGATGCACAGACGCGATAGGTTTTCAAAACTTTGTTGTTGTTTTTTTCGCGAATGACGCGTTTGAGGCGGTACGAATAGCGTGTTTGATGCGCCACGAATTCGCGCGAGTTGAAATTTTCGAACTCCAAAAAAAACATGTGACGCTCAGCGTTGAGAAGCTCCGCTCGTCATCACCGCCGTTCTGCTGTTGCTGAATGAAGCTGCTGCTGAAGTAGCGCTGGTAGCGCCCGTCATTCAGACGCTGTTGTGGGACTACGGATAATATTATGAACCCAGACACCATGGAGTTTGATGTTCCGACGTACAGTGTGTGGAATTTACACAACAAATATAAAGCAGAACTAGTGGTTATTTCCATGATGGATGGCGGAAAAGGTAACTGTTTTTACGGAGATAAGCCCGACGCAGTTCCTGGAGGAGTCGGTGAAATTCACCGAGCTGTGTGTGGCTACGGATGGTGTTATGAATCCAAACACGAGGGCGTTTGATGTTCTGATGTTTTTGGGACTTCCACAACAAGTATAACGCAGAAATAATGGTTATATCTTCCATGGTCGATTAGATCTTTTCACGGAGAGAAGCAACCGAGATAAGCCACGGCCCCTTTGACGCGTCGCGAATATTCGCAATTCTTTTGGTGTGAACACACTTTTATTGTCGAGCGAGTAAACTGACGCGCTTTTTGAACGCAGCATTAGTCTATAATCCACTGATTTATGAGGCACAACCTTCTTTTTCTACATTTTGTCTTTTATTTGGCATTTATAACCTTCTTTTTCCAGTGTTTCTATTAAATTAGTCAAATGCATGAATGTCATGCAGAAAACCTATTTAGCCTGGAAACAACATTTATTAGTACACAAATAGGAAGGCAATCCAGGCACTCCGCTGTAGGTCTTCATCGGGGCATTTACCAACCAGACATAGTGGGTGTGGCCTCACCATAACCAATGAGGCAATCGCATGACCTGGAGATAATATGAGATGTGAAAAAGATTGGAAAAACACAAAATAACACAAGATTACACTGAAGAAAAAAAGATTGGTACCCAGAGCATTTTGTACACAGTGTACATGTTAATTAAGAACATACTGCCTTTGTTGTAATGTCATGACAAATTGTGAAAACAAACCTGTTTTTTAACATGTCATTTACGGAACAAATTAAGCGGCTCCAAATCAACATTTCCCTAATTAGCTACCAGAGGGGAGATGACATGTTCTGCATATTAGTTTGTCATAATCTTTTTTTTTTTTTTTTTTTAAAGGTACCCTTTAGAGGTTTTTTGGCCTCTAGGGGTAAAATGATTGTTACAAACAAAAGTTTTCATAAGCAAGTCCACATATCCTTTACCAGCCAATGTGAAGCGCAGATATGTGTTTGACATGGCATTTCTTACAGAAACAGTTGGTGGCAGCAGTGTGGCAATAAAATGACTAGAAGAAGACCATCGGCTAAAGCAAACATTCAATAAAAAGCTTTGTAAAAGTTTTATGAGGTGAGAAATCCATTCAGCATGTTGGTTAGGCCTTGAGGATCTACAATATGATGTAGCAAGAAACCTCAAATGCAACGGATAGTTTCCAGGAAAAACTTTACAGGATATATTCATTTTCTAATAGGACTGACATTAATTATAAGTGTATTTATACCTGATGCGTCAGATCACTCCGACACATTTCCTTCAACCTTCATGACTCCTCTGCATCTCCATCTGTTTTCAGTGGCACCGCAGAGTAGATGTGCTGCTCTGTGGCTGGAAGTGAACTTAACTGCTCCATGATAAATCTGTTACACGCAGCCTTAAAAAGGAAATCACACCAGTTGAAGTTGGAGCTGCCTGTTGCATAGTTTTACCTGGGGTCGAATTTCACTGCTGCCGTTTTGAAGTGATATTTTAAAGTAAAAAAAAAATTAACTAAATGCAAAAAAGAAAATGTTGCTACAGTTTAGAAATGTTACCATTTTTATTCACTGCAAGAATGACATTCAAGACAGTTTTTTGTTTATGAACAGAAATGCAGCCTTAAAGGAACTGCAGTAAATGTGGCTCTTTGAGAGTACAGCCAGTTATTTAAGCTGCTCATTTTCTATCACATTTGTACCGCCAGTTTTCTTTATCGATTTTTGATTCAGTGTGTCTTCAGCACTTTGGCTCATTTTAATTTGATCTTGACTGCTGGAGTCCACCGTCAAAGATTCAAACAGTCACTCTGTCTGCTCGTAATCATCATTCTTCTTTTAACTGCACAGGTTTCACTCGAACACTCGAAACATGGATCACTTTCGTTTAAAGGGAAAATGTTGAAGGTGACATTTTGGTGATGGTAAATGTAGTCGATTGAAGCAATGGATTCCCGTCAAGTGAAACGAGGGACATCTGTATATCGACAGAAAAAGCCGAGTTCTCCAGCTCACGGAGCCGTGCCGGCAGTGCCTACACGTACCAGGATGCATTGCACCCAAGCTTCTGGCCCCGATAGAGTCCGTGCCGGCAGTATCCTCTTGCACGGCTCTCCGCTGCAGTCCTTTGGCCAAATGGGTCGAATAAATACGAGTAAATATCGAGTCGGCCGAAACACTGTAAACATCCTTTGCGCCCGTATTTTGGAATGCTTTTTTACGCTGTTGAAAACTTGGCTGGTTTGCAAGCCGAGCGAAGAGAACAAGGAATTTCAAATTCAGAGAGGCGGAGACTACAAATCCAAGCTGAACTAGCTTATGGTTCTTCCGTCCATCCAACTACGTCACTGTCACGTTAACACACGTCGCTTGATGCAGAAAGAACAACATATTTGGTAGTGAGGAATTGAAATGCTTCAATCGTTTGCATTTACCATCAACACTGATTGGATATCCATATAAAAGGTGGCAAATTGTTCCTTTTTTAATGTGACAAATGCACTTCAAACGAGGTGGCGACATGCGATTGTTGCGGGCGGTTCTGGTGGATGCTGATTTCTGTTCCCTGAGAGTGGGAGCTCTGGGTGTGATGGGGTGGGGGGTGGGAGCTGAAGCCTGACTAACTTGGCCAGCTTCCCTTGTAGAGGTTGAGATCAAATGAAGAACGCTGTTCTGTCGGTTTCCATCTGTGTCTTCTTCTCTTTGCGTTTGTGTCTTGTCTCTTTCAGTCTTCTGGACTCCCGCTCTGGAAGCATATTGATGACAAAAGACTTGTGAGGGCTCAAAGACAAATACGAGTGCATCTCGCAAGTCTACGCTCAGGCAGGGATTTGTGAGATCGGGATTAGATTTGTGTCGCGAGGGAGGACAGAATCTTGAGCGTAATGATGATTTGAGCGAGCGAGAAGAGTTGTAACTACATTTGAGCCGGCGTCAGGGATTCTCAAACGTGAGGATCGAAGATCTCAATCCATGAGCAGAGAATCACCTGTTCAGTGTCCTTATGCTTTCAAAATCATCGCTTGGGCACTGGACTTTATTATCCTAAATGACTAAAATCACATTAATTTTGTTGGCAAATTATCTCGTTATGAAGCCATTATGGAAGAGTAACTTTGAGGGTCAATTTAAGAGTTGAAATTACTCACTATGTGTAAATCACACAGGCGGTGTTAGCTTTGTGTTAAAGGAATACTTCATTCACAAAATGACCATTTGTACATCAATTATTCTACCCTTGTTACTTTTTAATTCTTTAAGAAAAGGTTTTTCTCTCAGGCCTCAGCGGTGAACGAAGAATAAAAAAAACTGCTAAACGTCTTGATGAATTTAAGTAAATGTGGGCGGACAACAGCAAAAGTATATTAAAACACCACTTTACACAAACTCTCAAACAACTCGTGCAGTATAATCAGTACAATAATAATAATAATGACCACATTTTCTGAATATGCGAGTTGCAACTCCAGCATACTGATATAAATTAACAAGACAACTGTAAGGTGATTAGTTGGCTGAACAAACACCAACATGAATTGAAATTGTAGGCTAAAGGTTTAAAAGATGTGAACCGTAGGTTGTCCTAAATAAAATAGTCTCACGGTCACCAGTCGCTCCTTACAGAAGAGAAATGTACTCCAAAGATGCCTTTTTTTTTTTACTTGCGCAGACTCTAACTTTAAAAAAGCCTCGACCCCAACGTCCTGTTGCAGCTTACTCGTCAAAATCGGTTGGCGAGCGGCCTTTTTACGATCTCAATGCTCAGAAGCCAAAACCGCTGAAGAAGATCGTGAGATCGGACTCAGAAAACGAACGCACGCATTATCCAGATTTCACGCTCCAATTTGACTCTGCTCTGATAAATTGAGGCCCGAGCGCTCCTAGATGTTGACCTGCGGACTGAGAGTTTAGTTTTGTGCTTGCTCATCACTTTACTTCCATATGTATTCTGTCTGCTTCTCACTTTGTCCATTGTTCTGACTTCAGCTCGCACTTTCTAATCTCGTATCCGTCTTTCAGCATTTCTGTCCCTTTTTGTCTTTCTCTCCTCCCGTCCTCTGTCCGTCTCTCCTTCTTCCACCCGCTGGGCAGGGAGGCCTTTTTGATGAGGGGCTGATATCTATTCACGCGGGTCATTCATCAGCGCCATGTCGCTCTTTAAGCGGTGAGCGGGAAGCCAAATCAATAAGTTGGCTGAGCGGATGGATCTCTTGAGTCATCCTCAGCCTGGAGAGATAAGGGATTTATTTTTTTATTTTTATGGATGGCACTTGAAACAGTTGGCGGCGAGCGATGAATAAAGCTCTGAACACATCACAGCTGGTATTAAAATGGATGTAGGCATTGAGATTGAAAAGGTGGTAAAACTTTGGAGAAAAACCTATGAGGGGTCTCGCTGAAAGGCCCATATGTTATGCCTCAATTTTGAGATTATTATTAAATCCATGTGAGAGAATTCACATACGTTATTCCTGTGATAATGAGCAAAAGAAGAAAAGGGAACAGCACCTGACTTCAATCTCCACTTTGTAAGCATCCACATCCATCCAATTCTGATCATTTCGAGTGTTAACCTTTTTTCTTCTGTCACATTCAGTATGTTAGATGCTTGGCGGTGTGAGCAATGTGTTAATTAGTTGTAGGATCGGTAAATTAGATCCTAAACGAGATGAATTTTCTAGCTTAGTATTATTGATGTAAAATGTCGCTCATATCTCTGCGAAACCCCAAAATAAACATAATATATCCGTAGCTCCGATATTTTTGTCTAATTGTGACGTTATAATTCAGTGTCCCACTACCCAGTTTTTATAGTGAAGACTTTGTGTTTTTGAGCCGTCCTCTGCGATATATAAAACCTAAATGTGCAAATGTCTATTTTTACAGTGTCTGTTTTGCTGGAGGAATATTTGAGATAATGTGTTGGATCGCGGGTGTTCTGGCGTTTTGCCATCATGCTGCTGATACCTTTGCTCATCAGCAGCCCGTCGCCAACACTGTCGCGAGCCAGAACGTAGGAGGTCTGGGCCGCAGGAACGCTGACAGGAAATCAGCGAAAGGCGCAAGTGTCAGGGAATGAAGTTCAGATTGCAGGAGATGTTGTCTCTGTATTTATACACACACACACACACACACACACACACACACACACACACACACACACACACACACACACACACACACACACACACACACACACACAGTAACACTGAAAACCTTTTCGTCAGGACATGTCACCGTTACCTTCATCACCATAAAACAAACAGAATGTACGCTTGACTTTCACATTTGATGTCATGTTATTAGTAAAATGATACAAATATCCCGGCTCTCTCGTGAGGCTGAAATGTGTACTGCAGATATACATGCTAGATAAAAGACTATGGAGGGAATTCTGCGAATGTATTTGGCGTCGCTAATAAAATCACACGTAGATTCAGTCTTTGGTAATTCTGCTCGTGCTTGTAAGTTACCTGAGGGCCACCATATGTTGTCCAACACACTTGTATAAATGCGGTAATGGAAAAAGCTAAAGCAGCGTTACTATGATAAGCATTTCCTCTGAGCGAGACGAAGGTCCTGAAAGACGACACAGCGTTACCACTGTCCTGCACTCTGCGTCTCGCGTTACTGCGGTTTTGTTAAAGGAAGGCGGTGAACACGGGTGTTACTTGATGCAACTAAATAATACACACTCCCTTTGAGTAATATATATATCCCACAATGCTAAACAATCCCATCCAGCCTGGAAGAGAGGAACAGCCTGTTTTACACCAACACCTTGAAGGCTGTGAACCAGTGACATTATCCTATATTTTGTATACTGTGACTGTGAAGATATGTTTTGTTTTCATGCTGGCTGTATTATTATACATTTTTTTTAATAATAGTATTTCTTGTAGATGGAGATTTGGATAACTTATAATATATACTTATATGTTTCAAGGTCCGGAAAGTTTTCTTGCGCTAACAATGCTGTTGGATGTACAGCACAGACAGGACAAACTGCAGTGCAGTGTTAAAAAGTACTTTTAAAGGTCGTGCGTATCGTGAGCTTCTGTCTTTGAGGTGAAAAAACCTGAAGGCTTGTCCTCAAGCTCCAGACCCGCTCATTAAATAATAATACAGACCGATGTTATCACCTCCTCTGTCAAGCGCTGTCAGACCAAAACACTGATGAATATGCATCAGTTTGACAAAAAGAAGAAATCCGTGCTCATTTTATCTATCTACACGCTCTTTATGGATTCTAATACCTCAGATGCTACACTCTTTTTGCCGTTTCTCCACTTTTTAATAATCAGCCCTTGTCTCCCTTCTCCCTCCCACAGCTGCTTCCTGTCCCTGCTCCTCGTGGCCGCCGTGGTTTGGAAGATCAAACAAAGCTGCTGGGCATCACGGCGACGAGAGGTAAGTCAAGAGACCCCCGGCGAATACAAATATTGATTTTCGGCTACTCTGGCACGTCATTTAACAACCACCAAAACACAGATCGTGTTTGTCTATGTTTCGGGTGCTGTAAAGCTGCTGCTCAAGCGTCACACGTCCATGTTGCTTAAAAAAAACTATTTTGCTGAGGTTTCACCCCTGGAAGTATAAACAAACCCTCGGTATTGTATGTATTTCTGCACGATAGCGCATGTATTAGTGATAGAGATGATGGTATGAGCTGATTTACTTTGATGGGTTTGGCTTTTCAGAGTTGAATTTGAATTGAATGTTCTTAAATCACCAAGGTGTATGATCAGAAAACCTTTAGAATTGAGAAGGACGGGAACATTTTGTCTGGATTCTCTACATTTTTCACTTAAATCTGCCAGATGCTCTGCATTTCTTTCCATCTTCAAACTGTGTGAGCTGCCTTAAAGAGGGTAATGGAATTGTAACAAGGAGAGGCGATATCAAAGACAATAGATGAACGGGATGCATTCTTTTTTTCTTTGACAACTTCTCTTACCCTTGAAACTACTGTGACCCACTTTTCTCTTGTGGATAAAGAATTGCTCAGGAAAGAACAAATGCACAGCGAGCGCTCCAATTACTCATTTGACTCGCATCTGTTTGGATTCGTGAGAGTGTTCAGTCATCTAATAGACCAAAGAACGGGAACTTAGTTTTGTTGTATTTTTAACCATTTGCATGCCTTTTTCTGACAAGTTGATTTAGCATTTTTCTACGATTGTAATTAGTCATTCAGTAGCCTTTTTACATTAAATGTGTTCCATAGAGTTTCTTTGTGATTGTAAAACCTCCCCTGTTATCTTCTGTTGTCTATCTAGTGATGAAAAAATTATCCCATTCAAAATAAAATGATCTAAATCATTGTAAAAGTAAAATACTTTAGCTTTTTGTTTCTCTGTCCTAAATGGCCAAGGGAATGGACATTAAATATACACGTTAGATTGAAGCGCCTACCTTTTGGACAGAGCCGTGTCTACTCTTTATGCTAAGCTCACCTCGCTTTGGATTGGACAGACGAAATGAGGTTGCTATCGAACATCTTCTCAAGCAACCAAATGAGCTAATTTCCCAAAATTGCTGAACTATTCTTTTTTTTTTTTTTTTTTTTTTACTCGTTATGTTTCCCCAAGTCTCCATTCTGGGACCAGTGTTCTCGGGTACCTGCTGCCGCTGGGAAAGTGGGTAGCACAGAATTGATTTAGTCATATACTGTATTTCTAAATCAACCAGTGATAAATCAGTCCTACTGATACTTATTTCTGTACGAACAGTTACCTTCAGCTGAACAGAGATAAGTGAATGTTTTAATTACTGGAGCAAAGACTCAAAGAAGTACAGGAGCTTCAACCTATTCATGTGCGTCATTTACCCTCGTTTAAAGTCAACGTTTTTTACTCGTACTAAAAGCCTACCAAATGCTTTTATCTTGATTGCTGTGACGTTTTTACATGAGTACCCAAAGAAAGCCTTAAATTACATAAACTGCAGGTCATTCAGCATGAAGCAGTACGAATACTGACCAGGACGGAGGCAGAGCTCACATCAGTGTCTAATGTTTCCTTTTAGATTTCATTCATAAAAATTATGTAATTTTGCTCAGCAAAGCATTTAGTAACATTGTGCCTTTTAATGCGTTTTTCAAATGTGTTCCTTTTGTACTCAATACAGCTAAAACAATATAATACAGAGTTGTAGACATTTGCAGGTGTTACATTTCAATAAAGTAATGTTATAATCTGAATATCAACTCTCCACAGATGCGTAAACAAGGTGCAAATTAATTCAAAGCTGCTGATGTGAAGATACTCCAAAGTTCATGGACATCTATGAAAACCACCGGGTTTCCCAACATTTACAAAATTTAATCCTAGAAAACGGCATATCATTTCAAGCCTGTCAGTAATGAAAGTACATTACTGAGGTGCAGTGATCATAAGTCATATTTCCATATGGCACTGGCATGCGGCGTCTTTTCATCTGAAGAAAGTCAATAATTATTTGAAAGGACTGAACAGATGATGTCAAAGCAATCTGTCAAACTTTGGGAAGCCCTGCACGGTGCACAAATGATTGAAATTGACTGACAATGTTCAGTCCTGGAACAATTCTGTGAAAACTAAAACTAATTAATTTATAGGAGGGAAAAGTCTTGCATCATGCAGTCTGTGTCATATCTACGGATCAGGAAACGAGCTCGTGGAACGTGTTGTGATACACTGCAGATTTTAAGCTTCTGTGAGGTTAACCTACTTTTTGTCAACACACACACACACACACACACACACACACACACACACACACACACACACACAATCAAAGTGCTGACGGACAGAAAACAGGCATCCTGACAAAGCTCCCGTGTGATTTGGTGTATAGCTCCTAAGGTGACTGCTGCAACAAAAGATGAGCTCCTTTTATGATTTCTTTTTTTCTTCTTTTTTTGTCTTAAAGTCGTTGTCCAAGTAACAGTAATTTTCATTTGTAAAGGAAATAGGATGAGCTCTCAGTAGCCTGACAACATGTCATGACTTGCCGGTTGGCTAGATGAACTTATTGACTGAAATCTGGCTGTTGCTAACTGTTTGAGCTGTTTATAGCGGGGCCAACTAAAGCGACGTGGAAAGTCACTGTGAGTGCATTGAGTTTTATATATTTATATTGAATGCTCCCTCCTTGAAAAAGAAAAAAAAAAGAAAACTCGAAATGCCTTTTCATGGTGTGTTTCCTGATGGGGTTGAACCACCTTTTGAGTGAGTGCCTGAACGGTTTCATGCACGAGTGAGTGTGTTCCTCTGAGCATGAGTCTCCGGCTGTGTCTGAGGGCGCACAACGTATTGTTGTGCTTAATGGCGGTTTTGTGCTGTTTTTTTTTTTTCCCGCACTCGTCACACCCACTTGACGTGCCTTTCGGCTGTAACCTCGCCCAGAGAGTGCTGTCATCACCCTCACCCTCCGGATTCCTCTTAACGTCCTTTACCTGCGCCCACTCCGCCCTCTTGCCATCACACAGCTACTGTCGTCCAGCTGGACCCTCTACTGGCCAACCTTTGAACAGAATTAGCACTGGACCTTTATTAAGAGCAATGGGAAGGGTGTGGTGTGTGGGACGGGGGGCTATGTGGTCAATATTAAACTCCCCAACAGCTGGGTTTGCTAAAATGCCTTTAATGGAATCTGCTTGGTGTCCCCTAAAGATGCTAAAGGTATTTTCGTGCTCTTTTTTTTGTCACATTTGACTCCCGTGTCCTTGTTTTTGTCACTCTAATACAGTGATTTTCAACCACTGTGTGCCATGGGAAAATGTCCAATTTCACTTAATCGGTCCCAAAAATATTAGTTAGTTGCCGCAAATAATTTTCCATTGTTGAGCATCTGAGCCTGCAATATAGTGTCTGGTCTAGTAATGAAATACTCTTCCATGCCAGTAGGTAGCGCAATACTTACCTGCCATATAGTATGCTGTATTATGCTACAATGTGATATTTTGTATGTTTTTTGGTTATTGGTGTGCCGCGGGATTTATTTTTATTGTAGAAAATGTGCCAAGGCTCAAAAAAGGTTGAAAAACACTGCTCTAATATATATAAAATCTCTATGGAAACAATAATGGCCAACATTAGAGAGAACTTAAACATTTATTTTATGCAGTGTAACACCGTGATAATGCTATAAATCAAATGAGAAACGTTGCATTTATCTGATAGTTAATTTTGCTTTATATGGGGTGGAATCTATACATGCAATGCTTTTCCAAGTGCCCACAAGTGTTACCCATTTAAAAAAGAAAAAAAAGGTTAAGGCTCTATGTGCTATAAGTATTAAACTACTTCCATTTGCTTCGACCTCTCTTGTCCTCTGTGCTCTGTGTGATCAGCCGGCAGTTCAGGCGAAGTTTCACTGACTTTTTGTCAAGTGACTGTTGGTCTCAGACGAGTCAATCATTGGGTCCCAGCTGTGCTCACCAGTGCAGAATTTCACGGGTTTTTTTTGTTTGTTTTTTACAGGATGTGGTTCTTGCTAAAGGTTCATTTTTAATTGAACTTTAAATGTAGAATAAAGATGTTTTGATGAAATATGAATATGATTGATATCCACAAGGAGGGCTTTAGGGGTTTTACGCTATGTACATATAGATTTATGGGCTGCAATAATTGGTGTAATTCTCCAACCATGTGGAGCGGTGTATGAGTTATCCACCCGCATCATGCACGAGTGCTTTCTTTAACTTGGTTTAACCTCATGCCTTCATATATCAGAACTTTTGCAACACTAAAGCACATCAGCTCTGAGTGAGATGATGAAAGTACTTTTTTATTTTTCCCCCAAAGCTAAAACATCACACATAAACGTGTACAAAAGAACTACAGCTTTGGGACTAAAGAGAGAGCCGTCTCCGAGGGGAGTCCTAATAATGATGCTCCTTGGGACGTCTCTGTCCTTCATAGCCGTAGCTCTTCAAAACCCATTTTTGACATCTCAAAAATGTCTGTGCATCTGTATTATTATTATTATTATTATTGGACCAAGCTTATCAAACTTTTTAAAAAAGGGCGCTCTGCACATAACTAGACCATAACTTACAGGAAGTGTCCACACGAGTACCTAAAACATACCTCGAAGGTTTCATTCAAAGCAGCCACCAGGGAGCGCCATAACCCCCCCCCCCCCCCCCCCCCCAAAAAAAAATGAGTTTGGCATAACTCAAATCCCACTTTGAAATGGTTTGTCCAATCATCACAAAGCTTGCAGGATATGTTTCATAACAATGTTAAACCGCACGTGGGAAAACTATCTTGAAATCGCCCAGTAGGAGCATAAGCATGTGCAAGAGCCTGGTGCAAAGTCTGTCACCAAACGTCGCCGAACTTGCTGTATATTTTTAATTAACCTGTGTGACCAGCGGGACTCTGAGTAAGTAAGTAATCACTTGAAAGGCAGCATTCTGTTGTGTGATTGGTCTCACTCTTCTGACAGATTATTTATTTTTTCCAATTGAGCCTCTTCCTTCTGTTGAGTGTTGGACCCGGAATGGCTGCTTGCAGCTATATTTGTTATTAGTTTTTTTAATTTGACCCCATTCTTGAAGTCAACATGCATTTTCTGTTTTGGTCCTCTCAAATTAGCAGGACCAACATTTTAATGCCATTTAGATTTATTTTCAAATGCAGAAGTGATGATGGAGTAACTAGAAATGAGAGTCCATGCGAATCCTGGATGCAGGCCCGGGGCCAAACTTGTGAAAGTGTGTGTGTGTGTGTGTGTGGGGGGGGGGGGCACTGACAATATTAGTTATATGATGAGCGGCTCCTATCACAGATGTCGAGTTGAATTTGGGCTGTGATTCCTTTAGAAATACTTTTGCTTTTGGCATCCCACGTTCGCCACACACACACACACACACACACACACACACACACACACACACACACACACACACACACACACACACACACACTGCTCTGTGGAAAGTTTACTGTATGCATGAAGATTTATGTTTGGGCACAACAATTTTCATAGTCTACTGCAACATTTTCTCGTAACTTTTTAAACAAATAGAAAATCATTGTCTTTCTGATACAAAATACATACAAATATGAATTGAGACTTTTGAATCTCTCGCACATAAAGTTGCATTGTGGGTATTTTAAGTAGAGGACACCGAAAATAAATATGTGTATGTATGTATATATATGTATGTGTGTGTGTATATATATATATATATATATATGTGTGTGTGTGTGGAAAAAGCGTGAAACTATGCCAGAGAAACTGTGTCGGAACCTAATTTCTTGTTTCAGCGTAAGCTATAATTACCTTGTCCTACTCATGCAGAGAGGCACACAGATACATGCAGCAAACTCGCTTTCATCGTGATGCATAATTTTTCGGCAAATATAAAGCTAATCGTGTTTTTGTTTTTTTCCCCCAACGAAGCCGACTCTTGTTGCAGGCGTCTGCTTCTCTGACATTGCGACCGTTCTGTGCTTTTTAGGCACCGTCCCTCCAGGCGTAGTTTCCGACTCCGTGTTACTCTGAGCTTGCGTCAGCCGCACAGTGACACACGTTTGCAACTAATTATGCCCACACGCACCTCACTTAGGCCTGGTGCAGTGAGTCAGTGGTGGCCAGCGCATTTTATTTGGGGCATTGCAGGGTCACAGGACTTTGAGGCGGTGGCCCTGATCCTCGTGCTTCTTACTTGCTGGCTGCTTGTCATCGGACTGTAAGGAGTTTAAGCCTATTGTGCTGTCATTCTAAGTGGCTCTGGATAATAATGTTAGCTTAAGCCCTCAAATGTAAATGTCACTGTGAGCTCTTTTTTTTTTTTTTTACTGACCACTGGCCAAAAACGCTTTCTTGAAATAAAGTGGTTCACGAGTCATTGCATTTATTCCCACGTATTAATCAGTAAAAAAAAATTATAATCATATACTGTAACAATATTACATTTAAATTACTATGAGAAACTTATATTTAGTGTTGATTATGGTGGTTCCTTTGGACAAAAGCGATTGAGTTTCTGAGCGCCAGAGTCCATTTAGAAAACCTTTCATTTTACTACGACAGGGTCTGACGGTCTGCTCTGCTCAGTCCTGGTTCTGGTCCCCTCGTGCCCGATTTGAAGGCTTTGTAGATAATTATCTGTGAAAATGAGAACCACACAAGAGTAAACAATGAAAACGTAGACATCAAATTAACACTTAAAAACCACATCACCTTCTTTTGCAGGCTTATCATGCACCTTTTCATTTTGAACCCAGAAGTAATTTCTTTACTTCAGCGAAGCTTCTCCTTTGATTGCCCCTTTTCGGGTTTTCATTTACTGCCAGTACAGTAATGTCGTTCTTTTCAGTCGTTGGAATCAATGTTCAATGCACAGCAGTGTTCAACTGAAACATAAAAAAAAATCTTACCTATTTAAAGTAGTGTGATTATCCTATAATGTGATGAATCCGAGAAAACTTCATGTCCAAAATAACGAACAAAGAATACCCAATTTATTTTACTTTGATGGACACTGAAAAGGGAGGACAAGTGTGTTAATGTTCATGAGATGCACATTGTGGTTGAGAGGATAAACACCAGCGCTTTGATCAATATGTTACTTTGTGTACGCAATACGAACATACTGTTTACGCCTTTTGAGGACTAGCTGTTTGAGTTCGCCTCTGTGTTTGCACCTTTTTGTACTTCTGATTCTTGATGGTGCTATCTGCCAAAATTAATTTTGGCAGATTTGAATTTTTTTTCCCGTTGTGAATTTCATGCACTGACTAGAAATAAGTTCAGGACCGTGTATGAGGTTCCCCTCTCTGTGGTAGCAGGCTAACACCTGCTGAGACCGGTGGAGTTTTTTTTATTTGGACCAACCCAGAGCCCCCTGTGCGTTTGTTCAAGTGCCTTCTCAAAGTGTCCAGGATTGCATGTTCTCCCTCTCGCGTGTGTTTAACGTGCATCTGTCTGCACCAATGTGCTGTGGATGTGTTTCTGTGTGTTTCTGCACCGTCTGATTCCTAATCAAAGCCTTCCTTTGAGACCTGGCAGTCCCTTTTGAAGGAGCTGGAGCCGCCAGATGGCAAAAGAAAGACCCGACCACGACAGCCCTTCAGTCCGAAATTATTTGAGCTCTGTCAATGCTGGTTGATTGTTCCTGCGGGGGCATTTGAGTACAGTAGGTTTCAGGTGGCATGGCATTCTCAGGTCAAGAGTTCCTCCCCTGGCTTCTATATTTACCTTTTTTTTTTAAGTCATAAAAGGGTGGAGCAGTTTTCTCTTATCAGCAGCCAACAATTCCAGGTTTCAGGTACATCTCAGCAACAGACCCGGATTATAAAAGTACTTTTTTGGGGGGGGAATAGAGACGAGCAAGCCAGTTAATTAGAGCAGAGCGTCCTGTGGCAGGGAAATATATCATGATGCAAAAATACTGTAATAATGGCGCCGCTTTAACGCTCAATTTCTCCAGCTTCGGAACAGACAGTCTTGTTTCACCCGACTCGATTGTGGCAGTGAAATAAAGAGCTTTTCTCAGCCAGAAAGCGTACATTTTCAGTACCTGACCGTGTGAACGTTGAGTCATGTATTGATTCATAATGGGGCAGTAAAGAAAAAAAGCCCTGGCTTTGAGGTACAAAATACTGCAAGTCTTTCATATTCATTGTCAGTTTTCAGTGTTCCTTTTTATTTTTATGCCCTGGCTCCTCTTAACTGTGAGAGCCTCCTCTCCCACTGTACCTCCACAAAAATATCCCCACGGCAACACGGCAAATGTGTATTTACCCGACATCCATCGTCACCCTAACACAGACATGCATCAAACATAACTTGACATATATTAGACGTGTATTGCACCCCGAGGTATTGACAGAAATGCAGAA
Source organism: Myoxocephalus aenaeus (assembly GCA_038501785.1). Lineage (NCBI taxonomy): Eukaryota > Metazoa > Chordata > Actinopteri > Perciformes > Cottidae > Myoxocephalus > Myoxocephalus aenaeus. Next base: position 2,580,578 of record JBAMJR010000015.1, read on the forward strand.
TGCGATAATGTCTGTGATCGTTCGCCGCGGCGTGCCACATGATTAACGGAGCTATAGATTTCTTTACACTTGGGAGGGGAGGCGCCATAAACTTCTCCAGATACCCTCACATATTTATTACCCCATTAAGCTGCCCCCTCCTCCTCCTCCTCCTCCTCCTCACCACCGCCTCCCCTCCACTATAAATATGAATGTCAACCGGGGTGTCAAGGCCCGAGCCCCTGTTAGAAATACCTGCTATTATGTCATAAAATGAGTGGAAAGCTGCTCAATGGCCTGTGATGTGTAAACGGAACTTTTTTTTTTTTACTCCTCTAATCAAATGTTTTATAGCTCAGGTTGTGTGTTGTTAATGAAGTGATGTGCGGACTGCGGAGGTGCAGCTCCTCAGAAAAGTCCTCTCTCTCTGAAAACACACACACACACACACACACACACACACACACACACACACACACACACACACACACACACACACACCCCTCTGCCGGGAGCTAACGGCCACCGTTTCACTTCTCCCTTTGATGACTCTGTGAGGGAACGTGTACAGTCGGCACATAAAAGTTTCTGAAGAACGGAAGCAGATCAGAGGAAAGATCTGAGAGAAATGAGAGTTAAACCTGAGCAGCACCTGTGAAAAAGGCACCGTACGTGGCGTCGTCATCTTGATCGTACAACGGTTCGCCATGAACAAGAAAATACAATATATGTACCGTCGCAGAAGTTTGAGGTTGTCAGGATTGTTTAACTCTTGGAATACTGAGGTCATTTTCAGTCGATTTTCTCGATTTGACATACTTTCTTAAATTCACCTTTTAAGGCACTTTCATACAAGATACATACCCATGTTTTACATCATAAATTGCAGAACAATCTCAGCTCTCTGTATAATGAGACAACATTGTAATAAGGCAAAAGTGTAAAGAGAAAATATGATTAAAGCTGAAAAATGATCTCGTTTTTTGGAAATTCTTCATATTTCGTGTGAAAACATAACTTTATAGGTGGTATCTAGGTTTAGGTGATGGAAATTGGTTTACCAAAGGTTTTAGGTTCACAAAAGCAGTGAAATATATGAATAAAAGGGTAGATACATGTAAATAAATGTCTAAAACTAAAAGAATTACTATCGTTATTTTAGTAGCAATATGGTCTTTCACACCTTTCACCAAAATGATAAAAATGGGACTGAGAAATGACTTCACACTGCAGATAAAGCTTCATGGGGTGTGTGCAAATGAAAAATGACCATCACAACAATTTTCTTTTTTTAAATAAAAATATGTATTATAAATTAAAAATATATATTTACACAATTATACATGTTCAGAAACAGAAAACAGACCCGGGCTGGTGGGGATGGCTGTGCTAGAGTGGCTGGTGGTGGTGAAATCCTCTCTGTAAAATAAATGACTAGTCAATACTGAGTTCAACAGGTGTACATGTGCAGCTGAGCTGTGACCTACCTGGTAAACAGTGTCCGCGTCGTCGTCAGTCTTCCACGACGGTGGCTGGAGCGAAGCTGCATGTTGTCCACTGCTGCAGATGTTAATCCTCTCTGTAAAATAAATGACTACTGGTCACTACTAAGTTCACTGAAAGAAAGTTACGATTGTACACCAAAACCCGTAACAGAGATCCAGCAGGGACTATGCGCAGAGCCTGAGCTAACTGTGCTAACTGCTAATGTAAACAACCTACGTGCGTACCTGCGTTACGCCAGACTCGAGCAGCAAGGGACCAGCTAAATGTGCTCACTCTTTTAGCGTAAATATGCTATTGCAACACAAAGTTTAGTATCTAAATACACTTACCCATCTTCAAATGGATCCCTTCTGTCTGTCAAAGAGTCAAAGACTTGTCCTCGTCGGCAAGATCGGCGCCACAGCTTCCTCCGTAGTAAAGTGCGTCCTTTGCCATAATATCTCTTTAAGTGACAACACCAGCGGGTTTACCATAGGGTTAAGCATGTGACCGATTTTTTTTTTCACCCCAGTGCAGTTCGATTTGGGCCATGCTGGTCTTTAAGCAATTACGCCCTTTCATATTGCATTTGACAAAGCTTAAGTATCACAATGAACAAAATACTTGGATCTATTCATCTATTATCTTTCTGTCAGCTGGCATAGCAAAACATTCCAGACGTCCCTCTCCCCAGCAACATTTATCAGAACTTTCTGGGAAACCCGAAGGCGTTGTCAGGCCAGAGGAGATACATTCTCGCTCCGGCGTGTTCTGGGTCTGCCCTGAGGCCTCTTACCGGTTGGACATGTCTTGAAAGCCTCTCAAGGGATGCATCCAGGAGGCATTCCTGATCAGATGTCCAAACCTCCTCAGCTGACCCCTTTCTACTGGCGAAGGAGCGGCGGCTCGACTCCGAGCTCCCTCAGTACGTCTGAGCCCCTCACCCCGCTCTCTCAGGCTAAACACAATCTCATTCTTTCGGTCACGACCCAAAGCTCACGGCCGTAGGTGAGGCCCGGGAACGCAGATTAGTACGACTGGTGAATCGAGAGCTCATTTTTTTTCTTCACATCAATGATCTGGTGCAACGTCCGCATTACCATGGAAACCGCCTATCCGTCTCACACATCTCACACTCCTACACCCCGAGATACTTGAACTCTCTCGCTTTTGGGCAGTAACTCCCTTACCAAACTGGAGGGAGCAATCACAGAACCGCGGCCTCAGTTTTGGGGGTGATGAGGAATAAAACCGTGGCCTTTATTTCAAAATCTTGGGGTTTACTTTTCTCATGGGTTAGGAAGGAATTAGAACTTCTATAAAGTTCTCCGACGGCGCCGCAGCTTTGTCCTTGAGTCCGTGCCCTCTTCCACCGCAAACTGCTGACCGTCTGTTTTTGGGCGGGGGCCCGTGTCACGGAGCCTCCTCGGCCTCGCGCCGCCCTCTCCTGTCTGCCCCCATCCTTTCCCACCTCAGTTTGATGGAGACAACTGCGTGACCTCTGACCTCGTGCCATCGCCGACCCCTTTCCGCTGCTTTTCATCAATCCCGCCGGCTCCCGGCTGCTCGCGCTTATAAACACGGCACACTTCTCCGTCTTCTTCTTCACACACATACACACTCAGACTCACACTCACTCACACACACTCACTCACTCACTCACACACCTTCAATACAGTAACTTTATTTGAGCAAGAAAGTGAGATTTCAAATCTTTAATTTAAGTGCACTGACCAACATGGAGCAGCACACAGAACATGCAGCACATAAGTTACATACAAGAGAATTATGATAACAATAAAACACTAATGATAAAATCAGAGGGACCGTGTAAATATTAGCAGGTGGTCAATGTACTACAGTTCTACAGAGATATGCTTAATGATATATTCTTAAAATAGAAAAAGTTAAATAAATGAGATTCTGATCAAGTAGTTTTGATTAACAAGTTGTTGAAGCTTCAAAACAAAGTGAGCATGATGGAGAGACGTGCCCGTCCTGCCGAGTAGAGAAGGGTCTTCAAACATTAGCCAAATAATTGATGACAAAAGACATTAGGAAATTGCAGTGATTGCACAGACAGGGGACGTCCTCATTAGATGGGCTGTTCCAGGAAAACCACCAGTGTACGCAAATTAAATACTTAATGTAAAACCAATACAAAGGCTAGATGTGACATGGGATTAAGAACGTGTTTCCTTTAAAATAGCCTCGTCTATTCGTGTCGATGAGTGCATTTAAGTTTTCTTTAATAAAATAATACATCGACCATCATGAACCTTACAGTCAGGGTGTCAATAGATAAATAATAAAGACTAATGATTCTTAATTACAAAAATTCTGAACCGTCCTGAATACTAAGAGACTGAGCTAAAACGCACTAGAGGCCTATTTCTCCTTGTTTCACTACATGTTTACAGATACTACAGGCAGGCAGACTCGTTCACATATGCATTAAGATGCGATTAGGATCAGTGTATATGATGGAACAGTGGCATTACAATCTGCCAGAGGCCTCTAAATCTGAGTTTTTACAGCCAAAATATTTGTATCTGGCAAAGTTTCCCCCACTTGCTGGCTGTGCGCCACATCCTTGTGGAATCGATTTAGGCATAAAGCACCGTCGTCACACTGTTGTATGACAGTGTGCTCTCTGTTTTCCACCGCACGAGTGTTTGCATCCCTGTATGATACAGAACACGTGGATCGGTATGGGCAGTGGGGTCGGAAATGAATGACATCTTCATAAACGGTCCCACAGTCTCTCTCTTTCTCAGAATCCTTCCCCAACAATTCCTCTCATAAATAGGCATGAAACTTCCACAGACTTCACTCACACCCTCCCCCGTACACACACACACACACACACACACACACACACACACACACACACACACACACACACACCGCATCACATGCACCGAGGTCTACAGCAGATGGTTCGGTGTGAAAAGCGCAGTAGAGTGGGAGAGATTGGCACCGGCGTCCTCTGAATGAGCACAGTCCTGGAATACAATGAAGATATCACTGAGCACGCACAGTGGAGCTCCACATCAAATTAGTTTCCAGAATCATCCGAAACGATGATGATGAGGAGCACCCTCTCAACCAGCGTGGCAGCTCCTGAACCTGCACGCTCCGGTCCCAGAAGCAGATGGCTAGCTGTGAATGCGGTTCACACATGAGCAGGGAAGAAAGGAAAAAAAACACCTTTACACCTTTACTTTGCAGCTGTTGCGCCCTCACAGAGCACTTCTCCATGATGCTCTGTCATACATTATAATTTTAGAGTAGTGGGAATATGCCGCGGCTCTGTGCCTCTCCACTTCTGCTTGCCAGGAGTGTTCGACATCACAATCCAGAGAGTGAATGTCTGGATGCCTCCCCTGGTAGCAGTTTGATACACAGGGCCGGAGCTTGATATGCCACATGTTTTTGTTCTCTATTCCAAATGGGTCAAAAAGATGACCGACATTAACAAACTGAACTCGGCAGAGAGCGGGAAAAGTCGTTCACGAGTCGCGACCGCCAATAACTAGAAATGGAGAATTTTGTCTCCCCAAAAGAACAGTCAACAAACTGCTGCCAAAATAGTCTAAATAAAAACAAACCAAAAAAAACAATATCCGTACTGATGGAATCATTGCGGCTATTTAAAACCTCACTGCATTCCCAAACGACCAGGGTCAGTGGGAGTGGTAGTGGTATAAAATCCTCAATAAACAGTGTTAGCAGCACAACATAACAATGAATAAAACTGAGAACAATACAATTAAATGATAAAAATAATGACAATAACACTGCGAAATAATTGAAATACCAAAGACCAGAATGTAATGAGGTTAGATTACTAGCTAGATTATAAAGATCATTAATTAACAATACCAAGGGACTTTGCTGTTCTAAAATCCAACGGGAGGGTCTTTCACAGTTTACGGCCATGAAAACAGAAGGCAGCCTCGCCAAACATTAAGCTCTTCTAAAGGAAAGGCAGTGGAAGATCAGCGACGTATAGACAGACATCTAACACATCAGACAATACCTCATGACAGCAATATTGCTTGGCGTCCAACCAAGGGGCTCCAGGCACCCGTCTATATGTGATGCCTCAGGCTTTCAACTAACTCCAAAGTAAACCCATCCGTGTCATTATTACACGATCAGAGCAACGGACATTGTGTAAAGAACGAGAAAGTGGAGTGGAGCTTCGACGGGTCAAACACAGACTCTCACCCAGGAGGCCGCTGTTTGTGTCCCGCATGCAACAAACTCAACGTTGACTTATTTTACCGTGGGTTCGTTAAATAACTTCTGTACCTGGCTACGTTACAAACATAGTTATTTTTTACTTTATTGGCCAAGAATGGAGGCACATGAAGTTGACACATAATTATTTTGCCTCTCTCATAATCGTACTAATGGACAAAAAGATGGACAGATAAAAGTAAGGAATAGACAACGACAATATAAATATGTATTAAAAAACACCAATGATCAAAAATAAAATAAGAAATATAACTTCCATGTACAAATGTAATGTTGTGAAAGCTGTAAACATAACAAATATATTTTACATAAGAAAAATACTTATTTTACCCACTCATGTCCATGAGTGTAGTAAATAGCTCGATCCTCAGCAAAAAGGACCTATTTACAGATTATTTGTATTTCATTTAACTTAATATTTGATAATATGCAGTAGGCTTTAACAGTGCCCTTTTGGTAAACCTTTTGAAATAATGTTTAATGTTTGATTAGACTCCAGCAAAACTCCAAGCAGAGCGGCGTTTGATCCGGCTAAACCTTCACTTTTAGCCTCATTTGCTCTGGACTAACACGGCCCGGGGGCAAACACTAATTTTGAATAATCAGCTAAGTTTGTATCATCCGCCCAGATGGAACAGGAGTAAATTAAATATAATAGTGTATAACAAAAAGGGGCCAAAGCTATAAAATCTGAGTATTCTGATGACACTGCTGGAGGGTCAGGAGCAGATATCGGAGGTGAGCTGGAGGACTTCCTTTCTCAGGATTCGTCCATCACCATACCTAAAGCACATTGGCTTGGTTGATAATATCGTTGAAGGCATTTCTGTGTTCAATTGGTGACAATTGGTTTCCCTCCAGTGTTTTGGTTCAATTGGAAGCTGCACGTGTTTTCTTTTGTGTTCATTTGGATTCCTCTTGTTGCGAGAAAGTTATATTTTTGGATCTGAATTTTTCTGAATTTCCACAAAACATGAGAAAGAAGTCATGTAAAATCGACAGTCGCTTCTAGGGTCATAAATTCCTCAAAATGTAGCATACGTCCCATTCAAATACATTCCCCAAATGTAGAGGCTTGTTGGAGGTAAACTTTACCCTCTCAAACTCTTTCAGCTCATGTGGTCAAGTAAGGCTCATAAAACCATTCTCCTCATTCAAGGCTATAAATTCAGGAAGCATGATATTCTTGGTCCCTCGAAAGAAATGTTGTAATGCTGTCTGAAGCCAGAGGTGGATCCGTGTTCCCATTGTGCACCCTTGAAAATGGGTTCGACCTGCACTCGGTAAGAATAATTGTGGCCTTGAAGGCAGATGTTTTTGAGGCCATGGTCGCTGTTGAGGCTCAGCGGCACAGTGTGCTGCGCTGGGACTGTGCTGCAGAAGTGCATCATCGCTTTTATGAAATATAAAGAACTTGGGACACTCCTCGCTGTTTGAGACATCCCCAGCACTTTATTAACTACTTTGTAACTGTCACTTGTGGGTTAAGAAATGTCTGTTTTCTTGCTCTGCGTGTGAACAAAATGCAGATATTATCTCCCCTGCTGCTCCCCGAAACACAAACACAAGCAAACTGAACTTTTCTTCGTGATTGACTGCGCAACAGAGCGCCACGTGGCTCTCCGGGGAGAATGTGGGGTAAGAAATATGCAGGTGATGAATTTACTTTCATTTAATAGCTTATTTTGCTGTAAGGGTGGTTCGTTTCTCTTCTCGCAGTCTCCAAAATGGAATCAAAGACTTTCTACCTTCCTTTAACAAGTTTTTCTTTAACAAGTTGAGGAAAGAAACGGTTCACCTCTTCTATTTTTGCATTTTTGGCTTTTTGCAACAGTGAACTGAAGTGACCATATTTGGTCTGCGGAGGAGTGAAGTAGAGACGCCGTATACGTCTCTTGTAGCGGCAGCGACCTGTCAATCACAGTAAGCCCGCCCTAAAGCATACTCTGCTTTATGGAAGACTTTAAAGGAGAGATTGAGACCATACACTCATGTTTACAATGTTTACTGAGAGAATAAATCAAGTGAAAAGTAGTCATTTTCACATAGAAACCGGAAAACTCAAAGTTTCCGCATTGGCTTCACTCTGCAGAACCGGAGGTTTGCCGCCTGCCACCGATCAAGCTGTGGCTGCATCCACACCACAGGAGAGCCCTCACCTTATCTCCCCCACTGCGGAGTGCTATTAAGTGGGAAGAAACCGGTCCCCTCTCTCGCCCCTTGTCCTATACGGTCTCCCTCCCTGCTGGAGGTGGAGCGATGGATCGGTCAAGGTGACCCCAGCCTGCACACTTGTCTGCTCGTTCTGCCCACCCCTCATGCCGCCGTCCCTCACACTTACCCAGTCTGAGCTGTCGGCTCATGCGCTGCTCGTCCCACCGGCAGTGCACTTCAGCAGCGTCTTGTTCGAGATACTCCCCCACCATGTTCTCCCTGCAGCTTGCTGCCGGGTGACCCCGCGTTTTCTTGGTATGCTGATGACGTAGGACTCTGTGCTGCTTTTTAAATGGGGCAGAGCTGTAGTAATAAAACATGCTAATGTAGTCAATTAGCAGCTAATACAATAACCTCTCCAGACATATTAGGATCACTGGAGAACTCATAGTCTCATAGTCCTTATAATGTAATGATGTATTACATCATCAGGAAATGTATTATCACAGGATCAGATTTTATTACACTTTCACTCCATTTAGAGAAACATTTCATTAAATCCTCTTATTCCATTTGCTCATAACTCGCCCATAAAAAAACAATACTGCACATTGCAGTTCCCCCGAAACAGCATTAAGCCGTAAAAAATGATGATTTTAAAGCAAAGCTAATGAAAGTCTGTGCTGCAGTTTGGAGATGATTGAACAGCGAAATTCTCCCTTGAAACCAATGCTGATCCGACCATATGAGTCTAAAGCAGCTTTTAAATGATGCAAGACAAAAAACTGAGCAGGAAATCGTACGTTTAAGGGCTTAAGTCAATACAATATTGTAGTATCTGTCCGTAAGCTGTGGGAATGCACGGATACCAATATCAGGCCGATACTTACTCAAATAGCTGAATTGGGTATCGTGGCAATAGGGCCGATCTATGCAATTCTATATCTATAAACTATACCTTTTTTTTATATACTGGAATGTTGATTCCCGTTTATTTAATTTAATTAATTTCTTGCTGCATTATAAAGGTTAACAGTTAAGTTTGAAGATGTTTGTACCATGTTGCTGGTGTGCAATTTATTATTTATAGATAACAATTTACTACATTTGAATCTATAATATATTTATTTATTTGGGAAAGCAATGTTGATGCCAGTCTCTTCCCCACAGTGAGGCATACAGGCTTTTAACTAAACACTGGTACCTGATCTGGATTCTGTATCGGTACCCAGGTATCGATATCTGGAGAAGATCCGATCTATGCAACCCTTGCGAGTCGCTAGTTCCTCCTCCGAGCGGGGTGGCACATGATGACTTTGCCAAAAAGGAAGCTATCGGCATTGCCTCAGCTCCAGATCATGACTCAAATGAACTAAGGAATGCAGACGTGAATGAAAAAAACTGCTTCCTGTGTGCGGAGGCAGCAACGTCAACTGTGTTCTTTATAGTGCGGTGAAGCCCCTGTAGATTAACCAGAGCAATGCTTTAGGATTCCACGAGAGCTGCCTTCCATCTCCTCCTCTCTCCTGAGGTCAGCACTCCCTGCACCACCGCGCAGAACAAAAGGCTTACTTCTGAGGTGATCAATCCTGGAGTGAAAGGTAAGGAGAGAGGAGTTGAGATGACGAGAGGGAGAGAGGGAGAGGAGAGAGCAGGAGGCAGCAGTGAAGGTCACTCGCACAGGATGCTGGGAATCTTTGCGAGCGCATGCATCCTCCGCAGAGAGGAGCCCTTGTTAATGGTTTCCGCCGCATAGTGAAGCTAACAAGAGTCTCCTCGGGACCTGACAGGGATGCAGATTCATCAACACGTGATGAAAAAGTATCGGGGGGGCCTCTGCAGCACTGGCAGCCCGACTACCTCTGCAACAGTGTTAGCCGATCAGCTCCATTCCTTCAGAGTCCACAGCAAATATGGTTTTATCAGGAAGGATCCCTTTGTTGTTTTGATTATAGCAGCTGGTCCACAAGGCTCCAGGCTTTTTTTGCCACCATCCAAAAAAATCCTTTCAACTGCTCTGAAGTCAGTGTAAAAAGTCTGTGATCCTTTTTTACTTTATCGTCATTTATAGTGTTTTTTTTCTCATAAAGGCACACAGTTCACATGATTAGGAAATAAAAGTCTTGTCATTAGTAGTTTTAATGATGTATTACAAGCTGTTAATAGCTTAAACAGCTCATAATTCATCTCTAATATATAGTTATGTTGCTGTGGAAACATCTCCTTCAAACTACTGGATTTATTCAAGTTTCTCACCAACACTACATTTTACGAGATTACATGATGACGTTATAATTTACCTTCACCCAAGTTTTCGGCGAGCATAAAGCATAAATGCCGATGTCCTTACAACATATTTTACTGAATATTGCGGGATAGCGATGTCAGTAAAACTTTATTTCACACTCTGATGGTTAACGGTAAACTGTAATTTAAAGGCTGGTTGCATTGCGTTGTAGCCGCTTCTTACGTCCTTTTGTTCCGGCGTTTGCTTTCGTGTCATTGCACCTTTATGTGTGTGCGGGTGATCTTTCGCCATGTGTGTGTGAACACGTGGCGTCTTTGTCTCTCAGAGTTCCCAAGATGCTCCTAAACCCTGCTAATCTTAATTCCACGGAGACGGCGCATATAATTACCAGTGTCTTATTGCTCCCTATGTACAGGCTGGCTTATGGTCCCAACCCCAGTGCACTGTGGGTGACCCCATTCAGCCTTGCAACAACACCCCCCACCCTTCCATCATGGGAAGGGTTGCAGGGTTTATGATAAGCCCACAACTTCTTGTCAAACCCCTGCTCCTTTTTTATTCTGTTTCATCTCACTTTCTTGACTTTTCTTCTTTTTATTTCATCTTCGCGCTGCCGTCTAATCACCTCCATCATGGTTCAACCTTTGTTTTAACCTCCGAACCGCCTCACTCCTCCTCTTCTGTCACGCTGAAGTCAAACAACTGCCCACTATTGCAGATTTGTTCACACTCGGAAGACGTATGATATGTTGGAGGTTAACGTCGGCACAAAATGGAATTCCTTTTTTCCTTTTGATCTGTGCGTTATCAAAGGATATCCATAGCAACACAGAGGGCAGAGTCTCACACTGAAGCTCGCGCTGCTTAACCTTCTCACATTACGTGTTGTGAAAATCACAGGTTTCTTCATAAAACGATTTTATATAGCTTCTTTGGACAACAATAAGATATTTGCTGGTATCACAAAGTTTTTCCACGATAATAATTTTATTTTGATTCAATTTAGTTCCTGCGATTGATGTTAGACGATATCACAGCCCCATTTCACACAAGAAAATATGATTTGCCAATTTTATCACTGGCCGTCGCCATGGGAACGTAAAAATATGTATGTACATGTATCTTTTTTTTTCTTCACCTTGCATCGATGATATTAAATCATTGAATTGATGGAAGGATCCGGCTCGATGGATCGTTGCACACGGAGTCGCAAACTGTGCTGAAGAATTGGCATCTGGAGACAGCAGCTTATGGCTTATGATGCGAGTCAAAACCCAAAAGCTAATGATATGCTGATGACGAGGGCTCTTTGCTAATGCTGACGTCATTGTCGTCATTTTTAAAGCCGGGATAGTTACATTAAGATTATTTCTTCTAATGATGATAATGAAGTAAAACTACTTTATATCAAATGTCTCTCAGCTCAGGGCCACTTGCCCTTAGAAACCTTTTGTCAGCTGTTGTTTCCAAGTTCAAGAATGATGAACACCTTCATGTCTGTTTAATACCTTCCACTGCTACTGCTGCCATACAGACTCCGGCTAGAGACTCAACATGCAGTAGAAACACTTTGATTCAGCAGAATTTTTGTCTTCTTTCTTTTTCTTTCATGTTTACATATGCTGTATTAAAAATGTACCTTTTATTTTGGGTGAGGCAGTGGCACAGTTTGCAAAGAATTTAAAAAGCACAATTGAAATCTGAACACAAAACCAAATTCGCACAATGCAATGTGGTAAAAAGGATAGAGTCAAAATGACACACATGTTGAATCACTGGCACTGACCCAGAGTATTAAATATAACACGGTGGATACGTTAAAACGAATCAGAGTTAGGTATTAGGAGTGTCTAATGCCGTGTTCACACCAAAAGAGTTGCGAAATATTCGCGCGTCCAGATTACATGTTAAGTCAATGCACAGCCGCGTTAGGTTGCGGAAAAGCGAATTTTTCGCTGGGCGGCGCGATACTGGCGTAATGGCGTTGCGAATATTCGCAACTCCGCTTTTTCGCCTTTTCGCTGGCGATGGAATAATTCATCGCCAGCGAAAAATTCGCCCGACGCGGAGTTGCGAAAGCCAATCAGCGTTGAGAAGCTCCGCCCGGCATCACCGCCGTTCTGCCGTCACTGAATCAAACTGCGGGTCCGCTGAAGGAGCGCTGGAAGCGGCTTCATTCAGACACTCGTCCCGGAGGAGTCGGAGCTGTGTGCGACTACGGATAATATTATGAACCCAGACACGACTACGGATAATATTATGAACCCAGACACGGGGGCGTTTGATGTTCCGACGTTTGTGGGACTTTCTCAACAAGTATAAAGCAGAACTAGTGGTTATTTCAATGGTCAATGGCGGAAATAGTAAATGTTTGCACTGACATGGAGATAAGCCCCGCCCCCTTTCCCCAGCGATGGTTGCGAAAAACGAATTAACCACTAGAGCGAGTTTTTTGCCGGGCGGCGCGATATAGGCGAAGTGGCGTTGCGAATATTCGCAACTGTTTTGGTGTGAACACGGCATTAGTCACGATTACATCTTCAGCGTAGTGGGCTGCATTGATTTGGTTGTTCATATTTTAGATCCGATCGGCAAACAAAGCAGAAACAAGCCAAAGAGCCATTCCAGGTGTGCTTCAAGCGTTAGTGGCTATCAGGGAATATCAGAAACAAAATGTTTCAACAGCACCTACTTTCATCCATAAGGTGGCTGACTGAATGATTCTTTTTCTACATCTCTTGACATGTAAGAGGAGCTGGGATTCTGCTTACTTGTTTTCTGTTTCTTTTTTGGGAGGGCTCCCATTCTCACACAAACTCTGCCACAGATCACTCACACTTTAAGGCATCTCGGCCTCTCCGAGTGATCCAATCCAACATAACACCTCAGAGTTTTTATCTGAACAGCGACCTGTGTGAGCGTTCACCGTGTGGATTGATGAAATGCTCCTCAAGTGAATCTTGCCAGTTATTGCTTCATTTTTAGGTTGTTGTTTGTTGTATTGTTCCTAACCCACCTTCATCTCATCCCGAGCTTTCTGAAGTTTCTTTACTTTTCATTGTTTCGTGTCTCCTTTCGCTTCGTTGATTGTCCGCTCCTCTTTGATGGAGTATTGATCAGCATTGTACGGGCGGCGGCGCAGTCGCAGAGTTATGTGCTGCGCGTGCAGGAGATTGACAGCCTCAGGCAGAGAAGGGAGGATGAGATGGACGGAGAGGTGCGCAGGAGGCCGGCGGTGAGATAGAGGGGGTGGGGTGTCTTGTGGGACGGAGGTGGAAAAGAGAGGAAGAGAGACAAAAAGGACGTAGAGAGAGTGAGATAGGGATCAAAGCCTTCTCCCTTGTCAGCATTCACAGCAGGCACTCAACCCACCTCACCGCCGGAGAGATGAAGCGAGGGAGGAGCAGCTAACGTCGCTTTACAGGCGAAGATTTCCTCTCCTTCCTCCCCCCCATGATACTCACTCCAGTTTTCCTTCAGTGATGCTGAAGGATGATTGAGAGCTCTTCCACCAACAGCATTTTTTTCACACATCAATAAATAAACGACTTGATGGAGTGCGTATTGTGTATGTGTGTGTGTCCAGCCACGTGTGTGTGTGTGTGTGTGTGTGTGTGTGTGTGTGTGTGTGTGTGTTTGTGTTCATGTTCTGCACGCCTGGGCCGGCACTCCATCCTCTTTTCCCAGGGGCCAACTCTTTGAACGCCTTTGTCTTTCTCTCTGCTCCCATTTCTTTCCCCCCTTCGCTTTTTTTGTTGTCACTCGTCCCTCTCAAACATCGTCCCTCATTCTTTTGTGTCTCATTTTCCTTCTCTTCTGTTTCTCTCCTATATCTTGCTGCTCCTTCTTCTTCTCGTTTTTCCCTCACTCCCTCCCCTCTGTGCGCTCTGCTGATGCACTCAATCTCTTTAGCACACGACTGCTCACTTTGAGAGCGCTCACACACAATTCCCTCCGACGTCTTGTGAGTGCGTACGTGGGAGAGGGAATGCGACCATCTCTGAATCCACACATTTCTTCTAAGAATTTTATGATTTCTGTCATTATTGATCAATATACTGTATACATATTTATATATTTCCTTTTAGTTCTGCAACTTCCACTGTTTTGGTTCGGTCTCACTGCTCTCAGCTGCACTGTTTTCAGCTGCAGCAAGAAAAACAAGAAGCTGCTTTCAGTGAAAAATCTCTGATCAGCCCAGTATACGTGACCTGCTCAGCCCCTAACATCTGAAAAGCTAAGTTAGTGCCTTGCTGTTGACAATAGTGGAGCAATTAGCACCTAAAGAGCCAGATATCTCCTTCTTGAGACCACATCAAGGCAAATTGAGGCTTACAGGAGACTGAATACTGCATCCATTACATGAATGTGTAAGTAAGCTTTATTACAGTCTGTGATACTAAGACAATGTTGTGTTTGCAGCTTATTGTTCAGGCTCCAAGTAGTCAAAATTATCATTTATGTTTAAGTAAGCAATTCTTTAAGCTGTGAAATGAAGTTCCCACAGTCCAAGATGACATCTTCAAATTGCTAATGTCTGACCAACAGTTAAAAAAACAATAATGCATTAAAACTAGAAAATTTGAATCTCAACAAAAAAAAACTAGACGGGAATGTATTAATCTTGTATTGTGCCTAACTTTAGTGGATCACAACATGTGGGATATGAAATAAATCTGCAGATGCTCCGGTTAAAATTTTATTAAAACGGATCCGTTGTCTAATGGCCACTTGGTGTGCGGATCAATCTGTTTTAATTCTATAGAAGTTTCTTTGATCCAGCACCCATCCGATCAGACACTGGATATGCGTCTTTTCTTTTTTATCGGTAAAATGAGACCAAACTTATTTTTTATGGACAACAAAGGCTAAAATGAGGCCAGCAGCAGATAAGTACGGCTTATTTTTAGCCGAGCCGATTGATACAAATGCCTTTTTGCTACTGAAGCAGTTATTGATCACTTACTGCCCCTACCGAACAGTTAAGTAGTGAGGAGTCCGCAATCAATGATGGCATGAAACATTCAATACATTATTTTTTTGTATTTGTGCATCACTGCAACCACCAGAGGTCCTTGAGCATACATTTATATACAAGCACACAAGATATCAGGCTGACGGGTCCTACAGTAAACAGGATTAGTTGTGGACAGACAGACGGATACACGCACGCACACAAGCAAACACATGATCTCCCCACAGGCGATCATTATAGACAACTGAAAAGAAATGTACAAAGCTGAAATCAAGGCATGCATTACATTTATTTATATATAATTGTTTTAGTGCTTGTGTGTTCACACTCATGCTGTTGCATATCATTGTTTATGTATTCATGTCTCTATTACGTGCATTTTATTCAAACATGCTAACTTCACCTGCAGGCCCATTAGCTCGAGCCATTTTCCAATTTCAATTCCGCTCTGTGTGAATTCATTAGCATTTATGAAAATGTACACACACGTAGATGACTGCTTATGTGCAGGTATCTCCAAACTACCTTTGTTTGTGGGTGCGGGTGCGGGTGCGTGTGCGTGTGCGTGCGCGTGCTTGTGTGTGTGTGTGCACCCGTCTCCATGCACACTTCTCATAATTAGGTTTATTTATGCACAGTTAGCTCTGCCACAGTCAGATATACACACACACACACACACACACACACACACACACACACACACACACACACACACACACACACACTACCCTGCAGAAAAAACTAAGAGCCAATTTAAGAAGTAGGCGACTTGCACTGTAACTCCGCTCTCTGGCTTATGGTTATCTCTGGAGTGCTGAGTGTTTGCTGCCTACTCGCAGCACGGCCTAATGAGATTTGTGCAAATTGTATCTTTCGTAGGACTCGGTCCAAGAGGGCTGTGCTCAGAATTCTCACACCGCCATAACTTGATGGTGGCAGTCCGGTCTCTTTCTGTCTTCAGACCTCCTCTCTTACCTCTGGTGGGAAACCTCTGAACAACTGCTCAGTGTCATCATTGGGGACAGGACTGTACATTGTAGATTTGAGGACTTAGTTTATAAAAATCATCACAACTTAATCACAAACCTCAGTTTTGAATTCTGGTGATGTAGCAACATGTTTGTTGAGTGCGTGTTTGTTGCCATGTTGGACTCCATTGTAGTCATGTGCCCTCAAGGTAATTTTGAGGGTAAAATGTTATCATAGGAAAACCGGATGAGCTCCAACACTTTGCTAAAAAAGACCTATGTTGACTACATTTTCTTTAACCCTTTAACTGTGTTGTTGTTAAGCACCTTGTTGGGTTGTGGCCTCTGGATACAGGATCCATGCTGATGTCATGTTACGGCCCTCACATATTTTCTTTGTTCAGACTCAGAAACTCATTTCCAGTAGCAGCAGGCAATTATTTTACGTGTGCAAGTCGAAACTAGATTACATTATTTGGTGTTATTCTTATTCTACATTTCTATTTAGGGCCGCTTATCGGGACAGGCGAGAGACGAGACAGAACTTCAAACACTGGGTGACATGACGTGGCAAAACAAACAAACAGAAATTAATAATGATTGTTGGATCTAATGTTGCGGGGTGCGTTTCGTAGCAACGGCGCAGGGCAGTCTGTCTTGTAGTGTTCCTGTAAGTCCATTCATCCATCCATCCATTATCAGCCGCTTATCCGGGGTCGGGTCGCGTTGGCAGCAGGTCCAGCAGGCCGACCCAGGCTTCCCTCTCACCCGCAACACTTTCCAGCTCATTCTGGGGGATCCCGAGGGAGTTCCTGTAAGTATTTATGCCAATTTAGTGGAGCCATAGGGGAGGTTGTTTTTGTAAGAGGAGAAAGAGAGGGGGAGAAAGAAATTATGAGTTTTCCTGGCAGGGGTAGCTAATGATGTCTCATGGTCCAACCATTTTTGTATCTTCCTTTTTGAGGCATTGCATTACATATTGTCTGTTGAACATAGAGGAGCATTTAGCAGCAAAACATGGCCAGATGTTTCCTTCAGGAGATGGTGGAGACCAAAACAAAGCAAAAAAAGGGAAGTGAATTTTGGACATTTTCAGGTGCACAGAAACACAATTCTAAATAAAATAAATAATAATGTTGCTATTTATCTGCAAGATGTGTAATTGGCAAGCGACAGCCAACAAGTTTGCGAACCACTTTATGGAGTAATAATAATAACATTTTATGTTTACAGCTTGTTCTGCTGTCCCCAAGTCCCCAAGTTGGGAAATTAGTGAACATGTTTGTAAAAACAAATAAAATCTAATTCTACCAAGAGACAGATTAAATTGTCTTGGAACACATTAAAACATGTCTCTCTCCTTTTTAATAAGTGTAGTTTTCTAGTTTTATTTTTTATTCTAATTGTCCATAAAAATAAAATGTTTTAAATTCAGCTCGATGAAACTTGCAGAACTCTGAACGCCTTTGAGCAAGAAACTCCTTTGGAAATCATTTTTTTATTGCGAACAGGACAGTTCCAGCTGCACATGATTTCAGCCGGGTGTCACTGTTTAAACAAAGGTTAGCGCTGCGTTAGACAAAAGACCCGGCAGTTTGCAGAGAGGCTGAGGGAGGTGGACTGAATCTTCAAAGTTTGTTTACCGCAACATTCAGATGCTCCTCCATCTGCTCCTTATCCAGTAAATCAATTATGTTGCTTTCTGTTTATCTAGGAGCTCCGATTATGATAAAGGTTGTTGTCTGCATGCAGATTCGCTCTTCTTCTTCTTCTTGCCAAACAGACGCAGGCTGATGCCGCTGCCCGGCTCGGCCCGTTGAGTCACTATGAAATGAAGTCACAAGAACTTCTTTAAGTCATTATGAGTATAAGTTTGTGACCTTACCTCGGAGTGAAACCTGACTCCCAGAAACAGCGTTGAGTTCTGTCTTCGGTTGGTCGGCCAGAAAGTCAGAGAATTTATTAGTACTTAACCAGAGTTAGTGTTAATAGGTAGTAATTTGTGTCGGAGCCAGACTCCAGTGCAAGATGGCAGAGTCCCCAGGGTGCTGTGTTGCTGCACACCCAGCAGTCATCGCACTCACAAGGGCTACATATTTTGGCTCTCGGATGCGTCACACAGTGGGATGTCTAATCATGACAAATTGGGGACTCGGCACAATGAGTTGCTCATTTGCGTGTTCCTTTGTCACCGCGTGTTTCACTGCTTTGGCGGCAGCGAAGAGAGTGCACAGCGACGAGGCGCTGGACCGGGCCCGTCGGATGCTTCACGCCTGTTTATATATTCGTGTGAGCGGTAATGAGGCTTTGTGCTTGGATTCACTCATACTTCATAGCCGTTATTGTTCTACTATTATGCACCGCATTGTTTTGTATTTATAGTGTCTGGTTGTAGTTTGTCATTTCCTAATCGCCTCCACAATAAGTTCTAATTCTGTTTTGTTTTATTAAGTAGCTTCATGTTTTATTAACTTGCAAATTTGCTAATTAACTCACTAAAACATCTCAATATTAATTCAGGCAGACTCCAAGTGGGTTATGCACCATTTTCTATCAGATGACATTAAAGTGGCCGCAGTTTGAATAATTTACCGATTCATCTGCCAATGTGATTAATGGATTCATCCTTTGGTACATAAAATGTCAGGAATAATGATTGCCGTCTGAAAAATTGCTCTGCTATTCTTATGAACTCTCAAAAAAAACAACCATGAAATGAATTAAAATAAAGGTTATACTCGTATTTGAGAAGCTGTAATTACAAAATATGACAAATGACTCGTTATTATACTTAAAATGTGACCGGAAGATTTGCTTAACTGCCGGGGTGGGATAACAAGATAGACACCAAGGATTGAGGCCATGTTAAAGTGCGTTAAATTGCTCATATTATATTGTTTTTACACATTTGGGCCACAAAATCTACTTTGGCCACCAGATTTAGAGGCTTGATGGCCTGCTCACCGCTCTCATTTTTGTCGATTCAATATGAATAAGACGCTAGCTTAGCATAAAGACTGATAACGGAGGGAAACTGCTAGCCTGGCTCAGTCAAAGATAACCTCACTCACAGTAATGGCAAGACTCCAAGTTTGTCTTTTTTGTTGTTTCCTGATCAAACAACATATAAAAGCAAAAAAGGTTTGGAACACCTTTTGTGCAGCTTCCCCCGTATTTCGGGTCTTTATTGCTAAGCTAACCAGCCGCTGGCTGTAGACTATTTAATAGAATAGTTAATAGACATAAAATACGGTATCGACCTCATTTATTAGTCAGCAAGAATGTGAATAAGAACATTCCCTCTATGTGAAATCATTCCTTTTTAAAAGTAGTGGCTCAGGGACTAAAAGTTCATCTCCTCCTCGCCCAGCTGTTACAACAGAGAGGCGCGTTGGGAGATTTGGCTACAGGCGCACAACCAACAGACATGCAGGAATTTAATGAGCTGGCTTGCTCCACAAAAAGAGCCCGGGACATTAAATGTAGAATGTAAATCTTTTTTTTTGCTGTAAAGAGAAAGCTATTTTTGTAACCCTTATATTATTATAAGGCATTTAATTGCGAGAGAAAAGGCGAACAAGTCAATAGACACCCTCACATAGGGATGAAAACGCTCAGCAGAATGATTACAAGCTGTTGAGGCGTCGACCGGGAGGTCATGCGCGAGCCTTGACACCCCCACCTCCTCATGAACATGCATCGACACAGAAAAGCTATGTGTGATTTCTACAGTGCTTTCATATTGAATTGCACTGCTGCCCTATTCTCTGCCAAAAAACTAGCTCTAATGAGACAGAGGCCAACGGATCGGGTCAAGCTACTTTTGACGTTTGTCGACACTTAAACCCTCCTCACACATCAACCGCATCCCTCTCCATCGTCACTTCCTTCATGTGCGGAAGCGCTCTGAGATGCAATTTCACACAACCTATCAATTACGGGTAGATGAGCTGTTTTTTCAAATTTTCCCAACACGTTTGACTCCGTTTCTTCTTCTTGTGCAAAGGTTGCAGGTGTTTTTGTTTTGTTTCGACGGGTGTGCCGCTTAGTCGAAATCTAGAATTACTCGGATCTCGAAAATTGACGTTGGGTCTCTATTTATAACACTTTGGCTGCGTTGACAGTCGACGACACGGGTGCATTGCCTTGTTTACTCTGCTCTCTGTGGCTTACGTCCTCCTTCACTCCCCTCATTGTCTCCTTCCTCTTCTCCTCTCCCTCTGCATCGTTCATGTCATTACGATCCTCATCCTCCCCTCTCCCAGTTCTCTTCTAATTCGCCTTATTCCGGTGCTTTCGCTCCTCGGCTCATGTTCCTTCTCCACTCCCCTCATAATCACCTCCCTCCTCTTCCTCTGGCCAAGGTCCATGATATAAATCAGAGCAGAATGAGACTCCTCCGCCCTGCAGGGTTGGAGAAGCTACATTTATAGTACATTTACTCAGGTACACTTTAAAGGGTACTTTATTATGCACCACAACATTTAACAGGGAAATACTGAGAAATACTTTTCACTCCACTATTTTCATCTGACAACTATGAAAGCAAAACAATGTGCTTATAAAACACTCTTTTTACAGGTGTCCAACAGAAAGTATAGAAGCTAGAATGGACTGCACCTCTACCAGCTCCACCAATAGGATCCAAGGCAAACAGTTTCTACATTGCTAGTCTGGCCTCATTCAATAGTTACTATATAGTTGAGTTATATGTTATAGATTAGGCGTACGCTATTATTAAGGCTGTCTTTAGGTTGCCAGGTTCATGACAATCCTCATCACCATCATCCTGGATAATGATCGCTTCCACTTTTGACACTTAAAGCTGTACCAATGAATGTATTTACATTCTTAATTGATCAAATGTCTATCTGCACTGTCAAAATGATGAGTATCACCTACCTCACAGTATATTGCTCTTTTTTTCTTCAGTAAAAGTTCTGATTGCTTCTTCAATCGTTGCCTCCTCAATTTCAAGTTGTGTGTGTGAAATAGTCCTTTTAAAAACAACGTGTGTTAATAAATTCTGCTCAGTAACTACAAATAAAAGAGCCGCTCCGCAGCCGGCAATGAACAATCCGTGTTTATGCGTCACTGACCTTCGCACTCCTCCTCTTCTTCCTCCTTCTCCCTAGCAACTGCTGAGGGAGATGCAACAGATGGCCAGCCGGCCTTTCGCCACCATCAACGTTGCCTTGGAGACGGACGACGAGCCACCTGACCTGATAGGAGGAAATGTCAAGGTGAGCGCAACCTGTTTTCTAAGAGCAATCGCCGACAAACCCCAGAGAGCGGGGCTCTCAGGAAGTGCTGACAGGAAGCGCCATCCATCATCTGTGGGAGCTCGGTCCTGTGCCTGTGGACTGCAGTTTGTGATTACAGTCCACCGTGCTCTCTGAGAACGACAGGACAGCTTTTTGGGTTCCTAGCGGAACTTTTATAAACCCTGGTGGAGCCCTTTCAGAGGGATCAACCTAGAGCCCAACATAAAGGGTTGTACCTAGAACCGTCTGTGAAAGGTTCCACTCACATCCCACTATGAGAAGTTCTACCTTCTATGGTGTGATGATTACACCCAGAAGCCTCTCTAGAGGTTCTTTCCAGAACCTTTCCAGCTAAAGGATGTTGGGATGAGAGAACACACCAATGATGGAGAGGTGCTGAGTTTTATTCCAAAACTTCAGGTCCAATGTTTTGTAAGGCTCCTGCTCTCCTGTTTTGACAACTAGAGTTAAAATATTACGATATAATATCGTGGATTCTAAACTTTCCATTTTTACCCTGAAGAAGATATTTGATCATTTAATTATTTACCAACATTTTGACATGGGACTTCTTCAAGGTAAAACAAATCCTTTTTGCCCTGAAGTAGACTGTCGTGTCGACACGTTGGTAAGTTATTAAATATATTAAGAGTGTGAGAGTATTTTTCTTTCAGACCCATGCTTTCAACAATCCCCGAATAACTATTTCTACCAAAAAGGGTTCTCTGGGTGTAAGTCTTGCAAAGAACCTCACCCCTTCAGGAGGAACCCCTTTAGAACCCGTATGTCTCAGAGTGTGTATTGATAGATATTCCTCACACCATCTTTTTTTCGTCATTTCTCAGTCTAAACTCTGAAAGGTCATTCCATTAGTTTTCAGCACGCCAAGGAGGCTCACTTAGGAGTGAAAAGAGTTTGAAGTGTGGTGCAGGTGAGGGTACCTAATGAGGGTCACCGCAGTGTGCATTTTGCTGGGGCCGTGCGAAGGGGCCCGGTGATGATGAAAGGGGGCTGCTGATGAGTAGCACGCCGCATTATAACAGTTACAGACAGTTATTGAGGGTAGGCTGTGAATTGTAATGAGAAGGAATTCAGTTAACCCTGGAGTTAAATACATGCAGATGAGAGTAAAGTCGTGTAGATTAAGACACTATACTTAGTAGGGAGATAAGAGTTTCATGACAACATTGAGACATGCTTCATTTTTAAGAGAAATTATTATTTTAACGCCTGCTCACCGAAGAAATGTTTGTTGGCATGAAAATTAAGAACATTAGGGGACACTGTAAAAGTCATGATTCATCTAAAAAAACAGCCTTGTTTTGGTGCATCGGACCATCTGTGTTTTTAAAACATTGATGGAGAAAGTAGCGAAATCTGTCAATATGGATGTATGGAACAAAGCCATTCAGAGTGAAAGACTTTAAATCGATGTAAATTTAGACCTAATACTGCTGTTGGGCCTGTATTTTATTACACCAGGTCAGAGGGTTCAAGTTTTTAATGAAGGTTCATTAATTAAGAATTTAGTTTAACCCCCCAAAGACCAGACACAACACAGTTTTTGGGTGTTACAAAAAATAAAGGAGTAATAAACTAGACTAAAGTTTTAGTGAATAAAATATTCATCAAATAAGGAATGCCAAAGTCTGAACCCCAAACTAAAAAGCAAAAAAACATTTTCGCCCTTGTGTAATGTTTTGCATTCATCACTTTTAGTGGCTGTTGTTGTTGTTTGGATTGAGATAATACATTTCCATGTGTTTCTTTACTAAGAAAAGAAAGAAAAGTTGCTTGCCATACTTCCAAATCACAAAAGAAACACATTTTCTAACCAATAATGATATCTGGTCATGCTGAGGTTTGGAGATATCGTTCTATGAAGCTCCTGCCATCACCTCAATGTATGAAGATGAACATTATTTGAGTTTGTTCTGCCAACAGCATTAAAAAACAAACCCTACTGCTTTTATCGGCACTTTTTCTTTGGAAGTGTTGAATAAAGAAACCTGTCTTCTCTAAATATATTTAATTTTATCTGCAGAGAGAGAGAGAAGTCAAACAGCTTAAATAGTACGCATCTTCTGATGAGGAAACCAGACCCATCAGATTTATACAGTAGAGTAAACAAGACACACTTCCTTGTAACGAGGGAACCACCTGCTGTCTGCTAACAATGGGATTAATGCAGTCACAGTCAGAAGAATAGAGGGAGATAAGAAACGTCTGAAAGGTCTCCTTATCAACAATGATGATCTGGATAAAAAACGACTTCTTTGTCCCGACATTTAAGGAGATTAAGTGCAAACACAATCAGTCACAGTAATTTGCCACCACAGGTAGAACTCTATTTCCCATAAAACTGCCAGCTGCTCTTTAGATTTTAAAATATATATTTGTTTTCCCATTGCCGTGAGCTCTTCAAACGAAGCTTCTTTCACCTCCGCTGTATCAGAGTCTCAGGCGCCAAGGCAATTAAGTGTGTGTGTGTGTGTGTGTGTGTGTGTGTGTGTGTGTGTGTGTGTGTGTGTGTGTGTGTGTGTGTGTGTGTGTGATTTGAGAAAATAGACCCTTTAATCCATTGCAACACTTTGTTGCCTGATGTATTTATCAGTTATACTGAGGCTATATCCACATTAAAACGAGTTTTAAAACAAACACGATGTCCGTCCACATGGCAACCTTTGAAAACGCACATCACATGACCATTCACGTACACTGCATACTGCGGAGGAAGAACGGCAATGGACGAAAAGAGGGACCAGAGATTTCGCCAGAAATTTGTCGTCCATGTTGAAATGAATCACTGGTAGACCTGGCTGTTTGTTTTTTCTTTCGGAAAAGGTTAATGTGATAGGGGCGTGCAAATCAGGGGAGGACCCACCGTGACTGCTAAGACCCAATCCAGTAGCGAACGCGAGTGTCCACTCCACCTCATCGTTTCCAAACTCCTCCGTTTTCGGTGCTATAAAACGCCGGCTCAGTGTGGAAGCTCGGTGTAAACGTAGCAAAGGATGTGCGTGTTAAAATGGAAACGTAGTAGTGTGGGCGTGGCCTGAGGGCTTCCGTTGTATCTGCACTGATTTAGCTGTGCACTTCCAAAGGATCAACCTCGGTTTCTCGTCTTTATGGCTTTCATTGACACTTCAATGTGACTCGTCTGATCAGATAGTGATCGGCTTTATATTTCGTGGTCAAAGGAGCAGCTGTAAAACGGTGGGTAAACACTTTTCATTTCCTGTAAATCCTTCTCAATAAAAGTCCCCATCTTATATTTGCTCTCCCACTACAGTATTTGTAGACCTGTTGTATTGAAGAATAGCCGCTAACAAAGCTCAGCTAATTCAGTGAAGGACACATTTTCCCCTAACAAAAGTTTCCTGTTATCTTGTTATTGGACAGATTTTTTTTTTTTTGATGGAGAAAGAAATCCTGACATGTTGGGTTTTCATCAGCAGTAACTTAACTCGACTGCTTAACTCCACACTTCTTGGGAAGAGGATCTCTTGTGAGGCAGATGAATGGCGACAGGCGTTTGATTAATTGTCCGGATAATACCCACATGCTGGCCACGCTTAGATCCAAGCCCAGATCAGATGACATTACCCACAATGCAACTCAACCACTGGCCGTGTGATCAGAGATTTGGGTGCTTCCCGCTAATATAGCCTCGAGATAACGGCAGCAGCGGTATGCTGAGCTCACTTCTTTGTTACACCACACGTTTATTTAATTTTCTTCAGCCCTGAGCGACGCTGACTCGACTGACATCACTTGAGGCAATTCATCAGACTTCACACAGCTCCCTCCGGAGCCATACAAATACTTTCACATTTATTTATTTTTAGTCATTCATGCTGTAGCACTGCCGACCTGTAAACAGACTTTGATGTGTGAAGTTCATAACATGACAAACTATTTGTGATCTCACTCTTTTACCAAGCCAAGGGCAGAAATTACTGAATTAGATTTTAAATTAAAAAAAATATTACAGAGTTTAAACTCAGTGGCATCGTAGTCGATGAAAACACAGCAGGATCAGTTCACCAGGTTATAAGTAGACCTCGAGCCTGCTGAAGTAGCAGAAGGGCCGATTTTCAACAAAGATCAAGCTGAGTTGGAGATGGTCGAGAAGAGTTTGATGCGCCGGTGGGGGGGTTGGAGGAGGCTGGAGCCGATTCAAACGCAGACACCGAGCACACGAGGAATGCTGCCAAGTTATAGAAGTTGCAGCCTGCATACCTGTGACTGTGCACACTTTGTGATGAATGACCTCCGAATGCAGATGTCATGCAGGATTATAGGGCTGGTTCAGCAGGGTGGCTCGGGGGGCCCCCTCGGCTCTGACAGGGGCCATGCATCTCAAGGGGCTCGGCTCCCAAGCACAAGGTTACTCCACGCTAAGGCTGCATGGCCCCTCGAGACGACCAGCAGCTAATCGGATCGCTGCTCCAGCAGCAACGAACCCGCTGCCTTTCTTTTCCCTGTGTTCTCCATTTCGTCCCGTTTGTTCATGTTCTTGTCTGTCTTCTTCTCTTGTCTTTTGTTCCCTTTTCTGTTTTTTTTTTCTTCTCTTTTCTTGGCTCCTCTGTTTTTTGTGCTTTTCTTCTTGTCCTCTCTTCTCTCCTCTTTTTCCCCCCCTTTATGCTGTCTTATTTTTATTAAAGTTCTCTCGCTCCTTTCCCTTGTTGTCTTTTTTTTGTTCTCGGCCCCTTGCTTACTCTGTCTTCCTCCAGTTTTCTGTTCTCTTTGGTTTCATCATCCTTGTTCTTATTCTTTCCTTTGTCTACTTTTCCTTTCTCTTTTGTTTTACACCTTTCCTGTTTAAATTTTTTTCCTTCAGTTTCCTCTCCTTTTGGTTCCCCTCTTTCTCTCGTTTTCATAGTTTCTGTTTATCTTCTTTCCATCTTTTATGTTCTTTTCAATTCATCGTCTTTTTTTCTGTTTGTCTTTTTCCCCCTTCTTCTCACCTGTTTGCACTTTTCACATCATTTGTCCCCCGCCTCTGTTCAATAGTTTGTTTCATTCACTTTGTTTTGCCAGATTTAATTATCTTGTCTCCTTGTTTGCCTTCAGTTAGTTTCACGTTCCTCCTCTTCTACTATTTAGTTTTTTGTTCATCATCCTCTTCCTTTTCTTTTTTGCTTCTTCTCTCTTTACCTCTCTTTGTATCTTTTCTCTTCCTCTCTCTCTCGTCTCCTGTCTGACATCCTTACTTTGCTGTGGCGTTCTCCTCTAATTCACAAGCCCGTCACTGATCCTATCAGCTGTCTGGGGTTTTCTGGTGGCCTTATCTACCGGTTCTGTTTGTGTATGGAAAAGATGCAACTTTATGTGGAAATCCGGCGCCTTCCACCTCATCCTCCGTCTCTGCTTTACCTTTTCTTCTCCCACCTCTGCTCTTCTTCTCTTCCATTGTTCCCGGCCTGCTCTCCTCCTCTTCATCAGGGCGGGAGCTTCGCAGAAGCAGAGATCCAATTTAGATCTACCTCACCAGCCTTCACCAGCTCGAGCGGTGAGCGCGCGCTATCCTATCTCCTCGCGGGCTCAGATTGAGCGACTCGGAGCGGGTTCCTCCCCTTGTTTCCCTGCTGCTTTATCAGGATGCTGCAGTCGTGTATTAAGACCCGCGACCGGAGTGTACAGGGGCGCCACACAGCGAGCTGAAGATCATTAAAGTTGTTTATAGCCTCGGTGGGAAGTCCAAACTTGCTCCACCGATGAGATATATTCACTCGGCTTCTGCCAAATGGAGCTTGCGGCCTCGGCATCACGAGCAGATGATTACCTTTCTGATGCCGTCTGCTCTGTTTTTATTTATAGATATCGTGGGACGAGAGAAAAAACGGGACATTTGATGCAAAAAAAAAGGGGGGGAAGCGAGAAAACCGCCTGGTTTATCATCACATGATTGGGGTGCACAGTTCTCTTCTGTCAAGCTGTCTACCTCCACTCATTATAAATTGTATTATGTTACGTATATATAAGCGTATGGCTGGTTTAAATAAGAAACAATTATGTGGTTATCTTAAATTCCATGATTGGCAGTATTACAGGCAAGAAAAGTAAGGTCAATGGTCAAAACACCAGAGGAACGTTCAATTATGATGCTTTGTGATGAATAAGTGTGGTAAAGACTTGTCATTAATATGGAATCTAGAAGTTTAGTTGAGGTTGCGTAAGAGGAGGCACGTAGCAAAGTACAGGAGACAGCAGTTTATCTGAACGTTTCCCATATGATGTTGAGATGAGAAGAGGTGTGACACAATTATACCTTTAACGTCCCACATTTTTATTTATATCTAGAAGTTGATTTGTCTGTCATGTTATTTGTAGCGTCTTTCATCACAAAGTGTTGTAATATCTCCGGTTTGAGAACTGTTTTAGGAAAGCAGAAGTGTTTGCAGGTCCTATGCGCCTCGGAACTCGTTTCAGGTAGCCACTCGTGACCCGTTTTCACGAGTCATTTTCACTTCAACCAACAGTTCCAATAGAAACGACTCGATGTGAGAGAACAGAGAAAAAAGGTGCTTTTATTCTTCTTTATTTGTCAGATTCTGTAAACGTTAACACACTTTTGTTCCAAAGCATTTTAAGTCAAATAATCTGCTGCTGAGTAGTGTTTGGTTTGAGCAGTTTAAATGTATTAAAGATGATAATGGTCTTGGCCATTTTTGCAACAGTTTGTTGAGCTGCACTCGTATCTCGTCGGGTTCAGATCGAGAACCAAAATTATAATTCGGTGAGATAAAGTTCACCTAAACTCGTCATGTTTATCCAAAATAAATTCTGCGGTGATTAGTTTACATACGTTGCAATATGGCGTCATTATCGCAGGCTCACAAAACAGTTCCTTTTGCAAACAGAAGCCAAGTGAAAACTCATCAAAGTGGGCTCCGTGGAAGTGGCTGTACCTGGTGAGTCATAGCAACAGGGAGTTTGACTCTCTCTCTCTCTCTCTCGTCGCTGGCGGGGGAAACTCATCCCCAGCTACTGCTGAAGTAGAGTTGAATGCAGCGGATGAAAGCGGATCAGCATGCGGCCGTGTGTGTGTGTGTGTGTGTGTGTGTGGCAGCGATTCTACGTGCTGGGCTAATTACTGGAGGTAATTTAACAAAACCTTTAGCCGCTCTGCCTGGCCGGTCCAGATAACTCTGTGTGGTGCTGGTGGGGGAGGTCTGGCAGGGGGGGTGAGCGGAGGGCTTTAACGCTATAAAACAAAGGCATCTGCTGGGGAATGTCATTAACACGCAGCCTCTGAAGAAGACCATGGGAAAAGACACTACCTTTGGGGAACATCTTAGGCAAAAAAAAAAGCCACATGCTCAAAGAATTTAAAATGATGGATAATTGAATTTTCCAAGTGTTTTTGCCCCCCACACACACACATACACACACATAATTTCCACGAAATTAAGTGGATGTGTGTGTTGCAGGAGATAAATTGTGTTTTTTGTTGTTGTGTTTTTTAGGGCACACCTTTTTTGTCTAAATTGGGAAGCGAAGCTCCTGGCTCGTCAGGTTGGAAATGAGGTTGAACACCAGACACAATAAGCGCTCTGACAAATACTCAGTGGGATCAATTACGAAATGAGTTGAAATCCAAAATAATCCCAATGTCACATCCCACATCAGTCTTGACAGCAAAGACGGTCTTCCTATTCCGAATGTCCCGAGAGGCGAGCACGTAAACAAGCGAGACCCTAAGAGCACCCTGCAGCTGCCGCAGTGGAAATTGGACTTGGCAGACGAGACTTGCGACAGCCCTTAGCTGTGAAATTAAAAGCTGCCATTCTTCTTTCATTCTTTTTATTTATTTTTCAAACACATAGACTACAGATGTGTTCAGGTTATCACGGGCAACCCTCATTTCTCCAATTGTAAACACGCTGGATGAGAAATACATTTTGCCCCGAGGCAAAAACAGGCCCGTGGACCGGAGCAAACCGAGCCCGGTTGGTTCGCTTCTGGCGAGGCCAGAATAATTGTTTCATCTTTCTTTGTACCAAGAGATGGAGGAACGAAATTAGCCAAGTGTGATATTGCACCACCATTAATGCTGTACTATAATAGTTGGCGGTAGTTTTATTCACATTCCTCAGCAGTCCATTTAAGCTCCGTGTAATGAAGTTCTTGCACCATGATTTTGAGAATGGAAAGAAATGATCCTTTTGCTGAGTGTCTTTTCTAGTTATTTCATCATCACTCATTTATCACAGCAGGCTGTAAGTGATATTAATGTTTTATCGGCCTGAATAAGACCATGGTGGCTTTTGCTGTCGTAAAATTGAATCTTCAATGTACTATTTGCATTATTTGATCTATATAGTAGCTTGCATTGTTGGATTCAATGGAAACCTATGCATGTGATAAGTAAGACACATGCCAGTGTGCACACACACATTCATGCAATGTTCTCTATCCTTGTGTTAATAATAATAATAATAATAATAATAATAATAATAATACTTCAATTTTATATAGCGCTTTTCTAAGTACTCAAAGACGCTTAAAAGACATGTTGATTGACTGTTTTCTTTATTCTGACACATTAAACCTAAACAACTTTTGTTTTGGTGCATTAACAGTAAAACAAGTTTCTCTCCTGAATTCCTGACGGCCCCAGTGGTCAAAACCACAGACTGTATATAAGAAGTAGACGTAATCATTGTGATGTCACCCATTGATTTGTGTACTGGCGTTATGCAGCTTCGATTTCGCAAATTTTGCTGTCGCCATCTTTGATTACGGCCGTCGCCATCTTGACTTTTTGCAACCGGTGAATGGAAGTGAGTGACCATATTTGGAAAGCGGAGGAGTGGCGTAGAGACGCCGTATATGGCTCTGGTAGCGGCAGCAACCTGTCAATCACAGTAAGCCCCGCCATAAAGCACACCCTGCTTTATGGTATATTTCAAATCAAATTCACAACTGATGGCGCTGCCTGCATGACAGAAAAAAACTTGGGGGTCGTGAGGAGAATTGAGTGCTGCTCAATTTTCTGTAAGGCACAATGTTTTTCAGTTTTTACCTACTGATGAGGTAATCACAAGAAAAGTTAATTTTGTATCTATGAATCCTTTTGAATTGTACTTTTTGTTTAATTTATTTTTAATGTGTGGAAAAGCTGCTCCTCAAGACAGTGACTTGTTCCACAGTAAAGTGTTTGTCATAGATTCAGTGAGTGTGTATTCTCAGTTAAAGTTAGGTCATTTGAGTCTTTTTGAAACTATTTCTTAGTTGTTGGACTTTTTTGTTTGTGCATGAAAGCTGTTGAGTCTGTTTAAAAATGGCTGAAGATTCTGAATTGTTATGTATGTTGTAATACCTCGTGTCCTGAAGATGCACTTTTTGGTTTTTAATTCAAATGCAGCTAATTGAGTGTAAAAGGGAATAGTTCCCTCTCTAGCATCGCCACCAGCTGCTCGTTTTGGTTTATCATTAAACTTGTTTTTGTGTTGGCATACATATCCTGTACTATCTCAGGTTCAAACTGCACCATCTTTTCATTAAATTAATTTGAGAAGTTGAGTGTTCCTCGATTTGGGTCGTGGCTTGTCATTCAGGTGTGATGGTGGGTTCCGGAGCCAGACCAGTTGAGAACCAATTCTCTAAATGGACCATAATTTACAAAATGAACATCATGCTTTATTGAAGAAGACTTGAAACTAGAGATTGAGACCATAAACTCATGTTTACTGAGGGAATAAATCAAGTGATAAGTAGAGTCATTTTCTCTAGTTCTTTCTCCACAACTAACTTATTTTTGCAACCGGATGAGTCGCCCCCTGCTGGTCAGTAGAGAGACTGCACGTTTTAAAACACTTCCTCATTGGCTTCACTCTTAATGTGAAGGCATTTAGGGAGTTTGTGGGAGGAGGGGTGTTTTTAAATCGAATTCCAAATGCCCATGGTCCACAACCGTGGGAAGTACGACCCACAGCCGGGGGAAGCAACGCGTGATAGTTCCGTGCAAAAATGTGTTTGTTTCCGTGCATGCCATACCGTTTTCCAACAGCATGCGCCACTATTGGCCATTAAGAACCGGAGGTTGCCGTCAACAGAAATAAACACAGGTGTCGCCTGTCAACCAGGGACTGAAGGGTGTGGTTCAGGTGAAAACTCCTTAAATTATAATCTCTGTTTCGTTCTCTTTCGCTGCTGCTGCTGCTGATGAGCAGTAATGGCAGATCGAAACAGTTTGACGTCAGTCTGTTAGCAGTTGTTTCATCGTCTATTGTCACAGCTCTTTTTTTCCGGCCACTACCAGATTACTCATTTAAACATGAGCAGAGATCAGAAAAACCAACCGGTATGGCGCTTCACACACACCTGATATAAAGAACGTTAATACTCTCAGGCGGACCGACGAGCTTCATCAGTGGACTATTGGCTCAATTCCCATTGTTTTCCTCTTTGTGTCACACTATTGAGACCTTTTAGTTCATTCAAACGGTTCATGTAAGACACGGATCAAATTCAGATGAGAGGAGTGTCTGTTGCCGCATTCATGAAGGTCACAGTCAAATTATATCTATACCTTCATGCTGTTTAATTGAGCAGAAGTAAGATGATTTGTAGCTTCTCTCTTACAGCAGTGGTGTTGTTGGTTCTAGTGTTTCTCATAGAAACTGTCCCTCACTTTTCTGGAGCAACCTGTCATTACTGTTATCATCATTATGTATTTATTTTTCTTACTGTGAACAGGAGATAAATATATCAGTGTGCAACGACGAGAGGCTGCCAATCTTGTCGTAATGGTCTTGTTTGTTTATGCCAATTAATATTATATTTTTGTCTTTTAGAATTGATGTTGATGTTTTAATGCTACGAGTAACATATGCAAGGAAGCAACATAGGAAAGAAGAAGAGGGTGAAATTAAATATTTCTGAATTTCTTTAACGCAAAACATCAAATAGATGCAGCTCTGTGTTTCTTTGATTAGGTGTTTCCAAGTTGTCTGAGTCGTCATGTCATGTGCTGTACAGATTGTCAGGCCCTTTGGGAAAAACCTGTCCTAATTTTGGCCTCTTAAAATAAACCTTGACATGAGAGAGAGACGGATAATCAAGGAGGGAGATGGAGAGGATGAAAAGCAAAGCGGTGACCCTCGTCTTTGTTTGCTCACATTAATCACGCTCATTTCTCAAAGTCTATTGTCGGAGGTGCTCTGCTATCCAAACATGCGTTTGGGTATTTGTTATGTTCTGTTGCTTGTTGATGCTGCTGCTGGTTTGACTGCAGTTTCCAGCAGCAGGCGAGCACATTTGTCTGCATCTGAACTTATACCCCCTGTCAGTTTTTTTTCATTTATTGGGGGTGGTGTCTGTAATGCTGCATGCGTGTGAGTGCAGGATCAACACAACGAAGAAAATTGCTGCAAGGTCAGAGGCATGCATGCAAACCCAACCTCCCTAATAACCTTCTTTGTCCACAGATACATGAACATAGTGAGTTCTCAGCTGCATAACTATA
The DNA here is from genome assembly GCA_038501785.1 of Myoxocephalus aenaeus. Taxonomy (NCBI): domain Eukaryota; kingdom Metazoa; phylum Chordata; class Actinopteri; order Perciformes; family Cottidae; genus Myoxocephalus; species Myoxocephalus aenaeus. Next base: position 2,613,393 of record JBAMJR010000015.1, read on the forward strand.
CACACATTCACACAGGCAGCCATATTGAAATCACACATACAGATCCTAAGCCCCTTTCAGACGTGACATTTGTAATTTTTGCTGGCTTCATTATCTGTTAAAGAAATTGGCTTTTGGGGGGTTTCAAACATGTATTCTTCACATCCTTTTCAGCGTTTTGCGAAAAATGACATTTACGACAGAATGGCTTGCCCCTTTACAAGTCTAACCATCCATGATAAATGCTCTCATCCATTTAGTCTCTTATCTGACGGAATATAAAATTCGGCTCACTTGTATTGGTCTTACAACGTCCAAGCAGACTTGGAAATCTAACGGCACCATAAATTACATTTATATCTCCACAATTACAAAAAAAAAACGTTTTGCAGCATTTTAGTTTAAGTATACATTTATACATGTGTTTCTTCTTTGTTACTGCAACCTACAGTTACCCATAACACCCCTCTCTGTTGAGACACACAGAGACACTTACATCATCTGAGAACCATAATTACAGCCTTAGAAAGCACAGGAAGTGTTATGGAAATGTAAAAAAATGTGTCCGACCAAGTGAGATTGCAGTCGTGGCTTTTACAGAAAATTTATTTTGGGGCTTATTCATACATGAGGCGGACATTACCAGCGCATTTACTGAGTGAAAAGCACATCTGAAAAGGGCTTTGAACCACGAACACACTTGCAGTGCAAATAACGGAGAATAAAATGCCCTTTTCCGTCAGATTGTATCTGAACACAGCCACCTGCACAGTGAAAACATAGGTGCTATAAACACACATCTGTAGCAGCATAAACAAATACAGAATCCCCCCTCTGTTACAACATCATCATCTTCTCTGAATATACACACATAGGCATCCAGGTCTTTGTGCCACTTCCCTAGCTACCTGTGTGACAGCCTGTGTATCCTGCCGCTATGAAAGGTAAGCCTCAGAGAGACGGAGCAGAGAATAATTGTGTAAAATGGGTCAGAGCCTGAATATCATTACTGCCGTGTGTGTGTGTGTGTGTGTGTGTGTGTGTGTTAGTGCAAAAAGGGGGAAAGTGTGTGCGTGTATACAGTTGCATGTGAGTGTGAAAACTGTGTGTTGCATGTGAGGAATTGATGTGTCACACTCCTGCGGCAATGCCACTTGGGCCGTTAAGCTCAACTCTCCAGAGTATAAAGACCGGCGTGGGAAGGGATTGAACTTGGAGGTGTGAGTGGGGCAGTGTCAGGAGTGTGTGAAACCATGCCATGGCCCAGTTTCCTGTCCGGCTCAGGACAGAGAGAGAAAGATTGTGAGAAAGAAATGGGAAATGGGAAGCTATCTGTATGCGGTCGAGGTGGTACAGTTCGCGTTCTTCATATCCATATCCTTCGTCGAGGAAACCCTTGAATATTGTACGAGGCCGAGCGACAGCAGATCCGGCCAGTGTTTACAGGTGGGAAACTCATCCCCACATATGGATGAGTTACTGATAAACAGCAGGTATTGAGTCAGTTGTGTGAGGCAGCCTGCAGCAACAAGAGTGTGCCGCCGACACAAATCTCCGCTCCCAAGGCCGCCACTTGGTATCCAGTCGCGGCCTCGCACTGCACACAGCCGGCATTGTCATGAATTTGTGCACAGCGGGCGACTTTGGAAAGGGGAAGGGGAGGGATCCAATTTGTGCCCACAGATCAGTCTTTGTATCTCAAGTTATTTCGTTTTGTGGTTGCTGTACATGCTGCTGACACAAACAAGAACAGCAACAGCAAAGCCTCTGTTATCCATTGTATTTGAAAGCGGCGTGTGTTCCCAAGATCCGGTAGATTTGTGATGTGTAATTTTTTTTTCTGTTTCTTTTTTTCTTTTTCCGCAGTCCGTTCCAAAGCCCATCGCCCTAGAGCCTTGCTTCGGCAACAAAGCCGCCGTGCTCTCTATCTTCGTGCGGTTACCCAGAGGCACCGGCGGCATCCCTCCTCCAGGACAATCTGGTAAGACGAAGCCGCTGGAATCTGTCGCTTGTTTTCATTCCTCCTGCCTTCCGCCTTTGTTTGATTGCTGCTCACCTTTTTCCACCACCTCTCCTTGAGCCACTTTCCTTCCTCTGTTTTATGAAGCTCTTTTATGCTCTTCTACTTTCGCTCTCTTTTCTTATTTCTTTCATATTACCCTTCCTTCAGATTGCCACACCATGTCCGCAATAAGGTGATTAAAGTGAGTACATTGAGTACATCTGCAGATCACGGCTGTCCACACGAGAGATTTCAGGTTGTTTTGCGAAAAGTTCTGACTGAGCACACACGGAAACACCCGAACCGCAGCAAAGATAAACCTTTTATTCCTCCTGAACAACAACAGAATGTGCCACATCCTGGATTCTCTCCTGACTCTCAGATAAATGTGTCTTCCTCCAGTTAAAGGTGCAACGTGTAATACCCAGACATGAAAATCCCTCACCTTTCGGCGAAATTCGCCGTTTTGAAACCAAAATAGGTGACCTACGTGAATCGTGTAGATTCGATGAGAATTTTTTTTTTTGGGGCGGGGTATTTCTATTCAGTGTGCCAGAAGGGAGCGCGAGATTCAGTGAACTGCGATTCTGTGAATTGCGAACAGGGGCACGTGCCAGAAGGGAGCGCGAGTGAACACATTGAACACAGCAGGAGAGAACGCAACGTTAGCCAGCTAGCTAAAGCTCCGGTGGAAAATTATTAGCTAACGCTACCGTTTTTGAGGAGGTAGATTTTGAGGTGAGGGGACTGACAAGGCAGAAGGTAAAGTGGTCCACCGTTCTATCAATAAGCAGACCTGCCAACCTGTACGCAATTTGCGTAGCGGATACGCATTTTGACGTCAAAGTACGCTGGTAAAAATTAATCTAAAATTAATTTTAGACTAATTGACCAACACACATTATATGCAATGCAATATAATGCATGACGAGTATTTAATGACTTGTCCCCTATTAGTCGTCGTCAATTCCCAAAAAATATCAAGGTTGGTAGGTCTGAATAAGGCTAAACTAGAAGTTAACACTAATACAAACATTATTTTTGCAGAATGAGTGTGTTAGGGGAGAAGGATGCAGCCATTGTTAAACAGCTGGATTGAAATGCAGCTGGAACTGGTCGTGGCTAAAACTGGAAGGCAAGGTCTCAATAAAAGGGCAAGAGGTGTCCTTTCATCTAGGAGATGTATTCTCCAAAATCAACAGGCAGGGATTCACCAGATGCATTCTCTGCATCAAAGATATAAATTATGCTAACAAAGGCAGCCATGCTCTCCCTTACCACATTGTGCCTCATATACTGTAAATGTTAGACCCAGTGACAGGCTGGCATGAAATGGCTTGCATAATACTTAGTAAGGAGGCCATAATCATTTTTAAATATAAATCAAAGTGCGGCTTATAAGTGCCACACTCTTTACCAGGTAAACAGTCATTTCTGTGTTGCCGCAGCACCCCATCGATCAAATAGCTGCGCTTGTGAAGTCATCCGGTAACAGAAACATAAATACATACACACACCTGTATGGTGTCATCATTAACAACGACGGATCCCAGCGAGACTTGGAGATGACAGAAAGTTGGCTTGGCGCCCGTACTTGTGAGCAGGAGCGTTGTCATTGGTTTGTGAGCTATTCAGAAAAGTATCAACTTGAGAGGCCAAGACATTAACCCAAAAAGATGTGGCCAGGTTAGTCATGGCTGGTCTATATACCGGACAAGGTGGCCCACTGGGTACCAGACCTCTTTGGCAACTTGTTTAATTGCATTTATGAGATTTGCAACATTATAATACTAATAATCTAGGATCCACCAATCAAGGTGGATCCTAGATTATTACTTCATGTTGTGGTCCTTTTTTGCTGAAGGTCTCTGTGTCAGAATCTTGTCCTCAGACATTTGTTATGGAGAGTGCTGCAGGATGACGTATTTTTTGGAGACTAACCCGGAAGTTGGCATCACACTGGTTCCCTCTACAAAAAGCCAATTGGATTTTGGGATTATTGCAGCACATAAGCAAACACAAGTTTGATACTGATGCGTTTTGTTCAGTCAGATAATCTTCACACATAAACACCACTGAGTGTTCGGAGTCGTGGATGCATTTACCTGAAGGTAAAAGCTCATGTTGGGCTAGTAAAGCTAGAAGCCAACTGCGCCATGGTACACTTGAGCGCAAGTATCCACCACGAGGCTGCAAAGGCGGACGAGTCGGCACGATGAAGTCTACTAGTCTCATTTTCAGACACTTTTTTCAGACACGCGTAAAAGTCCAATATCACAAATGGTGTATTTACTGGTGTAATTTATGTCGTAGAACCAATGTTAAAGCCTTTTAAACTGTGTTAACCGCTGACCTTATTTCAGCCATCTACCCCAAAAACCTGCCGACGTTGAGACGAGGTAACCAGAGGGGAAGAACTGCTGACTGATTTTCGGGTGTTAGGATTCTCTCTTTTACAACTCTATTGTTCTCACGTCGTGCATATTCCTGGAGAAAGTTCCTTTAAATCAAATTACCTTCAACTAACTGACACACTTAAAACCTGGGGTAGGGAGTACCGGTTGGTGTGTGGGTCTGTATAATGAAGGCTCCCCCTACAGTACAGTCTGCTGTTTGCACTATGAAAACCTGGAGGCTGTGTGGTTCAGTTGTAGAGGTCAGAGGGGGCCTGAACTCCAATTTTCGTCCCGGGGCCACCTGATTAATTCAGCTGTGCATATAGTAGGGACGTGGTCTCACATATAATATCTAAGAATAAATATTTGAAGTTTCTGTCGGTGTCTACACTGCATAGTACATTAATTTCAGAGAAATGTCTCTCTGCATCGCTGTTTGACACACAGATGATTCATAAAACCAAACGGAATGAGTCTCTTCCAGTGCAAACTTTTATTTGTATACCCTTCTTCCAGACAGTGAAATCCTCTTGCATGAAGTGAGGGAGAAAAGAATAACACTGGCGATCCTCTGCGACAGAAGAGAAGCATCGGGGATTATGGAATATGTGTTGGGAGACACTGACAAAAATCGTAAAACGGAGGCCACCAATCACGTTGACCGTGGGCTCATCTGTTTACAGTAATTATTTCACGGTTGCACCATTGATGTGACAAGGACGTATTGACTTTTAAGAGGCCGCGGCGCTCTCCCCTCTTCCTCTCTTTCCCTCATTCTGTCCTCTCGGTCCTTGGTGGTGAAATGAAGGCTGCCGCCTGTTTGTCGCCCTCGTTGTCATCCTTCTCCCTCGGCGTGTTGTCGTCTCTCTGCTTGGAAGCATTCTGCAACTTTTCTCTGTCCCATTTTTTACTTTTCTCCCTTTCCCCTCTCATCTGTGAGCTCTGGGTTTAAAGTGCCCCCCCCCCCCCCCCCCCCCCACCCTCATCTTTCTCTCTCCTTCTTTCTGATAGCACTGAGAGTTAAGCTCGTTTCTTCCTTTCATCCTCTGCGTGTCACTTGGTCTCTTTACATTCCCATCCGTCCTTCATCTGTTTCCCTTATCTTTCTTTCCGAGACAGTCTGGTAGGACCCAGAACTGAGCACTTCACTTGCCTTTCCTCACAAGTTGTCTTTTCTTGCTTTCTGTCTTCTTCAAGGACTCGAACAAGAACTCAACTTGATTCCTTTTCTCCCACTTCTGTGTTTTACAGCCTCTATCCTCTCACAGTCGCAGTCCCCAGACCATCGGCGTGCCCCAGGCCCTTATTAATTACCACATAGTCCTTTTGTCATAACAAAACCGCCTCGGCTCTCGGTGGAGCTTCCCCTCGGGCGGCGTTTGTTGAGACGGTGTTAGTCGTGTTCCTACCATCTCCCCGTGCCCGCGAGGGGTCCCCCTGTTATAATGCTTTTAACTCGCTTCCCATCTGGCCGCGTTCGTTTCGAATCCTCCAGGCTGCCGACTGTCGTCAGCGTCGGGACCTCACAGCACATCTGTTTACACTTAAGCTTCTTCCAAAATGGCCGCCCTCCTGGTTTTCCAAAACAGCCAAGAGGAGGTCAGCAGTCTGTAGATTGCCTGTGATTTGTATCCGGGCCCCCTGTTTTGAGTGCTTTTTAACATCCTGCACCCGCTTTTAGATCGAGGCACAAGCTAATGGTTGCAGCCTGTTTCATCGAAGACTGTCTGGACGCAATTCCCACCACAGCTCCTCCCCTGGGAATTTATATTTCGCCGTTGGCCACGTGTGTTTGATCGAGGGAAATGCATCCATCACTGCAGATAAACAGAGTTTATTGGAATTTCATGGCTCAGAGAGCATTAATACATGCTAATGAAGTGTGCTATAACTAAATGATTGGCTGCACCTGTGTTTTTGTGTGTGGGTGTGTGGGGCTGGCTGGCTGTGTACCAATTTTACACATCTTAAATAGACTTTCTGTACATAGTGTTTATAGTGGGATATTGACTAAATTATGTAAATATGAATACAGACAAAGTCATGCAAAATAATTTGTTTGTGCTGTTGATGGACATTATTGACCCACAATGCCTTGTAAAAAAGGAAGTGGAGGAGGTGCAAGGCAAGTTTATTTGTACAGCGAACACAAAGGGACAATGTAAAAATAAATAATAGACAAGAAGAACTTTTTCAGTGGAGTGATTCGTTAACCCCACATTTAATGTAATAACTGATTCTTGATTTAATTTGATTGGTTTAAAAATCTTTTCATGTTCATCAACCATAAACGTATCCATGTATATTTTTACAGGATAGCGACTCTGTTATGTCGTGAGTCTGACATTTTACAGTCTAGAAATAAACCTTTCAGTGTTCTCTGGCTGGCAGAAACTCTGTATCATCATTTCATCTTCAATGAGCTAATGTTGACGGGTAGTCGGGCTCTAATTTCAATGAAATACAAGTGTATTAGAGAAATGGATCAATAAGACACGGGAGAGCTCTAAAGGAAAGTTTGATTGCTCCTAAAGTTGAACATGCACCATCAAAGTTGTGGGAAAACTAAAATATGTTTAGTATAAAGAGAAGATTTAGCTTTATTTTTCAACTTTAACTTCACAGTTTGATTGACATATTTTTCTTTACTATACAACTGTTTGGTTCATTAATTTCTCGTCTACATGCTGCACAGAATTATTATAACAATTTGTATCTTTAGTAAATACTGTATACTCTTATTCTTACACATAAATGTTCATGTAATAATAATAATAATCACCTAATTGTAATATTTCTGTGTGCCCGTGCAGGTCTGGCGGTGGCCAGCGCGCTGGTGGACGTGTCTCAGCAGATGTGTGCGGGCTACAAGGAGAAGTCCGGAGGCCTGAGGAACCGCAAACAGCAGCCCACCGCACAGCCATCCACCTGTATCTGACCGCGCCCAACTGTCCTCCTCTACCACCCCCGCCACCCGATGCTCTCCCATCAGCCCCCACCGCTTTGGCCCCCTCCCTCACAGACTCCCGCCCAGCTCCGCAACGGCAGGCAGAGGTGCATGCTGGGGGCGCAGGACTGGAAGATTTTGGGCGAGGGGCCGAGCCGTTGGGCGAACTGGAGCCTCAGCAGGGCTTCCCCTCCCTCTCCTCCTACGGGAACTATGGGTCCCCACGAACTGAATGACAGGAACTGGACACAAATAGGGAGGGAGGGACGGAGCGGGTGCTGACTTCACCCTTTCCCCTCGAAAAGAAAAAAACATTTTACATTTGTCGACACCGCCTCGTTAGAGTCGAGGCGGCCGCGGCTTGCTGCTAGAAGAGAATCCTCGTCTCGTAGTTTTTGAAAAGAGACTTTGCAACCCTCTACGCTATCGTTTAACTTAAGTTATTGTCGGGGGGGTGGGGGGGTATTGTTGTTGTTGTTGTTTTTTTTTTAATATTGTTTTATTTTGAAGGCAGGAACAAAACTGGACACGTTCAGCTGCTCATGCACGCAGACAGACAGACAGACGTACACACAGACACACACACACACACAGACAAAACACACACTTCCAAAAAGCAACTTTCCAAGCCCTTGTACCCATTAGCTGCCCATTGTCGCCTGCTGTCATGTTCACAGCTCAGCGCTGCGGGCCTCACCGGAGTCCTATACAGTTTGGCCTCCGAGCAAGCCAACGGCGTGTCCAACCCTCCTTTAACGAGGATCCACTGTAGGAGGCCAGCCGAGCAGCCGATGCCCGTCTAAAGAGTCTGTGACACTTCTAATCGGCCTCTGTGTCTTCTGCCACTCTCTTCTCTGTGGCCTGTCTGGAGCTTTGTCTCCCCTCCCCACCTCCCCTTTGTCTCATTCGCTGGCCATCTGGCCACAGAGCCAACCACCTTTCCAGCCTCTCTGGCAGCGCGGCCCGAGTACAAAACAAGACCACAGCTACATCTCATCCACACTGGCTGGCCGGCCGGCCGGCTCGTAAGCCAGGCGCCGATTGAAACCGTTCCAGCTAATTTACGCCTCAAGTCGAAACGCGAGCCAGTGGCTCTGCACACACAGGTGCGCTGGCATTGGCTCTCACACGAACGGCAACACTCTGGTGTTTAACGACTGTCCCTTTGGCAGCGCCGCGACTCGGGCCCAGTTAAAAAAAAGGCTTCCTATAGATCGCCTGATTGACTGAAGTGATTAGGCGGATCTGCGTGAGGGGAGCCGGGGCGACGGTTCAGCATCCTCTGTGATCGGTGCCCAAATCCATAGCCTCTAATTGCTGCTCCCGTGTTTCCAAGTGCGACGCTTGCCACCCCGCCAGCGCCAGAAATCCTGTAGCTCCCCCCCCTGCCGTTCGATGGCGACTGTTCCGTATCCCTGAGCTATCTACAGCCGCCCAATTAGCCGCTGCCACAGTGACGCTTGTGTTCACGCTGAAGCCGATACAGTGAAGCTTTCGATGCCAACGTATAAACTGTACCAGCTCTGAACATGAAGCGCTTGAGAAGAAAAAAAAATGTGCGTAGCGAGAAGCCACGATGCACGTGTTGCCGCTGGTTTCCTCATTTGAACCTTTTGTTGAATGGGACTTGTGAATTGGCCACATCTCATGGAAGATCTTGAGTACAGATTTGAAAGAAGAAGAAGAAAAAAAGGGACGAGACAGAAGAGCATTAATCGCTTTTTTTCTTAAAATTGCCTGTCGAAATTATCTTGTTGCCTGGTCTCTTGTGCTTACTCCGATTTTGTGTGTTACGTTGCTCTCAGCCGGTCCTTTTTCTATTTCCCCTTTCCTTTTCGTATTTCTGCTCTACCTGTTATCTGAAATCACTGGTCCATTTTTTTTTTTTTAAAGAAACATGACTGGGAAGAGATAAATGAGGGAAAACACAGAATGGTAAACACAGAATGAAAAACACGAGGCGAACACAAAAGAGACACACAAATGAAAAACTCAGGCTGCTATTTTTAAATTTTGTAAAAGGCATCACGGCGTCAGATCCGTCTTTTTGGCCTTTTCTCTTTCAGCACTGAATATCAGAGCAGGCTTGAATTTGTCCGTAACGGTCATCGTTGCAAAAACATACGTTTCATAATATAACATCTGCAGGTCTTTGACTGAAGGCAGGGGCGTACACCGATATAGAAAATATGTTTTCCTCCCAAAGTTATTAGCTTTCCCGCCCACGTCGACGTACAGTAATAGAACATTGTAATAACTCCCTTTATGGCCTAAAGAATGCGTCACATTTAGTTCCAGGCTCTTGCATGTGTTCAGCATACTAGAACTGCTCACCGTCTGGTTAAAGGGCACACTTTTAGCACCGGGAAAAGGTCAGAGCAGAAAGCATGAACAAAGTTGACATTCTATAATTGTAGAGAGCTGGATGTGCTCACAATGCCACTCAGCGACCCCGTCGAGGGTTAAGGAGTCAACTCTGTTCATGCAGGAATTAAAGCACTTCACTTTTAGTCTTCATTATCAGGGTCTTTTTTTTGTGTGCTAATTTCTCCACTAGATCAACCCTCTTTTAGCCATCAGGCCCGGTTTAGGTTTTGAAGTTTGAGATGTCGCTTCTGCAGGGACTCGATAGGGGGCAATAACCATCAGTCGTCTTCTGAAAGTGAGAACATTTTATCTGAAGTTGGTCAGTTCGTCCACGTGAGGAAAAAAAAAATATATTCTCAAAAAGTCCTTCTGGGTCACACAAAGCATTTTATGAAACACTGTTTCGGTGAGGAACGGGTGTCCTCCGCGCTCTGCTCCTTCTCAGGTCTGCAGGAGTTGCTTTATCGACACCCCCAGTCTGTCTGGCAGGTTACAACCATCGTTCGGAGGTGCTATTAAATTCCACAAATCTCGTTGGGAGGGAACGTTCTGGGATGCACACGACTCTGTGGCGCGAGGACGGCATACATATTCTTGAACTCGAACAGAAGTGGTCCCACTTTTACTGACAATTTTTGACTCTGGGTCAAACGGTTTTTAGATGTTTTTTTTATTTCCCTTTTGTTTAAACCTGCTTGTCAAAGTGTGCGTGGCTCAATTTGTGGGACGCCCAGATTTAGTAAACACTTGTGTGGTGCGCCGAGCAGCTTCTAAAGCAAAAGTAAAAAATTATTCTGACTAAAACAATTGACCCTGAGAGAGGCAAGCAAACATGACCTGCAAAGTCACATGACGGGTTTCTGTAACCTGTCATGCCTGAAGTGTACGTGCACTACGTCGCCGTCCTCTGCATCATCAGCAGTCCGCACACTTTAACAGGAGCAGCTCTGAGATCAGACAGCATCTCGTATATATTGAATTTTCTATCAGTTACATTTTTTCCCATTCAAACGAACAAAAAAACCACATCATGGCATTCAATGGTAACATTATTCAGTGACACTGCACCACTTTCATTTAGTTTCACGCGATGCAGAAACCTAATTTTGCAAAGAAGCTCTTCATATACGAATCTGTTCTATTTGTACTGGAGTAATAATCTCAAAGAATGAAGATTGTTTTTTGTTTTTTTTTCCTGTCTTTTTTTTTCGGTTGTAAATGAATGTAAAATGAAATATTGCCTGTGCAGCCAGGGTAAATCTGTAAACTGGGCGCTCACTGGGGGCTGTAAGGTTTTGTCCCAGCAGCCGGCTGTCATCTGTCCCTCTGGCCCCGGGTGACAGGGCGCTTCACTGGTTAACACAGACAGCACAGTGACTGAGGGGTCGCGGAGTCGGAAGAAGAGCCGGTTTGTCTTGTGCTTGGAAGATGTAAGGAGCCCAGAGCGCCGCTAACCACAACCTTTGTATCCGCCTGATGGTTCAGACGAACAGATCCTGGGTCTGATAGCGTCTACAAAATCCATCCATGTTTTTACCTCAATGTTTTGATTAATTTAACGCATCTCGACAAATCAGATTACTTATTTTATTTACTCGTCCTGTGTGGCCAGTCTAACCCTTTCTTTAGAAAGGGAGTGATGAAAAACAAACTCTATTATGTGTAAATACTATTTGACCCAAATCTGTTGTCAGCAGCCTCGCGCTGGGTTCCTACACAGGTCTCCAAAGTCTCAAAGCATCAAAAGCGATTAGGGATAGTTAGGGGGGCGGGGTGAGGGGCTGCAGTTCCAACAGTTATTCATGACTTTTCACCCCTGCTCCTCCCACACAGGCGTTTTCATTTTTTCAGATGTGTCTACAGACACTGCTTTATTGACATCGCCTTCTCTAGTAGGGTGGGACTAAAGCAGGCCTCCATGGTTGAGCTGGACAATAACGCCTGAAATCTAAATCACGATAAATACCGTATACTGTCCAGCTTGATAGATCCAACCATAAGCCAACCTGTGACCATTTCCTCCCTCCAATCCTGACTTTTCCTGCTAAATGGACGGCTCAGCTTGTGTGGCCGTGCTGGTGACCAGATAGAAGTCCCGTAGTGTTCGGCTCTCAGCTTTATTGGACTGCTTTCAAGCTCCGTCGCAGCTGTTTAAAGAACATCGAAGGCACATTGCTACCCATTATTACATTACATTGAATGTGTATCAACCAACTCAGCAAAACATTGATCCAAAGGGATCAAAAGTTAATGCGGATGCAAACCAAAAAATATCTTGCTTTGTGTCGCAACCATTTGAAATGCAATGCATGGGTCACTGAGATAGCGGAGCTTTGTTAGCAGTCGGGTTTTGTCAGCGGATCCATTCCAAACATTTGCAGGGCGTAGTAGTGGAAGCAGAGATGGCCACAGGCAGCTGTTCACTCTTACTGTGGTGTGAGCGAACAACAACAACTCCCAACGCGTGATCACATGAGGGAAAGACACGATGCCCGTATGGCTTTGAATGCTCGTGGTTGCTCACCGCTCAGTCCGGTTCATCAGAAAACAACATAACGTGCATTTGGCTGGTGTTTCCATTTCCAAAATTTTATGTAAAAATGCAATTTTTTTTCTCCTTTTTCTTCCCCCCTGAATCACAAGCTGCAACAGTCCTATCGTTCCTAACTGAGACCCCACAGAAGTGACAAATCAAAACTCTTAAGAGCACAATGCGAACCTTCCACCCTGTCCAGAGAGAGCTGGACTCACTGAGGTTAAATCTTTTGACCCATCAAACGGCAGTCCAGTTGATAAACATGAACTTAACTGTGTGCACTGCACTGATGTTGCATTACAGGACTCGTGGTTGCTAAGGTTCAGATTTTCCAGAGGATTACCCATCGCCACCATTTGGAGCTGTGAAGTGGCCCCGAGCAGCTCTAAATATCGGAGAAGGGAAACGTGTAGGAACCCTAAACGCAGTCTGCCTTTGAGCCACTTTACCCATGAAATACTCGTCAGATTTTACCATCTAACGAAATGAGCAACTCCCTCTATCTCGCCCCGCTTCCCAAGCCTCAAACTTTATCGGGTAACATTTTAACTTTACAGTGGCCTCATTTCATCTTATTAAAACTCTGTATTAACTGGTAGAAATGTACAGCAAATGCATATTTATAAAAGTGTGATTACTTACCTGAAATCCTCCTAATATTCACAAAAGAAGTAGTTATTCTTTCTCAAACACTGGCAGCATAAATATGTCAAATCTAAAATACTTTAATACACGGGTTCAAGCATCGGAATAAGGTCATTGTAAAAGCAGGCGTTGCCCTCTCCGTCTCTCTTTGTATAGTGGCATTACATATACTGAGGAAGTAGTTTGTTAATATGTATAATTTAGCAGTTGCTTTTTTTTTGTAAATAATGAGAAAGTATTGTGAATGACATTTGTTGAATGGTTTTGACAGAAAATCATTTAACGCGAACCTCTCCAGGCTTTTTTAAATGTGACTGCAGTACACGGCATATTTTGTATGTAAGACGGCAGTGTAAAGACGAACAAGCATTACTAGAAGCTGATGAAACTACATGTAAAACTTGAGGATAATAGTATACTGAACTTGTAATTACTGATGTACATAAAAGAATGACAGAACATTTTTGTCTATTATTAAATGTGAAAATCCACCCATCGCTGTTTGTCTTGATAACTACGTTTTACCTCATTTCAAACAGCTCTTCTGGTGCTTCTTTGAATCTGCTGCCTGGATTGCCAGAGGGGCGGTGCCTCATAATATGCACGGTTTCTGGTAACATGTCTTTCAAGTAAGTACACTGGAATTTGAGAGATTTTTCTTTGATGGTGCAACTGCAAAAAACAAGCCCTGCTGGCAGCTCCTCGAGGCTGCAATGTGCACTTCACAATGCGTAACGTCGGATCCAGTTCAGGGAGTCTTTAAAAGCGAATGCATAAATCCACCGAGGAGCATAAATGGTCCTCGTAAAATTTCACGTCAATCTGCTTCATTGAAAAGTTTTAATTTGACTTCACTTTGGCGTCAAAAGAGTCTTTCAGTTGTTTCCAAAATTGTATGGCTTCATCCGATAAGGAACATGAATGCTCACCGATTTTTACGACAATCTGGTTATTGCATTTTCAGATCGTTATTAGATACATAGTGATGCAGTAAAAGGTTAAGGGTAAAAAAAAAAAAACTCATTTCATCCTCTGGGGACTGTGAATATCTATAATTTATTAATATGTTTACCGCCACGAGAATCATGCAATCAGTCGATGCATTTGTGTGTTCATAACTTTGATGTTGCAGCAGGTAACGGTGAACCTAATTTGAATTACATCGTCTAATGCTGGATGGCTTAACCTATAATAATATATTTTAACATATTTGGCTACTTATGTTTTTGTATCAGCAAATTAACTGGTGACTAAAGCTTTGAAATAAATATAGTGGAGTAAAAAAGTACAATATTTCCCTGGAGTAAACATTGTGCTCAAGTTCAGTACTTGAGTAAAAATACTGTCACTGCTGCAAAGGACTGTCAATTAAAGGTCAAGAGGGCACCAAAAACAACAGGATTCATCCACTGAGCATCGTGAGTTTGAAGGAAAATTAATATTTTTAACTGATAGTGATGCTGGAGTAAAAGGTCAAGAGGTCGCACATCTTCAGAGCTGCTCCTCAGGGGGATTGTTAGATATATGACAGAGTCTCAAAGTCAATCTGCTCAGCAGGTGTCATGACTTCTCTCTCTGGATCTAAAGCGACGTTGGATTGCCATGTTGTGACACACCGCACCCGTCTGCAGCTCCCACTACGCTGAAACAAATGTTGAGAATTATTATTTGTAAATACACTTCCCCCCCAGGCCTGTTTTCAAATAATCGCTGCTATTTTAATGCTGCTGTTGGATGTTTTTCTCAAGCCCTGCAGCGAAGCGGCGGCAGGAGAGGCTGAGTGTCGGTGAGCGGTTGTGTTCTCACCAGCAATTATTCATCTCCAGTCATCCTGCATCGCTCTTCCTTTCTTTCTCTCCCTTTAATCTCCCACCTCTCCCTCCCTACCTCCTTCTCTCCCTCGCTCCCTGTCTCTTTTTGTTTCTCTCTCCTCCTCCCTTCACTCCTGATCTTCTTCTTCTTCTCTCTCTTAGCTCTCCTTTCTTCTCCTCTTCCCCCCTCCTCTCTTATTCTCGCACTTTGTCTGACACCTTTTTTCTCTTCCTTCCCTCCCTCTTGCCTCCTATGTTCTTGGCTCCTTTCTCCTCTCCTCATCTCATACTCACCCCATCCTTCTGTTTTTTTTTTCCATCACTTCCATCTCTGTCTCACCTCTCTCTTCCTTATTATTTCCTCAGTCTTTTCCTTACCCTCTCTGTTTCCTTTTCTACATCCACCTTTCACCCCTTCTTCCCCATTTTTCATCCATACCTCCATTCCTCACCTAGCTTTTTTCCCTTCCTTCCTTCCTTCCTTACTTCTTCTCTCTCTCTCTTTCACAAGGTACTTTTAACTATTCTAACGCGCCTCCTGGATTTCTTTCCTTACCCACATTAGATGTGAGTGCAGGTGAGGAAGAGACACGGAGTCGAGGCAACAGGCATTTAACAAAATGAGACATCTCTTATGAGCCGTCATTTTAAAGAGACATCAATTAAACATGACGTGTGGCGCAGCTGCATCATCTGTCCATTGTTTATGATGTTCACAACAACAATATATTTTAATTCAATTCATAATGTGGCGATAATGTGCATATGGCATGCATTTATGCATGCCATAACAAACACACGCATTACGGCCTTTATATATTTGAAGCACTACAAATGTTTGTGTGAAGTGAGTGACACATTATGTATGTATATATATATGTATATGTATATGTGTGTATATGTATATATATGTGTATATATATATATGTGTGTATATGTGTGTATATATATATGTGTGTGTATATATATATATATATGTGTGTGTATATATATATATATATGTATATATGTGTATATATAAGATAGTATTGTTATTGATATAGTAATTTTGACGACAGCAGCTGTTTGCATGTGTAAACATCATGTCAGGATTATAGCGGTTAACTTGGGTAAAGCCAACACACAATGACAAAAACAAAAGAAACGTCGAGGTGAAATGTCATTAAGAAGATTTCCGGGTCAAGCAAGGAGAGAGGAGAGAGCAAGGAAGCATCAGCATCTTTTTTCTTTCTTTCCCTTAATTGTCCTTTTTTCCTATTTGTATAGTTCTCTTCTTTCATCCTTCCTTTTCTTGTCTCTCCAGCTCCCTTTTTTTCTTATTCTCTCACCAACTGTCTCTTTTCCCATTACTGATTCCTAAAGCTTTTCTCGCCGTTCTTTTCTCAACTATCTCTTCTTCCTCTTCTTCTGTCCTCTTTTCCATGCCTCCCACGTTCCCAAATGCACTTCTTTCTTCTTCTTTGTTTGCCATTCTTCGCCATTTTCTTCTCCTTCATGTCTTTATCTGGCACCTTCTTCTCCTCTCTCTTTCTCCACTAACTTGTTTCCTCTCCCCTCCCCGCCTCAGGAACTCCTATACGGTGTAAACAGATGATTAGGTGCTGCCCTTTGATTTGAAGTCTTTGACTAAATCCATCCTGATCATTTTGACAGCCTGCACTCGGCTAATAATGAGGCTCTTATTCTTTCTTTTCCCCCCCTCCTTCACATTATGGGGATGCTGTTTATGAACCCCACCCCTCCCCCAACCACCCCAGCCCCTCGAGTCTAATTCCAAGTAGGCTGAGAATGTTTGCAGACTTTACATCCGTCTACCCATTTTCATCTAGTCTTTATTGCTTTCACCAAACACTCTTAATATAATTATCTCTCCTCGGCTTCAAATCTGTCTTTTTTTTTTTTTTTTACAGAGCTGTCATGGGCGATAACGTCTGTAAGAAAATTTCCCCCGTCGTATTTCAAATTTGCTGAACAAAGGTTACACGGTGAAATGTAATTCTCAGAAATGCTGCATTTGTGTTTTCTTGTTGCAGACGTTTATTTTTCTCTCTCACGTCTTGCTGACAGCTTTAGACACATTATCACAATTAGTCGACATTTCTCCGAGGAGTTGTTTCGATCCATCCGCCCCTGCTTCATCCTGAACACTGAGCTTTCAGATTCTGACTTATGGTGATGTTTTTCCCCCCTCAGTACTTGTTCTGTTGAAGGTTTTCACTCATAATTAATCTGCAGTAAATCCATATTGCGGGAGAAATCCTGTTTCCTGATGTGCAAGAAGTACTCTAAAATAAAAACAGGTTTTTACAGACATAATGCCAGATGTCTCTGACTGCACAAACTGACTACAATAGACAATAAAACATTATTTTTCTTTGATTCATTACTTTTTGAGGAGCTAAGATGTCTAGCTTTCAAAACTCACTCTTTTAGTAGCTGCTCTGGAGCTTTCCATCACATGGCATGAGCGACAGCAGATGAAGGTTGTTCACTTATCATGGAATTGTTAATGCTCCATTTTGGAGGGATTTCTTGTCCATGTTAGCTGAATAATTTAGAAGTCTTATAGCAGTTGACACAACAATCTCATTTAGTTGCTTATTATTCTACAAACTGATCAGTTAGCTGATTTACAGTATAGTTTGTGAATAGGTGTGTGTGTGTATATCTTTAGTAAATGCAAGTGCTGGTGTTACAGTACAGCTTGTAACATTTACGTTCTGTAGATATTCAGTCGAAGCATTCTACTTGCATTTGTATTCATAATATGCAATGTGGTTTACCTTGAAAATCCAGTAACCTAATTAAAATATCACCACATTGTGAGCAGTAAATCGTTAAAAAAAAAAAAGGTTGTTTAAATGCCTTTACCACACCTGCTAAAGAGTTTTAAACACCTTTACTCTTCCTAAGATCATGATCCTTTATGATTTGATGTCTAATGTATTACGTAACATCAATGAAAAGGCCCTGGCCTTGTTTATGGTTTGATATTGGCATATAATTAAAATTCTTAACCTAATTATGTGCTTTATTGTTGTGAAAGTAAAAGTTCCCCCCAGACTGCAGCATGTAAAAATGTTCAGTTGTTTTTTTTTCTTCTCAGATTGCTGCTTTGAGAAATTAGCCCATGTGGTGCAGGAATAATGAACTAAGCGAGCTTCAGGGTGGCTGACTCTGGAAAAACACAGTGAAACTCTCCTTAAAGGACCAGCTCATCAAATTATGCCAAATTATGTCAGCATGTGTTGATCATCTGAAGCTAAAGACACTCGACACCAACTCTGAATTGTTGCTCATATGATACTAATGTTTTCCTTTGTAATAAAGACTAAGCTGTTCATGAGCCCTTGGTTTTAATTTTCCAATTTCTTTTTTTAAAGGAATCGACTGAATTGTGCAGACATGCTGCAATTCCTCAGATTAAAAGGATTGACCTCAGATTAAATATCAGTTTTGCCGTGTGTGATGACGCTTGTACCCGTGGAGGTGATTGGCCCGGTTCCTTCCTGCAGTGTCCCCATTGTGACAGATTTGTAAGGGGCTATCTTCGCAGTGTAAATTGCATAAGAGCGAAGGGCGAGAGACGTTTCAAATGCAGTTTGAAAGGTTAACAATCCATTCAGCGGCCGTGGAGATATCGGTGTCTATGTCAAGAAAACAGTCCCGCTTGCGGATTTGAGGGCGTAGGTTTTTAAGGAGTATCGCTTCAGTAGTCTTGAAGCTGCAGTTCAGTGATTTAAACATATTAACCCAGGGAAACGTACACTGGAAATTTAATTAGAGGAAAATCATAGCGGAGAACAAAATATCTTTTGAAAGGTCCCTGTAATGTGTCATATTAGGAAGGTATTGAGCGGGGGAACATGGAGCCTGTGGGACATCGATATGCCTCTGAATAGTCAACACACGTCAAGATGTTCAGCTTTGCTGTGTTTCTCACTCTCAAAGTCCCAACTTCTTCCTCCTTTGTGACGTTTGTGTGATATTGGTGTTTTTTTCCCACACCTAGAAACACCTAATACCACAGTGCAGGGGTGTCCAAACTGCGGGCCAACTGCGGCCCGCGGCCCCATCAGCTAGCCTGCTAGCTCAACAATCACATTTTTGCCGTCCGAACAAAACACGAGAAAATGCCTCATAACAGCTACGAGGTCGCTCAGCTCACAGCGCGACACAAAAACCTCTCAGACGAGACTTCATAACACAGAGCAGAAGACTAGTCAGCTAACTTAAAGCGGAGCTGAACACGGACCTTAAAGCGGAGCTGACCACGGAGCTGCAGTGGTTTTATTCCCTGAGTCTGACCTCAGGGAATAAAACCGCTGCAGCGTTGCGCTGACCAGTTTTTGAAAGAGAAGGACCTCTTCATGAGCTGAGTGACACGTTGGCAGACCTGGCCTCTAGTCGATCTTATCATAATCTCACACTGAACAAGAGCCTGCAATGCAAAGAGCAGGTACCACAACCTCACGTACACATGAACCCGTTCTGTGTGAAGCTCCGTCTCTTTGAGACACAACTACGTAACGTCAACGCTGCGATCCCCACGCTGTCTGAAATCAAAGCAGCTTTTCCAGAGGTCAACCTTTCTGCTAAAAAGGGGAAATATGTGGCCGTCATCACATCTCATGACAGAGCTCATCAGCGCTTCCAAGATCTTTCAGCATTGAGAAATAAATAAAGTTGTTCTCGACTCCCTTCCTGATGATGCAGAAGAAGTGAAGAGAGTCTGAACTAGAACTGATGGAGATGCAGTGTGATGATTCTCTGAAGAACTAGCATCAGCTTCTCTCCCTGTATACCTGACTTCTACCGGAGCTTGGAAAAGGCCAAGTTTCCTCTGATGTTATTTTTTTTAATATAATATATACATATATTATATATTTAAAAAAGAATATATATATAAGCATAATTTACCTAATTTGATTCATTTTGCGATATACCTCACCTGAGCGGCCCAGACGTTCGTATATTTTTCTGTTTGTGGCCCTCGGTGAAAAAAGTTTGGACACCCCTGCCATAGTGGCAGCTACTTGTTTGCCAGCCTGAAGTGTCTCCTGTTGTGATGTGACCTGTTGAGGTATTATTTGAGTATTTACTTCGTATCATTTATATTTTATTTGTCACCATTTCTTTAATCGGTAAGGCTGAACAGTCAGTGAGTATTCTCTGAGCTTCAGACGATGTCGCTGCTTGTTCCTCCCCGCTGGCTTCACTTCAAATGTCGTTTGAAGAACAAGAAGAAGGATAAAGGCCAAAAACAACAGACATGTGTGATAACAAGGCAAGTTAACACACACAAAAACAACCTATGCAGTTAGACTGTAACACACCGTGTGGTGTCTTGAGGCCAAGCTGCTCACATCAGTTATGGTCTTGTTTGTTAGTATAATGATGTTTTTACCTTGAACTCAATGTGGTAAGTGGTGCATGAGGCCCTAACGGGCACTGCAGAAATGCAATTATGTTTACTGCTGATATATGGCTCAAGTTTCAGGGAGCATGTTTCATTTCTTCAAATAGTTTCCTTCTCTCGCTGTCATCTAGTTAGATTTTCTTTCTCTTATCAATTAGCAAGTGTATTCTCTAATACTGTACTATATACACTTCCTTTCAGGATATGAACCAGCACACACACACTCTCAAACACTACGGTCAGTGACTGTATGAACCATAAACTGTGAATAAAGATCTTGATGTACAGTCTATGTTTTGAAACATTCACAGTTACTGAAAGTTAAAGTTGCACCTCCTCAATGTTCCTACTCTTAAGTACGTTTCCTGATGCTCCTTCACTCGGAGCAGCTGCCAATCACGGTGTTACACCCCCTTTTTACAGCTTCAAGTAACTAATAAAAAAAAAACTATAACAGGGTGATAAAAACGACTTACAATGATAGAAACCATCTGTGGGAGAAATGTATTTGACGTGCGCTTTGATTTTTTTAGTTTTTCCCAAATCCCATTCGCTTACATGCAGGGGGCGGGCCTTATGACCTATAATGCAGCCAAACACCAGCGGACAATCAAGATGTTTTGGCTCCAC
Source organism: Myoxocephalus aenaeus (assembly GCA_038501785.1). Taxonomy (NCBI): domain Eukaryota; kingdom Metazoa; phylum Chordata; class Actinopteri; order Perciformes; family Cottidae; genus Myoxocephalus; species Myoxocephalus aenaeus. Next base: position 2,634,125 of record JBAMJR010000015.1, read on the forward strand.
TTCTGGGAGTCATGTCGTCAATTTTTATATAAAAGTATGTACTGTACATACTAGATAAAAAAATATGAATTTGGTTTCCCTATAATATATAGATATGTTTTGTACACACTTTACTGGAGTAAACAAACCTTTAACAGCAGAGAAACACAAATGGCTTGATGTATTTACAATTAAATGTAGTATGGAATTAAGTTTGACATTTCTGTGAAAAAGAGAAACACCTTTCTCTTTAGTATGCATATAGTTCATTTGGTGCTTCCTCTGCACTTTTAAAACTTGATCTTTAATCGATGAAACATGGCACAGACAAGTTATTTACCCTATTTATAGATATTTAAAAGTTTCAGTTCTCGGCTTCACTCAGCTTTCTGTTGGTGGTCAGATTTTTTTGCCTTTTATCAGCATGCAGCACCAGCCATGGACTCAAAAGCTACAGTATGTGGGACAGCAGGCGGTCTGTCCCACTTAGCTGTTGACCCAAAACATGGAGACCGGCATCAATAACAGCCGCCATATGCAAAGCACAGGTGGCAAACAGGCAGCTGGAGTCTCACTTTGTCAAAGGATGACCACAAAAAGCATTGTGGGTGAGATGATGACGCAGTGATTTCAGGTGACTTTGTGGCTCACATATGGTACCTTATTGCCCCCATTTTCCAGCTGCAATGTGCAATATGTCCATAGCCTCAAGGTATACAGTAGGTGGGAATAAACACACATTGTGTTTCTGTTTGTTTACACCAGGAGTCTCATTTATTAAAGTTTCTGATGCACAAGTTTGTGCTTAGTAAATTTGTCAGAATCGGCCTTTCAGTGACTTTCTCTGACATATCAAAAGCAAAACTTTGGATCAAATCCCTTTTTATTATTACCCCAAGGTACGAATGTTATAGACATCATATGGTATACACTGTGTAGCATGTACATTATAATATAATATCTTTACAAATCACGGCGTGTGTGGGATGAAAAATATATATTTTTAACTTTATGCCAGGGGCGCTGCCTGAGGGAGGAAAACGTACTTTGGTGATGCTGAACTTGGAGGAATCTGGATGAGGGGGTCAAGAGTCACATCTTGTCAGGGGACCAGACATTTCTACAGAGGTGGAAAAGAGTCCCTCCCCTCTGCACAAGAGAACTGGTCTGAATTCACCTTCATTTACCGTGTCATTTGCCGGAAGTGACACGTGTCACATTTGGGATTCTGAGGGTGCTGACCAACAGGGAGCGGGTTGGCCCGTCACCTCACGGCGCCAGAGGACACGGCGTCGCGCCCACTGACCTGATAAATCACAGCACGAATCAAAGCAGTTGGCGTCACGTCATAAGAGGCCGACGCTTTGTGAGGTCCAGAGGAATCGCTCACACACTCATTGCCAGGAAACCGCAGAACTGCAGTTTTGCAGAGTTTTTGTATACATTTTTTATTTAAAATCTTAAATATCTGTTCACCCAAAGCCCATATTTTTAACTCACATATTGCTCATCCATCAGCCATGCAGAGCATTTTGTTTTATGTGCCCAGACATGGAGATACCTGCTTAAAAAAAAAAGGTAATCTGTCACTCGTCCTGTGGACAACAGGGACTATTTCTTCTGTAAAAATAAAAATAGAAAAGAGTCTTTAAAGGCAAGTTTGGCGCCAATTGATTCCTTACCTGAGACCACATTTAACAGTGTTCCCCTGTAACCATTAAGGAACTGTTGAATCACTACATAGGTTTTATCTTCTGGCTAGCATTGCGCTCAATTCATTATAAACATAAATACACATTTCATAGAATATGCTAAAGATTTTTTTTAAATGACGTCTGTAAAGCTAAGAGGGACACTTGTTTGTGCGATTCCCCTCAGCTCTACGGCACTAATCTGCGTCTTTTTTTAACCATTGCTTTTGTTTAACAGCAGCAAATTCACTGTTTTCATTCACTTTCAACACCCTCGTTAGTGTCTTCTCTAGCCGCAGCACGCAGCTGCTTTCGCTCTGATAAAACAAACTGCCCGACATCAAACAGCCGACACAGTTAGCGACTAGCTGGTGGACATAGTTGAGTATTTAGCTGATAAAGAGGTATTTCCCTCCGGAGTTAGTGAGGAGTAAAACAGCTAAAAGGAGGAGGGAAAACTGGTCGGGAGGCTAAATACATGCTTATGCTGCTTCATGTCTGCTAGACGTGTAAATTGTCAACTATTTACTGGCTTATTGGCCATAAATACTTTATCCGGTTTTGTTTTTCAAACAAGTTCGAAAATTGGTTATTAATACATTTAATTACTTGTATGCTTGAGACTCTATCAAGTAAAACTTCAGAAGAGTAATTTGTGTGGTTTTAGACGCTGTAGAGAAATAAAGTGAGAGACGACTCAACGCTTTGGTAGTAACATCACTAGAACAACTTCCTTAAGAAAATTTTTTATGATCTTTATTGTATTTGAATGGCAGCAGCAGTGTTGGAGAAGAATACCTCAAAACCTGGGCAAATAAACCAAAAATATCTGCAAGTCTCAGTACCACTAGAGAGAACATATTTGTGACTTGAGTGAACTGCCTCTTGTGCCAGTTGTGTGTTGAATTGTTTTTCAGATCCAGATCCTTGCAACCCTGTTAAATCTTTTTTTTTAAACTACATGGACATCAGTGAGGAATAATTAACTGTTTTTTTCACTTCCTGTAGAACTTGGCAGGCAAAATCTAAAAAGTATTGTGCTGTTATGACTATTATGAGCTTATATTGTGAGGGTTTTCTTTTTTTAAGGTCCAACTTGAACTAGAATGTGTCATTTTCATCAGGTTTGCTTATAGCTCGGTGCAACACGTTTTCTGTCTCCGTGTTAAAATTGGCATATGTTGTGTCATTTAATAATGCAGGTGAACAAATAGATGTTTCTTCAAATAACTGAATTCAACGGCAGTATTGAAGACGACACATTTCCTTGTGAAGAGCATTCTGCGCCTCAACACTTGCTCACAGACACGTCTGCCTCACAACTTAGAGTGTGCTTTTTACAGTACATATTGTCAATCCGTCCCACGTTGAGGAAAGAGTCCCAGCAAGTAGCGGGTCACCACTTTCATCTCATGAGTTTAGTTTTTTCCAGAGATGCATTCCCTCATGCATCAAAACAGTCTGTCTTCCCACCGGCAAGCGGCCTCGCGTGATTGGTCACAAACTTGTCGATAGATATCTGTTTTCTCTGCGGCAAAATCCACATACAGTTAAAAAATATAAACTTGTTTCCATCTCACCAAGAAAACACATGATTTTATCTTCTTTTTTTACATTTATGAAGAGGAACAAACTCAAATGTCTGTCAGACCCTCACACGTAGCTTACTTAATGCATGAATACTCAAAATGTAATTTATATGAAATACAATTCTTAAAGGCTAATAAGTAATGTAGGTCCTTGTTTGACTAAATAAAACCCTTTACTTTGGGAGATCTTTTTAATCTTATTTGAAAGTTAAATTAAAATTAACAACTTAATTATTTCTTAAGTTGTTAATTGATATATAATATATATATATATATATATATATATTATATATAATATATATAATAAATACATGTATATATACTATATATTTATATATATATATACTATATATATTGTGTATATATATATATATATACACACAATATATACACTATATATGTATACATAATATGTATATATATATAAATATATATATATATATATATATATAAAGTAAATATATATATATTATATGTATATACAGTATATATGGTGTGTGTGTATATATATATTCTCTTTATTTGGAAATGTACTCTTTATCCTGAAAACACAACAGTAGTTACAAAAAATATTGTGATTTGTGAGATACATATTTATGTGCTTTCTGGGTAACAAAACCATCTCTAAGAAAAATGTGACCATAAACGAAAGAGAGCGAAGCAGAATGAGCAGAGAGCTGCATGTGGACGAACGCACACGTCAATCATAAATCTCTTGTAACACTTCATCACAGTTGAACATAGTTTTCTTTTACACCAAGGAATGTTCAGGGACCAAACAAAAAAAAGAAGTTTTCCGGCACTGCATCATCAGTGTCTCTTCACTGTACACCTCCTGAACCCACGGGCCCTCTCCGCCGTAGCGTGGACGTTATTTTCATATGAGCAGAGTCTGTGTTTGTGTGTCACGGGTAACAGTTTTATTCGGGGGGCATGAAGCAAGAAATGAGGCGTGTACTTCCTGGGCAACGGCACCCTGTGTGGTCTCCTGTGTGCTCTACACAACACATCTTCTCCGGGTCATGATTCACAAAAAGATATTAAGTGTGATTTTTTTTCTTCTTTTTTTTCTTTTTTTGTGTGTGGTAGATATGGAGAGGGTCAGGACAGTCGACCCCCCCCCCCCCCTCCCCCCACACACCATCATTTGACACATATAAATGGCTGTTTCTCACACACCAACCCTCCCCCCACCCCACCAGGTTTGGCGTTTGGTCCATGGAGGCCCGGTGAGCGAGGCCTCTTATTGGTCGGCGAGCAGCAGCAGGAGCAGCCAACCGAGGCCCAGCATCAGGGACAGGCGGACGGGCTCGGCCCCGCGGTCAGACAGGCCCGGGGAGGGAAGAGTGGAGTCGCCCTCGTCGCCCCACAATCTATCGTTCTCATTTACCTAAAAGAGAACGACTTTGTGATTAGTCATCCGTTCATTTTGGTAAAAAATAATAAAACAAACTCTGTTATCTGCTACCAGTTTCCACACCAGGAAACATCTTCTCTAAATTCAACCTGAAACTTCATTGCTTACACTAAGTCACCTTGTCTTTCCTTTTCATTTACTTCCTACTGTGGACAAGCCAGATCTGATTAAAATGCAAAGCAACATTTCCTGTTTTAATTCAATTTTTTGTAGATTCATCACAGACAGTTATTAAAATGTGACAAGATGTTGGCTGAAGAGTTTTATGTTTTGTGATACGACTTGAGGCAGCTGTCCAGAGCTAATTTACTCTGGCTGGTGTCCACTCAGAGACACTTTATTTGATCCTCGACTTTCAGGTGACAAAATGTTTAACGTGTCCCTTCCCTATTCATCTCTGTACCTTAATATCATATAAATATATAATATAATCAGAGGATGATAGAGACTGTTAAAACAATCAAGTTTTGGGACAAGGAGTTCAGAGCACCCGAGGCAAGAATATTTAATGTAGGCTTTTGGCTGTTTTCTTCAGCTTTCCCTCTGGAAATAAGTAAGTGGCCTAGTTATACATCTTATTTGTGAAGTTTATTTATATCTGTTGGCGGATTGTCAATTATGTTATATACAGATTTTTTTGGGAGGGTTCCCATTAGGCGCCAAATGCACGGAGCAAACTTCCCACGCCTGGAGTAAATTATATTATTTATAAACTTCACCTCATTATTAACATCTGAAACACTGTGTGTGTGCTTAATGCAAAACAGGCTGCCCACATTAAAATGTATGTTCAACCGAGTTTAATCGTTGTTTACTGCACTACTTTGTTGTGTGCGCCACGTTAATTATGTTTACCGAACCTGTTTATATTGTTGATGAAGCAGTTATGAATTTGATACCATTTACGTGTTCATTCGGTATTTCCCTCTCCAGTTAATCCAGTGAGTTGAAACTACAAAGAGCATAATCTTATATAAAACACACTCATCTGTTTACATCCAATTTCGCTGCTTCTTTTAATTGTCATAAGTCTTTTATTTCAATAATATTGTTTATTTTTACGCTGTACTTTGTTTGAAGAATCCTTTTACTTCTGCAGAGATCTAATGACCCCGCTGGGATCAATAAGGTTGCATCCAATCTTAAAGCTTCAATCTTTCAAACCCCTCTACATGATGAACACACGATAGGTTATAGGAGCAGTGAAGCCTTTCAAATGTATTGACTTCATAAGCCAATAAATACCAGCCTGTCACAACATGTGCTGTACGTCAGAAACGTGTCTTGACCTTATTTACTTGACTCACTCATAATACTGACTGTATTTCTAGTTAAAAAATACTTTATCTTGTTTCTTGTCATTATTATTGTGCGTTTCCGTACAAAAGGATAATCGTCTAAGAAAGTATTTTTTTTTTTTGGTTGTTTAACTCCCTGATATCAATTTGGTCCTCAAAAATCTATGTAAGTCGAACTCTAATGAGAAAATTGACATTTAGGAAAGTCGTTGATCATGTTTTCTCCCGTAGAATAACCTCATTGTAATTTACGCTTTAGCGGCAAAGCCGAAAAATTACATCTTGGGATGTGTTCAAAAGTATTAATTCATTTAAACAGAGCGTTTTGGCTTCTCTCTGACACACTTTTCATTTTAAAATGATATAATGGAAAAATCTTGGACACTCGAATCCGCAGGCCTCAGTGTATTTTGTCCACATGGCAGCAAACAGACACTGCCTCTGTTCTCTTCATCTCGGTTGTTTTGTGACTGACTTTGCACCGGACGCTGTCTGAATTATGCAGACAATGTAAATCCCCACCCGCCTCCAGTGAGGCCGTCTCCGTTAGTGCCTCTCTGCCTGGAAAAGGTCGTACATCACAATTTCAGTCTTCCATCTCGTCTCACCTGAGTAGGTATCTGTGCTCTCAGAATGTTCTGCTCTGTTTCCATGGAGACGCCCGGGGCGGTGGTTGCCAAGTGCGGGCTCTGGTTGTCAGTCGCTGGACTGGGCATCCCGGGCTGGCTGGCGCCCGTTTTCTCATCCGATCCGTTCCCGAAGGCCTGGATGGCATTTTCTAGAAGACAGAAGCAGCAGAGACGACGCGGTGGTAAAGCGGGACGTTACTGGAGGCGGAAGAGATGGACGAGGTTCTGAGAGTTCATTTTTACATCAGCCATAACCTCTGGTTTCCTTTGGCTTTTTCATCCTGCAAACTGTACATCGCAAGCTTTTGAAACCAAAATACCTCTCGTCAGCCAGTAGCACTGAGTGATACTAGAGCATGCAGGATTTGACGTATTTAGCCAAAATGTTATTGCATTATGTACTATTTTCTGCTCACAAGAAGTGATGCATCATAGTTAAAGGAAAATACAAAATGCCATTTTCACATTTTTCAAATGTAAACATCTTGTTGCCTTTCTGGGCCATTGGTGTAAGAAACTGCCAACAAATGTGTAACATATGTTATTCATATGCCTGGGGGATACGTTTGAATAATAAATAATAAATACATTAAGGCGAGAAATACTGCAGTCTGCAGTCTGCAGCGCTACTGTCAACTACTACCGTTACGAGAGAGAAAAGGAGTGTTGTGTGAGCAGGAATTCACTTTCCTGTGTATGAAATGTAAATATATAATGAGAAAGCCTGTTAAGCCAAATGGAAGAGGACATTTTTAATTACAGAAGTATGAGGGGCAAAAGCCACTCGTATATATATATGTTTAATTCATGCCAAAACGGGGTTTCTGGGCTTTTTTTTTTTTTTTTAGAATACTTAACAGCATGTTTATTTTTTTGGTACAAGTTTCTTCAGGCTAGACACACACACACACACACACACACACACACACACACACACACGCACACACACACACTCTTGCTTGTGTGAGACAGACAAGTGGTTTGACAGAATTTATAAGAAATTATTGTGATTCTCTGTACAGAATAATAGTATGAGGACAAATAATCGCCCTCTATCCGTTGCTGCAGTCTATAAATCATATACAGCCCACAAACTGTAATTTTCCTGTCAATGACGTGTTCTTTGTGACTTCAGGGAAGCAAGAGGGTAGTTTCTCCGTCATCTCTGGATCATGGTGTCTCGAAAAGAGCAGGTCAGTGTGACGTGACTCAGAGTTGGAGAAGCATGTGATATGACAGTGACGTAGATGCAAGGAAGAAATACAGGCTGCTATGTATTACTTGAAGTTCTCTTTGTAAAATATCCTAGTCCATAACATCCTCACAGTTTACAATACAGTAAAGTAAATGGATTAGAAAGTACAATATGTGTCTGAAATGTAGAAGTATAAAATAGCAGCAAATGAAAAGTAGACATACTTTGAAATAGCACTTAAATACAGTACTTTACTTAGTTACTTTCCAGCAGTGTTGATCAGTATTGTTGTGGCTCTCTGTGAATCCCTCATCCAACAACTCCATGAACAAACAGAGTCGCCTCCGCTAACAGGACCGTGGGCCTCATGATGGATCTAAAAGTCCTTCCTTCTTAGTTCAACATTCATGCCATGAGTGATTTTTAGTCGAGTTAAGAAAGTTACACACACACAATGTTTGATTTCAAAGTAAGGTCAACATTTTTTTAATTACGCCGTAGGATTTGAACATTTTCCAGCGCTTTCATTCATTCAATTCAGACCGAGCACACACACTCTCAGACCCTCTCGACCCGGCAGGATTATCTCTTTAGTAAAATATATGAGCACCACAAAGGGTCACGGGCCTTTGAGAGTCCTCTAATAAGAGGTGAAAAGCAGAAATAACTAATATCATTATGAAATGCCAAAGATTCATTGAAATACATGTTATGTATGAGTGTGTGCAGTTGTGTTTCCCAAACTTATCTATAAATTATGAGAAGAGCAAATATGTGTGTATCACTTTGTATTATCTTGAACAGGCAAACCAGCCATTTTGAAGAGATATATGTTTGATAAATCACGACTTTGTGTTATTCAAACCATATACATGTTAAATTGTTTATGTATATATAAATAATAAATGCCTTTAGGCAGACTTAACATTTTATTTCTTTTCAGAATGTAGGTTTCCCTTTCATGTTAGATGTAATGTTACAAGTAGGCTACAATTACCAGACTTTTGACTTTGTGTGAGTTCAGGGACACAGCTTTCACTTTGGTTGGACAAGGACCGGAGAGATTGTGGCAACGACCCTGGTTCCCCATATTTCAGCAGAACCCCCCCCACCGGACTCCCCCGGGGACGCGCTCGTGATGGAGAACATTGCTGGTGAAAGCGACGTCTGGATGCCCTGCTAAGCCTCACGCCCCGGACCCAGATAAGTGGAAAGAGAATGGATGGATACAAATATTCAGACTCCCTGATGTGGCTCAGAGAAGTACTTCAGATATAAAAGACAATGGAAGAGAGGAAATTTGGCAAAAATATTATTAATATATAAAATCTCCTGGGACCCATCTGTGGGTCGCGAGCCAGTCTTTTGGGAACTTTGCTAGAGGGCAGAAGTTTCTCACGAAGGACACAAAAGAGGTACAAGTTGTGACTTGTACAATAAAGTTCTAAAAGAGTGGGAAGACAGTTTTGTTAAATCCCAACCCGTCTTTCGGCTGTGATTTCAAAACACTTCCTCGAGCGGATCCAACTGTTCCGTCATGTTCTAGTTTAAAACTTTGAGAGCGTGTTTGACAGATGGTGATGTGAAGTAGGATGTGAGGCTCAAAGGCGATGCGAGCACCACAGTACAGCAGGCGGGACCCACCATCTATCTTTCATCGCTCATGTTTGTACTGTATATGATAAAGAAAAGATGCGTCATTGATAAAACAGGAAAGGGCCTTGTTTCTTCAAGAGGGCGTCCATATCGCATTTTCCTGCTCAAGCTCATTTACAGCGGTTGAACATAAAAAAAGTACATTTATTCAAGTTCTCTAATTCAATACAGAAAATATAAAAAGTAATTTTTAGTCCACTTTGTTTCAGAGGAAAATATTGTGTTCACATCTACGACAGCTATAGTTACAGTTTAGATTAAGATTTTACAAACTAAGTATTAAATAAGACACATTGTTATAGATTAAACTATCAAACTGACTGGTAAATACTTAAAGTTAGTTCAACTGCAAACAGCTACTATGTCAAAATACTTTAATACATTAGGTATATAATAATCAAAAAATGTAACATTTCATAATAATTAAACCATTAAAAGGGCCTTTCTGCTGGCTAATGACTTACATAAAGCTGCATTTTTAACAATTCATCAGATGATTATGTTTAATATTTAAGTGTTGCTGATACTGAATCATTCAGACACACGGCAGAGCACTTTAACGTCTGTGAACAATTGCATATGATCACCTTTTATGTTTATATGGTGAGCTCGTCAGCATACAGTCGCCTATTTACACGGCCAGCAGATTCAACATTAGCGTTCGCACGGCCGGTTGTTGTAGAGCTGGTAGTGTGCAGTGGCATTTTATCTCCTCCTCTTGTTTTAAAAAGCTTCCCGATGCACGCGAAAATAACGTCCTGAGAGCAGTGAGGGTGAACTAAAACAATAAAGTTGCGAGTCGGACAGCCACAAAATGAGCTGAGAGAAGCTATAGGGCTCTTTAGAACGGAGGGAAACAAGAATATTTTTGAGTGCCAGGTGTTTATGTCTCCGTCTGTTTATCTTTTGACCGATTTCATCATGCGATAGTGCCACAATTGTTCAAGATGCATTCACAAAACTTTACTGTTTTGGAAAAAAAATGAAGTCTGAGTTCAAAGGTGGGGGTGGTACGAGCCAGGGCACCAGAAGTAGGGGGGTACTTTTCGCCCCTGGCCCAATTTGGAGTCCCGACTGGTGTGATCTAGCCGCTTTAAGGACAAGGGCACGCTCTTAATCAGCTGTGTTCCTAGCAGCATTAGGTAACCATCTTCAATAAACGAGCTATGATAAACCATCTATAAACAACTTGCCCAACAAAGTTAGTGATGAGTCAATAGAAGTGAAAGAACCAGGTGCCGTATGTTCATGTTTTCAGCTGGTTCTGCTGCCCCAAGTTATACATCACAGGGATCAGTGTTCAATCTCTTGTTGTCAAATATTCACAATATTGTGCTACAATGTTAGCGTTCATATTTACACAAATTACTAGCCGTTACCCACTGTTGTTAAGCTGCCGCAACAGTAGCAATGATGAATGGAGGACTGTGAATCTTTAGAGATCCTGTTTTGTCTCCACAGGTGTAAAAGGAACAGATGCTCAAGTTTGGATATCATTTTATTAGATAAACAAATGCTTTCGATGTTTCGGGTTTGAATCCTCACCTGACTGAAACAGATATTTACGCCTTTTGCTGTCAGCCCTGAAAACAACAATATAACAAAGATGAATCAGAGACTGTGAGATGCAAGCGAACAAGCCCTGATTCTCCAGCAAATATATATTTCTAGAATGTATACAATCGTAACCCAACATTTCCCAAAAAGAAAAGGGACATTGGACTTATTTCTTAAAAGAGGATTGAAATAGTCAGTCAGCCTTTCAGTCCCTCATCTTTCAAATGTCTGGAATGGTGTGATGTAATGATCATGTTGAATATTTAAATGAGCCACTTACAGTAAGTAGGCTATGACTGGAAGGAATATTACAGTGTGTACATTCTGTGCCATGTATAATTTACACTCTGGTGGATTTATATGGTCTTATACACCCCAAAGGACACCCATCACATCGGGTTCTTAGATTTATTACAACCAAAATGAATTATGATCATATAATGAATTAATACTCTATAGGCACTCATTTTCATTCAGCTAATGGGCTACTCTGCAGCAATTACGTTTGCATGAAAGTCACTTCAATTAAAATATGCTCAAATGAAGACATGAATGAGAGATTCATCAATTAATATCCACAGCTTATACTGTAAGATGGATGTGGGTGCTAAGAAATGAAACTCACACCATTATTCCATCTGTTCCCTGCAAAAAAAACTCTTTTCAGAAGCGACTCGCTGGTTATTAGTGATGGGATTCCAAATCCTTCAGTGGAGTATCGGGGTGTGACACACAAACATTGATTTCTCACAGGATCATAACAAATTGATCCATCCATCCATCCATCCATTAATCGTCCAAGCAAACAAAATTCTGCAGCAATCAATGCACAGCCTTGACTCGACTCCCTCCACTGGTGCAACACTGAGCATCAACTGCTCGACAGAGGTAGAGGTGGCGGATTGGTGACCTGTGCATGCGTGTTGCCAGCTGTTAGCGTGTGCAATTATTGGATGTCTGGTGTAGCGTCCGGAAGAACTTAGTCAAACAACTTCTCTCATTCTCTGAATTTATTTTCCTTGATCACAAGTAGAGTAACAAGCGCTGCAATCGCGATAGCAGGGAGTCGTCCAGTCAACACGCAGGTTGACCGTCCAAAAAACACCCGAACAGCCGGAAGTTCGGCTCTTTAATACACGGTTTTCCGTCATGAACATCTAACATTTCTATTGGCTCTAACCTTTCTAAGAGGAGGAGAGTCGCGTCCTCATCTATTCTCACAGGGCTGGAACGTGCAACGACCAGTCTGCACCAGTTTAACTACCAGAAAAAAATTAGAATAATTGCAGAAATAAATGAGCTTCACCTCCATCTGTCCTCTCTTTTTTTCCTGACACACTCAGCTTTCAGAGAACGAAGAAGTCCAGAGCTGCAGTTTTGCATCGGGATGTGGTTATTATCGCTGCGATGAGGAGGTAAGGTAGGGTGACAGCTGTTTTTTAAAACCTGAGCGCGCTCACTCCAGAGAGAGCTCTGCAAACGATCGTATTCTTCCCTGCCACTATTCTCTCTGTACACCTCATTAGTTCAGAGGCAGGAAACCAAATCGCGTTCAATTACCAACCCATCAAAGGCCATCTGAAGCCCCGTCTCAGCAAGCAGGCCCCAGCACGGGGGAGGGGACAGTCGCAAACAGAGGTAAGCACCAAAAGAGACCGGGAGGATTGATTTAATTGAGGATCGTGCATTCCAATTGTTCAACAGCTATCAGCGGAGGAGCGGATGGTCTTTTGGCTCAAGTCAAAATGAATAACACTCCATTCTCTGTACATTGTGGTTACACAAGGACCGTGGAGGGAGAGAAAAACATCGAGGATCTCTCTCGGGGAGGATTCATTTTCCCAATTATTGGCTCGAATCCAAACTCTCCTTGCCAAAATCATTACACACACTTTCTCCCCGAAATAGAAGTGTGGCTCGCTTGCGCCTGGCAAACGAGACTGAACTCCAATTGAGACAAACGTGCGACGTGCGCCACTGAGCCGTGAATCGCCTCTCCCATTAGAAACGTGTTCATCCTTATTATCACGTATGCGCTTGTTTGGCTTTCGCCATTTGCTCAGGCATGAAGAGAGGAGCGCTTCTTTGCTCAGACGCAGGGAAATGAGGCCATTCAGTCTGGGGTTTGTTTTTCTGGGTCTCTAAGGAGCTTACAGTAAACAGCACAGAGGAGCAGCCTTGGCAAGTCCAAGTTGGCATGTATATGAGTTTTATTATCAATATCATGAGAAATATTACTTCCTTTGTCAATATCATCAACTGACTCTTTCTCACTCATGCATCCTAACTCTCTGAAGGAGGCAAGAGTTAACCCTCTCCTGAAGAAACCCACTCTCAACCCGTCTGAAGTCAACAACTACAGACCTGTCTCTCTTCTTCCCTTTCTTTCCAAAACTCTGGAGCGAGCTATCTTTAACCAAGTCTCCTCCTTTCTCCACCATAACAACCTTCTGGACCCTGACCAGTCTGGATTCAAGGCAGGCCACTCAACAGAGACTGCCCTCCTTGTTGTCTCTGAGCAGCTTCACACTGCTAGAGCAGCCTCTCTCTCCTCTGTCCTTATACTTCTAGACCTTTCTGCTGTCTTTGACACAGTGAACCACCAGATCCTTATTTACTCCCTCCAGGACCTTGGTATCACAGGCACTGCGCTCTCCCTCTTCTCATCCTACCTCAACGACCGCACCTACCGGGTAACTTGGAGAGGATCTGTGTTCGAACCTTGTCCTCTCACTACTGGGGTCCCTCAAGGCTCCGTCCTGGGTCCTCTCCTCTTCTCCCTGTACACCAACTCTCTCTGCTCTGTCATTCGCTCGCATGGCTTTTTCTACCATAGCTATGCCGATGACACCCAACTGATCCTCTCGTTTCCCCAATCGGAAACACAGGTAGCAGCACGAATCTCTGCCTGTCTGACTGACATCTCTCAGTGGATGTCCGCACACCATCTGAAAATTAACCCTGACCAGACTGGCCTACTTTTACTTTCTGGAAAAGGCTATCCCACCCACAACCTCACTATTACCTTCAACAACTCAGTGTTGACCCCAACCCCGACTGCCAGGAACCTCGGTGTAACACTCGACAGTCAACTCTCCCTGACTGCCAACATCACCGCAACAACACATTCCTGTAGGTACATGCTGTACAACATCAGGAGAATACGTCCCCTTCTCACTCAGAAGGCGGCACAGGTTCTCGTCCAGGTTCTGATCATCTCGTGCCTTGACTACTGTAACTCCCTCCTGGCAGGTCTACCTGCTAGTGCCTCTGCAGCTCATCCAGAATGCCGCAGCTCAACTGGTCTTTAATCTCCCGAAATTTACCCACACTACTCCGCTCCTCCGCGACCTTCACTGGTTACCGGTGGCCGCCTGCATCCGCTTCAAAACATTGGTACTTGCGTACCGTGCTGCGAACAGATCGGGTACAATCTACATCCAAGACATCGGCTTCTGCCAATCGGCTTGTGGCTCCGTCACTGCGAGCTAAACACTCAACAAAGTCACGACTGTTTGCTGTCCTGGCTCCTCAATGGTGGATTGAGCTCCCCATTGACATCAGGACAGCAGAAAGTCTCTACATCTTCCGTCGCAAACTAAAAACACATCTTTTTCGACTACACCTTGAATAAGGAAGGTAGCACCATAGTAGCACCATAGTAGCACTTTAGTAGCACTTAAATGGCACTTACCGATAGCACTTTGTAGTTTGACTTTATTGAAGAAATTGTACTTTCTTGATTCTTGTTGTTCTGAGTTTGTACTCATGGTTGTATCCACTTATTGTAAGTCGCTTTGGATAAAAGCATCAGCTAAATGAAATGTAAAAAAAATTATGTAATATTACTTTTCTATTTTTGTTGACTCATTTGACTAAATGTATGTTTTTTCCATTAAAACACTATATGTATGACTCCTTCAGGATTGATACAGTTATGTTAACTCCACAAGGGAGTGATACGATAAATAAACTATCCTGTAAATACAGGTTATTTATAGTTTACAGTAGGGCTGGGCAATATGGCCAAACTATTCTTTCTTGATATAGGTAATTTCACATCTTGATGATGAATTAATAGTCTTTATAAAATGGTCAAGCCTATTTTTGTATACTTCAGAGAGAATTAAATACTTGACTGAATGAAAAGTACTGAGTTCTTTATAATGAGTAGAATATTACCAAACCAAGGAAAGATGCTGGTAGGCTTCAAATTAAATGACGCAACAGTTTCTGGCAAACCAGGAAGTGTTTGTGATGAATCGTTGATCTGTTTATTTTTTTCAAGGGGGGGGGGGGGGGGGGATCTGCAGCTGTAATACATTATTGCCTAACTCATTAAAACCCATTACAGCAAGTGAAGTGGCAATTTACTGTACAGAGAGTTTTGTCACAACAAAATAAGCTATATTTACCATAAACTGTTCCCCTTAAGTAAATTCAGTACTCACAGCAGCAGACAATCATGGGAATGGGACCTTAAAACTGCAATCACTGATCACCAATGGAAAACAATCATGTTAAATAGCAATAGAATAAGTAGTAATTACAAATCCCAGGAAACGCTGTTTAAAGGGTTAAGATTATACATAAATTACAAACTACCCAATATTGTAGAAGCAACCAAATATCTTCCATAATACAACAGCCTATGGAGCTTAATCCTCTCCAATGTATCCTAAGCCTACACGCTGCCTCACCTGTATTAAACAGATATAAGATAATCCTCAGTCTTCTATGGTACTGCGCTCGGTTATCCATCCTACAGCATTGGCTAGACAGCGTCAAACCATCTGTTGCTAATTGGTTTCACAATGTTCTACAACTTCTCCCATTGGAAAGGCTCACAGAGGTTCTCTTTTATGGATTCTATTGGCGAGGACTATGCCAAAATCATACGAAGACGTTATTATGAGTTAATTGTTATAACATGTATAATATGGAGTTTCATGATCTACATTTCTTCTGTAGCCTTTTTCTTTAACATTATTTGTCGCTGTATAGCTAGCTGTCATGGTATATATAAACTTTTTTGGGGGTGACATTCGGCGAGTGGCCTGCATAAATTCAAAATTGAAAATGGTGGTAAGAATGAGGGTTTGCAACTTTGGGATCCAAGGGACCCCCGAAGATCTAAGTGCACAACATTAATTAATATAGAATTATAGCAGGTTATAGCAGGTTCAATATGAAGGATGATGATTTATGTCTGTCTTGTTTTCTTATATGTTTTCTGTCCGAGTCTGATTGTTCGTATAGTTGGTCGTTATGCTATTATTTTATAAAACTTTTTTTTTCTCGTCTAGTTTGAGGTAGTATGTAACCTGTATAAACTGAAAATAAAATGATTGAAAGAAAGAGAAGAAGACCATGCTTTTAATGGGATTAAATTTGAGTCTGTTCTTCATGAATGTTCTTCTCATGTACACCTCCTCTTTTATTGGTGGTTCCTCCTCCAGATGGTTGTCTTGAGGCTTTTGTTTCCATCTTTGATGCTGAGGACATGCCACTTCTGACTGGATTAATACACTTTTTACTGGATTAACCATCAAGATGGTGAATGGTGGCTGTATCTATTTCTACCTTCATACACTTGATACTGGGGGGTTTACAAGATGCACTGGAAAAGATGTTCTAAACTGGCTTTCTACCAGATATCCAGCTGCTTCTCTCTAACCCAGAACGTTCACCGGTTGATCCATGGCAGCATTTATAAACAGCCACATTGTTTACGACATTTTGAAGACGTTTTGAAGATATATTTTTTAGTAGAGTAGATAGAATCACGTTCCTTCTCATTTATGGTTAATGTGGTAACATTATGCTATTCACCTGTTGTATTATCACCAGAGAGCATTTCAGTGGAGAATACAGCCTTCAGTTCCCTGGGTCAAAGCTTCTGTTTGTTAATTATTTATCGTATGTCAACTGAAAGATATTAGCATTTATTGTCACGGATTCCCCGTCATATTAAGTGTTTTTCATCCTGTCTGTCATTTCTAACCACTCTCCTGTCATTCCAGATCCTACCACCCACGTCTGATTACCCCTCATCACCGTCACCTGGCCCTCACACCCATCTCACCTGCAGCCCGTTCCCTCATTAGCTCACTATTTAGGTCCCCTCACTTGCACGTGTCCTCTGCCAGATTGTCTTGTCCTTTGTGCCAAACTCTCCAGCGTATCCCTCTCTTTGCCTGCCTGTTCTGACCCCGTTTTTGCCTGTCTAGTGTACCGTGGATTTTTGCCTGCCCCTTGTCGGATTTGTTTGCTTGTTTGACTGATCTCCTGGTTTTGACCCCTGCCTGAATACCCCACTAAAGAACTTTGCCTACCACCTGTCTCAGAGTTGTGCTATTGAACTCGACTATCTACTGTGCCTCACAGTACAATCTGGCCAACATGAGTTCAGCCGACTCTGCTCAGGCCGCGACGGAACCTCTGACTCCAGCCGACATACTACAGCGCCACGAGCAACAGCTCACCTTCTTGACCGAAGCAGTGCAGGCTATGGGCGTGAGTCACGAGCGCGGCATGGAGTCGCTCCGTGATCATCTGCTGAGGAGACCCGCTGGAGAGCGAGCTGCCGGCAGTGCTTCCAGCCCGCCGCCTCGCACTTCTCCCGTGTCAGAGGCACGTCTGCCTCCTCCGGAGCGTTGTTCTGGTGCTCCTGGTTCCTGTCGGCCATTCCTGACCCAGTGCTCTCTCGCCTTTGAGCTCCAGCCATCCGCCTTTCCCTCCGACAGGGCCCGAGTTGCGTACGTCATCTCGCTCCTCACGGGCAGAGCCAAGCAGTGGGGAACTGCTGAGTGGCAGCGACAGTCGCCGATCTGCTCTTCATTCCTGCTGTTCTCCAAGGAGCTGCGGAAGGTCTTCGATCACGCCACACCAGGGAGAGAGGCCGCTCGAGGCTTGATGGACCTGGAGCAGGGAGGAAGATCCGTGTCGGATTACTCCATTGACTTCCGCACCGCAGCAGCTGAGAGCGGCTGGAACGCTCCTCCGCTCCTGGATGCCTTCTACCACGGTCTGTCGGACCGCATCAAGGACGAGCTGGCGGCTCGCGATCTTCCGACTGAGTTGGATGACCTGATCGCGCTCTCTATCCGTATCGACGGCCGCCTGCGGGAACGGCAGAGGGAGAGGCGGTTTTCGGTCGCTCCACAGGCGCCGTTTCACCGATCGGCCGAGTCGGGGAGGTTCCCTTCAGAAAGGGCCTTTGGCGGTTCTGCCGAGGCCCCTGAGCCCATGCAGCTTGGGCGGGCCCGACTCTCCACCGAGGAACGACAGCGCCGCCTGCAGGAGAATCAATGCCTGTACTGCGGTCAGAGCGGTCATTTCGTAACCTCCTGTCCCGTAAAAGAGAGGGCTCACCAGTCAAACAGAGGGCGCTGGTGAGCCGAAGTGTGAATTTTGAAATGCCCTCTCGGCCTCTGATGACAGTTCAGCTATGTTGCTCAGGGAGGAACCACCCGGTTTCAGTGCTCATAGACTCTGGTGCAGATGCTAACCTCATGGACATGGCTCTGGCTTCACAGCTGGGGATCGGGCAGGTGGTTCTGGACGAACCCATCCACGCTACCGCTTTAGACGGTCGCCTCCTCTGCAGGGTTACTCATCGATCCGCTCCCCTGCCGATGACCATGTCAGGTAATCACAATGAAACACTCACTTTCCATCTCATCAATTCACCACAGCAACCGGTCATTTTAGGCTATCCATGGCTCACGAGACACAACCCACACATTGACTGGTCTACAGGTACCGTTCTACAATGGAGTGCTCATTGCCATGCGGTGTGTCTAAAACCGGCTCTATCATCTGTGTCAAGCTCGCCTGTCTCTACTGAGTCCTCAGATCTCACCGGTGTCCCCAGGGAATATCATGACCTAAGGGAGGTTTTCAGCAAGGCTCGGGCCACCTCATTACCGCCGCACCGCCCGTACGACTGTGCAATCGACCTTCTCCCGGGTACGACTCCGCCCAGAGGTAGACTTTTTTCCCTATCTGCTCCTGAGATTAAGACCATGGAGAAATATATTAACGACTCCTTAGCCGCTGGCCTCATTAGGCCGTCTTCATCCCCTGCTGGAGCTGGTTTTTTCTTTGTCAGCAAGAAGGACAAATCCCTGCGCCCCTGCATAGATTACAGAGGACTTAACGACATCACTGTAAAGAACAGGTACCCCCTCCCACTCGTTTCCTCTGCTTTTGAGTTGCTCCAAGGGGCAACCATCTTTTCCAAACTCGATCTCCGCAATGCTTACCACTTGGTGAGAATCCGAAAGGGGGACGAGTGGAAGACTGCATTTAATACCCCTAGTGGACATTATGAATACTTGGTAATGCCATTTGGACTCACCAATGCCCCCGCGGTTTTCCAGGGGTTGGTGAATGATGTTCTCCGAGACCTGCTTAATGTTTCTGTGTTTGTGTATCTAGATGATATCCTTATCTTCTCCAAATCCCCACAGGAGCATGTGGTACATGTACGGCAAGTTCTCCAAAGACTCCTGGAGAACCACCTGTTCGCGAAGGCCGAGAAGTGTGAGTTCCACACCTCTGAGGTGGCATTTCTGGGATTTGTTATCAAAGCAGGTAGCATCCAGATGGATCCATCTAAAAGCAGTGCAGTGGAGAACTGGCCTACACCTGCTACACGTAAGGAGCTGCAACGCTTCCTAGGCTTCGCCAACTTCTATCGGCGGTTTATCCGTAACTATAGTTCCGTGGCTGCCCCGCTCACTGCTCTCACCTCCCAGCGGGTGCCCTTCAGGTGGACCTTCGAGGCGGCAGAGGCTTTTGGTGAGTTAAAGACACGCTTCTCGTCTGCTCCCATCCTAATATTCCCAGATCTGACCCGCCAGTTCATTGTGGAGGTGGACGCCTCGGACACTGGGGTTGGGGCTGTTCTCTCGCAGCGGGCTGCCGGAGATCAGAAGGTTCATCCTTGTGCCTTCTTCTCCCGGAAACTGTCGCCTGCAGAGAGGAATTACGACATTGGGAATCGGGAGTTGCTGGCAGTGAAACTAGCGCTGGAGGAATGGAGACACTGGCTGGAGGGAGCGCAGCAGCCGTTTGTAGTCTGGACAGACCACAAGAACCTGGAATATATCCGCTCGGCGAAGCGGCTGAACTCCCGTCAAGCTAGGTGGGCTCTGTTTTTTAACCGTTTTGAGTTTGCCCTCTCATACAGGCCCGGCTCCAAGAACATAACACCCGATGCCCTGTCTCGTCAATTCCAGCCTGAAGGCTCCTCGGCTCACCCTCAAGGCATCCTACCCTTGGATTGTGTTGTTGGTGCAGTGTCCTGGCAGGTGGAGGACAAGGTAAAGCGCTCCCATGCAGAACACCCAGCTCCCAGTGCTTGTCCCGATAATCGCTTGTTTGTCCCAGACAGTCTCCGTTCCCAGGTACTCCAGTGGGGTCATTCCTCCCGTCTGGCGTGCCATCCGGGAGTCAGACGCACCCTGGCACTACTCAGACAACGCTTCTGGTGGTCTTCCATGGCAGACGACACCAAGGGATTTGTCAGTGCTTGCCAAGTCTGCGCTCGGCACAAAAGCCCCCGCAAGGCTCCCTCAGGTCTCCTTCATCCTCTGCCAATTCCTCATCGCCCCTGGTCCCACATCGCATTGGATTTCGTAACCGGCCTACCCACCTCCAACGGTAACACAGTCATTCTCACGGTCATTGATCGATTTTCCAAGTCTGCTCGGCTCATCCCACTAACCAAATTGCCTACCGCCAAAGAAACAGCCCAGATTATGTTACAGGAGGTGTTCCGCCTGCACGGTCTGCCCACGGTTGTGGTCTCCGACCGGGGTCCACAGTTCACCTCGCACTTTTGGACTGAGTTTTGCAGGCTACTGGGGGCCACGGTCAGCCTGTCATCAGGATTCCACCCTCAATCGAATGGACAGGCGGAACGTATGAACCAGGAGATGGAGACCGCGTTACGGTGCCTCTCCTCCCGTAACCCGCAATCCTGGTCCACACAACTCCTGTGGGTTGAGTATGCCCACAACACCCTTCCCAGTTCAGCCACTGGGCTCTCCCCCTTCCAGTGTGCCCGTGGATACCAGCCCCCACTCTTCCCGGAGCAGGAACAGGAATCCAGGGTACCTTCTGTCCAGGCCTTTGTCCAGCGATGCCGACGCACTTGGAGGCAGGCCCGATCCACACTATTGCGCACCTCCGAGCGCTACCAACGGTCAGCCAACAAACGTCGTCTCCCCGCGCCTCAGTACGCTCCGGGACAACGGGTCTGGCTGTCGACTCGGGATCTTCCCCTCCGGGTAGAGTCCAAGAAGTTGGCTGCCCGTTATGTGGGTCCGTTCCCTGTTTCACGGGTCATTAACCCTGCAGCCATCCGGCTGCGTCTGCCACCAGCCATGAGAGTCCATCCCACCTTCCACGTCTCCAGGGTTAAACCTGTCCGGGAAAGCCCGCTTCAGCCCTCCCCCAGACCCCCGCCACCCCCCCGGCTCATCGACGGGGGCCCTGTCTACACAGTCCGTCGCCTGCTCAAATCTCGGCGACGGGGTAGGGGACTACAATACCTCGTTGATTGGGAGGGGTATGGTCCGGAGGAGCGCCAATGGGTCCCCACTCGCAACATCATGGACCCCTCCCTGATCACGGCCTTCCATAGGGCTCACCCGGACCAGCCAAGGGGGACGTCGAGAGCCGTCCCTAGAGGGGGAGGTTCTGTCACAGATTCCCCGCCATATTAAGTGTTTTTCATCCTGTCTGTCATTTCTAACCACTCTCCTGTCATTCCAGATCCTACCACCCACGTCTGATTACCCCTCATCACCGTCACCTGGCCCTCACACCCATCTCACCTGCAGCCCGTTCCCTCATTAGCTCACTATTTAGGTCCCCTCACTTGCGCGTGTCCTCTGCCAGATTGTCTTGTCCTTTGTGCCAAACTCTCCAACGTATCCCTCTCTTTGCCTGCCTGTTCTGACCCCGTTTTTGCCTGTCTAGTGTACCGTGGATTTTTGCCTGCCCCTTGTCGGATTTGTTTGCTTGTTTGACTGATCTCCTGGTTTTGACCCCTGCCTGAATACCCCACTAAAGAACTTTGCCTACCACCTGTCTCAGAGTTGTGCTATTGAACTCGACTATCTACTGTGCCTCACATTTATATAAAAACACAAGTGAATTTGGTTCTGCTTTAGATTATTGGCTGCAAACTACATTGGAATGATTTAGCAGTTTAACCCTGAACCTACCAACTGACGTCCCTGCAGACCCCAGAGGTTTACTTTGTATCATATCTCACAGATGCTGTGTTCTATCGTTCCAATTTTACATGACTTTGATGATCACTTTGTGCCTAATTACTTTTTATCATTGTTTACCGTTCTAATTAGTGCTTTTTAAAAGAAATACTAAGTTTAAATAACAATGTATGGTCCTTGGCGACCAGAGTAAAAAAATAACCAATTGTTATTATAGATACGATAGAATAGAAAGATAAAATGTTTAACTTTGGTCCTATTTCAAAGTATCACTCACCATCAGGGGGGTAGGGACACTGCCAGCGTTTACGTTTGGAGGAGACAGAAACAGATTTCCACATGTGCTTTGTCTAGTTTTGTTTGACAAAATATGCAAATTAACTTATTTAATGTAATCAAGCTATGGTGGAGTAGTTCAGTCCCAGCCAGTAGTCCTTGTATGTGAAATATGTTGGATAGATGAAGGTTAATATAGGATATCAATACAATACTTAATGGATACCTATACTGGGATAAACAAAGGACGAAGAGAATAAATTGTAATTATATTTACAATGTGCCTACTTAATAATAACAGGGAAGAGTCACTGTGTTACTATGTAAATAAAATATGGACTAATGAAATAAGTTACGGTATCAATTATTTAAAAATTATACTTATATAACGTTTTACTTTGGGAAATGAACTTATAAAAGTGTTTTTGCTACGGGGTACTCATTATTTAATACAGTGTGCATTATTGTTGCTCTGGGACAAAACCTTTATAGCTATACAGTGGCTATAAAATTGTTATGGCACCATAGGGACAGTAATACAGTCCAGTATAGAATCTATCTGACTGTGGAAACTGATGTTGGGAAAGAACCTAGAGCAGATTTTATGGCCTGTCATATCATTAATAATTAATAATATGTATACTTTAAATCAGAAACTTGGTTTCTTGAACAACACACAGCAAAACAAATATATGGCAAGCTGTTCACTCTTAGATGACTTATTTGTTGGGCGTTACTGTGAATTTCACACTTGAGATGCAAGCTGTTATGTCTGATATACAGTAGACCCGGCGTGTAAAGATGGTGGAGCAGTGGGAGACGCTCCAGTCACATGTCAGCTGGACGTTCACACACTGGGTAGACTGGCAGACGCGCTGGAGCCAGAGAGACAAAGCAGATGTGTCCGGTGGATGCAGGGGGTGTGATGTCTGATGGGAAGTAGATTGTATTGCTTTGTAATAGCTGAACCAAGACTTAGACTTTTATAAACTTAACAAACAATGACATTCTGTTTTGTCACCACATGACGGCAGCTGCAGTTTGCTTTGTACTCTGACTGGTGTCATCGGTCTGTCAGTGGTGTTGTTATTAATGCCGACAGCTTTGTGAGAATTTGTCTTCTTCTGTTGTTAGAATAAAATAATAACTCAGAATAAACTCCAGTGTCTGCTCTGACACCAGCAGCTACAGCTTGTATTACTTTGTCACTGGCGTCATTCTTCTGTCACTGGCGCTATCACTCATTCAGAGGGATGATCTCCTATCATCATCGCTGTTTCGTTGTTGTTGTTGTTGTTGGGTGAATAAAAGCTACAACAAAAGCTAACCGACTCCAGCGGATTTGGTGGATAATCCTTATGTAACATCAGCAGCAGTTTATCAGTCACTGATGTCTTCATTTTAGCATTTGTTCTGCCGCTCTAAAAAACCTTTGGTTTCTATTATCATATAAAAAAAAAAAAAAACTCTGCAGTGATAAATTTCCCAGTGTAATCTAATCAAGCACATATTATACGTAGTAACCCATCGCAGTGTTCCGCCAGCTATTAATAACACTGGTCTGTCACTGCCGCCATCACTCAGGGGGTTGTTTGTCTGTGAGTCTTATTTGTTAATATTATATTAATACAGACTGAAGTAAACACATGGGGGGCTTTGCTGTGGCACTGATGTATCAACGAGTGCCGTCACTCAGTAAATAAGTGTAGGAAGGACTTTTTTTGTTAGGTCTAAACACATACAACAAGTCTGACTTTGAAAAGCCTTTAAAATAAAATAAATTCCTTTCTAGCTCATTCCCAGAAACAATGGGTGAACAATGTTCTTTTGTCCTTCTATGCACACAATTGACCTCAAAGCAGACTTCTCTAAGAGCGGCAAATGTAAAACTTTAAAAGTGGTTTTAGGCTGACCCGCTGAGATGTTATCGTACATCAAAGTCTTTTGAGGTGTCAAAACATCATCGATTATTTTGTTCACGACTACAGACTTTGTTCATCCTCACACTTGGTTGTTGTTACTGTGTTGCCAGAGGTCAGCTGTTACTCACTCAAGCAGAAGTTGTCGTGGAAGGAAGTCAGGAAGTCCGTGCATTGCTCCCTGTGGTTGCCGCTCGCTGCGCAGGAGCACCAGGGTCCCACGTTGGATGTGAAGTTGTCAAGGTAGTTGGGATTTATTGTGCTTCCTGTAGAGAGGAGGAGGAGAAACAATATTGTTCTGTATGTGTACAAGGAAGTAATGCTCCTCACATTACTAGGTTTACACAAAAATAATGCTTAAATCTGAGCATATGATCACAGGAATATGAATATATTTAGATAATTGAGCTTAATTTCTAACTTATTTTTAATGTCTTTGGTTATTTAAGCTGCTCTAGATATATAGCTAGTTACTGTATTAACTACCTGCTGTCCAGTGCCATTTTGAACTGATTCTTAATACAAATGTAATTTCTTGAAATAAAAGAAAAAGAGACGTTTTGGCTGAGAAGTTTGGTGTAGCAATTACATTTTTTACGTTTGAGCAGAAATCTGGCTGATTTAATCTCTTTATGTTTAGCCTGATTTTACCCTGATTACCATAATCAAATAAAGGTGTTTTCATGGTCATTTCTATCATCATTAGTGTTGCTGTAATCAGGTTAAGTTATTAGAGGGCATGTAAATGTATTCATTGTGAGAGGAATTTAAAAAGAGGAATAGATGAAAGTGGAGTGAATAGAGACAGACAGGCGGGTTAGGTCAGCAGGCACCCTGCTGATCAAATGTTGACTGGTTCAATCCCAGTTGCTGACAGGGCTTTACATTATGGATGTATGTTTCCCATTTCAAAGAAATGGGTATTGCAAACCAATTTCTGCTACAATTTTCTCTGATCTTTCGTGAAAGGCAATTACGTGTATTTCAAAATGTGATTTTCTTGGTCAGTCAAAAAAAGAGACAGAGCTGCTTGCTTGTTCAGCATCTTGCTCTTGATCTCCCAGTGCATATTATTTGATGCAACAACAGATCAAGTCCCAACTGCAAGTACAGTAGCAGTTGTTAAGCTTTCTTAGCGTTAGTTGGTGTTAGTTTCCTACATGGACTTTGATGAGTGCAGTGACCTGCAGTACAAAGTCTAGCCACTATCACAGAGGTCTCTCAGATGTATTCTTTTTATTCTTTTCAGCCTTTGGAGCTTTTCAGCAGGAAGTGATTGGGAAAGCATTCTCCAGAAAGGGTAATAGAGCCTGGTGGCTTGTATTTTCTTTCTTTTTTAAAGAGGTGGGAAATAGAATTGCTGCACTTTGAGGCAGTGTGGAGAAAAAAGTTTTGATTTACCTCCATTGATTTTCTGGGTCCCGGACTTCCAAACAACAACACCTCAAAGTTTCACTTCTACTTCAGTTGTCTGGAATGGCCAATCACTGGTGAACACCTTTCTGAATCTCTTTATCCGTCTCCCTCAGTCCCTCTAAGTTAACAAACTAAACAATCACCCCTCCTCCCCTCTTTTTGCAGGAGTTCAGTTTCAGTATTGTTGTCCCATAATGACATGTTTAGATTGAGTGGGTATAGAAAAAAAAGCTTTTGTGCATTATGTGATCTTTTGTTAAGTTTTTATCTAAAGTACAATAAGCTGCGTTGTACGCCTCCACCTGCACCCACTCATTGTCACGTCAGGGATAATTCTCTCAAAACACCAGTCAATAGTTGTAATTGCACTTATAATGCCAACGACTTGGCCGGCATGCTGCAGCCACATTAATCAGCGCTCCATCGATTGTTGCACCGCGCTTCTCATCACAATCGTTGATTCATTCTTTTGAGTCCTGTGCGGTGCACTTGTCTGCTCTCCGCCTTCCTCCCTCTAAAACCTTTTTGTTCCTGATCTATCACAGAAGGCGGGTGAGCCGGAGCTGGCACAGAAAGATTTAGTTCTTACCAATCAGGCCGGTGTACGCAAGTAGACATGCTCCATAGTTCTCCTGCTTGCAGCCACCGGCGCTCTGCTCGGAAGGTTGGCAATCATACTGGAACTGTGCCCAGCGAGACCTGTGGGAGCAATAACATGCCATCCATCATTTACCCGTGCTTGGCTGCTGCACACATGGTGTCACTGAAGGCTGGCCCGGCACTGGCGCTTTCTCTCCACGACTGGATGTGGATCTGACCCACAACGCTCATCTACCTACCTACACTCCTACATCAACTCCCTCCACCCTTCACAGATTTCCCCACTCAGCAGCACTTCAACCGCCTCTCCAGTCACCCCTGGCGACAATCATCCCTCTTTTTCTTGCCTCCCCTCTTTTCTCAGCAAGTTGTGTTCTGGAAGGCTGCCAGGCTGTAAAGAGTCAATGAGGGGCAAAGATAGGCCTTGGCTCTGCTCTCTAAATACTGTGGGCGCTGTCTGGCAGGCCTGGCTGCGAGGAGATTAGACAAATATGGATCTTCCATCTAAATATTTCCTCCCACAGTCGCTCTGCCTTCCCTCCTTCACCTTTCCTGCCAGTCGCCGAGACATCTAGCCTCATCATCATCATCGTGCAAGGCCATCGCGGCCATCATATCGCATCAGCGGCCCCCGTCGACTGACATTTGTAACAGGATCCCCTCAGGGCACCACGACCCCCCCCCCCCCCTCTCTCCCCTCGTTTGTCATGTCATTGTAATGATGTGCGTAAAAAACTCATAGGCTGTGCGCTAACTGAAGGCATCCTCTGCAGGATGCCGGTTAATGCCAGCTGACTGGTGCGGGATTGGTGGGCCACGCAGGGGCCTTGAGATGCCCCCATCCATCGGGGCAGCAGTGGAGGATAATGCCTGATCGATAGCCGTGACAGATGAAGCCCTTTGTCTTTCTGACATTTGAAGAGGAACTAGATTAAACGCTGGCCACCATTTGCTGTCAGCAAGAGGAGGCTGACTGGATGGTATGAGAACTCCTTTTTTTTTTCAGTCTCCAGTGATTGAGAGAGATACAGCCACTGCATTTTAATGACTTCTTAGTTTTCTGATTGGACGTTGACAGTTAATTCAAATTCAAATGACATATTTGTTTCCATCAATGTCTCATATACACAAGGGTTTAACACAGAATAAATATGCTTATTCAGAAAACTTGTACAGACAGTCAGTCAATCTACTGATCATGATGCTGTCTTGGCCGTACAT
The DNA here is from genome assembly GCA_038501785.1 of Myoxocephalus aenaeus. Taxonomy (NCBI): domain Eukaryota; kingdom Metazoa; phylum Chordata; class Actinopteri; order Perciformes; family Cottidae; genus Myoxocephalus; species Myoxocephalus aenaeus. The sequence goes on from JBAMJR010000015.1 coordinate 2,661,817, forward strand.
TGATATATATATTTTCGGAGCACTTTGGCAGGAAAGTCATGTGTGAATCCCAAGTGATAATGTGGCCGCTCTAATAATCACTACTTCACATGGCTGCTTCTTGCCTGGCTAAAAATGTGTTCAGAGTTTAATTGAACTAATTAAACAGTTAATGAGTGTAACAATTGAAGGAAATAAACACAGCTGACTAATTAAATCTATATGAACATATCATACCAGCCGGACCTATCTTCCAAGACACACAATGACATTTATTGTCCTGAGGGAAAGTCATTGTGCGAGGCCACAACATCAACAAAGCTCTTCAAATTAAACACAACAGCGGTGACGATAGCACTGCATTAGCCACCGCTGTGCTGTTTTGCAGTATTTGAGGTAGGTGTATTAATGTTCCGTTGGAAAGTTGCGACATATCATCATATGTCGCAACTTTCCAACAGAACATTAATTCTGCAGTTCACAATGAAGACCTGGTAACAGAAGAAAGTAGCACAGCATAATCCACCTGTGTCTTTGCGAAAGAGGTGCTTCTAAAAGCGTGGTGACATTGTGACCTGGGCTAGTTGATGAATTAGCTAATTGCTAACAAGCTAGCTAGCTGGGACGCTAGCTAGCTTGTTAGCATCTCATAATTTTGACTTTATTATCTCATAATTATGACTTTCTATCTCATAATTATGACTTTTTATCTCATAATTACGACTTTATTATCTCATAATGATTATCTAAAACCCCGTCATACAGCAAGTGCATAAGCTGATGAACATTTCGGTTCCCAGCATGTCCAAATCGGCCAATGTTTTGCCATAAAATAAGTAATTTTTTCATTTTTCAACACGTTTTTTTGACTGAAACTCCTTCCTAACATGCCAATGCTTTGTTTTATTGTGATTTGATTTTTTTGATTTTTTTGATTGTTTTACGAGATTCCGATTCTTTAGGTCCTAATCTTTCCAAAAAGGTGTCGTATTAGTATGTGGGCTGTTGTTAAGGCCCTGAACCATACAGTTTGAAAAACTCTGTTTAGGCCAGCAGAGAAGGCTTAGCAGGCCCTGACGGCCCACCACTGCCAGGTTGGCTAGCTTGCAAACTGTCAAGCATGATAGTTAACTCCCTCGCTCACAGAATAATAAGCTCTAGAGTCGATTAAAGATTTTCATAACAAACAATGCCTCCGCTGTGGAGTTTATAAGCACTTTTGGGAAATCTGGCTCATACCATGCTGGAAGTTCATAGTTATGATCAAAATATGTATAAAAGTGATTTCTTTGAAAATATACATATTTTTCGCAAAACAATTCTGAAAGAAATCCTATAAAATAACACGAGTATTAAAACTCATTTGGGGTTCCTACGACTACTGGAACACGGGGGGAAAGAGGTGCAGAGCCCCATGGGGGTCTATCGAGCTATATTGGACCAACGAAGGAAGCTCCAATGACACCATGTCTGTCAGTGACAGACAGGTCGAACTGTGCTGGGGTCCCGCCCCCTCATATTATCAGTCGACCGCCCCTCGAAAAGCATTCTCGCTTTCTTCCCGTGAAGAAACTATTATAGCTCCCTCAGCTTATCTTGGTGAGGACACGTCAAACCGTAAGGACACGTCGCCGAACGCAGTTCCTGGTTCTAATCTGGATTTGCTGGGTAAGTACTTCGTGAGAAGTATATTTAGACACTACATGGTATTTAGGCAGTGTCCGCGTCAAGGCGAGCTGTTCTCCCGACTACCCGGTGTTTGGTTACTGGTGTCGTCGGTGACTGTGTAACGTTATCATCTCTGGCTAACGCGTTACGGCGAGCCTACCAGGTCTCGGTTAGCATTTGTTTGCTAGTTGAGCCGAGTGCCCGGAGTTCTGCTAACGTGTCACGACGAGCAAACTCTCGCGGCACGCTATTAGCGGGTTAAACCCCGTTTGCTAGAGCAATTCACCGTCAGGCTAACGCTAAGTGCGGCTAATTGTTTATATATTTCCCTCCCTTCTCAGTTGCCATGTCGGCCGCTACCCCCACCAAAGGGTCAGAACCGAAGGCTAAAGAGGCTGCATCCGGCCTGTGCCCTGCGTCATGCGGGGCATACATCTCGGGCAGGGACCCTTACCCGATGTGCATAGCATGCATGGGCGCTAAACACGCTCAGACATCGCTGGCTGACCCACAGGCATGTCTGCACTGTGCGTCAATGCCGGAGAAGGTCCTGGAAAGGAGGCTCAGAGTGGCAGTATCCCTAAGCAGGACCCGTGCCTGGGCGAACATGATGGACGCTGAGTCCCCGGATATGCCTCCACTTTTCGAGGAGCTCCTCGAACTGGAGCCGGGTGGTGAGGACGCAGAGGGCGATGCCAACTCTGACCTCCTCGACATGGACGACATGGAAGATGAGGAGGATGACTCCACATTTCCTGTCCAGCTGTCCAGACCCCCTAGTGCATCCGAAGTTGTCCCCCCATGGGACAGCGACTTATACGAGGTCTGCAAACGAGCCGCGTCCAGATTGGGCATACAATGGTCAGCAGCCCAGGATGCTACCGGGGGAGAAAGAGACCTGTATGACGGTAAAAGGCTGCCACCAGCCCAACCGCCATCAAAACAACTTTTGCCAGCAGTGGCGATCAGATCAGAGCGGTCCCGAGCGAGGAAGCTCAGCGGGGTTTTTACTCCCATTACTTCCTCATTCCAAAAAAGGGAAGCGCATCCCTGCGCCCCATTTTAGATCTCTGTGTGTTAAACAGCCACCTACGCAAATACACGTTCAGGATGTTGACACACAAAGGGCTCTGTCGCTCGATTCGTCCAGGGGATTGGTTTACAACAATCGATCTTGCGGACGCTTATTTTCATATCGCTATTTATCCGGCACACCAGAAGTTTCTCAGGTTTGCCTATCAGGGCAAGGCCTACGAGTACCAAGCCATCCCATTCAGGCTCTCATTAGCCCCGCGGGTGTTCAGCAAGTGTGTAGAGGCCGCTCTGTCTCTGTTACGGAACAGCAGCATCAGGATATTCACGTACATAGATGACTATCTGATATGCTCCCACTCACGGGAGCAGGCGATCAAAGATTCCGCTACGGTGATAAATCATCTCACGGATCTGGGGTTCAATATAAACTGGAAAAAGAATCGGGTCGAACCGGCGCAATGTACAGATTACTTGGGTCTCAACATAAACTCCCTCTCTTATCGCGTCACGCTGTCGGAGGCGAGAGTAGCGTCCCTCACGCAGTGTCTCTCCCTCTTCCGGCTGGGGAAAGCGGTATCGTTCAGACTATGCCTTCGCCTGCTCGGCCTAATGGCATCAGTGATATCTGTGGTGCATTTGGGGCTTCTACGGATGAGGGACTTTCAGCGCTGGGTTGCGGCATTACGCCTGTGCTCACGCCGTCACCTCAACCGCAGAGTGAAAGTATCACCGTCGTGCGTAGCTGCACTCTGCCCGTGGGAGGACGTGAGGGCTAACCTTGACAACGGATGCCTCCCTATCAGGGTGGAGGGCAGCCATGTTGGGCAGACCAGTGAACGGCACCAGGAACCCGAGGCTGGCTCAGAGTCACATAAACGTATTGGAACTCTGGGCAGTGTTTTATGCACTAAAGCATTTTCTAGCATTTCTCCAGGGACGCCACGTCCTGGTGAAAACAGACAACACCACTGTGGTGGCGTACATCAACCGCCAAGGTGGCACTCGCTCACTACAGTTACACAGGTTGGCTCGAAAGTTAATCATGTGGAGCAGCACCAGCCTCTTGTCCCTTCGAGCAACACACGTTCCAGGCGTGTTGAACAGGGGTGCAGATATTCTGTCCCGAGGAAACCCTCTGTACGGAGAGTGGACTCTTCACCCGCAGGTGGTGAAGCAAGTCTGGCAGAAATACGGCCAAGCAGACGTAGATGTCTTCGCCTCGCGAGAAAACACGCACTGCCCACTGTTTTTCTCCCTGTCGGATAAGAATGCACCACTGGGGATGGATGCGCTGGACCACTCGTGGCCAAACGTGCTGCTCTATGCATTCCCCCCGCTCAGCCTGATCTCTCCGACTCTAGACAGTGTGAGAGAACAGGGCTTGTCGCTAATCCTGATAGCGCCGTGGTGGCCGTCCAAGCATTGGGTGGCAGAAATAATACAACTCCTGACGGACGAGCCGTGGCCTCTCCCCATATGCAGGGACCTTCTTTCCCAGGCAGGTGGGGAGATCTACCACCCTCACCCAGACCGAATAGCGCTCTGGGCTTGGCCTGTGAGAGGTGGAACCTGAACGCAGCAGGCCTGCCTGAACGGGTCATTGACAGAGTGTAAGGGCCGCCTCCACTCGCTCTCTTTACGAGTTTTTGAGGAATGGTGCCGTTTGAGGCACACCATTCCTTTCCAGTGTTCAGTAGTGGACCTACTGTGTTTTTTGCAAGATTTAGTAGACAAGGGTGGAGATGAAGTTTATTTCACTTAAAACAGCGTTGCTCTTGGTTTTAACCACAGCAAAGCGTGTGAGTGACTTACAGGCTTTATCCATTCGCCCTTCCTGCTTGCAGTTTGTTCCAGGGCTCGCCAAGGTCTGTATGCGGCCCAACCCGACCTTTGTGCCTAAGGTGGTGGAGTCAGCGTACAGATGTCCCACGGTGGAGCTTGTAGCTTTTCACCCACCTCCTTTTTCCTCCTCAGAGGAGCAAAGGCTTAACACATTATGTCCGGTGCGAGCACTGCATGTGTATGTGAGTAGATCGGCAGTTTTCAGGAAAGCAGATCAACTGTTCGTGTCCTGGGCCACTCCTGCCAGAGGCTGTCCCACTGGATTGTAGAGGCCATATCTCTAGCCTATAGTTGTAGGGGTCTGCAGCCCCCCAAGGGTTTGAGGGCTCATTCCACAAGGAGTATGGCCACTTCATGGGCCCTGTTCAAGGGTGTTACAGTACAGGATATTTGTGCTGCGGCGAGCTGGTCTAATCCTCACACTTTTGTAAGGTTTTACAGGCTCGATGTCTCAGGGCCATCCTTGGCACATGCTGTGCTAGAGGCCAACGCGCCAGAGTCCCTGTGATAGTCATTACCGGGCTAAACAATTTTGGCTTCGGGAATTTCATGCAATCCGGGAGCGGACTATATCTCCCATAGTGAAACACCGAACGAAGTTAGAAAAATAACTTTGGGTTACTTAACGTAACCCCCGTTCTTTGATAACAGAGTGAGGTGTTTCACCAACACACCCCTCCTTGCATTGACACAGAAAGAAATCGGTCTAGAATGATTTTCGAGGGGTGGTCGACTGTGATAATATGAGGGGGTGGGACCCCAGCACAGTTTGACCTGTCTGTCACTGACAGACGTGGTGTCATTGGAGCTTCCTTAGTTGGTCACGCTGAGCGCTTCCCATAGTGAAACACCTCACTCTGTTATCAAAGAACGGGGGTTACGTTAAGTAACCCAAAGTTTCAACCTTCTCCCGCTAATCTTAAAAAAATAAATCTATTTCAGCTTTAAATATTGGCCATCAGAGCTTCAGAGCAACCCTTGAACACACCGTGTTTTTCCAAATCAATCTGTCATGGATTGACACAAAAGAATGTTTAAGCAATATCTAATAAGTATGGTGTGCTTCAGTATTAATGTATTGTGTTGTACATCATTTGTAGTAACTCAGCAAAAACATGTAAAAACAACTTTGTTATCCTTTAACAGAAGCCCCAGCAAATTATCAGTTCAGTGAATCGAGTGATGCCAACACAGGAAATTAAGTAGAACATGTTCGCAGGTAGTATAAAAAGAAAAAAATCAAATTTCTACCTGCACACATAGTCCGCTTTGCAAATCCGCAGCTGGGCCAGGCAGTTGGGCTTTTCCTTGTCTTCGTAGGAGCAGGACGGCACGATGGTTTGGCGGCGGCGCTCTGAGCAGGCCGTGTCGGTGCAGGGACAGAACAGCAGCTCGTTGGTGTAGTCAGGGGGGACGCGGTCAAAGAACTTTCTCAGTGCCTTGTTGCACTTTGGTCGGTTACATGGCCCCGAGCGGGCAGACGGCTGGATGCAAGACGAAACGTATTCCGTACGAAGCTTCTGACAGGTCTCATCTATGTTACACGCCTTGGCGGCATCCAGGCAGCGGTTCACCGTTGTTACTTCAGACTCTAGACGGAAGAAGAAGACACAAATGGGAAGCAGAAAGAATTTCATCCTACTGTGTGGTTTGAGAAAATAAAATCCCAGGCAATGTTTACAATGATTCCAAGGCCTAATTGGAGACGGTATTTACTTTCTACTCTCACCTCACATGCACTTACAGATGAAAAACAGAAATGTGTGTCTTGAAGTACAAACTAAACCAAAATGATGATTATATGTAATAGCCCCCCTTGCAATGAATAGAACATGAATGGTATTTAAATGTTGCATGAGCTCGGGCACTGGATGTGTTTCAGCGGAGACCTAATGGCTGAATATTTCATTCTGCTGGGTTAATGCAGAGTGGCAGTGCTGAAAAAGCGGCTGCTCCATCTCTCCAACCGCACAACAAGGCCTGTAATTACTGCTCCTTCCCTTCATCCATCTATCCATCTTCCCAACAATCCCTCTCCGTGCAGCTGGGCCCCCCCCCCACACTCATCTGACTCCCTCCATTCCTTGCCATCTTCCTCCATCGCTGTGTGTCTGCCGCTCTCAGTGCTGCCATTACCCACTACTCCATATGTTTCTTCCCTTCTCCTCAATCCCCTCTTCTTTAACTCTGTCTATCTCTGCCTCCCTCAGTGCCCATGCTTCCTCTGACTTGCACGTTAATGAGCCACCTCTGTGGAGGCAGCGGAGAGCCCCTTTCAAAACCGTCTTTTTTTGGCTGCATTATTTCCCAATCCATCATCATGTGTGTGTTTTTTCTCCCAAGCGACCTCCCAGTCAATACAGCCATGATGACGTTCAGCTTCTCTGGCAGGTAGCACCGCTCATTAGTTTGTAAACTGCCTGTAGTTGTGTCTCCTGGTGAGTTAGGCTCTCACCAAGCTGTCACATGAAATATGAGTGGCCTGAGAGAGCAAGCTAACAATCCCTGACAAAACATAGGTTATTCTCAGCTTAACTGCTAAGCAGGCAGGGGTAGTACCTGATGCAAGTCCAGGTCGCGATGACAAATTGCATCCAGTGGCCTCATGCAGAGGTATTTGCACACAAGCTTTCATGTGAAATCATGAAATCAACATATTTTACCAATTGTTTTTTCTATTACTCTTATCCAGGGACAACAAACACACTTTCACACCTCAGAACTGCCCATTACAACCACAGTCCAGAGCAATTCCTTATTGGACCCACACACTACTTGGAGGCCATCTATCTCCACTCAGGCCTCTGCCATGGTAACCTAACCACCTCGTAATTTAACAGGATCACTAAACTATCCACACAAACACTAAATACCACTTAACGTAAATGCACACCCCAAACATCGACAGAACCCATTCATTAAAACACACTTAAAGGTACAGTGAGTAGCATTTGGGGGCGATTGGGCTCAGTGGTAGAGCAGGTCGTCCTTCAATCAGATCGGCAGTTTGATCTTTGGCTCCACCAGTCCATGTCAATGTGTCTTTGGGCAAGGCCCTTAACCCCAAATTGCTCTCGAAAACTGTGCCGTCGGTGTATTGTGGCACCTTGCATGGTAGCCATCAGTGTATATGAATGGGTGTGAATGACATGTAGTGGGAAAGCACTTTCAGTGGTTGAAAGAGTAGAAAAGGACTATATAAGTCTATTTACCATTTACCATCTAACCTGAAATTGAGAAGCATTGTTTTTCTGTTTCCTTAGAATAAGCCGTTTATATCTCCCTATACGGAGCGGGCCCTATTCTTGGATGTTTCTACTGAAGCCCAGAATGGACAAACCAAACAAGGGCTCTGGAAAGCTTCATTCCTGTTTTCATGTCGGCCACCGTAGTTCATTGACACACTTGACACACGGGAGAAGTTTCAGTTGGTCTGCAACCTCACCGCTAGATGCCACCAAATCTCACACAATGCACCTTTAAGCTTGAACAGAAACAGTCCGTAACAAAGTCCCATGAGCCTTTGCACTCTTTCAGCACAGGGCAATCAATAGCATGCACAACTGCATCCTTCCAGCCACTACAGTATACAATTCTGATTATCATCACACATAACCAATCTTTGTCAATGTGAAAACACGGACATGAACTTCATCCAATATAGATCATCGGAGTAATAAAGTATTTGTTTGTGTATCAGATACTCACAACTTGTGGTTCTGAAAGGTATGTTTCATTGCTCCATACCTCTACCGAGAGGTATTAGTGTTTTTTGTGTTTTTTGTTGGCAAAGTTTTTATTTTATAGAATTCTTTTTTTTTGCCATGACACTGGATTGTTGTTGAAATGTATTGTAACTACTGTAGCTGAGTACAGCACATCCTTCAGCAAAGAGCAAAAGCCAAAACCTTCTTTTCAATCCTACAAGGGGAGTGTAGTTGATGCTCAAATTACTTATTTTTAAGGGTCTTTGTTCACCTAATCTGGGTGTAAAAACCCCTCAAAATAAAGCTCCACACTTCACCCTCAGTGTATCATTTTGGATCCTGGTTTCCTTATTTCTTTACCGAGCTTGTGACCAACCTGATTCGATAAAGAAAACAAAACGGTTAATGTTTGTCTTGCTAGCAAGGTGCATGAAGTAGAAAATCTTAGTGAGGAAAAACAATTTACACCCCTCTTAGAGGCCAATGGTGCATTAAAAAACCTCTTTGTTGGTGCAGATCACCTAATGTTTTAAACAGAGACACTTTCTTAAAACTACTGACTTCACGTTCACTGATGAATTGCTAAAGGGTGAAGTACTCTGTTGTTAGAATACTCCTCAAAACATGATGAGCTGTAGCTCCGGCTTGCATCTTTGAAAAGGGCCATTACTCTGTTTGAGGGAGAGATGCTATGAGGGCGAAAAAACAGCCATTAATCACGTCTTTGTTGTTTCGGCGGTCGACTTGTCGCGATGCATGGCATGGATGGCAACTTTGACCTCGCAAGGAGTCGCTGGAGTGAAATTTACGAGGAGGCTGAGCACAGGGCGGATCTGATGCCGCTGTAATTCAAAGCAGCCTCAAACCTGCGGTGTCATTTTAACAAGCAGCTTATGTATGAGGTCACAAAAATGCACGATGAAGCTTGTGAAAAAGGGACGTACACTGAATCTGAATTGTTTAGTTATTTTGGTTTAGGCTTACATTAATCCATACCGCTTCACACGTACCGGTGACCACAGTTTATTTGAAATCTCATTCAATTATGCTCAACAAGCCCGGGGAAAACTGAAATGTACATTTTCTGCTGAAAATAATTAGTGATTGCTGCAAGCTTCTGCTGCTTGTCTATAATTAATATAATTAACTCGAACATATGTCAAAAAGCTAAATACAAGCGTCAACCTGCCAAACATACTGCACATGTTTTTAGCTGTAGATATGTTTGGAAGTAGATGCTTGCCATGGAATAAAAACATCTGAGGTCATTCTTTTTTGAAAAAGCAACAGAAGAGGATCAGTGGGTGACGTCACAGGTCATGAAACTGTGAAATATGAAAGCAGAATGGTATTGAATAGTTCACGGTTTAGCGAGCTGTTAAAGTACCAGTGTGTAGGATTAAGTGGCACCTGAGGTTCATGGTGGGCTCGAAACAAACTGGCTGAGATGTGAAAACACCCACGAAAAATGAAGGAAGCCAGTGGGGAGCTGCAGTGAACAGCACCTCTGCTGTAAGTGTGTATATGTACACAATTCTCCGACCACAGGAGGTCAAATAAACATTTGAAGGGAAATTCAGCTTATTTTGTATGCTATTCTTTTAGGATATTCTTTTTTGAATACCGGTTTGAATCCAGCCAATTAGCCAAATACTTTCCAGGCGGTCCATTGGGAACAGCCGTGGGATTTTGCAGAGCTGTTTCCTGATTTAACTTTGACCTCCTGCACCTGCAGGCTAATTCTGGTTTATTACATCGTGGGCCTAATTAACATAGCTTTCACCGTTATTTTGGTCCATTACGATGTTATTGCACTCATTGTGTTGCTGCCGGAAACATATCGGAAACGCTACAACATAGTGTGAAGGGGCGAGAAACCTGACGTTCTAAATAAGGCAACAGTTTAGCAAGATTATCTAAACATCTTCCTCAAATCGGCCAATCAATGAATCCTTGACGTTTTACTGAAATGTTTCTTCATTGCACAACAAAACTGTGCCTGCAAAACGACTTAAAGTCAAAGTTGAACCAGGAGATGAGTCTGTTAAGTGTGATTTTGACCTATTTACAACACACAAGTCTCAAATAACCTAGAAGTTAAAGCCACAGTATTTAACTCTTATTTAAGTAACTTTGAAGTCATATTTGCTCAAACTGTCACTATATCATATACTATATGAGACAGATAATCTGTGAAAAGAATCTGGTTCCTTTGCCTCCTTTTAATATTATCAATGGCATTTTTGCAGTAATCCACCTTGCCTGGTGGATTCAACAACTAATCAGAGCAGAGGAGTCTCTAACACAGCTGTCAATCACTGAGCTCCGATCAAACTGTCAAACGAGGCAGTGTTTGACAATATGAATCAAAATGCTGTTACTGCATTGCCTTCTTCTCTCATCAAATGTTTATTAGAAACTTATTCTAGTGTGCTGTAAAATGAGCTCATGGTTGCTCGAGCCGGTGGGAGGTTGGCGGGGCTTGGTTTTGGCTCGACTGTTGATAATCACTTTGGTGAATACAATATTATCATAATCATTCAAAATCATGTTTAAACCTGTGAAAATCCGTTCCAAGTTGTAATACACCAGACTCGTTCTCTAATTGGCTCGTGTGCACATACAGTGCTGTGGGAAAACATGATATTTAAGATGTTTAATGAACTCTCCTGTAAAGCTGTGTTTAGTTTCCATGCCCCCTGATCTCCACATTAGTAACTAGCGTAGTGTAACTGTTACTCAACCTGAACATAACCTGAATTTACATAACTTTAGGGCTTTTACGCAAACTGTCTCCTGACCTGGCCTCACACCACTGTTAAATAATTTCCCTTTCTTCTCCCAGTGGTATAAAAGAAAAGCATGTGCAGTTTGCTAATGTCAGCCTGAATTACTTCAGGTTTGAAGTCATAAAATTTGTATTTGGCACTGATCCCTTATTGCATTAGAAGCTGCCAACATACAAAACTACCTTGTGCAACTTTAATAGCATGAGGTTACCCATGATCCCATGGTAAATATAATAAAGATCGCTGCTTGACCAGGTTTGATCAAATAAACCGCGAGCTTCCACTCCAGCTCATCAAAATGACCATATATGTTTCAGAAAGCCCCCCACATGCAATTCATTACCCAGTAGTAGAACCAATATAGCAGATTTAATTAGCATATTATTCATATTTTCCAATCTTAAAGTATAATTTGAATTTGTAACCTTACATTGCACTTGCTTAGCTGCATTTATAAAATATTGATTTAGTGCAAGTGTAAATGAATTAACAAACCAATTAGATGTTTTTTTAATAATAATCATAATACAAACCTGTATTTAACCATTTAAATTAAGCTGTGTTCTCCCTTTGAGATGACAATATCCACTTCTTTAGACTTGTTTGTGTATGTAGGGATTTTATCATTACACTGTAAGGCACATGCATGAATGCCTTCCACACTAATCACTTCATTCAAGTCATTATTTAAGTTTCGCAGACTCTCCATCTCGGCTTTACTCATCCGGAATATAATTGCTATCAGAGAAAACAATGCACTTGACTTTATGTCCTCTCCAGTGAAACAAAAAATGAATTAACTCCTCCTTTGTGTGCAGCCTCTCTCTTTTCCAAACCTCCAGTGCTGTTTGAGTAAACAAACCAGCTGTCTGTCCCGTTTTCTTTTTCTCGCTTCCTGTGTCTCTTTCTCCCTCTCGCTACTTTCCCTGACTTTCTTCTTCCGGTTTCTCTCTGTTCTTCACCCTCTCTGCCTCTCCCCCCCTGAGTTTTTCTGCTACCAGATGCATTAAAATAAATAGGTAATTAATCTGTGCCTCCGAGGCTAACAGCAGCACATACCTGCCCTGCGGCCTGCCCCCCGGTTCGGAGGCAAGACAGAAGCAAAGTGTGGGTTGTTACTCATCAAACACCCGCATATATCCCTCCATACTCCGTCAAAATGACGCAGGGTAAAATCTTGATTTGCTCTTTTTTTGACACATAACTTGGTCGGGACCCACTAGTTTGTGTTTTTCGGATGCTGCAGAGAAACACCTGCAAACTCACCTGCAGCAATGGAGGCCAGACGCACGTAGTCAGAGCCCCTCTCCTCTGGTTCGTAGGGGAAGTCCTCCACCAGACTGAGTCCTGCCAAAGTAGAAGAGAGAGGTAACTTCTGTTGTGCTGACAACCCAAAATAATGCTGTACTTTTCTTCTCCTCTTAAGTGCAGAATTTGTCTTTTCAGTGTCCCGAAACACTGACACAAACACTCATATCATAAAAGTTGCATACAAAGTTTCAAGGCCTGGACAAAATAATTCATGCATGGCCGGATTAACCCGTTAGGAGACTCTGGGGCACAAAATCTGCTGGTGGAGCGGCATCTTGACATCGCACCCCTTATCTACCGCCCGATGTGCATTTTGTATCGACCCTGTCGAGTAGCAGAGCATAGACCGGATGACGAGAGACCCACCAGCGCTAAAACCTTGGTACAGTACTTAAAAAAGGCCACATTTGTGCATTCTACTGCACATGGCCCCAATAACCAATATTATAATACGGGTAGATCAAATCAAGCATTCTGATTGGTTGAGAGTGAGTCATGGGGTGTACTTTATTCAGCCATAAAGTACTGTACAGCCTGTTTACATTTAGAGCGTTCCATATCAGTGCGCACTTAAAATAACAGGTAGATTTAAATTGCGCGACTGTTAGTTGTCATTTCAAGCTTGACAGTTACCAAACATGTTTTGTGTAAACTTTGATATTGTAACGTCCACAGACGTTGGTTTCCTTAACTTGCAGAGTGTTCACAGTATTGCAACGGGGCTCTTTGCTAACAGTAGCTCAAACGGAACAGCTAACAAGCTCACTTAGCATCCCCCACACTAGCATAACGAACGACAACACACACGTCGCTACAATATTTTGGGGGGAATGACTTTTGATGAGAATGTCAGCGGTGAATAATGTATTTGTGGTTCCTGTTCCTGCTGTACAGTCAAACGTTGATACGGCTTACAATCAGGAGAGCAGAGCAGATAACGCTCTGAGAGTAGACTAGTTAGCGGGGAGCGAGTGCATAACATCGGAAACTAAGATGAGGAATGAAAAGAGTTTGATCACAAAATCGTGATAATTTCCAGTGAGAGATAATTACGTCGGTAATTTCCCGACGCGAGGCAAGTTCTCTAAACATCATGGAGGAGAAAAATGACGGAGAAAAGACGGACAGAAGCAGCGAGAGCACTTCTTTACATCGCTGGCTGAGTGTCATCCTCCACCCTGCTTTCAACCGGCCTGATTTACTGACCAGGCAGTCAGTTTTATAGTCCTGTATGTGCGCAGGTACCCGTATTATAAAAGCAATAAGGTACTCGAGGCAGTACTGTGTCTACAATAATGTACAGTTCAAGGGTTTGCCGGCCCTCCGCTGCGCGTCGGGCCTAACAACTCCCTTGAACAGTACATTATTGCACGACACAGTACTGCCTCTCGTACCTTATTGCTTAAGTATATCATACATATATTAAATGCTGGTATAACACTACCTGCCCCCATGCATTTGGTGTGCCAGTTAGTTTGTGGTCATTTTAATAAAACAATTATATTTAGAAATGTACACCATGTGTGCAAAATAATACAAAATATAATAAAGGACCTAAAATAGTTTTTTCAAACTTACTTACTTTACATTACACTTTAGGTCTGGTTAACAAAACCAAGTCTGGGCTGTATGGAGCCCCAGGTGCAGTCACCCACTTATAATATGGCCTCAACTTCAGTGGACAGAAGTTCAGTTCAGTTCAATTCAATAAGTTAAACTCTGAATTCAATTAACTACAAATCACAAAAGCAGGTTGAATGGGGTTGAAAATCAACTAGCTGCAATTTTACTTATAAAATGGCCCCTCAGCAATCAACACTTTAATATGTAGGCTTTCAAAGCGGGAGGAGTTTTGTGTAGGAGCTGTTTAGAGGCCACACAATCTTTGCCCAAACTGCAGCATGTATGTTCATAAATACAGCTTGTTTAATATATCAAAGGGAATGGTCCTGAGAATCGTGTCAAAATGTACCAAACACAAAATAAGCTGCATTGACAAAGACCCAAGAAGCATTGTTATACGATATTAGATGTGCGACTAATTCCTAACCATTCAAGAGCATTTTAATGGACGTATCCCAGTGTGAAGCAGGTCTTGACTACATGTTGACATATTGTTGAAATGCTGTAGAAACAATCAAAATGTAATTCATTTTGGCACCAAATTTAACCCAGTTTTAATCTCAACACCAAGACGTCTTTTGAGCTGCAAATCACCAAATAGATGTTTACTGCGGAGGAACAGCTAACCAGCAGGAACATGACAGACATTTAAGTACTAGGTGGTTGACATTCTGTTTAACAGCCTGCAACTTAATACAACCCATCATCAGGGAGTGTCTGCTTCAGTGGTTTCATACATTTTTAATATAGTGTTTACTGTATATTATGTTGTTTCACACTCACGCCAGCCTGGAAGTGATGATGGCTGATGTAAGAGTTTTACTGTCTTTTTTATTTGTTTATTATCTTCATGTCATGGCTTTTTGCATTTCCACTTGACTTGCAGGATATTCACAACGTTGTCAAACTTGTTAAAAAGCACTGTTTTGAATATATAATATGGTGAATTAAAAAATGTTTTACATGTACCACATGGACATGACAGTGGTCGTGCAAAGCGCTTGTAATAAGCGCAAAAGTGATGCAATACAATTATTGTGGGTGGAACAAAAGGAATTGTTGACACAATAATCACTCTTTTTATGTTTCAATCTGGAATTAACTGTTGAGCTCTCTGGAGGCGCAGGCCTAATTTGTGTGTAATGCACGCATTTATTAATCCCTACTAGCTGCTTCCGCCCACCGCTCAGAAACACAACCATCAGATTGCGTGCGTAAACGCCGGTCTCACCGTGCAGCACGGACTGTTGCAGACTCCAGTAGATGCTCAGGCAGTTCTTCTCCTTCTTCATGCCTCGTTTACACTGGCAGCCGTGCAGGGGGGTGGACAGCAGCGCCGTCATGGCATTCTCACACTGGTTCCGCGCCCCGGGCCCCAGCTTCACGCTGCCGTCCCCCGCCACACACTGCCTGAGGGTCCGCAGTCGCGGGCTGCAGGTGTCGTCGCTGGAGCAGGTGTCTCCCGCGCGTAGACAGTCCCTCCCGCCTGCAGAGAGAGCCATGCGTGGGACTCCTGCAGGATAAGACAGACAGACAGACAGGACAGGTTAGTCTCGTGCTGTGGTGATGAGATCCGAGCAGGAGATGAGTCTGTCGATTGGTTTTCTGTACAGTTTGTTTAGTGAAGCTTTAGTCCAACGTAACATTCCAGAGGTTTTGGATGTATAGATAAGACCACCCGCTCAGTATTAATCCCACACACTGACCAAACAAACAAACAAAACAATAATCCAGTTTAAAGAACAGCCCAAACTAAAATAAATCAGATAAAATGCATTTTTATTTATTTAACCATTATGATGATGATAACCAAGTTGTTGAACCAAGGATTTTCGAAATGTAACCACTCAAAAACCTGTAATTTCTTTGACGAAAGTGTAGATAGCAAAGGACCAATTGTTGAAGAAATATTAAAGGACAAGCTGCCACATATTTTGAGACTATAAGAAGCACAACTGGAAGAGTACTGTGCACAACTCAAAATGGCGACATTTAAATAATAATAATAATAATTCAAACTTTTGTAGCGCTTTTACATCGGGGATCAGAGACGGAGACAAACGAAACAAAACGAAAAAAATGGAAAGACAAAGCAAACAAAAACAAACAAACAGAACATTCTTGGTAACAAAAAACTAAAAAGAAGAAAAAGAAAAAAAAGAGCTGCAAAAGAATCCACCAGCAGGAGGAAGAAATGAAGCAATTGTATCGCTCTATTAAAAGCCGCCGGACTTCATTGAGAAAAACATGTGCTTGGGAAAATGGCATTTTGACGCAAAAAAAAATAAATATATATATCTACCATGATCAGAATTTTGATGTTCAGATTTGAATACATAAGGAGCAGCGCTGGGAAGCTTGATTTAACCTCAAACATAATGGACACGCGCTTAAAGCACATTCAAACTAGTGAATTAATGTGCGCTTTTATGACCCACTGAATCATTGCTAAAATAATGTAAATTGTATTGAATTTAATTATTGGATTACAGTTTTACATCCCTTGTCAGAAACAATCAAACTTGGTCAACGAGCCATTTCACTACTGTATTCCTGCATTTTAAAATGACATTCATAAACCCGAGGGTGGTGCTATATTATTCATGAATTCATCTAGTTGTCACATAGAATACATCTGACACCACTGAGTGGATTTTGATAAAACTTGGGGGGATGATGCATCTCACCAATACACCCTGACATATTTAAAATCACACTGAGGTGTTCCAGCTCAAGCCAAAATGTAAGTGTCATATTTGTACAGATTAGCCCAAAGTGGGGCTGCTTCATTTGTGGGGGAACAGCTTGTTTACTGTTGTCTTGTTTCATGTGACGCTAATAACATGCAGGCTTTATTCCCCTGAGGATAGTAAATACTTGTTTATTCCCAGCTACCTAACAGTCTCACTCTTAAAGATGATGTAGTGTTGTTTAATCCACCCATACATCTGGTTTGGGATAACACTTGCATATATACATTTACTAAAGTATGCTTAGGCTTATTATAAGAGTAAACAACAGGCACAACATCTGAGGGATGAATGACTCCAATGTTGTATTGTTCCAAACTACAAATTAACAGGATCAAGAGCGTACTGCCAGGGACTAGAACATTTCCGACCTCGAAAATAAAGAAAAACAGAAGCACAACGTAACACAAGGTTGTTTTTTTTATTTGTAAATCCACAAATCCCAAACTGGCAAATCCATCTGAACCAAGCAGCAGTTGATTGACGTGCTTGTAAATTGATGTAAACATGTTTTGACAATGTTATCGGTTAGCTGGTTACGATAAACATTCTCTGAAAGTTATCTTTTCTGCACAAGAGTTATTTGGGAAAACTTGTAAAATGACCCCCACCCCCTCAAAAAAATGTGGTGGCTGCACAGGTGGGAATGTGTACACTTGCTCATGAAACATCATTTTGTCATGGTCAGCCATGGCTTTTCGCATTGAGACAGTTCACTAAAAAACAAAAATGTCAACCTGCTGGTGGCGCTAGAGGAGAGAGGTCAGGTGGTCCCATCAGCACTGATGGGACCACCCATCCTTTGAGAGTGACATTCTGGCCATGCACTTTGCTTCAAAATGGGATCAAGTGTATACTTTTCCATCAGAGAGGGATGTTATTCACGAGCTGGCTAAAGGTGCCAGAGCTCTCCTGAGCAGTGGCGATGCGTCAATAGAGGGCGCTAGGGCGCCGCTCCTCTTAAAACTTTGAAATGAAAAAAATATATATAATATATACTGTCAAAAAACATTATATACCAAATAATTTAAATAAGAAATATACCGTGTTGACGCGCTAAATGTGTGTGGGAGACCGTAAGCCCCTGTCAACAACCACTTAAGTTAAATGTGACAAAATATAATATATCGCCATTCATCATCACTGAGAAAAGCCCCTCCCCCCTGTAGGGGCGACGGCCAAATGTGAGTCTATGGCAGCGAGCAAATATTTCGCGGTCATTGCGCCAAGGACAGCTTCTCATTGGCGGATGAAACTTGAATCTTCGGGCGCCAAATCTGCGCCCTAGCCAATGACATCGTTTCTTATTTCAACGTGATTGGACTATTCGTCGAATCAGAGACTTTTATCATTCCCTCACATCCCATATAGCTCCCACGTAGCTACGCGAGCAACATAGCTAGCAGAGACTTTGATTATGTTAGTATGGCGACTGAAAACTCTGTGGTATCTCTACGCGAAACACCTTTCAATCGACGATCAGATGTTGACAAGAAGAGGCTGAAAGAGTTGGGACCCGAACGTCCGGATTTAAAAATTCAGCAGCAAAGCACTGACCGCGGGAGGACGTACACCCGGAGCTTCTCCTCAAGCCTATATGCTAACCGGAGCTGGTTAGCTGGATGCTCAGTGAGTAATGCGTTTTTTTGTTTCCCCTGTCTGTTGTTCCAAAGTCCTGGGACTGAAACACTCTGGACTACAACGGGGATGAGGGATCTAAAGCACTTCACCGAGAAGTGTAAGAAGCACGAATCTTGCCGCAGCCATCTAGCTAACAGCATGAAGCTAACCCTGTTTGGAAGACTGAGTATAGCAGAGCAGCTCGACGAAGGATACCGAATTGGCATTCGAAAACACAACAAAGAAGTTCGGAAAAACAGACACATTCTCTCAAGAATAATGGACTGTGTGAAGTTATGTGGTGCATTTGAGTTGGTCCTGCGTGGTCGTGATGAGAGCGAGAACTCGGATAACCCAGGGATATTCCGTGGCTTGGTGGACGTCGTTGCCTCACTTGACAATGCACTGAAAGAGCATCTCGAGAGCGCGACTGTGTTTAAGGGAACATCCAAAACAGTCCAGAATGAGTTTCTTGACTGTATGCTGTCTGTTGTGAGGGAACAGATCATAAGTGAAGTTCAAAGCAGCGATTTTCTATCGATCCAAGCAGATGAGACCATGGACATTAGCACACAAACCCAACTTGTGCTTGTGCTTCGCTACATCAATGGTGCTAATGTGGAGGAAAGATTCTTTGAGTTCATCCCTCTGCAGTCAGCTACAGCAGAGACCATTGCCGTGGCATTAAAAGAACGCCTTGCTGCCATCCTCCCAGGTGAGCAGAAAAGTAAACTCATCTGCCAGGCATATGACGGTGCCAGTGTAATGAGGTGTGCCACTTCAGGTGTTCAGAAGATAATCCAGGATGACTACCCAAATGCCCACTATATCCACTGCTATGTCCATCAGCTTAATCTCATAATGCAACAGGCCACCTCTCACATAGTCAAAGTCAAAAACTTTTTCCCCGACCTGGGTGGATTTGCTGCGTTCTTTTCAAGATCTTCCACGTGGACCGCTGTCCTTGATGAAACAGTGGGCCAAGAAGCAGGAGGCCACATCAGGCTACTGGAGGATCCTGATTTCAACTTCTTCCTTCAACTGTTTCATCGGATAATGCCACACGTGGACATCCTCTATGCCAAGCTCCAGAAGAGAAACATAGATTCAGTCCATATAAATAGATGCATCCAGCAGTTCCAAGAGGACATACAAAAAATCTGGTAATTTCATTATTGTTATTATTCTGTAAGCTTAGTCATAACATTCTTCTTTTACATCAACCATAGTAATAAGACGAATATGATTTGTAAATTATTTTTATTTACAGAGATTCAATCAATGCAATGGTGGTGGAGCAAAGCAGTGGCTCTGAGCAGCCGAGGAAGCGCCGGGCTATGAAGGAAGATGAGCTTGGAAAGATTGCTGCAGAGGTGAGTGTCAAAATCAGCAGATGCCTGTGTTAGAGTTTAATGTTTTATCTTTCCCACAGCAGAACACATGTTGGACATTGTTAGATTTGGGTGGATATCATATCAGACTATAACTTTATCTAAAATACCAATTCAACCCCCAACAAGTTAGTTTGTGTGTGTGTCATAGCTCCAGGCTAGAGCATCAAGGTGGCTCCTGGGCTTTTGTCTACGTTGATGAGCCATCAAGACACACAAAACATAGTTTTTTGTCAACTGATTGTTGGCTTTTGTCTGTAGTATGAAGCCTGTTTGTAGTTGATATTTCCCCACAACTTATCTGTCCGTCTCTGTCTCTCTCTCTATATTTATCTGTAGGTTTGTGACACCATACTTGGACACACCAGGGAACGCTTTGCCTTCAAAGACCACCTCACCAGTGCCACCTTACTGCAGGGCCCCCAGTTTGAATGCTACGTCAATGTATTCCCTGAAGTTGCTCTGGCCACCACATTGAAGGCCTATCCAATGCTCAATGGAAGTAAGCTGAAGACAGAGCTTAGCCTCATCTATGGCACAGAGGAATTTCGATTCTGTTGTGGTGCTGTGGATCTTTTCCAATTGTTCATGGAAAATAATCTATCTGAGGTATTTTCAGAGACACAAACACTGCTGAAAATCATCATCACAACTCCCATGACCACTGCTGAGGCTGAAAGGTGTTTTTCAACACTGAAAAGGGTTAAAACCTTTCTCAGGAACACCATGACTCAGGAGAGACTGAATGCCTTAGCCATGCTCTCAATGGAAAAAAAGGCTTGTCACAGACATGATTGACTTTAACCAGAGAGTTATTGAGAAGTTTGCCATCTTGAAAGAGAGGAGGGCTACATTTCTTTACAAGTAGTGGGGCCTACTCTGTTAAACACCCAATGTAAAATGTGATGTATCTCTTTCTGAATCTATTCTGCTCTAAACCTCTTTCATGTGAGGGTGTGGGCACCTCTTTTATTCTGTAAACCTCTGAAACCCAACCCAATGTTTCTTAAACCATTCTGCTCTGAACCTCTCATGCCCAAAGTTACAGTTTGTTGATAGTTGTTATTGGGCAGTGTTGAGCACTGTGTTTTCTTGAAATAAAGCTTTGTTTTTTAGAATATTCTACTCAAAACCTCTTTTCTTCTCATTGTGGAGTGCTATTTAAACCGCGCCGCCCAACTGCGCCCCCCCCAAAAAAAAATGAAGGGCTGGCGCCTGTTTTATTATTATGTGAGTTTTTTTTCTCCCTGTAGCCAATTCAATATTTAACGGTAACCCTGGTCAAAGCTGTCCCTAAAAAATTCAAATCCCAGCTTTCCAGCTGACTGGCGTCAAATCTCCTTAGTCAGCTGTGTTGGTAAAATGTATGAAGGGATCCTGAAGGATGCCCTCCTGGAAGACACAATTTCCAAAACTGCCCGATCGCAACATGGTTTTACGGCAAACAGATCAACCGTCCTCGCTCTGATTTAGATCCTGTAATGCTAGCACGAAGCACTACAATGATAACCCCCAAAATGGAAGTGGAACACACTGTTTTTGTTGATTTCTCCCGTGGCCGACTCCGGCTCATTGTGAGGAGCTCTCTGAGTGACAGAGCAAAGGAAGCACTGAGGTTCCTGTGTGTCCGATCCCCCTGACATTCTAGCTGGTGTCACTGTTGCTTTGTCATTTGCATCGACAGCCTGGATTCATGTCGGCCTCCCTCTGTTATCCCCGTCACGAAGCTACCGATGGAATCTTTTCATGGCCCAACTCAGAAAGCCTCAGATTCTGTGGCTGAATGAGTGCAGGAGTTTTCACTTCCTATGAGAGGAGCTAAGACCATGGATATGGTAATCAGTGCCAGGAGGGAGGACAACATCCCCTCTTCTCTGACTCCAACAAGTTCTGGTCAAAACATATGAACAGTGTACACATTTAAAACCGCTTGCAGATATCTGATCTGTCATGCCCTCATTAAGGGGTGGGCTCACGAAAGACATGAATTGTTTTATACATGACATCATTTGTATATTCCTCTTGCTCTTAAATCTTCTTAATTTAATTTTTCCATGAATCGTTTTAAATTGTCTGAAAATCCTTACATTTAGGGTTTGTGCTCTTAACTTCACAATTTGCCTTAAATGTTGATCGCTGTCATGTTTGACACATTTCAGGATTCACTGGGTTTTCATGCCGCTGTACCCTGCCGTGTCAAACTTTAATAAGTGAAGCAATTAGGAGTCATTGTCTGCACAGAGTGGATATAAGTACCATATTTCATGGCCATCTATCCAAAAACAGTTGAGATTAGCCTCCCTATTGTTGCTAACTTGAAGGTGTAGCAACCAGAGCAAATTCCTATTGTGCAGACAAACTTTGTTTAAACCAACAGAACTTTACTTTATATTCTAGTGAAATCCCAAAGTTTCAAAACACCAAATATGTCAGGCTGGATTTTTAGTGAAATGTGTGTGTAAACATAAAGCTTTCGATAAAGAGCTGGAACTAGACATATATATGAAATATTGTCAGACAGGGCGGAATAAGGGGAGTCTCCTAATTTTAAATAAATTGTATGTTAAGTGGTTAATTAATTATCGAGACCAGTGCAGCTCTCTCAAGAGTCAGAAAGCATTTAAAACCATCTAAAATGATAGCGATAAGTTTTAACAAGTGAGCAGAATTGGTTATCGACTGCTTGACAGATTCCCAGAAGCATTTCTGTGTCACTGACTACTTGTTGAGACGTTCTGTGCAGCGAGTCGGTAATTACATTTTAATCACATTTTATTCCATCACGGTTTAATCAAGTGATGAGGAGCGAAAGCGCTTTCCCAATAAAATGCAGGAGTTTGTTCTTCTTCCGCCGGCAGACTGACAGAACTTAATACGACGTCTTCGTTCGGCTTCATAATGTTCCTCAGAGGAACTCTATCCCCGGGTTACGTACCTCTAGAGATGATCAGATAATAAAAAATAAAAAAAGGAAAAGGGCATATCTGAGTCAAGTCTACATCTTGAGCTGAAGCCTGCTGTGCTTGTGGGGAAAAGGGGTTAACTGCCATGCGTCCAGCAGGAGAGATCTCAACCTTTCCGAGGAGTCAGCTAATCTAGAGGCAAGCTGTCAATACAAGTCTAGACAGACAGTGAGGCAGGAAGTGTGTTGCTATGGGTTTGGGGTTTTAGTGGATGCTATTGAGAGAAAGCATCTGCCACTCAAGTGAAGAGCTCATCTTTGCGAAGGTCTTGACAGACAGCACTTAGTGTGCCAAAAGAAATATGCCCCTCAACAAGTCATTTATTCCACCATGGAGTCTTAAAATCGTACGTATTCCACGTCAAGCAAAAGGAGGGAGAGAAAAACAAAACAAAAAAACTGTAGGGTGACATAATGTCATTCGTTTTTTATGCAAATCAGCTCCACTTTCTACGTTTTCTTGTGTCAAGACCTTTGTCAAGATACTTCACTCGCTCTTAAAATGCAGATTTGTATTGGAAATGCATGATATCATGTCACCATGTGGTAGTTTTCTTCACTCTGTTTAAGAGAAAACACTATTCAAACATCGAGATTTTCTTTTGCCGCCTCTTATGCGAGTGTGTGTGGAGCAGCAGGGGGATCAGACGTGTGGGTGGCGTGTGTGGGTGATCTGATGTGGAAGGTGGAGTGCCGGAGAACCTGAAAGCCCAGTTTGCCTTCTCCCTGCTTCAAGGTAAAAGAATAATAATATTTTGTTTTTTAAAAGGCCATGGTGAGCAGCAACGGTGCAAATCGTGTTAAATTGTAACTAATCTAGTGTGGAGAGAGGTTTGATATTTGTCTGAGAAAATTAAGTAGCCCTCCAGATCGCGAGAGATAACCGTTTGCCTGGAAACTGAGCTGCGGCACACCGGCAGTTCAAACAGAGACAGTCAAAACCAATTAGGAGAAATCAGTTGCCTTGTCATTCAGATTGGTTCCATCCAATGTGCCCCCCTGTTCATCCCACTGAGGTAAATAATCTGTTTGAGCTTGCCTCTCTGCGCTCTTCTGTTTCTATCCCTCATTTGTTTCTGTTCCTCCCCGCTCTCCTTTCTGCTTATCTGTCTGTTCTCTCTCTCTCTCACACCCCCTTCTTTTCTCTCTTTCTTTTTTTTCATTCTCTCATCTCACACGCAAACACACCTGGTATGGTTCAGGGAGCAGATTCTAAAACTCAACAAATATTTTTCAAGGAAACGGGTCACTGGGAAGAAATTAAAAGTGAATTCACTTTTACTTCCTCTCGTCTGATCTCATCTCAGGCGGTACGAGCTTCATTGTCGCAGCTAAAAAAAAAAAAAAAAAAACAGCAGAGATGAATATGCAGTGCTTTTAAAAAACAAAGCGTGGGATTGTCAAAATTAACATTAACTGAAAAGCCATTTTGTTGACAAGAGTTGTGGGACATGAAATGAATGAAACCCAGGTCCTGTGAGCAGATAAACATGTTGATTTACAGCTGCAGGTACTAATGTATGACATCGTAGGCAACAATGGGGGTGATTGACAAGAGCACCTTACAACTGAACACAATATAACTGCTCTACGCAAAAGGAAGCTCATCGGATGGCTCCTCACGTCTATCCGCCCCCCACCTAAACCCCCGGGCTCCTCTACGGCCACCAGGCATCAGTCACTGCCATCAGCCGGCAGCTATCAGCCTACAAGAGGAGGTTTCCTTTCAAATCTATAGGAGCTGCAACACGTGAAGGGAGCTCAATAAGATCCAATTCTTGATAACTGATGTTCGTCGCTGTGAAGAGTCCATGGAATGAATCATGATGATAGAACTGGGGGGGGGGGGGAGACATTGATGTCAATGATATGATACACTGTATATAGGATATGTTGTGTTCGCACACAAGTATGATTGAATCCCAGAAAACTACAATTACAACTTTTCTGCTCATTCATCTTGAAAGTTGCATTCCTTAAAGAGAGAATCAGGGTGCAGGATTTACTATAATTCCATTGTTGGATTATAAACCCCTTGAGTTCTTAATTTCTATTAATTGTTCTAATTTTCTTTTCATTGTTGGCACATTTATTTTTACACAGATGAACAATACTGACTGTCCAAGAAGGGGTGGACGAGATTATTATGAACACAATTGCACTCCATGGTTTTTGTGAGAAAAAAAAAAGGTTTAGAGTTGTATTTCCAGTCATCTCTTATTCAACCCAATACAACAGCTCAGCTTTTAATTCTACTTTTTACAAACAAATAATGTTTTGTTTTTATTGACAGAGAGAGATTAAATTAACTATTTATTTAACTAGTTTATAACTGAGGTCGAAAGGTTCTTTAAATAGTGTGCCCTCTCCACTTACAAGCTGGAAGAGGATGATTGATTTATCTCTCACAGAATTTATCAGGCAAAGATGCCAAACATCTGCAGACTCTGAATGTCTCTGAGGTTTTAGATTGTTTGTTGGACATAACAAGCACTTTGAACACATCATTTTGGGTTCTTAAAAGTTGTGACCTATACGTATTTTTGGACATTTTATTGAATAAATGCAACTGTGTCTACATGCATAAGGTCCCACCAACTCCACCACATAGGAGCAGGATACTTTATAGTTGTTGTAGTTGCTTTGTGTGTGTGTTGTTGTAAATTGTGTCCTTTGTCGTGTTGAGTCACTTTGTAACTTCTGTGCTTTTGTTTTTATTTTTGTCTGTGGTTGTTTTGTGTCGCTCTGTAGTCTCTTTGTGACTCTTTGCAGCGGTTTGGCATCAGCTGTTAAAATCTTGGGTTTAGCTGAGGGTAAAAAAAAAACTAGAGGCGTCCTTTTTAATTAAATGTAACCAAAGCCATGATCATTCCCTTACTTTAACCAAATATGTTAGTATTTTTCAATAAAAACATGTATCATAACAGTTAAGGTTGTCAGTCAATGTTTTGCATAGAGTCAGTTAGGTATCAACAGTTTGTGAAAATGATGAATAGATCAATCGATACTGAAAGTAATTATTTTCTCCAGCTATAGTTGTGGGCCTGTACATCTTGTATTGATTTATACAAATAAACTTTGCTTTAAATCCCAAAGCAGTGGAACAACGATCTTGAAGAGACGGCTCCCAAGACAGCCAAAGACAATGCTGCATTCATCAAAATCCCTTCAGTCAAGTCTTGAAGCGGGGACTCAAACTTTTAGTTACAACGCCAAGTTTTACTGACTGAACAAAAGAGGCGAGCTCATACACAATGAATGGAATTAGTTTTCTCAGTTTGAGCTGATGCACTGAGCCCGTTGTTGTTGTTGACTATAGATCTCTCATGAAAAACATATTTCTCTCCATCAGTCCCTGCATGGCTGAGCAACTTGCCATAGACGGTATGATGAAAACTATTAGAGCTAACAAGCTCTGGGATTGTTCCGTAAATTGTTGACAGTACTACCAATGGGACCGTGCTTTTGTTACTGTGTACTGTAGTTCCTTATTAGCTAACTGTGCGTCCCCGAACACTTTTTAACCAAGATGACTCACTGTCTCTGCTGGGGTGTTTTTTTCTTCTTCTTTTCTGCAATGCTGTGTTTCCACAGCTTCTAATAATGTCCTCTCTCCTGCCCAACAGAGTTGCCCAAACTAAAAAATCAAGCAATATTCTTCCAATAAATGCTGGTTAATGTGAAAGAACAAACATGCTTGTGTGAGCCTATTCATACACATCAGTCACAAAAAAGTGGAAAAACAACAACAGTTTAGACACTTTTTTAGGACTTCTTCAGAGGATAATTGGTCCTCAAAGTATGCTGTGATGGCGTCCTCTTGGTCTCTATCATTGATTCAGCAAAACATGATGAAATTTGGAGGAGAATCAAGAGACCACTCTGGCCATGATGCAGAATACTAACTCACTTCCCGGATTCCTTAGTGACTAATCCATCCCGGAGAAAGTCAATATCATTCTGCAGCTGTTCCTGCACGCAACTGCTATTTCCTTTGTCTTCTTGGAATGGAGAGTGTGTGTGGGCATGTACATCTCCACACCTGAAAGCTTGATGAATAAATTATTTTTACAATTTCAAAGACTGCCAGAGAAAAATTGTTTTGCCCTTTTTGAGGCAGAGATTATAATTTTTGCAGACACATTTATGTTGTGCTATATAATAATAAATAGATTTTGGAATGAGCTCCTGAGTGGAGTGAATCATATGATGGGAAAATGAAAAGATGATTACACTGAAGTTAGATGACTCGATCAGTATCTGAAAAGAAATTAAAGACAAAGGTTCAACACTTCAATCAGACGCTCTAAAAAATTCTAAATTGGATTTTATGGCAATGAAGACACTCTTAATGGGAACATAAATGAGAAGTACTGCATGATATTGTAATAATAATTAACAGAAGTAGAATAGCATTTGCCTTTTGATGGCAATTTCAGAAAGGAACCAAACACACCAGTGCTGTACTTTGAGATGTTTATACGATAGGTCCTTTTTAATGAGGAGGACTGTGTGAAAGCCAAAAGAGCCAGAGGAGGCGAGTAATGGATGCTAAGTTGAGGTTGTTTTGTTAAATACTTTTTACTCCACCACATTTATCTCATTGCTGTAGTTCATTTACAGATTCAGACTGTCCATTCAATTATAAATAAATAAATAAAAAAGTCCAAAATTTAAATTTAAGAAAGGAAATATAATAGGAAATATGAACGCATGTATTGGTATTATAAGGACTTGTCTAATCTTACATAGTCAAAATCTGAATTCAGGACTTGTAATAGAAAGTAACAATACACAGTTTTGGTTAATATCCCAGTGAAGGAGTTTGGCACAAAAAGAAGAAAAAAAAAGCATCGGTATTGGTTCCTTAACATGTATTTTATAATCCTCTTACTGGGGACCAAGGTAACATTTCACCCACTGAAAACTTTGCTCAACTATTTTCATTGGAAA
Organism: Myoxocephalus aenaeus; assembly: GCA_038501785.1. Taxonomy (NCBI): domain Eukaryota; kingdom Metazoa; phylum Chordata; class Actinopteri; order Perciformes; family Cottidae; genus Myoxocephalus; species Myoxocephalus aenaeus. The sequence goes on from JBAMJR010000015.1 coordinate 2,689,447, forward strand.
AATAAAGAACAGTTCAAACATTGAACACAAGGCAACAGGTCCCAATAGGTTATACAACTGAAAAGTATCTTATGTGCTATGAAACTCAAAATGCAAAGTAACAGAGGGAGACAGGGCAGCAAAGAACTTCTCTTCCTCTTTTCCACACAGCCAGTCACAGTCAAAGTGTTGGGATGTATTGCTGCCCAGTCTGGGTCAGGTCTTTCTGCTGAGCTGAATAAGAAACTCCTCAGGCTACTGAAAGTTTGCTTCAATCAGGTTGGTCAGCTACTGGAGAGGCGAAGCTGTTGGTCTCTTAAACGGTTAAAAAAAAGCAAAAAAAGTTTGTTCCAAATTCCTGAGGGAATTTTAATTAGCATTTTAGATATGGCTCTTGTCTCAGGGGGTCCAAATACAAATGTGCATGTGAACACAAAGCACCCACACACACCCACCCCCCCCCCCACACACACATCTACACACACACACACACACACACACACACACACACACACACACACACACACACACACACACACACACACACACACACACAGGATGACAAGGTGGCAGAAGTTGCAATTTTACTACAAATATGAAATGTTCTCTGAGTCTGGAAGAACATACTGCCTGATACCAGGATGACAAAGGCTAGTGGGATACATGTTGTCCTGTCACTGGTCACATTCCATAAAAACGGACTAATTAGACTAAAGAGTCTCTTTGAGGCACCGCAGCACTTTGAGTTAAATGTCAGCGTGCTCACATTGACTGCTTAGCATGCAGACGTTACGCAGGTATAGTGATTACCATGTTCACCATTTTAGTTTAGTACATTTGTTTATCAGCACTACACAGAGCACAGGGGCTGACAGGAATGTCACCAGTTTTGCGACATATTTTCACTCCCAAATCGTCAGTAAGTGGCCCTATTCTTCAAACTATGACGCTCTTCGTATCCATATATACATAGAGTCAGTTTTGGAAGTGTAAGGGACAACGTGCATATTCTCGTTTGCTAAATGCATCGTGTCTTTTCAAAAATAAACTTCTGTGTTCTCAGGAAACATAGAGTTTCTGCCTGTTACATGCATTCGGTACCAATGCAGTACATTTTCAGGTTTACTGAAAAGGTTTAGGCAACACAAGTACTTGTAGTTTCAGGAAAAGATCAGGTTTTGGGTTAAATTAACTATTTTTGCTCCGTGACCAGCGTTAGTTAAGTACACAAGTTATGAAATAAAACTAAGTTAAATAAGTTGATTTAGTTTCACAAGGGACAGCTGTCTCCTAGTCCCAGTCCAGTCCTGTTCGTTTGACCCGTCCAACCTCCCCTCCACCTGTAGTTGATATGTGTGTATGTATGTATATGTATATGAATGTGTATATATATATATATATATATATATATATATATATATATATATATATATGTGTGTGTGTATATGTGTTTGGGAATGAAAACTATCGCAGGTAATGCTTTAAATACTGTGGGTAAATGTAGTGTACTGTGGGTAATGTACTATCTAAATACTGTGGGTAAACTGGAATGGAAGTGTACCGTCTGCTCTCCTGTGGATCTCTTGTGTTGATTATTGTTTTTTTATATAACACTTCAGTAAAGTTCTTGCTGTAAGAAAGACTGCATTATCACGCTTGTGATCATTTCTCCCCCTTTTTCAGGGGTGTAACATGTACAGAGGAGTTAATTGATGCTCCCCCACCTAAGTGAGATCCACCTGGCCCGAAACAAGTTGGCTGCCCTAAAGCGTGAGTCCATTCGAGGGCATAGCTGACAGCATGCTGAACCCTGTCCACCCTGCCAGCTACACCCATGCTGTACCATGCCAGGAAACAAGAGCAGGGTGTCGTACAAGATGACAATGGTCCTGACCACAGAACAACTTGTCAACAAGGCATCTTAATATCACCTTCGCTCCTTATGTTATTCCAGTCTTTAGTTGTTTTAATGCGCTGCCAGGTGCACAAAGCAGAACAGATGTTTACATCCTCTATTTGTCAATGTTGAGATGGACTGGGACAAAGACAAGGCTTTATGAGTGTCCCGCACCACAATGTTGGTTGAAAAATAAACTCAAAATGTCATCGGCTTGTGAGTAAAACGTTATGTTGGGAGGAAGGACACCGGGGAGAGGATGTTTTCTCAAACTTGATTTGATTTTGTTGTGCCTTTAAATCCAGCTACTTGATAAAAGAGCCCAATGTCAGTCTAGATGTAATTGCTGCCAATTTTTCCCAGTTAGATAAAAAAGGCTATTTATATCTGGGTGCTGTCATTCTGACCTTTTAAATCTCCACTCTTGTTAGAGCACAGTGGATTTGACACTTGATATCTTTACCGCTGATTGCTTATAATGTCTGGGATGTTGGAACTTAACCTTATTCCCACTGCAAGCTTGTGGGTAAGGGTGCCAGTTTTAAATAAATAATGCAGAAAATCCCTACTGGGAATAAAGTTAACAGTGAGCTGACATTTTCCATCACTTCTTGAGTAAAATACTGTGCTTTTCTTCAGTTTAAAATGCTACAAAACCAGTCATTGGTTTAGTTTAGGATTTGATGGCAGTCCACATCCTTTTTTCCAGTGACATGCCCCAGCTTTCCCTGTGGGATCGCAATGTGCTCGTGGGTCTGCTGGGAGATGTAGGTCATGCCTTGAAACCTGTTAAAGGCAATCTCAATCCCCCACTTAGTAGCAAACCACACTGGTACACAATGAAGATTGTAGTTCAATTAAACAACATAAAAAACAACATCTTCTGCCAATAAACAGACACACTGGGCACTGTCCAGGCCTCACCTGTGCCTTCACGCTTTGTTGATATTTAGGGTTGGCAAAAGGTAGCAAGGCATACTTGTTGTGTCATGTTATCATTAAATATGAATACAGCTATTGGAACAAATGGAATTGCAGAAAACGATCCCTCCAACATCCATTTACTCGTACATCATCTTATACAGGATACCTTGGAAAACATGGGGATGGAAAACTGTTTTTCGACAAAACACTTAATAATGGAGTAGCAATTCCAAGGAAATCGGAACACTGTAAATTGTAGTCTAGTCTTCCTTACCAACGAGAAAATCCACAATCGTTTTCCGCTTTGAATGGTCTGAAGGCCAGTCCATTTACCAGCCCCACCTTGAAAAAAGCTGCTTTCACACCTTTGTGCCAGTCTACATGTAGAGTTCCCAACATCCATGTGACAATACGGAGACTTGGCCACTACTCCTGAGAGGAGCTTTGTTACTATCAGGAGATGGTCGCTTACCATTACATTCTTTCATTCTGGACGTTCTTCCACCTTTTAACAATTCATTCCAGTCTCAGGTCACACGTTTCCTGTCCACATGGAAAAAGCCAGACTACTTGCCTCTAGAGTCACAAATAAATTGAAAAAAATGTATTTGCCGTGACCTGAAAGTCAGACTCAATAGCCTTTCCAAACTCCAGCCATGTTACACCCACATTTTTCATTCTGCAGCTCATGTACACATCCACTTCCTAAGCTGCCTATCCTGCAGTGAGCACAGAGCTGCTTGTTCAAACCAGGACTATACAACATCCATCTGCAGCTTGACAGCCTTCATCACTGCTGTTCTCAACCACTAACTTCTTGGGTTTCCATCATAATAAGCTCCAGACACATTCTGGCCTCAGCAGCTTTAATGGCAAAAACAACCCCAAACAAAACAGAACCTTTTGCACAGTATATTTGGTTCACCAACAATCTGACTCTGTATTGGAGTCCATAGTCTGAGGCACTGTATACTCTCGCTGGTGTTGTTTTCTTCCCTAGCTTCCCTCTCGGCATGTTCCCCTTTTGTAACAACTGTTTCTACTGACGTTTGGCACATTTCACTGGCGGGTATTGTTTTTATTTCTGGCATACAGTATTGCCATAATGATATTTTTATTTTGTTGCATCGTTCTTTCCTCACTGTCCTCTGAAGACAAAGAGCTGTTCGGCTCATTGATGAACAGTTGGAGGCTCTTAAAAAAAAAGGGGGATTTAAGCTCCTTATGTCGCTGTCTTTCTAAATACAAATGCCAAAATATCTACACATGGAGGTATGAATAGACACGGACACCACATTTTTCTCCACCTGCAATTAGTGCAGGAAAATATGCAGAAAATCAAATTTTACAATATTTGTGTCCAAATACCTTGATATTGGTATTGCAAAAACTTGTACGGTTGACTATTAGTGCTTTCACAAAATCTTTACACAATGAGATTTTTGATTCATAATCATCAATAATGTTTATACATAATGACTAAGTGGGTAAAGGCAAATAATACAACAGCTAGAAGAGTCAGGTAAGTAAAAAAAATAAAAAAGCCTTTACAATCCGGAAGAGACAACGCTTCAGATGCCATTTTACGATATCCAAAATCCAAAAGACAATGTAATAATATGTACTCTGGGTATTTTCATTTTACTGTTCATCTTTGCTGCATGCACAAAAAGTATAAATAACACACAAAAAAAACGTCGTACTTCTTCACTTCTCCCCAGGGTTTGTTCGGCGCGGTGTGCATGTGCAATCGTGAGCTTCTACCTGTGTGTATTTACTCGTGTTGGCTAAAAGAATTACATTCTTTCACTGTAAATGTCTTCCCGTTAGCAGCATCCCCCCGTCTGTCTATTTACAGCAACAGCTATTGTGTGTGAGTGAACACTCTTATGCAAACATTTGTGTGCACACATATTTTTCCTCGGACGGAAATAATGTTATTGTTTGAGTTAATCCCAAGTGGGCAGAGCTGAGGAAAACAAAGCCTCTCTGAACACTTGCAACTGGAAAACTTGAGCGACGAAAGGGAAGTTCTTCAAAATTATTTTTATTGATTCATCATTGCCTTAATATGTAATATCTTGTAAGGTCACCAGGTGAGCTGACAAAGATTAGCATGACCGCTACAGGCTAATATGATTTTCTCAACATGAAAGTAGCTGCCCTCAATAATTCCATAATGCTAGTGTTCAATTCTGGTCAGAATCAGGAGCTTATAACTCCATAACCTTTTGCTTAAGTTTAACACGAGATAAGATGCACTTTACTGTCATCAAGGTTTTTTTTTTTTCTTCGTGCAACACACAGCTGCAAAAATGGCATACAGAGACAAATAAGACAGTTCAAACGATACAAAGAAGAAATATATCTACAATAGTGCACATGCCTTGTGAGATTTAAAAAGTATAATACAAAATGCAGTTTAATGTTGCTTTGCCAGACTGAATACCCCTCTGCTCGACTTTCCCTGTCCAAGATGGTAGTGTTTGGTTTTCCCTTCCGGGGCTACTGTAGAAACACGACGGTGCAACATAATGGACTCTCTCTCCTCCTGCCTCATTCTGTCCCACCGAAAACACAATTAGTTTTAGTTTCAGGTGATCAGAAACTAATGAAAACATGGTTATGAATTTTATATTGTTTTTCTGCCGATGGATCCCCCTAAATCCTATACACTGTTTCTTAAGATTCTGGAGGCTTGTAATGTCTTAACACCTTACAAATACACTGCATGTTGTTTTTCTTCTTTTCTTTTTCTGTAAGTATATATTATTTCAGTAATCACCGAGTTGTGAATCATGGTGCAAACATTTTAGAAGTTTAAAGGTTTATTAGAATGTTTCTAATTCTTGCCAGCCTGGTTTCATACCTCTAATTATCTCTAATGTCTGGAATATCTGTTCCTACCGCTTTCTAATTAGATCTTCTTAGTTAAAAGCAGCAACATTTATTTGCATGTCCTTTAAGTGCAAGGTGGAATTATATCATGCCACTATTTCCAGCATTATTTTTCAAATGTCAGAGGCACAGTCTGAGGCCCGCCTGGAAATGCTACTCCCACACCTCATGAGGCAGCGTAGTAAATACCATGACCCAATAAACCCTAAGGGACATTAGGCAGTGTGCTTAAGATGGGTATTTTCACCTAATGTGTTACTTATTAGCACACTGTGACGCCACTGATGCGTGCTGAAGGGTTTCTATGAACCATTCAAGTGCTTTGCAGTGAATTTCCAATGTTTTCAGACTGAAACCAATGTGATACACGTTCAATCACAGACAAATCACAGTTATTGATTATTGGGTACTGATATGTACTCAGAGTTTAGAGACAGTTATGCTTCCCCTGGCCCCCCGTGCTCTGTCCATGGTGCTGAATCTGGAGCAGACGGAAACTCTGGTTTCAACAATGTCAGACATAAAAGCAGTGTTTGCCAAGATCATGGAAACATTTGATCAAGAACTTGAAACTGGAATTAACCGGCTATCTTTAGTATTCGGCCGCCAAGCAGTCAAGTTGCAGTTTACATCCATTTCTGTTCAAAACGTTCATAAAGTGTTTTTCATTCATGAGGTGGACGTTTGTGCCAAGTTTGAAGAAATTCTTTTAAGGCGTTTGTGAGATATTGGACTCGGGAACCGACGGACATCTTGAAAGCCTGATGCCTCTGGCCGAGGCTATCGCAGAGGCCTAATAAGTAAATAATTTACTTCATTAATTACTCATCGGCAATAAATTGAATTAGTTACATAACTCATTAAATTACTTTCCTTTAGTCTCTCCGGTTCTGTCAATGTTACCTCCTCGCCGTATCTTCTGTATTTGACTCCTTTACAAATAGAACGTAAGTGGACGGCACTTACATAACTATTTTCAACCTTGGTCGGACAAAGTGTTTATAATTCTCCACTCATTCACCCATTCTCACACCTACACAGGCCCGGCGGAGAGTTTAACAAGCAGCCAGCTTATAGTAGTTTGAAGGTTTTTTACTCACACTCAACAGTTAGCTTGACCCTTGACCCCCCACCCCCTGCACACACACACATTCTTATACAAGTGCTGTTTAAACAATTGTTTTTCATTACCGTATTTATATATATATATAAATAAAAATAAAAAAAATATATATATATATACTGTATGTATATGCCGTGTGCACATTAAAATCATTTGAAGGTACACAAATAAAGTAATTTTCTCTCAATGATAGACGTAGTCTCCTCGGCTCTTATGACAAACAGTCAAAAACAAGCCAGCGAGATAAAGCAGATAAACGGTGATCTTCAGCTCAGGCGACCTTGTGTCGTCTACTCAAACACAGAGAAAACAGTTATGGCTGCTATTGATGGAGACAGAATTCCACTGGCACAGGAGAGCATTTGTAGTTGAAGCCGGCTTTGAAAAGGCTCTACTGTATATGAAAAAAATCTATTAAAAACCTTTTAAATTAAAAAATCTGTGAATAGGGAAGCTGTCCATTTCATTACTATATGTGACGAATATAAAAAGTGACAATAAGATACCCTGCATGAGAAGTAACGAAAAAGCAGATACATTTAGTTGTAGCAATCATCCACTTACAGTGATCAATTTGACCCGGACTGATACATCAGTATGAGAGGTCTCCACTGTAATTAGTTTACATTGTAATATTTCACACTCCTTGTTCTTTAAAAGCATTTCAAACTAACAAGTTACTGACTAACTGCATTCAAACAGTGGTGCTTAAATCCTCGTTGCCGGATCTAATGAGATTATATCGTTGAACCCTTTTTTTCAGTCTGATTCCTTTTTCTCTCTTGCATCACTGTGCCCATTAAACACCAGGAAATACATTTATTTTTTAAATTACGGGTATTCCTGCCTGGCGTGAAATGGCTTTTACTGCACTAATCTGCCATGTGCATTAAAACGAACGAGTGGATGTGTGCGTCCGCCTGTTTGTGTGACTTTATATTGAGCGTGTGTCCATGTTTAAATCTCTTGTCTGTTTTGAAAAGCGTGTGTCTGCCTCTGCTCGTACGAGTCCCCGGGTCAGATAAGGTGGCGGGACGAGGACGCACTGATTGCAAGCCCGGGCTGTGAATGCATCACTGACCCCCAATTATAACTTTTACAAAGAGCTCTCCAAATGTATGTTTTAACCTGGAGGGCACAGGTCAGCAGACAATTATATCGCGGGGGGAAAAATACAAAAAACACTTTTTGAATGAGAGTGAAAAACTAACCTTGAAACTGGCAAATGGAACTCTTTGTTCAGTGAGATGATTTCAAGCCTTCGTGAACGGCGGCGGCGGCGGCATTACCGAGTTATGTTATCGGTTTTTTTTTTGTTCTCCGCTGCCGCTGCCTTCACTGGCCAAGACTCTACCCCGCATTAATTACTGATTGTGGATGCACGATAATTAACAGCCTCGCTCCCGAAGATAAAAATAGACGGGGCTTTGATGTTAGCGTTTGGCAAAGCTCTGCGGTCACACACTCGTTGGGAGATGACCCGTGATGAGCAAGGAGGTGAGTTTCATTATGTAAGGCAGCAGATTAGAAGACACACCACTGGGTTTTGCCGTCCCCTTATCTCAGCGAGGAAGCGCTTTATGCTCCATATGAGTTCAGGATGAAATGATAATGTGTATTGACGGATTTCGCCCCTGTCTCTTTCCATCTTGCTCTCCTTCTACCTTATGCTCCGTCACACTTTCGCAGCAATGTCATTTCTGCATGAGCAAATTATCATTTTGAATCTCCTGGCTACATCCAATGGGATAAGTCTGTGCTTTGGCTGGGGTTTAATATCGCTGTGCAAGAGTGACTTTGATATTGAATTGTTGCTGTTTTTCGACTCTTTTCCCAGTGGCCACTGCTTGTGCTGCTGTTTATGTCAGTATTCTCCAACTAATATAGCCTAGTGAGCGGAAGGCACCACAGTATTAATATGGTCCTTGTCACTCAGTTTAGTTCCGTGGTCATGGGTTTGGAGCCAGGGGCATCTTTTTAATGAGGAAGAGGGACTCTATGACAGGGGCGAGCTGACCCGATACAAGCCAGGCCCGAGCTATAGTACCCTATCCTACTGTCCTACTATGTACACACTAAGGGAAACATGGGACCCCCCCCCCTCCTCCCCCCCCCCCCCCCCCCCCCCCCCCCACACACACACACACAAGTGATATGCGAGCCCTGCAGAGACAGATCAAGTCAGACACAAATGACTAGCTCGGCTCTCTTTGTGTCAGTAGCAATTTGAAGTGCCCGCTGTCGACTGCCAGGTCTGGAACACACACAGAAGCTTCTCCATGTTCACTCACATAAACACGCCGAGAGCCTCCATCTGCACCAGCAAAATCGTTTGATGTCGGTGTGGAAAAGACATCAGGGCGGCATCATGGACAACTGTACAAGGCAAAAAGCCTTGTACGAAAAAGTAAAAGACTAAATCCTTGAAATAAATAATGCACATTACACGATCACGACTGCAACTTAGTGTACAGCAGTCTGAGAATAATAACAAAAGTCCTCGGTGGGACGCTTCTGTGGGCCTCAGACCAGTTGGACCTGTCATGATTATATCCAATACAGGGCGACTGTAGCTCATGGGGAGAATTGTCGTTCTGAAACCACAAGGTAGCCGGGTTGATCCCTGGTCTCCCCATAGTTTGCATGTCGAAGTGTCCTTGAGCAAGACACTGAACCCCAATTTCAGTGTCTTGCATGTATATATGTATAGTCACAATCTGAAAAAATCAAATTAACATCCTGATTGAGCTAGTTAAAAGCGATTTGTCTTGACCAGTCATGAAATAACAGTCTGGAATCCTCTTTGTCGGAAACCGAGACAAAACACAATACCAGACCATCAAAGAGTGATCTGGAGACGAAGACCGATCTAAAGTGCAACAACACTTTTAAATGCACAAAGTTACCCCATTAAGCCAGGTATGATGGGCAAAGTACGAACGACAACCAGGAGTGGAGTACTGCTGCAATAGGTACTTTGTTCTTGTGTTCCCAACTGGTATCACAAATCATGATATAATCTGATATATTTTGATTATTTTGCACCCAAAAGGTTGAAACTATGGGATGATGGGTTACCAGAAGCCTTCTCTCTCCAATTAGTGAGCTAATGAAGACTTCAAATGACTCTTATTTGCCGGCTCAAGTGGAACAGTGCGACTCTTTATGGCTCCGATTTAAACATTTTAACCAAATCATTAATCCCGCTATGGTTGAGAAGAGCAAAGTGAGAGACTTCAGATTGCCAGTGTGATGGCACTTTAAATGTGTAGCCATAACAAACATGACTCTCTAAAGCAGCTGTGAAACTACGTGACAGTGAAACTACGTGACAGTGAAACTCTCGACGGAAAGCAGCGCTAACGATATTCACTGAAGCGGCATTTGCAGAGGCTGTCTCTTATGCATCCAATAATGATGAAACTCCGTCAGGCGAGGTGACAGCTCCCCTGGACTGAGTGGCACACTCTAGCGATTCACTAGCGAGAGAAAGAGAGAGAGCGGTCCACGGGAGAGGAATAGGAAGCGAGCTCTCTCTTCGCGTGGACGTCAAGTATGTAGGTGGTGCAGCGAGCAGTGCCATCTTACCGCTGCCGAGAGTGTACGAGGAGTTTTGTTTCCAAATTAAAAATGTACTCTAAGAGGGAAAAAAAAGAAGACAGCAAACTTTATGGTGAAGTACTTTTAATTAACTGTTGGAAACAAGCCTCATAAAGTACAAGTGGAAAGGACAGTTGATTGCTTTTATTTCTTTGTTTTTGTTTTTATTTTTCCAAACAACGTTTTATGAAGACATTTCGAGCAACACGCATAATTTACATTACTTTCTGTGGCCAAAGGCCCGTACATAAGCCCCTATAACCTTAGTACTGTATATTACTACTGTACATCAAGATGTGCTGTCGTACTGTGGATTTTGTAAATCATGTGAAAATCATAACCTGTTAATTTGATAATGTTGTCCCAGTATTGACGTCCAGATGAATATGTTAGTTATGTTTAATAGTGAACGTCGATACATTTGTAACCCTGTAGAAACGCATGATCCTGTTTAAATAAAACATGTAAAACACATATTAGCTGCAGCATTCACTCTTTTTACAGTGGAAAGGTAAGGCTTTTACACTTGTGATGTCCTCATTATGTTTATAAAAATGATCATGTCAAAAAAAAAACATTTACATAATTAAAATAATGTTAGTTGTGTTGAAAAATATATTTGTTCATGTTTCTACTATTTACTGATTACAAAAAAATTTAAGGCACAATTTGAATATTTTTGATCAGTTACTGACTTTAACCTTTGAGCTTGGGTTGTACAGATTTTCGGATTATTCTCCTACACTGTGGCCCGTGGTAACTACCTCACACCACTGAATAACCAAAAGAAACAACAAGAGGAACGCAGGGAATCAAATGTCAATCTATTATGCAGCAGCTGAGAAATACTTGAAATGTAATCATCAAGTCAATATTTAGCAATTTACAAGGAATGGCTGTGAGATCATCGACAGGTCTCTGAGAACAAATACACAGGACTAGGAATCTGACCAAGTATTTATTACTGACTTTCTATTCTTTACAGGTTTCAATCTTTGGCGAGAAACATTTTGGTCGGTTCATGAAGTGTCTGGGTTTGATATGACCTTGTGACTGGAGCTTAAAATGCTCTCTATCCAGCAGATGTTGGGTAAAAGAGAAAACACCTGTTATTGTTTAGTGGAGTTTTGGGAAAAGACGACGGTGAAACAATCAATTTGGTTTTGATTCATGTGGGGGCCCAAGGTGTCATTTTAACTATTTGTGATGCAGATCTGATCCTTTCATGGACAAGTATAGAGGCACCAACCACATGGAATCAGACTTAAAGATAAATCTGAAACACAAACCTGACCCAAAGCTCTGAGCAGTGAAAAGCCTTATAGAATCAGATTTCCTCCTGTTTAAACAGCAAAGATAGCCTTCTGTGTGCCACACAGAGATACAAGTTTAATTATCTTTTCTATTGTGGATGCAGCTTTAGTTTATGTATGCAGATGCCTCGTGGTACCAATTCATGAGCTCTGAATTATGAGGTCCCATCTGCATGCAGAGTAGTTTCACCATTATCAAGAGGGAGAAACAAAAAAAACTAGTTTTGCATGTGCATGTTTGAATCATTTCAATGTGGGCCTCTTTTTGCCAAAAGCCACAGCGGCCAACCCAAAAGTAGAATACTCTAGCTTTTCTAATCATTATTTCAAATCGGCGAAGGAAAAACAACTTGCAAGATTAGAAAAGTAGGAGATAATACACAAAAATCAAAACAAAGGCTTTAAAATTCTCATTTCAGACTCATGTGAAGTTCTTGGAGGCAGATGATATCGACCAAAGCGTTAACTGGAGCCTTATAATACCAAAGATCCTGTGTCGAATCACAGACAGACTCCAGCACTGGTTGTGAAATGAAGTGAGAAAATTGAACTCTGGTCACCCTCTCCTACACAGACTCTTGTGTACTTGCGTCAGCGAAGAGTGGAGGCCAGGGGTGATCATCAAATCCCAGAGAGGGTCCTGACCAATACACCTCAGAGGAAGACTGCAGTAAAGTCAATATTCAGATTTCACAACTAGCTTCTCCTTCAGTGGGACATAAAACACAAACAGACCAGATCCAGCGAAAGGTAAAGAAAATGTTTAATTCCCCATAATGTTGTCAGACACTTGAAATAATAAATCTGAGCCTGTCAGTGGTGAAAAACAAGCTCTTTTAGTGTCCGTAACGTTATACTGACGCTGCTCAATTGTAGCTCGTTTCGCGGCTGCTGGTTACAGCGTTCTCCCTCAATATTAGACCAATTAACGAAATTGTCACCCTCACACACAAAAACACGGACAATAGGGTTTAGATCGATTTTACGAACCAATGTTGTAAAAGTTCCCATCATGCCAATAGATAGAAAAAGACTCATGTTAGGGGTGTAATGGAAAACTGTATCTGCTGAATTACAAAAGTATCTGCATGTCTGTATTTGGAGTTATACCAGCCAAAAAATGAAAATGGCCATTGTGCATGCACTTTTATGATGGCCTCTAACTTCTGCTAACGTCTACTGTCAGGGATCAATGTTGGATCCTGAGGTAGAAATAACAGTTATTGGGGATTGACCATGTTAAATGTCTGAGAAGTAGCACTTCTAGTTTGATGAAGTAAAAAGGAGTGCCTTTTCATATGACTTCTAAACAGTTTGTTGGATGTTCTGATATCAATAGAATCCGTTCGTTCTGCTGACTGTGGCATTGTGTGTCTGTGTGTTTCATTTGAGTCATTGCTCGGAGAGGAAAGACTATGATGTCTGTGGTAAATTGTGGGTCCTCATCTAAAATTCAACACGCGTCATCTGTTCATATCTGAATGATGTGTCCGTATTCAGCAACATACATACAAACATACTGAGAGGGTTTGTAGGTACTCTGATGCCCAAGTGAGCTGCTGGATAAGGATTTGCTTTTGTTTCACGAAAAGGAAAATAACACGGTACCATATTGAACTGTTCGCTGTGACAAATGTTCTCCATTTATTGCAAGAAATATATGAACAGCAGTGGTTCTTCATAAGAGTTTATCTTTGAGGCCGGCAAAACAATTTCTGTAGTAATAGAGCAAAACTTTCTGAAAAAAGGAGACAAAAGATCTATACGTAATGCTTTTTTTCCTTCTCAGGATATTATAACCTTTGCACTTTTAGCTCCAAAAGAAAATAACTGATTTAATGTACTCAATTTAAAAGAGTTAGTAGGGAAGTCTGATAAAATGCTCCCGAAAGACTTTACAGAAATAGGCCTCGTAAATGTGCTACATGCTTATTTATTTATTTTCCCTCCACAACCCCCAACATGTTGTCTGCTGTTGACCTGGATAAAGCTTAAAGTTAATATTTTCACTATGAGGCCTTGCCATGGGCTTATTCAAAAGAGTCCCATGGGCAAGCCGAAGGATGATATAATTCTGGGATATGTAACTTTGATGTAAGTGGGCAGAAGAAAACTTTATGGTCAGATAGTGCTCAGCGGAAATGAGTGTGTGCTCACAGCCCCTTAAAGTGACATATGCACTCAACGTATGCAGGGTTATGATGTAATGTGGCTGTAATAATGATGAGCAGTTATCGCGGTGACATTCTGAAAGGTAGTTGCTATAATTATAAATCAGGTGCTGAAATATTGACGAGGTTGGGGAATTTCTGCCGAGGTCTGTGTCTCGGTGTCTCTGTCATGGAGGCTACCATTCCAGATGATTGGGCATGTGTACTGTTCGCCGGCGGGGGGACTCGCTGTCAGCGCGGTTTGGTTTTAGCTGTAACTGTCTGTGCAATTTGTTACAGAGAGAACCATTTATTTTTAATTAACTTCAAATGATGCCTTACTTTCACAGCACCTTAGGTAATGCTCACAGTCAGTGACTGTATTTGCTCTGTAATGCATCTCATGGACACATGTGCAGGAACATTTTCTCTTTCTCTGACTTTTTGTGCCACGTCAGATTCAACGTTTATAACTTCAGATAACTGTATATGGGCAGAGTAAACATGATGAATGCCACCTGTGTGTAAATTAATGGCCCGGAGATCATTTAATTTTAACAGCAGCAGAATTAAGAGACCTAACAAAGACAAGGAAGAGGGCAAAATAACGTGATGTTATATTGCTGTGTCAACTGAAGGTTATCCTAAATGTGGGGGATATCTACGGGTGTGAGACACCTATATCTAATAATCTTTAAAAACTTGCAGTTGTTTGTAAAAATGTATTTTAAACGCTTACTATATCCAACAGTAGTCATTATTCAAAATGGAAAACATTCACAAATATAAACATAGAAAAATATTGTTTCCTGGTTGTTTCTGGTGAGGCCTTCTTTCATGCTTCTGTTGCAACACGTTATCATGTACAATCTAAAAAAGGCTGGATTTTGTTTTCAGCCTCGACATCATGGTTGATCCAATTGTTCTTAACTAACCAATCTAACAGCCACTTCGACTACTTCAACGATATTAATTGTCCACTAGCATCGATACAGAACTAACACAGTTCAGCCCCTCGTAACAGTAATCAAAAATGTAGCTCTCCTGATGCGGAACACGTCAACATGCCGCTTTAAAGGGCGCTGACACATTATAAATCTCCACGGTGGCTGTGTGGTATTGCAGAAAATAGCTGTTTTCCTCCTCAGTAATGCTCAACAACATGTACTGTAAATGTGTAGCTGTTGACGAAATGAGCGTGATTTAGAAAAGGTATGACAAGAACCTTTTACTTTCATTATCCAGCTGTTCAAGACCCATTTTTTGCGTCAACTTTATGGATCTAGGTCCATAAAGTTGCTCCCATTTTTAACCGATGGGATGAGGGATTTTAGTCATCGGACGTCTGAATCTAAACTATCAGCGAAACAAGCGGAGCACATTTCAGTGGCAGCTCGGCTTGTATCACGTGACTACTGAAAGGCGTCGGAGAAACACAGATTTCTAACTTGAAAGCGCTTAATTCAGTGTTTCGATGGGTCTGTGCGCATAATTCGGCTCCCGGTAGTATAGTCTGCGATGACGGTGGTAGTGAAGACAACAACTCCCATCATCAAATGCTTCTTCACCATGTCAACAAACTCTTTTGTTATGGTTTTGAGAGAACCCTTAAGTTAAAAAATAGATATACATAGTGGCCATTTAAAGCAACTTTGAAAGTAGAATTAGATTCCATTCTTACATGAAGAAAGTTTCCATCAAGTGGCTGTAAGCAGCCTTGACAATACCGCTGCGAGCACACAATGATCATGCACCGAGACACGAGCTGGGGAAAAGAAATCATCAAATAGGAGCTTTGGATTCGTTTTCTGAAGGCAAGAACAAATATAAGCCGGGATGTCTTGAACAGATACATTTTCAGCCTGCTTGAGTTTCATGATGGTTTTTAAAAAAAAACCTGAGCGTTCACACTTCAGAAAGTCAAATACTTTCCTGTCATTCTGCAGATTTTCCAGGGGAAAAATATTAAAGCAAGTCACCTGAATTTGTATGAGCACGGCACAGTTAACGGTACTCAGTGAAGCGTATGCAGAAAAAATGTGATCAGTTTCACCTCTGTGGGGTTATTTTTTCGGGAGGTGTGATGCAGGGAGATTCCAGTGACCGTAGCCTGCAGCGAAACAGGCTTTTACAGCGAGCAGGAAGTCAACTGGCACCACTTTATGTCCCTGAAATAGCTGGAATAAAATGGCCCCATTTAGAATGCACGGATGTTCAACATCAACAATCATTCTGCCGTTTAAAATCCTTTTCCAATATGGACTCGTAAATACCGACATTGTCAACTCCCCCATTTTCTCCTTGACACAAAACAATATCGACCGTGAGCTATCGACCCCGGCTGGTCCCAAATCTGTGCAGGAGACAGACTTGTGCTCCTGCCAAAGCAATTAAAGCCCCGGTGAGACCTTCAATGGTTTGTCTTCCCGGGGAGGGTTATCAATACAAACGGCAGAAAATGAAAAAGTTCATTAAAAAGATGCGGCGAGACAGTGAGAGTAAAAGGGCTAAATCACACACCGCTTCTTCCTAAAACCTCGCTGTCTTTTCTTGCGAATGCGCCAAGCTTGTGCCGTAGGGCACTTCAGTTTGAAGGCGCGCACCGAAGGCACTGTACCGTGTGTGTTATCAAAGAGCATACGTCTGCCGCCCCCTGAGATACAGAATCTCAATCGCCGTTTCAACTTTGGAGCGTTTTTCCCAGATGCTGAAAGTACGTCTGAGCCGACGTAATAACACACAAAACTATTGTTTGAACGTTTCAATCACACGACGGCTCCAACATACCGACAGCGGCCCGTGAACAGGGGGTTCTCCGGAGCGAACTTTCATTGTGTATTGATCTCCGTTGTCCCTGTGAGCTCAGGGGCTCATTAATCAGGCTGACACTCGGAGTGACGCGCAGGGCTGAGGCAGCAGCATCACAGCACTGAGGACGCCACTGCCAACACCTTTTCTTCTTCTGTCCCTCTGTATTCATTCCCCCTGGCTGCCTGAGAGCCGCACAAAATGACGAGGCTTTAAGTGGGAGATGTCAGTCCCTCCCTCCTCCCTCCCCCGTTCCACCACTGCTCAGTCCCCAAAGTCCCTCTACCCATTTATTTTCGTCATAGGCATTTCACAAACCCCTGATACGCAGAGTGTTCAGCTTCTCCTAGGACGAGGAGCTTTGGCCAGTTGAAAAAGGAGAAAATACTAACTTGTGTATCTTCTTTCACCGTATTTTCACACTTTATGAAGTTTTCCGAAAGCGTGAAAGCTGCTGTCCAGGGATGTCTAGAAAAGTGGACTGCATTCACCTTAGAGGGGACATATCATGAACACCTCACTTTCTCAGTGCTTGTGTGACTATCTCCCCATCCACAAACTGTGAAATAACACATGTTAGTGGGCTGCATAGCCATTCAGGTTTGGCTCCCTTTCCTATGTCACATAAAGGCTCATAAGAATATACTGCCCCCCCATCAAAGTATCACCGCCCCCAACTACTTTTGCGAAGGTGCACCATATTTTTCTCGCAAGTCAATCAGAGCAGACTGGGAACAGACTTTTTCGGAAGGATGGCTTACAGAGAGACAAGTGCTAAAACGGAGCGTTTTAGACAGATGTTTAATACAGGTATATTCAAATATGAGACAAATAATGTGTTTTTTATTTAAGCATTAACGTAGCAAATATAACTGTAAACTTGAAAATGATCGTGATGTGTTCCCCTTTAAATATCCTTGATGTGATTGTTTGAACACGTCACATTGGCTTAATCTGTCATAACAGTACAAAAACAGTATGCTACAGTAAACCGACAGTAAACATTGTGATGAAAACACACATTTGTAGTGCAAATGTATGCACCATCTTTCCCCTTCCCAACTACTGAAGACACAAACCTGACTTAGTATTCAGACAGAGTGTTAAAATGTCCGAAGACAGCAGCAGGGACCAGGTTTGGTTCCCTGATTGGAAAATAGGGCGAAACTCGTGAATGGCTTTATGTCTGATGTCAATTTCTACTGTTATCTTAACAACTGTGATTTAACTGTGACTTAGTCAATTATTCATGTTGCAGTGTTTTCATGGCATAACGTTGGCAGTGGATGTACGAGCTGGGGAAATTATATCTTGTTTAACTTGTCTGCACTAAGCTGGCATTATGCAGTATGGTTGTTATAATTATTTAATATCCAAATTCTAGTTAGAATGCACGTTAAAGATTTAAAGAATTACATGTCATTTTGATGTATAACATATTTTCAATGGGTATCATACCGTTTATACATCATACAGTTTATTGTTTGTTTATGTTCATCTGCAAACCATTAAAATAAACAGGAGTAAACCAGAGCTGCAGGTGTGAATGATGATTCATTTTGTCCCACACAGAGACAGGTGTGGTTGCTAGGAGTTTTGCGACACACCTGCATGCACCATACACACACGCGCACACACACACACACACACACACACACACACACACACACACACACACACACACACACACACACACACACACACATGCTGGCTGACATTGCCATGCGCCGCCCTACATCTCCTACTGTCTCCTCCCATCCCATCGTCCTCTTTGTGATGCGCTTGTTCCTTTTCTTGTCATTTCTTTCCCTCTCTGTGATGCACTTTGGGAACCTGGTTGTTAAAAGCACTTTTTAAATAGATTTGACTCGACTCTGTGAGGGAGTCACCGCCATGCAGCAACACAGTCGGCTGTCACCAGCGAAGGGAGAGAGAGCGAGAGAGAGAGAGAGCGAGAGAGAGAGAGAGAGAGGGAAGTTTAGAAACCAGCCACGTACTTTCTGGAACTATGTAAAGCCTAAGAGGCAGCAACAAAACAATGTCAAGTGCACTGCTACTTGAAATCCCTGCAGCATCCAGGGTCACCACAGTGAGAGGGAAATAGCAGCAAAGACTCAGGGCTAAATAGTCGTCACTTGCGGTAAACTTTGATGCGTGCCGGTGAATAGATGATGAAGTTAAATGGCCTTGGAGTGGCTCTTTCTCTTAGGGCACATTAGCTCAGTGATACCTGGTGGAATGTAAATAAAATAGATAGACATATAGAACTAGATAGACATGGCCGGCATGGATCCTTAGAACGGGCCAACAAACTATTCAACCATACCAAGATAATTAGGGATGGAAAATTCACGGGGAAAGGCAAGGAGTTTCATGCTGTGCTAATTATGTTTATCTTGCTGGTATAATTACCTTTACCTTGGTAAAAAAAAAAACACAACACAACACAAATACAGGCACATCCACTTCTCCAGCAGCAAAGCGTTCCTTAACGCACCACAGCGCAGTGGCTCTGTTTATAATCTCCTGAGAGGAGTCATTATGAAGAACCACGGTCCTGCTTGTTTATTTCTACCCATCTACAGCACAATGGAATCCTGCAATGCAGAAACCATGCGGAGACGTGAGAATGCCAGACTAAAATAGGCTGTTTTGTGCTTATTGATGCCGTGTCATGTTTCATCCCCTTTTTTTCTCCATCTGTTTACAATATGACAATAAGAAGATTGTGTTCCGCCATGGTATCCGACGCATCGTGCTCCACTGAGTCACAATCCAGGAGAATCAGACAACGAAGAAAAAAAGGAGCCCAAATCTTACCCTCCAGAAACGCACTGATTTAACGCATCACAAGGCACACAGCAATTTGTGAGTCAGGCTAGAATAGTAACCTGAGATAGTGTTCATCAAAGATTCAGTGCAACACAAAGAAGCATACAGTAGGTTGATATATAGGTATAAACCGGTCGTTAGTGTTAGTCGTGAGAAATTACCGATACACTTATGTATCGCCTCATTTTACTAATTAATAGTTCACATGCAGAGATTTGTGGCAGAAAGTGGTGCTATGTTGTATGAGGTTACAGGGACTGTAATATATGCAACTCCCACTGTTATGATTGCATAAAAAAAGCATTTTAACATATTGTAGTGTGTTCTTTAGACTATGACAGTAAAAAGCAATATATCGCCTGATTACAATATCGCAATATATCACACTATATTGAATTGTAGCCCCTGTATCGTGATACGCATCGTATCGCCACATTCTTGCCAACACACAGTAGGGGTGTGGGATGTGACATATTAGATTGTGAACGATTTAAATGTCTCCAGGACAACAAGAGACTGTTGGTATCACACTACAGCTGCAGTTCTTCGGCTCCAGTGTTTCCCTTGCAAACGGCGGCGCGGTGGTGCTAGATGATCAGCGGCGCTGATATACAAAAATCTCCCCGAATGCATAAACTCGCTATCTCTACTTTGAGCAGCCAGAGTCAGGGACGAGTGAGGATTATAGATTGAACTCCCTGAAGACAATAACACTGTTTAGGCTCTCCACACAGAGCGGAGACGTTTTCAGCTGAGCGAGCGGTTTACTGAAAGTGATGATGCCCCGGCGTGTTTCATGTGGAGGGTGCGCCGCGTCGGACATTTGATAACTCAACTTTTGGCGTTTGCCCCTGGTGTTCTTCGCCACTGTTTCGGCAGAAAATAACAGGTGAACCAGCTTCAAAGAGATTTCTTAAATAAGTGTCATGTTTTCATCTAGTCAGTCCAGCAGCTCCCCTGTGTTTCCTCTGTTTCCCTGTCCTCTTGTCTCCTGTGTGTTTCTACCCTGTCTGTCAGCAAGGAGGCGTGGCCATCTCTTCCTCCTCCTCCTGGGCGGTGGCTGGAACAGCTTGCAGCAATAGGTCATCAGGAGACTGCTCTATATTAACGGGTCTTCCTGCCAGTCATCTCATCACCAGATCGCTTCGTCGCCATAGTGGTAGCGCCGCATTCAGGCCCCCTTTTTTGACCCGTGAGCTTTGTTCCCTGTTCCTGCTAACCGTGTTCCTCTTTGTCCTAGTGTTCCGGAATCCCTACCAGTTACCTGCCTGCTCACTCGCCGTCGTCCCCACTTTCACGCCTCGCTTCCCCAAAGACTCCAGCATCCACCTCCGCCGGATTCAACCCTGCCCTGTTATCTTTATTTGTGATTAGTGTAAATATTAGGGCTGCAACAACGAATCGATAAAATCGATAAAAATCGATTATCAAAAGTGTTGGCAACGAATTTCATCATTGATTCGTTGTGTCGCGCGATTATTACGCCGGGCAATAAGTCGCGGAGAAGAAGAAAAAAGAGCGGAGCAGAGCAACTGGCCGCCAGCGTTTCTGAGATTGGAGTGAGACGCTGAGAAACGCTTAGAAATAGAAGATCTTTGACGTCTCGAGTCTTGGCCAATCAGCATTAAGATGTCTCCAGCGTCTCATTTCCCTCAAACCTGTTTTTAATGGAAGCTAGTCAGCTTGCTATCGCGTTAGCTAGCGTGTTTGGGTTGTGTATTGTCGTTAAAGTTACTTTATGTTCCGTTACAGTTCAGTCTTGCTTGAAAAAAATGTAACGTGATGAAACGTGCCGTAACCCTCCGGTCTGGTTCAGTTCACCAGTCACTCGTTAACGTAACACCGGCGGATCTGGCTGCAGTTTTTTTAATATATATTTTTTTTTTTATAACTCAAAGTAGAATGAATCAAATCACGTAGTTGGGCGTCGTGGTCATAAGAGGCCCAGATATTGATCATATGATGTGAATGAAAGAGTTTAAGGCAGGTTTCGGTGAAAACAGACGTGAGAGGAGCAGTGCAGCTTCCCTCTGTCCCAGTGTTTCATACATATTGATAAAGCAGGGCATGCTAAATGCAGCCTCTGCTCCAAGGAGATTAATTACAGTAAAAAGGGCTCACATTTGAGCTAACTTTTGTGTTAGTCCATTTTTATTAATCTTTTTTAATTAACAGCTCAGGGATGTTCAAGGAGCAACCTGTTTGTGCTTTCTGAAGAGGTTTTGCACTGTCACTTCTGTTTTTGAATAAAGGGTTGGAAATTAATGCCTTTTAAAAAAAATCCGATTCATCGATTAATCGAAAAAATAATCAACCGATTAATCGATTATTAAAATAATCGTTAGTTGCAGCCCTAGTAAATATCATCCTTTTATTTTCCCAACTTCACCCGTGACTCCCGTGTGCTGCATTTGGGTCCACGTTCGGCTGAATTCAGTAGTTACTATTTATTAATTCAGTAGTTACTACTGGTTAGTTAAGTATTAGTTAAGTATGTTCTGTAATTGAGACTTCTGCTAGCTTCTGCTAGCTTTGAGTAACTACTGAATTCATCATGACATTTATTAATGCTTTGTAAAGCATAAATAGTCTACACTTTAGATTGTCACAGAACATGCTTAACTAATACTTAACTAATGAGTAGTAACTACTGAACTAATGAGTAGTAACTACCTGATTTCATCATGAATGCCAGTATTCTTTTATCATTTACTAACACTTTACAAATGATCTTATTAATCATCTATAAGTTATGCATACTTCATTTACAAATGGGGAATTCATCATTTATAAAGTATGAAACCATAGCATATTAATCAAAAATGAAACATTTATAACTGTGTTTATGAATGAGTTACTAATGAGTGTTCATGTTGGAATAATGCTTTATAAATGATTAATTCATTGTTTATTCATGCTTTACTAATGCTAAAAAGTGTCTACTTATTATAAAGTGCTACCAATAATCCTTTTGAAAACCAAAAATTAGTTGACCGTTCTTACATCCATTTTATCCATTAGTTTAGGCCAGCAGAGAAGGCTTAGCAAGCACTGACGGCCTGCCACTGGTGACACGATCGTGCCTGAAAAAAAAATTGCCATATGATATTTTCACCATATTCTTTTCATACTTCTTATTTCTTAATGTTAAGAAATGCAGCAAAAAGACCAAAACCCAAAACTAATTGAGCCCACTAACTGCCAGTGTATCCAAAGATAAATCTTCTGATCCAGAATGCTGCAGCTCGTGTACTAACAAGGACTCGGAAGAGAGATCACATTACTCCTGTATTAGCTGCTCTCCACTGGCTTCCTGTAAGATCGAGAATCATATTTAAAATCCTCCTCCTCACCTATAAAGCCTTAGCTGGTGATGCACCATCATATCTTAAAGAGCTTATAGTGCCATATTACCCCACTAGAGCGTTACGCTCACTGAATGCAGGGTTACTTGTGGTTCCCAGAGTCTTAAAAAGTAGGTTGGGGGCTAGAGCTTTCAGTTATCGGGCTCCTCTTCTGTGGAATCAGCTTCCACTTTCAGTCCGGGGGGCAGACACAGTCACCTCATTTAAGAGTAGACTTAAGACTTTCCTCTTTGATAGCGCTTATAGTTAGGGCTGTTTCAGGCTTATAGTTAGGGCTGTTTCAGGCTTATAGTTAGGGCTGGCTCAGGTTTGCCCTGGTCCAGCCCCTAGATATGCTGCTATAGGCCTAGACTGCTGGGGGACATCTTAGGATACACTGAGCTCCTCTTCTCTTCCTCTTTCGCTCCTCTTCTCTTCCTCTTTCACTCCTCCTCTCCTCTTCTTTCTCTCCATCTGGATAAACTATTGTCTCTTCAATGCACATTACTAACTCTACTTTCTTTTTCCATGGATTCATGGCTGCCTGGAACCGGTCCTGCCCCCCCCCCCCCCCCCCTGCCATGGATTCATGGCTGCCTGGAACTGGTCCTGCCTGCTGCCATGGCCCTGCTGATGGAACCGGCCTGGAACCGGTCCTACCTGCTGCCATGGCCCTTCTGATGCCCCCCTCCTCTCTACCGCCTTCTGCTTCATGGATTATCAGGATCATGGACCATGCCTAATACTCATTATATGAATAATTTCTGTCATATTCATTGAATGTGCTGTAACTACGCTATTCATTCTGGCCACATGACATCTATTGCTTCTGTCCATCCGGGGAGAGGGATCCTCCTCTGTTGCTCTCCCTCAGGTTTCTTCCCTTTTTTCCCTGTGAAAGGGTTTTTACTATCTTTTTATGGGAGTTTTTCCTGATCCGATGTGAGGTCCCGGGACAGGGATGTTATGTGTACAGATTGTAAAGCCCTCCGAGGCAAACTTGTATTTGTGATGTTGGGCTATATAAAATAAACTGAATTGAATTGAATTGAAAAATTCTTCTTTGTACCATAGAGCTCCAGTAATGAGACACTGTTACATTGGTTGTCAAGTTCCTATATTACCATAAACTCACACTCATTAATTTAGACTTAATCCCAACAGATGCCACACTGTGCATGGTGGAGGTGAGAGGTTGTGCTGCAACATATTTTTTTAATATTGCAACAACTTTCACAAAATAATTTAAACGGATGTCTACTGACCAAATCCTCTATGATGGTTCTTTTGCCAGCTGCCAAAATAAAATACAGTGCAGATTAAAGAGATGCTGCTGTGCCCAGCGTCCACTGTCTAAAAGCCAATCAATTGCATAACTATTTGCATTTTTCATCAATATGAGGTTATAATGGTTATTATCCAGTGTCCTGGGAGTGAGATATATCAAGCTGGTTCGAGTTACTTTTGCTCAGTTGAAATTTTTGATGTTGCGGGTTTAAAAAATACATGTTTTTCCTTTAGTACAATACACATCAAAGGCTTTTATTTTTCTCTATCTAATACAGTGTTACAGTTGTATAATGGTATTCATATTAGGCAAGGCCATCAGCCAAACTGACTTACAGGTAAAGGATTGGGTATTTTGCTCGAGGAACTCTTTGACCTTTCAGCAATGTGACAGTCTCTCTGATCTACTGGCTGACAACCTAAGTTCACCATTTTAGACCGGAGCATCCGTGTTGGGTGTTTTTTGAAGTGACAGCACTTTGATTTTAGGAATTGCAAGCAGACAAAAAAAGTTTCTGCCCAACAGGAACTTCTTGGAAGGCCTTTCCCATGGGCTCCAAACAAACACAGGTTCTTCCCATAGCAAGTTTCCAGGATTCCAGATGAATAATGCAACTCTATTAAGCCCATGCGTCACACCACCTTCACTTAGAATACTAATCACCCTGACAGCGAAGCATTAGATTCTTATGTGCCTCGTTTGAACCCCTTATCTTAACCGGGGATCACGATACTGCTGTAAACACCGAATTAGCTGTTTATGTGAATTTCACATCACCCTTAGCATTTCAGAAAATGCCACTCTGAGGGGTCCCCGCCCTGATGCCAACTTTCCCAGACGCCCAGGGTCCCTGATGCCTTCTATTGCGTTTGAGGACAAACCCTTATCAGTCCAGCACAAACAGTTCTGTTGAGTAAACATGTTTACTAAGTTATGATCGCTGATGAAATATGTTCTCCCGATTTCCCCACTGCTGGTAAACATGTTTTCTCACCTACGACACTTCACACTTCTCCTCAGCTGCTTTCGATGTAAACACGTCTGGTTCAGTTTTTGGCGAGTGAAGATTTATACGCCACCGACCCTCGCGATCGCCCTCAAAACCTGTCTGGCAGCATAGCCACAGCGTTACATCAACGGATGCCCGACTGTGTCGGCATCATAGTTAGGGTAGGAGAAAAGCACACGCTCTGCTCTCTTCAAAACTGGGAGTGGCGCACTTGACCTTGTCCATTCCAATTACAGCAGCCCTGCAGCCACAATCATGCAGTGTGTCTATTGTCATCGGCTTGATAACACCGTAATGGGTAAACCTGCAGCTACACTGCAGGGTGGGCAGGAGTATGGGATACGTACAGGCTTGCACACAACCACACCACTCTCATCTCATGAGAAGAGGAGCGTTGAATCTTTTCTACATTTTATGGGAATCCAGCATTCAATCTCCTCCCTTTAACATATAGGAAATGAAAAGCTGTCTGTATCTATGAGAGGAGGGATTTACAGGAGCTGCGGTTTGGAGCATTACATTTGACACTTAATGCCTTGAGGTTTATTTTTTATATATTCGGCGGATTACATTTGATGTTCTCAAAAAACATGCGAATTTTATAAATTTCAGTTATTGAAGTTGAAGATTTACATTAATTAGTCAGGCTAACCATGAATATAAATAGATTTGGGGCATACTCTGTTAACGGAGTACAGAAATAGCTATTTTGTGCTGAAAGAAGATTTCACGTTCTTTCCCCAATTAATGGGTTCAAATTAGAGGATAAGGCTGGAAATATGCTGTTCTTGTCAGTGATGCCCAGAAAAATAGCTCAATCAACAATGTGTGAGCCAGTCTCTAATGCTTCCTTACGCTCGGGTCGCATTGCAAATAGTGGTTTGCTGCTATATTAATGCTAATTACAAATTATGTTGGAATTTTAGTCCGTTAAAGGAAACCAAAACAGTGGTCAATGTTATTCTCATGAGAGCCAGACGGCCATCGATTTTAGAGCCAGGAGCCGCAGTACCTCTCCACAGACTGCGTGGCCCAGTGCATGGTGGGAAACGCCTGGCTATCGCCACATCAGAGAGCTGATTGGCTCTTAGATCTGACAGCAAACACCACGTAGTTGTAATACTTAACGGTCGATTGTTGACTGTTAGTCTCATGTTTAATCTAAAAACACATCTTGTGTGGTTGATAAAAATAAAGCTTATTTATAACACATATCAAAACCAGTAGTAATGTATTTCACAGGCAGACATAAAAAGAACAAAGGATGTAGCTACACGCACATTTCTACATAAATATATATTTACAAACACATATGAATAAATCCAAACGTGATCTCTGTAAACTACAAGTAGCCAAAAGTTTGGAACTAACAGGAAGTCATTTTTTCTGTGACTTCCTGTGTATACTTTGAAGTCAGCTGCAAACTGTCCGACTTGCAAACTGTCCGATCGCAGTTTTTTGACAACGCCTCATGCTGCGGCCGCCTGCTCTCGGCTGGATTACAGGCGAGGCGCAGCTCTAATGAACGAGCCTACTATCTGTCTCACTGTCATGGCAGCAATCAAGAGGTGTAGATGGCCAGAGGAAAAGGCAGTAATGACAGACAAAGCCTCAAGCTGGAGTAGAGTGCAGAAAGTCTGGGTTAATAGCCTTTTTTATGGTTTAAGGTGCTCTGTTCCCAAGGGGACATTTTATCAGAGAACCCATAGTTCTCAGCAACACCTCCGTACAATCTGATTAAGAGCAGATTAACCCCAGGAACACCTATTAAACACCTACATGTTATCCTTCAATCGCAGACTGCTTTAGCGTCTGATACAAAGCGGAAGAGAAAGGGGGTTGTTACTTGTTTCTTTGTGCTTCTGTGTGTGTGTTTGTGTTTTCCACCTGTCAGTCTCTCTGCTGTGAGGTGCTATATTGTTGTGTCAGTGACCGAGAGAGAGAGTAGATAGACGGCACCAGGATGAAGAGGAGCTTCGGCTGCATTCATTCAAAGTCAGGCATTTTCCCGCTGGGTGGTGAGGAAGATTTGTATGTTTTCGTGCTTTAGAATGTAACCTTTAAATGACCAGGAGCTGGAATTATGACAGGAGTGTAAATGTACCAGCATTGGTACAATTTTAGGAGTACAGACAACTTTCGAGTTTACAGTCGTTTTTTTCTCCTTTCTAAAGTAGTGTGACATTCGGGGCAGCACAACGCCCATCTTCCGCTACCCCCCCAGAGCATCAATCTGCGAAACAGTTATACATTTCCCTCAGGAGTTGGTCAGGATGTTAGACATACATTCGCCAGGGAGACGCAAACATACAAAATGCATGCCAATGGTGCTTCAAATTGGCCCCAAGTGCATAGAAGCAACTGTTCACACATAAGCCACATCAACTTTAAAAAAGTGTATGCGATGTCAATGTCGTGTTGATAGTTTGATTTTTGCCAAAAAAAAGAAGAAAAAAAGGCCAAATGAATTAAAACCTGTATAAATATAATATTTTGGTTGGGCTTCATGTTTTAGTCATCTTTATGCTCTTAAAGCTAGGGTTGGTAATTAGTTTTGTTATATTTGTTGAAATTCTCATTGCATCCAGACATCAATTGCTCTGATAAAAACAAGACCAGGCCTGTCGAATCATTTCAATCGGCCCAAATACAAAGACCGGGCGTTCAGTCTACCTACCCAGCCTTAGAGGGAGACACGAATGGACCAGCATTCAGTGGTGCCATGTACGGACATACTCAGTAGATTTAGAAACTCTTGGAACGAGTGCTTCCAGCTACTTTCATTGGAAAATAGTTGTCACCACTGGTCTGGGTTTTCTGTTTTGATACATTTTAAAATATAGCATATTATAGTTTCTCCGATTACCAACCTTGCTCATGAAAATGCCAAATAGTCGGTTTGCTGCTTTGCGTTAATCTTGAACAGCCTCTCAGCTCAGGTGAGTTATTGGTGGCCGATCGTACCAAAATTACGACGACTGATAACTTTCCGTAGCCCAACACTGATACTTTCCAACAGTCCAAGCCAAGTAAAACAGCGTTGACTCTTCATTTGCTGAATGTAGAATTGGTCACATTTAATTGGCCTTTTTATTCAAGAGAATACATCACCCAAAGGAGAAAAGTCTTTTGGCCTTGGAGGATGAATTTAATTAAGGTGTATGGGGGAACTCAAAAAAGGTCATCACTCGCTCTCATCTAATCTCACGCCTTTCAGCCTCTTTAAAGGTGAAAACCCTCCTGCCATTCTGATAAACTCACTTTTTCAAATCCGCTTCAATTAAATGTCTGCGGTTCAGTGGACAAATGCATGTAATTAATTAAGCCTGAACAAATACAAACGCAACATTTAATAGCCTAACTCATAATTAACTGTAGAAGAGATCAAATGTCTTACCGACGCCTTCTTTATCTCGGCTGGCCAACTAGGGAGACGATATGATCGATAATGCTTCTTGTCTGGGATTCCCAAAAGTATCGAAAGGTAATCTTAATTTGGTTAAAGCCGGATTTGGTTAGAATTCTGTGTTTTTTAACCTTTATTCATCCAGAGAGAGTTTGCTGGGCAGGCACACTCTTTTTCATCAACAACCTACTTTATATTCATTCAGTTACTATCCATAAATTCATAACAGGGAGCTGCAAGAGGCTTTTACTCATGGCCACCGAGCAGTGGCGGCTCCCAGGCACCATGAGAATAGTGGTGGAAGGAGAGGAAATCGTTAATTATTAAAAAAAGACAGATTTTTGTATCTTTTAAAAATACTGCTGAGTATTAAACAGGTATTTTCGAAGTTAACACAGCTTTCAAGGAACTTGGGTTTCTTGATTCAGTGAGATAACTCTTAAAAAAAGATTTGTGCAGAATACATTCATGGTTTATCGCTCGCCGTTAGTTTTTCAGACTGGAGATGAGTGAGTCTATTTGGCCGTGAGATGAGAAGCATCTGGGTGTCAGTGTAATAGTATCTGTTATCAGACTACACTGAGCTCTCAGCAGCCTGAGAAAAGTGACGGCTCAATCTGGAGCGAGCTCCGGCGCGATCAGCCTCATCAAAGCGCTCGTTGTGTATTGTCAAGAGTTAAGATAAAAGGCAGGAATGTTTCCCGGATGCATTTGACTCGGACTGACATAGAAGAGAGAAATCGTGGATAAACCCAACATTTATCTCAAAAGTCTGCACAGTATGGCTGGATTTATGGTCGCATTTTGTAACATATTACCCCCCATCTAGTAAGCGGGGAGACTTTTACACGTGCGTTTGACAAATAAAAGATACCCTTGCTGCTTAAGTCTCATACAGCTCGAAGGCATCTAATGTGATTTATAGTATCACATCTTTGGTAGCTTCCTCATCCACCCTGCTATGCCATCATTCATCGCCAGATGTAACTAAAGTGCAGAAGGATGTAAAACACAATTACACAGGATTTT
Source organism: Myoxocephalus aenaeus (assembly GCA_038501785.1). Taxonomy (NCBI): domain Eukaryota; kingdom Metazoa; phylum Chordata; class Actinopteri; order Perciformes; family Cottidae; genus Myoxocephalus; species Myoxocephalus aenaeus. The sequence continues at coordinate 2,719,047 of JBAMJR010000015.1, forward strand.
CGGGACCTCCAGTGGACCCAGGGCCTCGGATTCATGTTGATCTCTGCATTAGCCACACGATTACACGGTTATACCATGTTACGTAGTGTCATGCATAGAAAAACCAGGAAATTGCCAGTAGATGCCAGTGCTTCGTCTAGAAGGGCATGCGGGGAATAAAGTACACGAGATTGTTGGGGAAAAAAAGCAACGAATCCAAGGAGACAGGCACTCTATTACAGACCACAATGACAGCAACTCTTTCCTCGCGGGCGAGGAACAAAAAGCTGGTTGGATGCAGCTGTCTGTCACTTTGTTGCTGCAGCATGAGAGCTCATCCCTCACAGACACAGACGGAGGGACAGACCAACTCTGCGCAGCTGAGTGGAATTCAATTGTGGGTTTTGGTTTGACTGAAACTCATTGTTAAAAGTTCCTCCTCTTCTCTCTGCCTCGGAGCTTGTCAGCCTAAAAATCGAGCGCTGCGAGGGGCTCAGGCTCCGCGGCCTCTCATCTTCCTTCGATGGGGCAGACACATTTTTCAATTATGCACACAAGGGAGGGGAATTAGAGGCTTAATCCCGGCCTAATCCCCAAACAAACAGATCTGTGGCCTCCATTTCCAGCGAAGCCACCGTGGCAGCCCCCTCTACCCCACCTCATTCTCCTCCTGTTAAGTCTCTGCCCCTTTACTAACCCGGTCAGGGATAGAAGTCCTTTTGGCTCGGATAGTTCCTTAAATTGAGCTCTGCAAGCGTTAGCCGTGTTTAAAATGGTACATAAAATCGGTTCAAACTACCATTTGCAAACTGCTCTTAGTTTTCCGCTCATCATTAATAATGAAAAAGCGGAGAATGTGCTTTCATAGAGGAACTCACCCTATTATATGCATTACTGCGATAACAAGAGAGGCACAATTCAATTGCTTTGCCCTCTTAAGATTACAGTTTATCTCAGCAGGAATTCACAGCTTCATTTTCACCACTGATCACGTAAGAATCATCCAACAGCTAGAGATATCTTAATCCCTCTTCCACAGAGCGTTTTTTTTCTGCTCAATGGGCAGCCACCTACAATAAATAATCAGGTCTGTGGACAGTAGTTGAGAAAATATAGTACAGCATATAGTACACATGAACAAAGTTGTTATTAACATTAAGTTCTTAAGCCGTACTAAATCTTGAGTACCGGTGACCTCTTAACTGTTTAAATGTGACAGACTGTAAAAACTACTTTGTTGAAGATGGGGAAAGATCATGATCATATAACAGCGTCGGCTGTTGACAGGATGTGATCAACAGTCTCTGTTTGCAAAATCAGAAACTTAAGCACCATACAAAATTATCCCTTTGACTATGTCGATGATTCATATAAAGGGATTTCTGATCCGACACCTCTCGGTGGATTGGAGTGAGTCACTGCCCCGAGTGAGGGGGTTCATGTATCTCTAGGTCTTGTTCAAGAGGGAGGATAAAGTGAAGGTTGAGAAGGACAGGCAGTCTGGGGGCAGCTGTGATGCATACATTGTACCAGATTGTTGTGGCGAAGAGGTGTTGAGCCAGAAGGTGAAGCTCTTGATTTACCAGTCCACCTATGTTGCGACCCTGACCTATGGTCGTGAGCTTTGGGTAGTGACCGAAAGGATGAAATTGTGGATGCAAGCAGCCAAAATGAGCTTCCTGTGTAGGGCTCAGCCTGAGAGAGAGGTTGAATAGCTCATAAATCAGAAGGGAGCTAGTATCAGAGAAGCTGCTACTTCGTGTCAAAGGGAGTCAGCAGAGGTGGTTCGGGCCTCTGATCATGATGCCTTCTGGACGCTTCCTTTTAGAGGTTTAATAAAGGGCAAGGCTAGAGGAATTATATATCTGGTCTGCCATGGGAACGCCCCGGGTTCCCCAGGAACCCTGGTAAGCCTGCTGCCAACTGGCCCTGGACAAGCGGAAAAGATAACGGATGGAGGATCTACCACCTCTCTGTTAATGGGTTGGTTTCGGCAACTCAAACTTCTTGGTTAAGGTTATGGAAATATCAAGGTCTTGATTAAAATAAACAAACACTGAATGTCTGCTGGCAAAATGAGAAACTTTTGTACGGCCAACTATCACTGCAACTTCACCCCTTTTTGGGTTTGAGGTTCAGACGCTCTTTGACTACCCAACAAACAATTCAGTTTAAGTAAACTTAAACCTTTTGATGTCACCGCTTTAGAAATTATGATTCTGTCACGATCCTTTACTGATGTAAGATTATTCATCTTATTCAGCACTGCATAACACCATTGAAATTACTCAAATCAGCAAAGTGCGTGGTAATTTTCCCCTCTAGAAAACAAGAGAAGAAGAACGTACCTGAACGAAAGGCGATCTAACCATCACTGTCACAAATCTATCACACAAACTCGCTCTCAAGCCTGAAAGCTCTCTCCCTCGTTAAGATTCTGTCCGTGAGGGATTTCAGCCAATCCAATGGTGGTCAGATCTCTCTCATTTCCCCCGACTTGTACAAGCAATCGATTCCACTCAAAGACGAAGGCCGCTGCTCATTCCCCTCTGCCAGGCCGCTCTTGACTTCACTCACCATATCTCACCATCACCTTCTGAATGCAGATGGGTTCAGGGTTGTTAGAATTGAAAGGAGACGAAATGTTTTATCTGTCAAGGTTCCAGCAATACACCTGAGTGTAAGAGCCCCTGAGAAGATATGTGTCCAATTAAAGAAAATGCTGTAAACGATGCCACCTTGTGAGTGGATTGTTTTTCTGAGATTATTTTTTTAAATATTTTTTTTTAATTAAAAGTTATAGCTATGTTTTAATTTAATAGTTTTTCACAAATCCACTACATGTATTATGATTGCGGGCCGCACATGTACACACACTCACACACCAATGGCACAATGGCACAGCCGTAGGGAGCAATTTGTGGTTCAGTATCTCGCCAAAAGCTGCTTTGAGACGCGGACCTTTCGGGGATTGAACAGCCGATCTTCCGATTAGAGTACAGCCTCCTCGGAGCCACAGCCATCTAGCTATATGACATCTGATTGTCTTGTGGATTGATTTTTTTTGGACAAAAGAGCTTGTGAAGGTAACTTACAATCAATATTCACAACAATACACAACTGCAGTATCACAATGACAACTTTGACAAAAAAATCTAATATAATGACCTACCTAGACTTATTATATACAACTATGACTTCTCTAGAAAATTTTATTTTCAGCCTAACAATGAATCACAATACTGATAAACACTCTTTTCAAAATGTCTATTTTGTCATATTAATAAATTAAACATGATAATTATGGTACCCTTTAGCCTGGTATAAAGGAATCCAAAATACTCTCTACCTGACACCTCCCAAGAGCTACTTTGGTCTCAAGACATTGTAGTTATTAAAATGTAATACACCAAACAATGGCGCATGCTGTGGCCAGTAATGCTAGGTAAACTTGATTTGAAGTTTATAGACTTAAACATGCAAAACAACCAATTATTTTAAAGAGTAATATCCAGTCACAATTCATGTTTCTGTGTATTTAAAAAACAGCAGGGACAGACTCTGGTTTCAGAGGCAGAGAAGTATTATCTCAGGATGTGAATTCTGGTGCTTTGTAAAGGAAACTCAACCCCCACCCTCCTAAAAAACAAACTGTTTAAATATATTTTTCTCAATATCATATAACAATCTGGAAACAAATTCTTCATGTGGGCTGAGAGAGCACTCTTTGGAACAGAACATGATTCTCAGGATGTGTTGCACCCAAATGTACTTTTACTGCCAAAGAGTCAGTGCTGTAAGAAGATCTACCTTTATTTTTCTTCATACCGATAACACTGGAGAGACAGATATATCAATGGAGCTTAAGAAACATGAATTTTTAATCAGGTTCAATAAAGTTTGAGGCCTAGAAGTTCACATTTGTCTTCGTGGGTTTAGAGCCCAGTGCAGTAATGTTGGTCAGTAAGAAATCAGCTACTGCAAATTATTGACTAAATATTTCTCCACTGGTTTCACACTGGTGATGCCTTTATAACTCCTAAAGCAATTTCCAACTCAATACGCCTCATCACAGTGGTGTGTGTGTGTGTGTGTGTGTGTGTGTGTGTGTGTGTGTGTGTGTGTGTGTGTGTGTGTGTGTGTGTGTTCAAAGTTGAGATGAAAGACAGAGATCACTCCTGACTTTGCGGATAAACCCAACATTCCTTATAAAGCTTCAGCACTTGGCTGGATTTATGACCACATTTCAAGCAAATTACTTCCACCCAGTGGTTGGAGAGACCTTTCCATGCTTTTGAATCTGGTGGAAGGGCAAATGGGGTCAGAGTTCAGTGGGCGGTACTCATGTCATCCTTGAATCGCAGTAATGTCAGCTTTTCAAAAGCACAGCTTTGTTTTCTGGTTGACTACAATGACGCTTGTATCCAGTGTGTTAGAATTCTCTTAAATTGTAGAAAATAACCCTTAAATGAAAACCTCAAAATCACCGAAATTGAAGTGGCAAAGTTTCCCCATGAGAGCAATATGTTAGTAACTGTGATCACAGATCTTCCTTTTGTAAAAATCACCACTGGTCACAGTTCTTGTGTGATGGCTCTGTGTTTCTGCCACCGCAACTTAAAACCACTTAAATCCCTCAAAGCCTATAAAGCACTGACACCGCATTAGGCTTTAGGCTGTTGAAAAAGACTACCTTGATACCTGTAAAGCTCAGCGACGTAGGCAGGTTTGCGTTTAATTTGTTCCAAAGGGACCAATAAGAGAAGAGTATGAAACAAGCCAGGGCTTGAGCGAGGACCTTTGACGTTGCCTGTGCGATGCATGAGATGATCTACTGCCGTGTCCTCAGTGCAGCATTGCGCCAATGTATACAGTCCAAATAAAGAGATGTCTCATGCTTATGCTTTATGTGAACCATAATTACTGACTGGGGTGCTCGTCGCCTCGCCACTGCTGACACAGGCTTTTCACGTGGGAACGGCGAGGATGAAAGGATTCGAGCTGTCAATAGAAAGATGGATTCTTGTGGAGGGACTTGTGCTGCCATTGAATAATATTTGTTTCATCCACAGTGGAGATGCTTCAGCGTCGGTATTCTAAGTAACGCTCATTGTAAGCTGCTTTACGTTGCAGGTTGAGTTAAATGCATATTGGAAAAACAAGTTCCTAAACCACATCTTCCAATGCTCCTGGAAGATGATGCTTAATGTGAACAACTTAGACTAGAATCTGGCTCAAGCTCTCTGTATGAGCTATTGAACAGTTTTCTTTATAGCACTATTACAGCGGCTTTACGCGCTTTAGAAATTGGCACTTCATTTTACGTTCATGCAGATTACGTCTATCCTCAGCTGTGACTTCATAAAGAATGCATGTACTAAATATGTTAACTGGATTTATAGCATGTACTGCACTGCCTGTGGGGTCTTATGCTATAATATATATTGATAATATAAATGAATCAGTGTAATTGACCAATATCCATGTTCCAATTTCATTCCCCTGAACATGCACAACTGTGTGTGAAATGAGAAATCAATCCTGTCGTTTCATTTCAACTATTACCTCCATATTAGCTCTACTTAATATCCCGAAGGTCATAACATTTGATAGATCATAATGTCAGCGGGGCTGGCCATAAACCCCCCTCGCCCCACTCTGGCAGCTACAGTCTGCTCACAGCACACCTTAATTGACGGCGAGAGAGGCAGACGGCACGCTCCGGCCGCGGAAATCGATTGTGACAAACAAATTAGAGACGAGTTTGAATGGTTCAGTTATGTATTGATTTTGATTTAAGCATTAACGGCTCATGTACTTGACGGGATTAGATGGAAAGACAAAATGTAATCAATGCTTCCTCATACATATCAATGGGATGTTGCATTTGATGAGCTGGGTCAGTGGGGTAATAAGGGGTCTTGCAGACCAATCGTCTGTATTGTATTGTGATTGGTGGGTGATGGAGAGATGCAATGCGATTACCGTTGATGTGATTTCAAACATTTTAATCTGATGTATTGGGTTATTTTCATCCGATACAGTTAATCACAGTACATTAGTGTATTTACTGCTTCAGTTCCAACATGTGAAGACATTTTTATCGTTTGGTTGCCTCGGAGGGAATATCATTTTAGGGAGTAAATCAAAGAGGATTGTACTTAAGTTTACTTTAATTGTACTACAAAAATGACCATAATATATCTGTGGCCATTGATCAAAACTAATTACCCAATTACTCAATAATTGCTCTCAGGTAGTGAGAGTCCTGGTTTTAAAGCTCACTTGCTGGCCTGCTTTGAAACAACACACATACACACACACACACACACACATACACATGGGAGCGGCGAGAAAATTGATAAAAGTATTCTCACTGGGGACGTTTGATAAAAGTGGAAGTTTAAAGTAGGCCTGGTACTAAAAAGGAGGCTCATCTATCCACTTATCCATCATCAAAGCATGCTTTTGTACATATTCATTTACGTATTACATTTGCGCATTTATAGTCGAGCTGCCGATACCTCCCTCCTCCTGGTCTCTTAGTCTCTAACTCTCATTTATCTTATTTAACCTTTTATGGTCTAGTAATGTGTTGTTTTATCCAATAATGTTTTCACAGTTTCATTGTTGCTTTCAGGAAAAAAGAAAAAAAAACTCAAAGGCTAACTCTTGTCCTCAACCTTTATTGTAAAAGTGTTGAGCATTCTGCATGAATGTGCACCCACATGCATTGTGAGAGCAGAAACAAACGAACAGAGCTTGCACACAAACTCACACCTCAGGGTAATTTACAGTTGACTGTGCGCCCGACCTAAACATCTTTGGGAAGTGTGAGGATACTGGAGCACTGGGAGGCAACCCACGCAGTCACAGAGACAACATGCAAACTTCACACAGACAGGCCCCCACTGGGATCAAATCCTGCAACAGAGGAGGAACTAAACAAACCACAGGGATGTCAAAGACCAGATTGTTGACTCAGTCACACTGTACCTCATGCAGGTCCCTGCACCTCATGACCAACCACTGAGAATACGCACAACAGGGAAACGGAACATTGGCTAACTAACTCTGGAGCTGTAGGTACCAGAGACACATGATCTGATGAGTTCGGGTGACTGAAATATTTGATCCAACATGACATTGAATCATTGTAGCAATAAGTGCCATGACATGCGCAAAGCAAAGTAGGAGACAATGACGTCTGTTCTTTTTTTAAACTATGATTAAGCTGAATAAAACATGTGACTACACTTACCGTTCGAAGAAAACACAAGTGGGCTGAGTATTAAAGTGGCTGGTCATGTATGAATAAGCTGTGGCATTCATTCTTATAAATAAAAAAAATGAAAACGTACAAAATGTAAACCTGGGAAGTTTTTTAGTTTGGGCTATTATTCCTGTTTGTTTGCCTGTAATTTACAAATCTGGTGGGAAAAATATTAGGTTTTTAGTCTGAATTTGCCACTGATCCTAGTGATAAGTGATCAGTAACAGATGGTTTATAATCGATAACCTTTTGAACGCAGCCCACAAACGTCCTGCTTTGAAATGATGAGAAAGAAAGCCTTCTGTTGAGAGTCAAATATGGCAGCTGGTACTCAGCAATACTACCACAAATTTGGTTCCAATAAAGAGACTGCCCCGCACACTAAATATAGGTGCTCCATGGATTCCCACTAAAATAGATTCAACCAAGTTATGTGTGTGTGTGTGTGTGTGTGTGTGTGTGTGTGTGTGTGTGTGTGTGTGTGTGTGTGTGTGTGTGTGTGTGTGTGTGTGTTCCACTGAGAATTTAACGACCTGGTTTCCATTAAAGGCCTGAGCCTTTAAAATCGACTTGAGGGGGGACATGAATCTCTGTACCAAATGTGATGACAATCCATGCAGTAGTTTCTTTTTTAGATATTTCACTGGAAAACCCAAATGTCAAACTCATTGTGGCGCAAGCATAAAAGTCAGATGATCACCAACGTCATCTGGATACCTGGTATATGGGAACCATGAGTGTCCGGACAAAATCTGTTAAATGTTGAGATATTTCACTGGATAAGTTCAAACTTTGACCTACTGGTGGCGCTATAACAAATGTCCCTGGATCACCAGAGCCATTGGGCTTCTTCCTGTGGATAGCATGAGTATCTGCACCAATGTTCATGTTCATCTATCCAACAGTAGCTGAGATACTTGAGCCTGGGCCAACATAGTTGACAGACCAACACACTGATATGCTGCTAAAATAAATATCCACTATTGTATCATGATTTCATTATAAAGCATTGCATACACTATGTCTAAGATTTTAAAACTATCTCAAAGTGTTGAATCTGACCTTGGATGGGTGTGAGTCCATAACTCATAAGCAATAGAAAAGAGTTAGTTGTTACTTTGTTAGAATTTCATAAACGCACAATGTTATTTTGACGCTGTGTGGAAACCAATGATGATTCCTTCTTTTTCTTTTACCCATCATAGTGAATCCATTATCACATAAACAGATCGGTAAAATAAGACGAGACTGTCGACTTCTTCGGAGCAGGTAACGGAGGATCAGCACACTGACAAGATGGATTCCAGCGGAGTAATCAAGGCTCGTTACTCGCCACTTTCCCCCGAACGCCAACAGAGGCAGGTCAGACTAGAAGCAGCCGGGAGTTGGGTGATGGGCTATGGGCACGAGGAGAAGCGGCGCACTGTCGGTCCGTTGGAGATGATTAGGAGTGACACGTTGTGCCGTCAGCAGTGGGGCCGCGAGAGGACTCGGTGCTGATGCAGGATTTACAACTCATCACACAGCAAAGTGGCCCCTGTCATGGCCTGCGATGATGAAAATGACACAAGCGGCAGGTCTGTCAACTGCGGCTGTGTGGCGATGAAGTGTGTGTTTGTGATTCAAGTGTGTCCGTGGCAACTAATGAGTGAATGTGGAAGAAAAATCTCCGTGGGAGGAAATATGTGTTTTGGGTATTTTTGTGTATGTAGGTGGAAAGCAACAGAGTAAAATCAAGTGCTGAAATGCAATGCTGGGAGAGACATATACTTCTTACTTCAATACTTTCACGTGATGGCTGTCAATAGTGGTGCCTTTACAGATTCTGATTTTATATCCAGCATAAGATGAACTTAAAACCGAGGTATTTTTTAGGATTCTGCTGTTTGGTGTTATAATAAAGGCAACCCATGTGAGCTTTTGTTCAGATGTGTAAATATTAGTATATATGTTACTGGTTAAGAGTAAATAAAGATTGAAACACAGCAAAAATAGAAGTTTCAGGTCCGCCTATAAAAAAAAGCACTTTCAGGATAATTACCTCTTTGAAATTATGCAGCACTAAGGTCTAAAGCTCTCCCAAATCATAGCACAATATGTGAACAGTCTCTCTGCAAAGTTTGACTTTGAAAAAGTGAAGCAGAACATAGTTAGAGAGGGTTTAGTACAGAGAGAATTCAGGCAAGGTCTCCAAAATATGTGCCATCTGTGCCATTTGAATTTTCTCATGTACCAAACCTTATATTTCACTTGTATATTACTTATGGTGTTCAATACACTTATATCAGTGTGGATTTACCGTGGGAAATGAGTTTTTCTTCTTCTAATCAACAAAGGTAGGCAGCATTTGCTGACTGTAAAGCGATAAAGCGATTCATGTTGCTGTGTTCTTTGGTTCATATCTCGGTGATGCTTTGGAGCAGAGGGATTTGGTGAATAGATTTGGAATCTGTGTGGAATTGTCTTGCTTTTTCCCCATCTGTTTTTTTTTCTGATAGCACCGAGCTACATGTTTCTAGTTCCGGAAACATGCCGAGTGGGCTGACTCATGACAAAATTATGACTATGATATTTTAATAATTATTTTAGTTGGTGTTTGAGTTGTGTTGAAATGGCTGACTAATTATTGTAGCCCAGGTTATCTTGTTTAATTTGATGTGTAACATCAATATATTTGCTCATGATTATTGTAATGTTTTACACAGTTTAACTATGTGTAAATGTCACCCTATATAGGGGCCATGGTGCTTCACGTTCACGTTTTTTTTTTACCTCCCCTTGTCCTTTTTATTTGTTTATTATTTTTTTTTATCTCTGCCAGGAGATAATAAGATTGTGTGTGTGTGTGTGTGTGTGTGTGTGTGTGTGTGTGTGTGTAAGCCTAAATGGACCTCTTCAGGTTGCGGTCACGTCAATGAGACAAGCTGCGACAGAAGCCCAAACAGAGTTGGTGCAGACATCTGCATATGAGCGTATCTGTTGTGTGAGACGAGCGAGTGGAAAAACACATCTGTTACACCTGCAGTCTAGACGTGAGGCTTAGCCAGTTGTGGGTTGTATTCATTTAATCAAACATTACAGCAGTGGTCGTTCCAGACACACCTGGCGGAGATTTTCACTCTGGGAGCACCTTTCTTCCTTCCATTTGTTCCTTTTTCCATCCTTCTTTCCTTCCTACTTCTTTCTTCATTTTGTGTCTTTCATTGTTTATTTTCCTCTTTTCCTTCACTCTTTTTTTCTGTCACAATATCCCTTTTTTGTTGTTGTGTTGTTGTTGTGTTCTGTCTCTTCTTTTACTCCTTATTTGCTTGTTATTCCTCAAAGCATGAAAATCCCCAAAGATAAATTAAACAAAGACAAAGACACGTTCATTATTGTTATCACTACTGTTTATTTGCGATACTTTAGCTAATTAGGGCAAATAGCTTACAATCCTTCAAATTATCAATTATAACATTTTCTTTTTTGATGAATCAGTTTATGAAAAGGCCCATCACACAATCCCAGAGTGTTTAAAGCTGCACCAGCACTTAACCTGATACACAATTAATTGATTATAAACTATTGACTGATTCATTTTCCGTCCATTGACTGATCGAGGCAGATCTTTATTCGTGCCGTTGTTTGGAACCAGCCCTGCCTGTCGTGAGCCGAATCGAACTGCATGTAGAGGCATTCAGTGAGTTGGTTTTCACCGGCACCTAACTACAGGCAGCTTCTTACAGCTTCAATAGGGTAATACCTCATAAATGATGGCTTGTTGGGCCAGTGTAATGATGAGGGATAAGAAATGCCTCCAGGCATGTATCATCATAAACATCAACCAGCTCGAGTGGCTGTGATAAAGTATCCTGCAGGTCAGGACAGACTTATCAGATCTTGATTTGGGGGGAGGACATGTCTTGTAAACAATGATAAATGGCACCATGTGCCCTCATACATTATCCTCAGTTTCTGTCTTAAACTGGGTAAACCATTTATTTTTCAAAAACCAGCTTCCAATAATGTATACACATAGGGGTCTCTTTCTCTGCTTTTCATTCTTTAGAGCAGCATTAGTATATCATCCAGCAAACAGGGAGCAGCCATGGCATTAAATTGGAATTTCATTTAATTTCCTTTTTCCTCATATTTGGTCACCACCAACACCTGTGTTGTAGATCTTCAGCAGTTAAATGCTCCACCATGTTCAGCAGCTAGTTGCTGACTTTATTGTTCTGCTGTTTGGTGCTGGGTAGGTGGTGTACAGTGAGTTATATCTGTCCATTTTTCCTGAAAATGGCTGAGAAAGTGGTTGACAGTAGCGAGCGGATGAATACAACAGGAAAGTTACAGGCTATAAAACCAGACCACGAGGTTGAAAGACACTAAAAGGCTCTGTAGAGCTAAGGGACACTGCAAAGTTGTACGATATTGTACTGAACAAAAACTCGGGTGATTATTGGGTGGGTTGTTGGCTCGTTCATTAGCTGATGGAGAAACCAGCAAGAGTAGGCTACATTTGAATAATTATCCAACAAAAACAAAAAAACTCAGTGTTGCCAACTCTTCTCCAATGCAAAGTAGCTAGCAGCAATAACTACAAAATCTTGCTAAATCTAGCGAGAAAGTTGGTGAGTCTGCAACACCAACCTTTCAGGCCCCTTTCCAAAGCCCCTCCCCCCAAAATGATCGTTATGAACAATCAGCATGACTATTGTTTGTAATCAGCTGTCAAGATAGAAGTTTGGGGAAGACTTCAGTGACATAAAATTAGTACATAGACAGAGTGCACGCAGGTAGATAGGCAGGTATGTGCAGGACAAAATGATTGGGTTAGCCATTATAGTTTAAAAACTCAATTACTCCCAGCCAGCATGTCCATGTGGGGCCCATAAGGTTTAAATTTGGGCTGCAGATAAGGGTCCCAAGTGGGTTTGTCCGCAGTTTCCACGGTGGCCTCACCTGTGTTTGCCCATACTGGGTTTATTCACCGGTTTATTCACAGACTTTAAGAGAGATCTGACTGGGCTTTAAGTGGGACCCAAATTGGCTACATTATGGGTTTCGGTGAATAAACCCAGTATGGGCAAACACAGGTGAGGCCACCATGGAAACTGCGGACAAACCCACTTGGGACCCTTATCTGCAGCCCAAATTTAAACCTTATGGGCCCCACATGGACATGCTGGCTGGGACTGCTAATAAATGCTGAGCAGCAGATTCTGCCCAAAACGTTATTCTCTTTGTAGCAGCATAGAGTTTGTTTGGTCTTTCTGAAAACATGTTACCATTCAACAAAGAGCAACATTCCTTCCAGCAGCCCATGTTTCCGTCAAAATCAGGTTGAGTTGAGTGGGAGAGGATTAGTGCCAGCAGGCACTGCTAGGTCTGTTTCAATTCGTTGCTACTAGGTGTTCAATCAATAACTTGCTTGCAAGCCTGGCTTCAAAGTGCTGAAGTGTATTAGACTTCACTCCTCTGGACTCAAAATGGTGCAAACAGCCCAGATATGGAGTCCAGGAACAGACATTAATGGGTCTCCACGCTCAAAAGGTTGCAGAAAGTCACAGACGGCGCAGGAGAAAAACGATTTGAATTGCAAAGAGGACGTAATTACAAATCCAAATGTTTCAGCATTCGAGCCATTCGCAGTCAGTGTCACTGTCACTTCTTATATATAATTCCTTCCTCTTTGCAATTCAAATCTCCTCTGCACATGATCACCATTTAGTATTCTTAGCTTGAAGTGATCATATTTTGTGTGGAGTGGAGACGATACTCGGCAGATGCACACAAGCCATCTGGACACATGCGGCACATATGCACTGATGAATTCATACATTAAAGATTAAAGGAGCTTCATATTTTACACAAACAGATTTCTGAAAGCGATGTAACGGACAACATGTAGTCTGCATGCCGACAGTTTCCATTAATACTTTACCAATAAGTGATACTGATACTGACATGCCAGAACTGGAGTTAAGGGTTGTATTCAATTTTTTTATGAATTATATTTTAGATATTTATTCTTGTAGAGGTGGTAAAGCTTATTTAACAGCAGAGAACACAAAACCTCCATTGAAACTAGAGCTGTCCAGAAATCCATCAAATTAATCTTTAACGTTGTTTTTTTGTGCTTTTTGTCTCTTTTTTTGGCAAATGAATTGCACTCAAAATATTAATGTAGCGAGAGTCTATAACAGGGGTGGGCAAACTTTTTGGCTCAGGGGCCACATTGAATTAAAAAATTTGACAGACGGGCCGGGCCAGTATCAGATGGATGGAGAGTGTTTGACAAAGGGGGCGTGGCTTATCGCCGTCGGGTCTCTCCGTGAAAAAGAGCTGTCTTTTCCGGTATCGATTATGGAATAAATAACCACTAGTTTTGCTTTATACTTGTTGTGGAAGTCCCAAACATGTCGGAACATGAAACACCCTTGTGTTTGGGTTCATAATATTATCCGTAGCCGCACACAGCTCGGTGAATTGAACTGCGCCGGTCTTATCTCCGTAAAACGGATACCGATTCTGCCATCCACCTTGGAAATAACCACCAGTTCTGCTTTATACTTGTTGTGTAAACTCCACATACGTCGGAACATCAAACTCCGTGGTGTCTGGGTTCATAATATTATCCGTAGTCCCACAACAGCGTCTGAATGACAGCCGCTGCACACACGAAAAGCCTAAAAGAGCGCTGTGCAATAAATAAGCATGAAGAAACATCAACGCTGGTCTGTTGTGGTCATCGTGCTTCGGGAAACTGAACTTGGGAACGGAGAAGCGCTACAGCGGTCTTTACTATAACTTATAATTATTTAAAATAAAAAAACTTTTTTTTAATATTTTTTTTTTATAACTTTTTTTTAATATTTTTTTTAATGTTATAATAATTATAATACTCGGCGGGCCGTATATTAATACTCGGCGGGCCGTATCCGGCCCGCGGGCCGTAGTTTGCCCACCTCTGGTCTATAACCATGAAGCTACATATCAAATTATTCAAGAGGTGCTGATATCATAGCACATGAATAGCAGCTCCTACGCTAACGTCAGTGTTCAAGGTTAGAGAACTCTAGAAAACATTATACAGCATTTTAAATATATATTTTTAAAATATGGTAATAATCTTTTTGGTGGATGACATGTCTGGCGATTATTCAATATCAGCTGGAGCCAATTATTTGCCCAATTAGTAGATCTGATCCAAGGGGACAGAACATACCAGCACTTTCCTGTGTGTCTACATGGTACATGTCTATACATTTCTATAAATGTGACACAGGGGGAACAAGGCTGTGAGGAAGGAAGTTTAGGCTTGTTTCAATGAAATCCAGAAACTGTGTGGCCGAGTGTGCACTCTGTCTTACCCCTGCCTCCGTGTGGCTCTGACTCCATCAGCGCTGACAGAACTGTCCGAATGTGACTCTATAGAAAATGTGCCACGTTTTCAAACACTTAGGTTCAATGTTCAAGCACATCAGTCACGGCCGGTAATTTATTGACTACAGCTCTGGCTCAGCATTCACATCAGGACCGAAGCAGCTGCCCTCGTCTCCCAGAAGGCCGCGCTGCAGCAGGATATCCTGGCCCTGGAGGCTCAGTGGAGAAATATTGACAGAGGAAACAATTATTATGAGGCCGCTCTACATATCTCTGCTGCTTGTTCATCTTTCCACTCATTCAGTCACCTGTTGACCGACTCGTTGATGTATGTACTCTCTCATGCATTCACTTACTCACTGACTTGCTCCCTGACTTCCTTGGTCATTCACTTCCTCACCAAAACCCCCTTTTTCTTGATGATATCTTGAACTTGCGTATCAAACCGATACCAGTGAGTTAAAAAATTGTCATAATCCGCTGTCTAAACTGTATTCTATGTTGCTGCAAAAATGTCTACTTCCAACAACTGTGTTTACTAAAGTTCTCGTCATAAAGAACATTTTACAAGACATTTGAACGCATCCGGATGTCATTAGTTTGCACAAGTGCATTAACGATCGGGTAGGATGTAAGGATCTCAAAGCAAGTGACGTGTTGTTGTTGCTCTTATGTAGCAAAAATGAGCTAATAAATTATATTACAACATGATATCGCAGGTTTTTACGCATATTAGAGGCATTTCAAATACTGGTATTGCTATTGACCAAAACCCACACTCAGTAAGCCACTTGGTGGCTTAATTGCCAACTACCTTACTCGCTTAGCAATGTGCTGAGGCAAAAGCATAACAGCAAGTTATGAAGTAAAAGAAGTGCTGGGATTTGCTTCAAAAAGTTTGGTTGAGTTTTCAGTTTAATTTTGCCAACATTTTGAGACAGGACAATTATATGGAATTTGTAAAGCATCAGAAATGTTATCGGAATCTTCAACAGCGATGTCTTTTTTCAGAAAAACAATGTCTGGTTGATTTAGCGAACATCTAACACATAACATTCCTCTCCGTTTTCATGGGGACGGCAGTATCTCCTACTGCAGAATATACTGTAGTCACAGCAGCATATGTTCCTGCCTGTCAGAGTCACGTAACTTTGGATGGATTTCACTCTGATTTCACTTGAGGTTGCATGCATAGCCCGACTGCTTGTACTAATCAATGCTCAAAATATGCTTTCAACATTCAATGGAATCTGTCCCAATACGCTCTCAAATCCACACTGTCTGCGTGCAAAATCTGGGGTTCAGTCCTTCACAAGGGGAAACTCCACCGCATCAAGGGCACTCCACACGTTTCAGGACCTGTTCATGATCCGTCTCGTTTCACACGGACCCATCACAGTGTGTCTCAATGCTAATCTGCGCTGCCTGAAGCCGTCCATGGGGATGCGGCTGGTTGTTCAGTATGCACCTCTACAGTAACGCCGGGCCGAAAGATGTGGAAACAGCATGAACCGAAGGCCAGGCCAGCTGTGTGCGTTCTCTAAAGGGGTTCGCATCTCTCGTGGAGAGGGGGGGGACAGTTTCATTCACGGCCGTGAACACTGCGGTCGGGTTCCCTTGTTCTGCCAGAGGTCCGTGGATGAGGCAAGCCTTGAGATAGAGTGGACAGATATTTACATTCAACGCACCACCTGCTTTCTGTACGTGATCAGACGCGTTTGAAGAGGATACAAATGACTTGAGAACTGGAAATGTTCCGGTGGCCTCAAAGTGTTGATATGTTTCTACTGCCGCATTATCTTATGTGGAACCATCTGGTGAACAAAAATAAAATAAACACTTGACTCGCCTTTCTAATTTGAGAAGGACAAATGCCTTTGAGGTTGAATACCGTTTTGCCGTTATTTCCACATGTAACGTCAATGCGAGCACCGGCTGAGGAAGTGAAGTTTGGGTGATTGCTGTGAACATCCTGGGTACAACATTAAGTCATTCTTTTTTGCCAGAATGGAAAATCAAGTCTTATTCATCAGATGATAAGTTCATATTGTTTTCAGAGTCGAGAGCTCCATTTCTTTCGATTCAATTTAGATCAAATATATTTGACCACCGGCCAGACAATCCTGGTTCAGACACTGCAGTATGGAGAGTGATGAGAACAAGCTACTGTTTCATCTTCTAAAGCACAACGTCTCCAAACGTTTTCCATGAAAGCTGAATATTGGAAAATCTACATGTCAATTCTAAAAGAAAGAAAGTGTTGTTTAAGTAAGACAATTAGGTGGTTTAGCACTTGTGTTGTTCTATAAATGACAAGACTCAAATAATCAAAGACAACATACAGTATGTGTCATCGGCTCACTTACAGTGATGTAATGAACTTGTATAGATAATCGTACCCTTCTCTTTACTCTGGAGTATGACTGTAGTACTACATGCATTGTCTTTGTAAAGTGGCTTGGATCTCCAAAACATCTAAAGAACTGAGAAAACAGGCAAGTTATACACTGGATGTTCATGTATTTGTGACAACACTTTGTTTTTTAAAGCTAAAAAAGCAAGGGGGACTTCAGTGATGAACTAACGTGTCTTCGAGCCCATGAAAGCTGGTGGCGGCTCTATTCCGGAGACAAATTCCCACACAGCAGTTGGTCGATAAATTGATCCTGATACAAGCCTAAATTTAGTCTTGTATCATGTGACCCTTATCTAATCTTCGGAAATCTAATCAAATTGGCAAAGTGTAACCGAGGTCTGCCTCTCGATGACAGCGAGGAATAGTCACGAGTGGAATGGGACGGCCGAAGCCCCGCGGGGAGGCAGGCAGGGAGAGCGTTTCATCTGAAAAGATTACTGAAGGCAGCCGTGCCCTCTCTCCTCGGCTGCCGGGGCGCCCTCGCTTTGATCCTAACTCCCTCTGAATGGTAATCACCTGGGAAAAGGTCCCAATTATCTGCTTGAAACTCTCAGAGGTACAATGTCCCTGTCGCTCTCCCAGCCTCAGATTGTGTACAGACACACGGATGCAGACAGGCACATAGACAACTACATACTTTATATTGCATTGACTACATTCGTTGACCCAACTCCCTCAGCCAAAGCTTCAAGGACATTTTGAGAAATCTCTTATTGGTCATCTTTGTGTGTTCGGTAGGGAGATTGGTCCAGGACGTGTTTGGCCTTGCTGAGCATAAACACTGGAAGCAGGGGTTGACAGCTGGCGCCCAATGGAAGAAAATAAATAATTCATTAAATGTTGACATCTAAAATTGTCTTTATTTACATGTTGTTGCTGGTCAGCTAATGAACTAGATAACAACACATCCAATATTTACTTGAGCTTTGTTTAGAAACCGTGCTCAATCTTTAACTTTGCAATGGAGATAGGACTTGGCAGTCATTTCTTCAAATTTGGCACAAACGTCCACCTGGAGTCAAATTTAGTGGTCCAAGGTCACTGAACTACGAAAAACAGATTTTGGGCAGAATTCATATATGCTCACTATGACAATAGGATACAATGATGAAGTGAGGACATTTCTGACAGACACATAACCGCAATTGCATGCCCATTAAACATAATTATGGCTTTAATTAAATCAAAATCCTCACACAAATTGATTATATGTACTCACTCTACAATTATTCCGTCACTCTGAAGGTCTAAGACATACCTGTTCTCACAGGGATAGCCAAAGAAAATACTCACGCTGATACTTTCTGACACATATGCCCAGGAATCACAAACAGAGACTTGACCTCAAACCCGACTAAATCACACATCTCAGGGAAGAAGATGCACAGCACGAAAACCAGGCAGGCACTTATTTTTACACCTAACCTGTGTGCTCTCACTTTGGAGAGTGCCTTGAAGCTGGTCGTCGATCCATGCAGTCATTGACAAAATGCATAAATACTTACTCAGCAGGTCGCTGCAAAACATCTTCCGCCTTGATTAACCAGGAAATTACATGTTGTTTTATCGAAATACAGGGATCTCGCCTCATCAAAGCACCGCGGTTAGAAGAGAGCGGTCTGACGGATCCGAGTGCGGGTCGGCAGGTGGTTGCGCCAGCAGGGGGGGGCGAAAAATAAATGGGATCTAATTTTACGCAGGAGGTCAGGAGACGGTGTCGGTGATAGTGAGCTGGAGAATGGCTGATTGAGATAAAAGACTTTGCCTTGCCTTTGAGGGCTGGCTGATTATGACAGGGCATCAGATCAGAGGAGCGAGAGAAAGTAATATGGATGGATGGATGGGGAGATAAATGGGTAGGGTTGGATAGGTGTGCGAAAACTCGATGGAAGGTATGTGGGCACGGAAATATCTGGGCTTTGCATTTTATATAACAGAGGCTTTTCACTGCAGGATCTCAGGAAGAGATAAACAATTCCAGCAGGCAAGGAGATGCGTGATCGGCCGGGTGTTTCGCCGCCGATAAACGTTTTTCTGACAAAACATTACAAATCTCGACACAGCCAAAGGCCTCAGAAATAACCACAGTTCTGTCGCACCCAGTGCCTGGTACATTGGGGACAAGGCTTTTCCCTGAGTCACTTCTCATAATGTGATTTTCGCCCTTGGAAATGTAATCACACCCTTAAAATAAGGCTCACAGTGCACTAATCCCCACCAGTGTGCCTAAGTGGTGCGGTGAGATTTAAAAAAGTGAATCACTCATCCTTTTTTTATGACCGTATTAATTGTCCTTGCTTTTTCAACAGTATCATGATAATCCCAAGTAAACTGGTATGCGTCAACATTTTGAGAAGAAAAAAGAAGAGCTTAAAACATATATCTAACATTAACCTCAATAGGGACCAGAAGCTTCACACTAACCCATAAGATGATTATCCATTTGTAAAATTCAGCACCCTGAAGCGGGTATTTCATTTTGTTCAGTTGATTAAAATGTGATGAAAATTACATTTTACTTTTCAAACAAGTGTTTGAAAAGAAAGAAAAATGCAATTCTACCTCTTACTTGACCCGAAAAAGAAATCAATGAATGTCTTATGGTGGCACTCGAGGTAAAGTCATAGGGTTACCAAAGTTATACAAATCAAATTTCTGGAAACTGCAATTTGTTTTCCTTTCAAGTAAAAACTTGAGAAATTCCCCAAGAATAAAGTGGAAATATTGCTCTGTTGGTGGCGCTTAGAGGAAATTGTTGTCAAGATATTACACTGAAAGCCCCACAAATCTGACCAAATGATTGTCCAAGAGGACAATGAGGGTGGGATTCATCCTCTGGGTACTATGAATGTCTGGACTAAATATCAACCCATTAACAGTGGTTTAAAAATCCCATCCCAAAAATTACCATCCCTCCGGCCATGAAGCTGCCATGGCCAAAAATGGCCACATTTTCTAAAAATGTTCTCATCCAAAGCTACTGCAGCTTTCAGATCTAAATGATGGTCGTCACCAGAGCAGTTGGTTAGCACTTAGAGTTGGTGCAACAGTAGCAATCATCATCTCAAGCTGTTGCTTCTTGACAGCATGAGAGCTGTAATCTAAATGCTCCAACATGCTATCAACAAAATGCTGCTCCTCTTTTTTGTGTTTTTCTTTCCAAGTAGTCCATGTGCTGTATATGCAGTGTCAGATGTTAGTTACCATATATTGTAGTCTGCATGATTGCAGGGGCAATCAACTGTAATTGACAAGCATATCCTCCACCCGAAAGGGAATTGTGAGTTTTTTTACAGTGATTTTTTTTTCTCCCAGCGTGTCAATCCAAGCTGTCCATATATAGCTGTATTTTGAAAATGTGATTTGGTTTATTATACCTGTGAGCCCCTGCAGATGCAGTTTGAAATACAACAGCAGTGTCCAATTTTTCAACTTTCCTTTATTCTAAACCGCACAGGGAAGAGCAGAATGTAAAATAAATAGTCCTAGTGGGTGAGCCGCAGGATGTTCAGGCCCTTCAACATATTAAGAAAACACTTCACACGACTTGTGAACTCGTAGGTATCAGACAAATGACAAAGTCAGAAAGCAGGGGATATCCATGGTATCATCACTGCACGTGTCTGTATTCATATTCATGCTTCCAAACAGACGACGGTATCAAACAGCTGATTTTATCGTTGACAAAGCGATGCCTTGGCAGGGTGCTACGGGCGGGGATCCTACAGAACAACACTCCCAGTGTTGTATGTCTGCCGATCTATTGATGGAAGTTGATGGAAGAAACAGATGTTCAATATAGTTTTCTACAGGATACAACACTGTTCTGCGTTCTTCTTTACATATGTTGTACTCTCTGGACAAGAAAAGGTCGGGCTATCCAAGAAATGTCAGAAACAGAATACATTAAGATCCGAGAGACGATGATCTGATAGTTAAAGTATATATTTCAAGTTCTGAACCGAAGGAGGGGAGATAAGAGTGAAGCGATTTCCGCCTCTGGTCAGATTAGTCATGGCTGCACTTTGCTGTATTATTCAGAGCTCTTGTGTAAATAAAAGAGTAGATGGGTGAATCTGTCCACAGAAAAGCATGTTTTCTGTCACGTGTTTCTAAATAAACCAACAAATAAATCCATGTTCATGTTTTGATGGCTGCGTTTTAAATAGCTTTGTTTTTTCCTTTCTGATCTGCCACCTGGGTGAAGCCTTTTTTTTAATTTAGTCAGAAGTGCAAAGGCTGAACCAAAGTCTATTACAGTTAAAATTACAGCTCAGCTTTAGTTTTACAGTCAGATCTCCGTTCGTGCATTCAAACGGCTCCTATTAAAGAAAATCCTTCAGTGAAAATCGTTTAAAATAATGACTTCAAAACATGAATCCATGTATCTTACAGTTGTGGTGCAATCAGAGGGCCTTATTGTTGGCATCACACTGAAACCTGAACAGAGGCATAGAGGGTACAGATCCCATATGGGAGATGGACGTCAGTCATTGATAGAACGAGTGCACTGCCTGATCCAACCGTGACCGCCCATCCAAAGTTCTTCACACTCAACACCGAAACTTCTTTGGGTCCTGAGCGACATCCCCGCCAAGTGTGGTGTTGAGTGGATGAACGGTTGTCGAGAAAATCAAAGGGACAAGCATACACTCAGAGACTGTCAGTTTGCCTCTTGGCGGAGGGCAGTTTTCCCTGCGGAGGTGGGGTGATGATGCACATTCTGGGTAGCTGGCAGCGATGGCCTTGTTAGCTGGACCTGATTTCTTTGCTTCTCCATTGTAATTCCCCTCCCTTCAGATCAGCTCATATCGTCTATGATTACGCAGTGGGGCAAATAGAAAAACCTTGGATTCTTACTCGCACACAGGATAATAAACTCAAATAAAATATTCATGAAAACACGTGAATATCTCTTCCCTGTGTTTATATGCGCAGAGGATCTCATCTGCTGCAGATTTATATGCATGCGTGCTGCATTATGCACAAAAGAGCACACACACACACACACAAACACACACACACACACAAACACATATAATATGCATTCACACACTTGAATGCACCATAAATGGCACATGTTCGTACATGCAGAGACTCTTAAAGATATTGGATTCGGCTCATTATTTCCATCTTGCGCTCGGGACGACTGGCTGCGCAGTTTTCCGATTACGCTATTGATTTTAAAGAGTTGTAGAAATCTGTGGGGAGTCGCACGTTCTGGTCTCCGTGTTCTCTGCACCAAAACAGATACACATGTTTTAAGGGTTGCTCCTGTGTTGTGCTTCTGTTTGGCTCAACCCGGCTGTCTGAGAGCAGGGCACCTCTCGCTGGAAGCACACCTGCCCTCTGACCCCCCATGGACGGCGAGGCTCACACCGATCACAGTCCCTCAGTGCATCGTTAGTATATGGCCCGACCTCAACTCAAAATACAAACAACAACGTATTCAGGTCAAGTCCCCTTTAAGGCGCATGCACCGCTTTGAATTAAAAGCAGTGACAGGATGATGGATAATACGCACACGCGAGCTGGCCCCAGACTCAGTGCGCTAACCAGTGTTCCTCGCCTCTGGGCAGAGGTAGACTGTCGGCACGGAGATACTCTATTTCTTTTGGAAACAGGGAGGAAGGAGAGGGAACAGAGGTAAAGACGGGAAAGCCCTGGATGTTATCACCTAGATAACAGTGGGGGCTGGGAATGGGGCATATTATTGTGAAGAGAACAGTAGGCTCTGGCCTTAACAGAGATTTACCACCCCGGTAGAGCACCAGAGCACCTCCAACAGCCTCAAATGAGCCCCTCAAATTGGACTGATTTGGCTGACCAGTGCAGCCTCTGCCAATATGCAGCCCTGGAGGAATGAGAAGAAAGGAATTAAGGAGGGAAAAGGGAGGAGGAGGTGGTGGAGGAGGGAGGGCTGCGGCGCGAGATGCCGTCTGGCTGCAGATGAGCTCTAGTTAGAAGAGCCGTTAGCCACCCGGTTAAACTGCTCGTCTTATCTTAACACCAGGAAATGGATCACTAAACTCCTTTGTTTGAATCGGATTTGGGAGGAAGAGATCATTACATGAGAAATGTGTCTCAAGAACGCCGCTGCTTTATCCTTAAGTCCTAACATGCCGTGGAACTTATCTCCAAACGACCTGTTTTCTGGCTCTGAAAAGCTGCCGAGAGGCATTGATGCTTTTTTTTTTTTGTGTGAGGGGGGGGGGGGGGGGATTTAACTTTGCGACACAGCCTGCCGAGCCTTTGTTTCACTTGTTTAGCGAAGGTGAAAATTCACGCTGTGGCTCTCAAACGTACATTTTCAGTTTTTTACGAAGTTACTATTTAATCTTGTTCCACTGTGAGACTGTGAGCAGAAGTCTGCAATGTCAAACAAAACAATCAATTCCCAAGAGCCACGGAGCAACAAACCGCACAGCGATTGTTGCAGTAAACTTCTGCTCAGGTACATTCTGTACAGCTTGTCCAGAGCAGTGGGTTTGAAATGGTTTGATTCGCTTCCTCGGGTCGAGTCGAAGCACATCTTATATTTTTATTAGTCAATTGCGACGCTAGCCGTGTCGAGTTTTATGCATTTTGCAGTCTCCGCTGCAACAGACTGTAAAATGCTAAGAACTGTAAAGCTGACGAGCACCAACAGACACTACAATCTTTTTATTCAGAGGCCTACACGTATCTGGATGAGCCTTGTGTGTTCAAAGGCTCACAGACAACACAGTCTGTAAACCACTAATCTGTTTTAGCGCCCTGTTATGAGACATTACAGTGAGGGCAACAAAATAAAGTAGGTAAACCACCTTTATTGGGTGACCGTGGCACATTGTGACGGCTGTGTGATCCCAATTTCACTCCACATAATACACTTGATGCATTCTGTTTTTATTAATGTAAGTTAACTATACTCAGGTATTTAGAGTTAGGTATGACAGCTCAAATCAAATGAATCCCTCCTCTCGGGACCATGAAGGGCGCTACAAAGATCCATGGCAATCTATCTAATAGTTGTTGAGCTATTTTAGTCTGCATCAAAATGGCGGGTGCACAAAAACAGTTTTAAGGAGACTATAAAGTAGGTACATGCCATAAATTGTCAGGGGTAAATCAGTGCACGATCCCCTTTTCTTTAATCCCACCATCAAAGCTTTATATACGCTCGTGGTGAAACGTTGTTCTGGAACAAGCTTCGTGGATGTAGTTCAAAGGTTCATACCACACAAAGGAGGGGATTTGTGTGATTAAAGGGTTGAAACTGGGTGCTAAAGAAGAAAAAACTGGACTTGAAGTGTTACAGAACAGAGAGGGCTGCTTATTAGTAGATGTCTCCCGGAGTCGGCGTGGACAGACACATTTATTAAAACGGTCTCTTATCTGTTCTGCGACACAGACGACTAACAATGCTTAAAAAAAGCACAATGTCAGCGACAGCTTGGCCTTGAGGTTACGACACTTCCATCTGACTTCCATCTTCCTCAGGCCTCCACGAATCACAATGGGAAAGTTTTCTTAATATGCTCATCTCTGCTTTACTAAGAATTGTGGCTTTAAAAGTTTTCCAATTTTGAATAGCGGAGCTCTCATTTCACGCTGCGCGAGCTAAGGACACAGCTGGTAGCACTGATGACATCCGCTTGTAAAGAAACTTGAAACTTCCACAATCTTGACGTGCCATTAGTGGGATGTTTTGTTTGTGTTTGTTCACTTTAGTGGGTCATTTTTGTTGTTTTGATACCAGACGTGTCGACGTTGACATCTTTTTCTTAATTTTTTTTTCTTCTGCCTTGGCTGTCAACAGACTGCACAAATAAATACTTACAACTAGCAGACAGGTGACAAAGAAAGACTGGTGACAATGCCCACAGGTGCCTGGATGGGCCATGTATATCTGTATAAAAAAATAATCCACTAGATACGTCTGAAACTTGTACCCGGCAGCCAGTAAACCACTAAGCGATGTCTTGTATTCATTAGTGGGTCGTTTTGTGTAGTCTCTGGCTGGGGCCTGGGGGCCGGGGGCTCGGCGGTGCTGCTGGCGACTGACAGGTTGGTGACAAGGCCTTCATCACCATCGCGGGCACACGAGGCGCGTCCCAATTCGCTCCGTGTGTTGTGCAGCCCAGATCTGTCCTGGCCGTCTCGCTGCTTCTCAGCTGTGACTGGGTAGCGAATTCCAGAAACAGACGTGATAAATATTCCATCTGCAGAGAGGACGTTTCCCTCCCTGATCCCCTGCAGAATGAGCCATGAAAAGACCAGCCTGTCTGCTATCTGTGTGTGACTGTGTCTGTGTGTGTGTTCCTCAGAGCCTTGTCACTCTCTCTGTCTTTAAGTATGTCAGTCCATCTCATCTGTCTGCTCTTCTGGGCTCTGTCTGTCCCTCTGTCCATCCCACTGTCCGTCCCCGCTGCCTGTCTCTCTGCATATCCGTCTCCTTGTCTGTCTGCTTGCTCGCCCATCAACCCTCCGAGGTATATCGGCCTGTCTAGATGTCTGTTTGAATACACTATGAGCATGTGTCCCACATATTTGTCCAGCCTCATTGATATGGAGATTTGAATAACTCTTGTGTTATCTGATTATCTGCTTCCCTTCGTGCGGCGAAGAAAGAAAAAAAAGTCCCTCCATCGCATAACTTCGCCCTCACTTCTCTCCCACTTTATTATGCTGCACTTTTTTTGAAGGGACACAGGGGGAATATTTATTAAATCTATATTCTCTGCACTGTTGATCTGACCCTTGAGGTCCTTACTTTTGATGGCTTGTCATGTCGCTGATCGAAGAATTCAAGCTCATGTGGCTGAGAAAAACACACTGAAGTGGCTGAAGTGTCTCTGACGTGTCCTCCGTACGGCTTCTCATCATTTTCCTGCTAGTGTACCTGCTACCAGGCCCAGTCTGTCTGTCTGTCTGTCTATATCATGATTCTCATACGCTTGATCACCTGCATGTGTGGCATATATTTGGGGAAAAAAGGGACCCCGGCGGCCAACAGGGAAATTCTGCAGGGGGACTACAAGACAAATCAGGTTTTCCCGAGAGAAACAGCTTCATCTCATGCACATCTTATCGTTGATTGGGGATAAGACAAAGCAACGTATGCAGCAGCTCAGGGACACTGTATTCCTCCGAGTCGATGCCTCTGGTTGGGTAACCTTCAGTGCTCTCAGTGTAAATCCTTACATTCATCTGGTGTGCACACTATCTCAATGTGACAGAGAGCCAGAGCTTTGATAGCGACTGCTATTCAAAGTTTAATGATTTCCAGGGCTCAGACTAAGTCCTCGGATGGAGCTGTGGCCATACCTGTCCTCAAACTCCTGATCTTGATGCACTGGGGGCTCAAGGAGGAAATGTACAACCAAAAGTGGCACTTTGGGTGGAAGATTTGACTCAGCGCACTGCAGGGGGGAGACCAAAGTTGTTTCGCTAGCCCCGGCTGAACGGATTAGTTGCTTCCACAATCACTGCCGTGGGTTTCCCTTGATCGGTTTTATCGCGTGGAAAGTGGAAATCTCATGCCATTTATGAAATGTGAGTCTTTTTTTAACAGGAGCAATGGGGATAGTTTTTACTGCCTCACAGACCAAAATGTCTCCATAATGTCTGCAGGGGGTTAATAAGGCTGGTGGTGACGCTGCAGGGTGCTGCGTCGGCTCAAAGGTGCGTTTAGGAAGCGTCTTTTCAGTTTTCTTGCCATTCCTTCTAATTAAGAGAAAACTTTATATTTAAAGCCCTTTAAGTAAACGTCTGGCTGAAAGAGTAGTCAGACGCAAGTACCAGTAATGTTTCATCTGAAACATCTATCCACCTCTGTAGAGATCCGTGACTAAAGTCCAAACTTCACTTCAGATAGGAACTAAGCACATTTTACTTGTTCTCATCCGTGTGTTGGAAGTGTATCTCAGTAGATTTACTCAAGTACCGTACTTAAAACAGGAAGTCCTGAAAAGGGGTCCAACGGTACATCATACCTTTGCTGTGGAAAATTAAACTACATATCACTTTGAAAAATGTAGTGCTGATCTGGGGCTTTTTGTCCCTGAGCTCCAAAAACTGTGGAAAATCAGGGCTAAAGTCGTGTAGTGGGAGCTGGACACTAGTCGGACAGGTTTCCCATTTACAAATCATCACGGATGCAGCAGGATGGTAGAAAACTCTGTGCGACCATGTCATGCTAGCAAATGTGGAACATCTATGACGGCAGGATTTCCATCCCACCTTCCATTGTGGCCTGTGGGAGCAGATACAAACACGCTTTCTTTCAGTGGTGTTCAGATTACCATTAACACAAACTGGCTTGGCCTTTATCCAATCTCACTTAATTTACAGATTCTGCCCGGTCAACAGCAAACATCTATTTCTCTGTCTCACTACTGCATACGCTGTATGTACAGTATGCCATTTAATGAAGATGAATATTAAATGTCCAGAATAACATATGGTAACCGTACAAACCTTTTCCTAGCTGATGACAGCTTTACATCATCTAAATTTCAGAAATGAAGAACAATCATAGGAAGCTTTCACTTCATTTGTGCCATGCCGACTTTCCAAACACAAATGTTATCCCAGGTAAGTGTTTCTCATTCTATTCCATAAGACTGCACATCCAATTCTGCATAAAGACATCAGCATGCATGAGTGACTTGCTCAATTTCAGCAGTGGGAGAGCGATTGCTTAATGCACTCTGCTGAGAGGCCTGGTGGCTTAGATTGCTTCTGAGTCAGTTACAAGACAACAAAAGCTTTTTCTAACAAGAGTGTGTCTTTAATTATTTAAAAATGACAAATAAGTACTCTTTTGTGCCCACCATCTCTGCATCCTCCACAAAAGACATCAGGGAGATGTCATTAAACTTTAAATTCACCGTTGCGCTGTGCCGGGTGGTAAAAAGAAAACCTTTCATCATATCAGTGGCTCTGTTTCCATCCAAGTGTCTGTTAGCCTCCATTAGAAGCAGGAACCGGGGATCATGCTGGCTGCTTGCAAAAGAGGAGCGGGAAACAGGCTTCTGTCTGTGTGTTGTTGTGTCACCTTGTGAGACAGTACGGTAACTGAAAGAGACACTTTAAACTGTGTTTTAACTCAACACAAGTCCTTTTATGGCTGAGCAATAAAGACGCCCCTTTTAAGATGATCATATTTGGAACAAGATCTGTGAATTATGGTAACTTTGCTTTCAAACAAAAAGCTTTATGATACAACTTTGTTATCCATAATGTGCTTCATTTCAATATCAATGAGCACATATTTCAACAGCTATATTTTACTCCCATTAGTTGCCTTGCTTTAAAAGGACCCTCTTGCATTGTTTTCTAATTGGAAAGTTCAGGTATAATGGCCATAATGATCAAACCTTTACGTGCCGTGAATCCTGCAGTACATAAAATAGCAGGGCTTTCAGGATAATAAGGAAAGAAGATAACACCCACTCTTACAAAATGACTGTTCGAGACCAACTAAAACAAATTATGTTTTTTCCCCATAACACCAGAAGATAACATGCTTTGGAACGGTTTCCAAAATGCATATCTGGCACTTTGCAAATGAATTCCTCAAGCGGAATATTGTGCATCGGAGGCGAGTAGGCAGCTGAGTTGCAGAGTGTCGTCTGTGTTTTCATACTGAAGAATAAGCAGGAAGAGGGTGGAAGACTTCAAAGCAGCTTTTTTGTACCACCAGAGTATTCCATGGATAATAGACTTAGGGGGAAGATTTATCAAACGGCACACTTGAGGACTCTAATGTGAATGTGAGCGAGAGAGAGAGAGTTTGGCGGAGACGAGCGCCAGTGTGTTCCCGTGTTGGCATGCGCTGTGCGTGCATGCGTGCGCGGCTTTCTAGGCGCGATCAAGGCCGGGGGCGGGTTCACGGGTGCCACCTTTCGTTCGAAATTTGTGAAGTTAATATGCTAATGTACGGCCTGGCGTGCCCACGCAAACACAACGCCGGCTCCCTCGCAAGCCGTCCACCTACAAACGGAATCAGAGCACCAGGGCCCGTGGGGGAAACCGCTTATTTATGCAAACCTCTGCGGTTGATCTCTGCCAACTTTGATACACGGTGAATCATTTCCGTCAGCTACACGGCCGTCATCCAATCAGGAGCCCCGATCAGTCACAGCTAGCGAGCCACACTGAAGAAGCACGTGGTGCACACTCATGGCCCGTCATCGAGACGCGAACGTAAACATTGGAATCGATCGGATGATTAAGCGATGGCCGACTTCTCGTGCTTGGTGGTCTTTCCCATTACTGCCTCACAGCAAAGTCATTAATTGTGCAGTGTTCATGAAATATATGCAAATACGCCATTGACATTCTGATATGTAAATTGTGTCTTCTTTTTTTTATAATGAAGAGTTGAAATTATGAAATTTCTTGTATATGGAGCGATGCAAGAGCTGTGCAAATGTGGAAATAATGACTCCAACATTATATTAAAACAAATCATTATTAGATTATTATATTTTGCCCATTAAAGTCTCCACATAAGAAAAAGAAAAAACAACACTATTTAACGAGTTCTCCACTAATCTGCTCCCAACACAAACTTCGGAGCATATTTTAGCGAGCAGTGTCACAACAATCTTATTATTTAAATGCGCACCAGCTACAGTCAGCCTCGTTACCAGACAACGCCCCGCTGATGCCCGGGCGCACGCAGACATGGAGAGTAAAACTCATCACCCACACAAATGGGGACAAACGGCGCAGTTGGGCGAGTATTGATCGCAGGCCGTGAAGCTCGCAGGCGGGCGATGATGACAGGTGGGGTCAGAGGGACCTTGCTACGGCCCTGTGATATACCGGCCACGGCGGTGTACGTGGGCCTCAATCAGACGTTGACGGCACCAAAAAGTGACAAGCGGTTGAAAGCTCATCGCTCAGTGCAGGAAGATAAGAAAATAGGTTTTCAGGGTTTTCAGAGAAATCTATGAAACGTTGTTCTTCGGTTAGTGCTGCAGGATTCTGGGTGAAATGAGAATTCTTCTTACAGAGAATGAAGAGAACAGTTGATTTTCCGTGTTTTTCGATGTATGTGTTCTACGGTTTACCTGCACCTAAGGACAAATTCACCCTTTTGGGACAACGGCAAACCGCCCTCAAATCCCGTGCCAGTTTACTAACTTACAATGAATGACTGAATTAACTTCATTTATTTAACACCTTTCATGCACAGAATGCGCATCACAAAGTGTTTTACAATTCAGCAACAAAAGCACAAGTTTTAAATAAGGCACATATACTTGCACACAAGGAGGAAGGGAGAAAATTAGTGTCTGTATTATCAAAAAATGACACAAAAAAACAAACAGTGGCTATAGGCAGGATGAACATGTTTTGAATTATTGCTTAAAACTGTCCACTGAGTCAGCAAGTCTAATATTTTTAATAGCTGAGTATTCATATTTTTGGAGCGTAGTGGTTAAAAGTAGCATCTCCAAAAGTGTTTTTGTGGTGACTTTGGGCTGTGGGTAAGGAGTCTGTGATATAAAAGGGGGGCGAGTCCATTAAGTGCCTTAAAAACTATCTGCAAAAATGTGCTAATATTTCTAAGTATAGTTTTTGTGACTTCAATAGCTTCCGTTAGTTACTTGAAGTGTTGTTTCAGGTGTTTTGTAATACATTCATGGTGTTCATTTCCAGAGAAGATCTGTGCTTTTGACTGTCGTCTTTGTCACCAAGCAGTTTGTCAAGATTTATTTAATTTTTTTTTCCAAAGCTTTTGTTTACCTTTACTCCCTCCTTTACAAATGTTAAAGTTGCAGTCTAGTCTTGTTCAGTTTATCAAGAAACTAGAAGCACCTGATTTTATCCAACAGACCTGCATGAAATGTAAATATCAATCTAATCCTCCGATCTATATAGCATCCAGACTGCGATTTAGCCTTTACAAATGTGGTATTTTACATAAATACAAATATAGGACATGGATTGAGGAGAAAAGGAGAGGGGAGAGAAAGCGGGATTTGGCAGGCAAAAAATAAAATGAGAGCAAAACCGAGAAAAAAGGTCACAAAGTGAAAGTGAGAAAGAGACACGAGATAGTTTAAGGTGGAGGAGAGTAAAGGTGAGACGAGGAACGACAGCGCCGAGGCTTAATTACAGGTCTGTCCCCTGTTCTCCAGGTCGGACCATGATTCACAGCCAACGGACAAGTGTGTGTGTGTGTGTGTGTGTGTGTGTGTGTGTGTGTGTGTGTGTGTGTGTGTGTGTGTGTGTGTGTGTGTGTGTTTGTGTGTTTTAGTTGGGGTGGGGAAGCGGCCACCAGCTGCGCAGAAAGTCCATAACCTTATCACTGCAAGGAGGGTCAAAGATATGGACTCAAACTACTGTAAATAATATCCTCACTGTGAGGGGAGCGAGGGGGAGACGGGGAGGGAGAAAAAGAAAGAAGAGGAGAGATTGCTGGACAGAGAGGTCAAGTGACAGGAAGG
Source organism: Myoxocephalus aenaeus (assembly GCA_038501785.1). Lineage (NCBI taxonomy): Eukaryota > Metazoa > Chordata > Actinopteri > Perciformes > Cottidae > Myoxocephalus > Myoxocephalus aenaeus. The sequence continues at coordinate 2,750,530 of JBAMJR010000015.1, forward strand.
GCAGGAGAGAGAAAGTTATAGGCGACGGGAAATACAACCGTATATCAGTCTGGAAGCAGAGAGAGAGAAAATATAGTATTCCAGAGGGTAAGACTTTGAATAAAACCATTTTCCTAACGTTTTAATTTTTTTATTGTGGATTAAATTTGCATTTCTTTTCAAATTAGACATGTTTTAGTTCCTTTCCAATTGGCTCCATCTTCCTCTTTGCTTTTTTTTTAAACGCTCGACTGTATTGAGCTCTCTGGATTTTAGAAGCTGTTTTTGTAACACAGACGTTTCAGAGGTCTGGACTTTTGTTCCACTTCTAACTTTTCTGTTTTTGACCTAAATGGCAGCCCTAAATCTGTTTACATGCGCTTAAGTAACCGGGTTATAGACGGCAGCTTCTGATTTCTAAGACATCATGAAAGTGAGAAATCAACTTTTTCGTGATTTTGAAAATTTCCCGAGAAAACTCCCATTCCTTGACCAAGTACATCAGGAAATTAGTTTCTAATAAGTGTTTTTACTGCAGTGACATCTATTACTAAAATGACTACAATAATTTTTAAACTACATTGCCCAGTCCGGTTTCTCTGAGTAACCTGGTTTCTTCACTGCCAGACTTATATTGTAAAGCAGCTATCCATCTGTCCATATGGCATTCTGTGGAGGTCTTTCTGAGAAGTTCAAAGATTTTCGACTGGAAGCGCTCGGAGCGGCTGCACAAAAAAGTGCTCTGAAGAGGGGGTTGTCCCTCGACGTTCTCTCCTGGACAAATCCGGGTACCTTTTAGATGAGATGAGCTGCATGCGACAGGTGCTCGTCCCCGTTTTGTTAAACTTCAAACATGTCGTTTGTACGTAATATGGAAAACCACTCGAGCCCTGTGGCCTTGCTTATTTGCACAGTCGGGCCTCGAACAGCGTCAGCACTGCTGCAAACTAGGAGAGAAACATTTTGGGGAGAGAATATGAGCGTATCATTTGACAGAAAAAGATAATGAGTATCAGAGTAAGAGACAGGAAGGGGGAGGAGAGATGTATTGTAACTTCAGGGAGAGAGAGAGAGAGAGAGAGAGAGAGAGAGAGAGACTCATTTAGCATAGACAGAAAAGGAGCAAGCGAACACAACCTCAGGGACAGAGATATGAGGCCGAGTACACTCTATGTAACCTCAGACAAGCTGTTAGACCGAGCAGATACAGATAGGAGATGAAACCTTAACACAGGCTCCAACAGAACAGAATGTATGCCAAAGCTTTATATGTACTGCGGTGACTTTAAACCCAGAGATGAATAGATGATACGTAACCATGGTGATGCTGCATGGCGAGAGACAGAGAGACAGAGAGACAGAGACGGGGAAGAAGTAATTAAACTTTTGGATGACACGCTGCACAGAGTAGAGAAGGAACGACTCGGACAGTGGAGCGCACAACATCAATATATGAGGGAATATCGTGCAAATGATGAGGCGAGGATTACATTTGGATCCAATCTGCCCACTTGGCCTTTTGAAAAGCTAAAATGGTGCTCATTTGTCAAGATGGCAGCCAAATTTGCCTGAAAAGTTGATTTCTTTTAGAGAGATATGTGTAGATCTTTGTTTTTATTAACAGTATTATGAAAAGGCTTCTTTTTTTTTTTTTTACCAAAATAGGCGATATATCATACTTTACTGAGAGAAACCAAGCAATTATATGTAACATCAACATTCTGTACCAACATATAATAACCCGAATGGACTTGACTGAGGTTGGCAGTCAAATCAGGCTCGTTAGATCGAATCATCGACTATTCGGGGTCACCCCAATGTAAATGACAAAAAGAGTGAGATTATGAAATCATCAAAATGCACTGCAGCAGGTTTTTAAAACATATTAATCAATGTCAAGGTCATTAAAAGCGACCAACGACACACATTTCTACGTCAGAAATCAACTTCAAGAGGCCAATTTGAGAGCCATCTGAAACAAATGGCCGCCATCTTGAACTTTCAAATGACCAATCGGGCAGATTTGATCAATAAGCCCTGGAGAAAGACCCGAGCAAAATTTCATGCTTGTGTTTTAATCTGTCCGCTGCACGAAGAAAGCTTATATTTCCGACTCAGAGCCTCCGGTCATGGACGCCTATAGACGGGGAGGGTAACACACTCTGCAGGCTGGGAGTCTCCCTCCCTCCCCCACTTGTCCTTTAGATGACTCAACTCACCGCCATCTGACAAGTACATTTATAAAGCTCTCCTTCTGACAGACTGAGCTTGTGACAGTCAGTCTCACTCCTATCTGTTAGTTTGTTTTGACACTTCCGTAGTGTAACACACACAGTAAGGTAACACAGACTGCAAAGGAAGAGCTCGCCACAGGAAGACGATGATTACCTAAAACACTTTAACTCGTTATGCTTGTTGTGTGCACTGGTTTCTCCTTCATTCATAAAATGAATTGTACACTTGAGTTCAGTGGCGGCTGGTGGATTTTTTTGGGGGTAGGGCCATCCAATCAATTTCAGCAAACATCCTAGTATGATTCAATGCAAAAAAAAGCATTACTACTTTGCAGTTACATTTTTATCATTTATTCCAACACTGACATAATAAGGACAGTCAGTATATTAATATAAATATCATATAATGATATTCAGTATAATATGATATATAAATAACATGAATATACTATAATAAAATATGAATATACTATATAAATATCATACATATAGTCTAATAGAACAAGTTTATATTTTAAGATGCCCCATGTGAACCTTGTTTGTTGGGGAAACACCAATCAGTGTGGTGAGGAAACCTGCATGTTTTTCTGACAGATTATTTGTAAAGGAATTTTGCTCTTCTGTCCTTCTGAGTGGCAAACCTCTCAATGACCTTCTTATTGAAGTCGGGCATGTACCTGACAAGTTTCTTCTCCATGGAGAGCATAGCCAGAGCATTAAGGCCATCCTGTGTCATGGTGTTTCTCAGGAAGGTCTTGATCCTCTTCAAAGTACAGAAACACCTCTCGGATTCAGCTGTTATCATGGGTGTGGTGATGAGGATCCTGAGAAGACTGACAGTCTCTGTGAAGGTGCTCTGAAGGTTGTTCTCCATGAAAAACTGGTACATAGGCACTGCACCACTGCAAGCCTTGAACTCACTGTTCTCATAGATGAGGTATAGTTCTGTTTTGAGCTTGGCCTGGTTCAAACATGGTGTATGCCTCCACTGCATTAAGCACTGGGGAACGTCACACTGTTGTGGGAACAACTCTCCATGCAACAGTGTTGCGCTGACGAGGTGCTGAGTGAAGGACAACCGCTCCTTGGCTTGCATCAGGATGGTATCACATACCTGTAAAAGATAAATCAACTTAAGTGATTCTGATTGAACACATGCTTATGTCCAAGTCAAGTATTTAAAAAATGCAATGCATGTAAAATCTTTAGATGATGGGAAATTATAACTACATCATCAAAATGTATCAGACGGTCAGTTACCAGCGTGTCCTCCCCTTTTCAGAAAACAGTCGACTATGTTATTGAATATTTGACTCCTTCCTGTAATTAGCATGTGCTGTGCATACACACCCACATAGTACATGTATGTGTGTGAGTGTATAACGTATTTATATTGACAACTACATCGCAACTTACCTCTGTAGCCAGCTTCTGTTGTTCTCCTGGTCCCAGCATCCTCTGCTTTTTGGGCTGCTGCTGCTGGTGGTCAGATCCACTGTCCCCACACAGAGAGGAAATGAAGCCCCTTGTCCAAACAATAAAGTTTAAGTTGCTAACTTGCCATCTTCAAAAACAACTAGGCCTCTTCTAGAAATGGACTTGGTGGACACTTGAATAATAAGCATGTTATTACAAATTGTGTATTTTTATAGAAATGTGATCTTTTTCCTTTTAAAATATTTAAACAAATATCATTGTGATGTGTTCTATCATAATCATTCACTTTGATGACTAGGCCCCTTTAGGCTTTTACAGACTGTTGGACGTGAGCAACTCATCTTTCTAACAACAAAAGATTTATCAGCTAGTAGTAAATATAGTTATTTACCTGATTTTTTTAATACTGTCTGTGAACCTCTGGACAAGTCCTTTAATGAAGACCGGGTTGATGTTCCTCTTCTGCAGCTGGTTGAATAGCATGTCCACATTTGGCATGATCTTGTGGAACAATGCCAGGAAAAAACAGAAAGTCTCGTCTTCAAGCCTCATCGCAAAGCCCCCGGCCTCTCTGACTGTTGGTGGATCAAAGTTCCCAGAGTCTCTGATGGTCTGGAAACACTTCAGGAGGTCATCCTTGTGCTCCTACACAGTGTTTACGGCGTGACTCTGGAAGTTCCACCGTGTTGTAGAGGCTCGAGGAAGTCTATGCGCAGCCACTTGGTCAAGCACGGTGGTTCGCTTGGGTGACCTGGAGAAGAAGTCAGAGAATCCACCAAGGTCAGAAAAGAAAGTGTAGATCCTAGGGATGCGTGCTGTTGCCTGCTGCATGATGAGGTTCAGCTGGTGCTCATAGCATTGGATGTAGAGAGCGTTGTCGTAGACATCCAATATCTTACGTTGCACTCCGCCGGTGGCTCCCCTCATTACAGCAGCCCCATCATAAGCTTGGGCGATAAATTTGGCCGTTTGTCAGTTTGGGAGTATGGTGCTCAGCCTCTCCATAAGAACTATAGCGATGGTGTCAGCGGTCGCGTTCTGGATAGTGACTCGAAAAACCGCTCTTGTACGTTACCGTTAGCGTCGATGTAGCGTTGCACAAGCACCAGCTGGCAGTGGGTGTAAATGTCTGTCGTCTCGTCTGCTTGAATGGCGATGAAATCAGCGTTCTTTACTTCCTCCAGAATGTAATCCCTTATAACCGACAGCATGCAGTCCAACAGCTCGTTTTGTACCATCTTCGATGTGCCTGGCTGGCTGTCTCAAGGTGCTCTTCCAACACACCGTCGAGGGACGCAACAAAATCCACCAATCCCTTGAAAAAGCCAGGGTTTTCCGAGGAGTCAGTCTCGTCATGCCCACGCAAGGCCAACTCAAAAGCCCCACAACACTTTACACAATCAATTATTTTTGATAAAATGTGCCGTTTTTTTATCCACCTCCTCATTATGTTTATTTACCGAAATCCTGTGTTCACCAAGGTGGCATTTGTGAGACTTTTGTGCAGTTCTAAAAAGGTACATGTGGCAGAAAAAAACAGCAGGGGCGCTTCATCATCTGTATACAAACAGAATGCTTGTTTCTGGAATCAACACATCATGTCATTATGTGTATAAATATATATATATTATATATATATATATATATATATATATATATATATATATATATATATATATATATATATATATACATATATAAATGTAAAACATGCATTTGGGCAAAGTCTTTATTTTAGAATTGAGGGACAAAAATTTACGCATGTGACTCACCTAACAAATTAATCTCTCTGCTAACTTTCCACACATGTGACACAAAGAAATGGGAAATGAAGATAGCTTGTGTGATGGTTCTGCAAGGTGGAAATGAAAGGCCATGTCGTTGCCAGTGTCGCACCATGACTCCTTTTGGCTGCTTTTTAAAAGATTATTCTGTGTATTTCCATGTTAAGGATTTGTAGAACATGCAAGCAATACATACTTCTATTTAGTGTGTGTGGGTCTAAGACTGTGTGCGTTTGTGTACCTTTCGGGGTGGTTTATGTGCAGTATGTCCACAAAATTAACTTTACACCATCAAACATGATCGTGTGAGACCAAGCACGCGTAGCATTAAAGGAGTAACAGAGCCAATCTTAAAAGTGTACACATAGCATACTGTAAATGTCACAGCTGTATGGAGAAGAAACCTTGTCTGCATCTAATTTATGGGTGGTCAGGCTTTTTGTTGATGCTTCTCAATTTCCTGTGCCGGCCATAGCCTCAGTCCATGTACACAAGATGTGATTTCACAAGGCAAATAGTTCCTTATCTTTTCTGTGAGAAGCATATAATAGGTAACCAGAACTGCAGCGTGCCGGAAAAAGGGGAAAGAATTAAGTAGAATGTGATTAAGCTTATGTTGCAGCCAGGTGGCGAACGCCTGCTTTGAAAAGTGAAGCCAATGCGGAAGTGTCTTACATTGTGATATGTCTAATAATCAGCAGGGGGCGACAACTCAGGATGCAAAAAACAGTCAGATTGTATAGGAGAGGTATGAGGAAATGACTCACTCTAGTTTCAAGTCTTCTTCAATACAGCATGATGTTCATTTAGTAAATGATGGTCTATTTAGAGTCAAACAGACCATAAAGCAGGGTGTGCTTTAGGGCGGGGAGACATTGTGATTGACAGGTTGCTACCACACGATCTTCTAGTCTGAGAGTTATCCGTGTTTTCACCTACAACTTTAAGTCTTTCACTTTTCATTTCATCAAAGTTAATTGTAACCTTTTGGTCGCCTACAAACGTCTGTATCTAGCTCCACCCTCCTGCGTTACTTATGGTTGGGAAAAACCAACATGGCGATGACCAAAAATCTAGATAACGAAGGCCAACATCGTCCACACACCAATGGGTGATGTCACGGTGAATCCTTCAAATCTAATACGTTGTGTGGTTCCAGATGGAGGACTAGTTCCTTATAAATGTGCCTTATTTTGTTTACCTTAAGTTTATTGTAATTCTGTGTGTAAGGAGGACCCAGCAAAATAAGCTTTTCATTGTACAGAGTAACTGTCTGTTACAAAATATCTTAAATATTGTAGTGTGTTTCACACTGTCATCACATACAATACAATGAGTAAAGCCTGTATATAATCTAATATACAATATGAATGAAAATGTATAGACAGAAGCATAATGCTTATATATTCCTATCCTAAATTATTATCAATGTGCTCATACCAGTCTCAAAAACTAAAATAACACTAGGTGGAAAGTGGCAGAGACTGACAAAAATCTTTAAAGCTAACTTTAGCTCTGGGAGGCTAGATGCATTATTGTATTATGGATTGCATTCCTTTTGCAATCATCAGCAAAGCCAAACATCTTTTCAAACTTCTAAAGCAAAGTTGCTACTTTGATTTGTGCAATTACTAAAAAAAGAAAAGGAAAAGTAGACAATAAATACATAACATGTCACACATCAAGAACTTGCTCAGATGCATGAAAGCGAACTTCCCACGTGCAATGTCCCTCACATGAGTCCATTTCTTTGGTTCCAGTGCTTCTATTATTAGCATTTACATGTGGCTGGATGTAGACAACATCAAAACCTCCATTAAATATTTTCAGCAGCTTTAATTGAGTTCAGTCAATGACACATACGTCAAGGAAGTGACTATTTATAGCAAATGGTTATGCAGTTAGTATTGTCGGAAAAAGGCTCTGCTGTTTGAGGGAAAGCTCAAAGAATCTGACCAGCAACAAGGATTCTGCTGGGGAACTAATCAACAATCACATGCATGAGCATTACATCTAAATAATAATATAATAATGTCAAAAACCCAAAGCACATAAGGAAGAGGTTGGCGGAAATGGCGTCGGTATAAGCGTATCAACAGACTGATCGCTGCATCTGGTAGAAGAGCCGGTGATTGTGAAGCATGAATGAAGCGGTGAATGAAATCAGCTGACGCAAGGGCAATTTACGGGCTCGACCTGAATGCAACACAGTCACGGTATCTGTTGTGGCTATGCGGGTGAGACTTTCACCAAAGATGCTCCACGACAAAGATAACACATTACAAGTTGCGCCAATGATCGAAAATGGAATATACTTCTAGTCTCCTAAGGGATAGATTTCCTTTTGCTATCATTAGATATTTACGCCAGCTCCATCAGACTGGGGCTTTTTGAGAGTCCTCTTTGGACGCCTCACTTTAAAGGTTATCAGGGCACGTCCAACTGGTAAGAGACCCAGAGGTAGACACAGAAAACGGGGTTATATATCTAGTGTGGCATGGAAACGCCTTGGGGTTCCTCAGGAAGGGTTGGAAAATGTTGCTTGGGAGAGAGACGTCTAGAATACCCTGTTAAGCCTGCTGCTCCCGAGACCTGGCCTCGGATAAGCGGAGGATAATGGGTGGATGGGTGGATATTTACACAGCTAACAGACATATTTAGCGTTACAAAAAGCGAAAGCGTTGGAGACCGTGAGACGCCAGATCCCCCAAGAATGTATTCCTGAGACAGAGAAAGGCCACAAAGTAAATTTTCTCCTGAAATTGTCTGTCTAAACAATGCCATTTTAAACTCTGAATATTCGGCCTGTGGATAATGGGTCCAATATTTACTTTTGGTGACTATGGAGCGAATGAATCTGTGAGAATGTTCTCACATTGGGAGGTAATAGACTCGGGGCCTGCCGCAAGTCTCCAAAAAGGGGCGAGGCCATGGAGAAACCCACGTGACACAGATACAGGAAATGTGCACCGTCTCCTTTCTGAAGTGTCTCTGCTTTCACTTGCTCTGTTGTTGATATCAATATTATTGCCATCATTAATCCTCTATAATTACAGATGCAACTAACAGCTGGAAGCAACAAAGTCCAACTCACTGGAAGATGTGAGGGAGAAGATGAACCACGATGAGGAAGAAGGGGATGCAAGAAAAGAAAAACTAATTAGAACAGTTTGTCAGAAAGAAATATCAGGAATCTCTTGAAAATCACAGATAATGTTTGAACATTGCAAGAATGTCTGAGGGGTAATTTCTGTGAGTGCTTTGATTAAGGGCACCTTGATGGCCCTTAAGGGAAAGTAGAAAGTTTCTAATTCATGCTCCACCCTCCAGAGCTGCCCATTGAGGCAAACCTGCAAAACTTATAATCACATAAAACCTGCTTCTGTAGCCTGTCAGGATACTGCTGCTACACTATCCATTCCCACAACTCCATTTTACTTTCCCCTTGAAAGCCTGTTGAAAGCCTGTAGAGAATATAATGGGAAGTGAAAAACACTGTGTGGAATGACACAACGCTCCAATTAAGGCCTTTACATTCAGTTAAATGGAACTGAGTGGGAAATCAATTATGGGAAATTAGCACTTATTGCTAACGACTCTGCTCACTGTTAGGAACGCGAATGAGAGCCAAACAGTGGGAAAATGCCTTTTTAAGTGTCAGAACGGATTTGTCATAGCGGGATCGAACCTTGTGTAGTGAGGAATGAAGAGAGAAGTAACTGCTCAAACGGATCTGCCGTAAATATGAGGAAAGGTGAATATGAACGCCCAGAGGCGCCATTTCTGTTGTTTTTGATGATGCTGACAGACATAATAGAGATCTACAAATGTTTAAAAAGCCTCGACGGGGCTGCGGCTCTGCTCTGAGTGAAAAAATAAAATAAAGGCAAGGGAGAAAGAAGAAGAGGGTGGGGGGGAAGAAATAACTACTCAAAAGTATAAGTGCGTTAACAATGTCCACCAGGGAGAGAAAACGGTTCACTCCCCTAATCTGAGACTTCCTGCTGCCTCAGCTCAGCTTCATTCTCTTCTCTCAGATCCATCATCTCCCCCTAGAGCACCGCAGAAAGGGGAAGAGGAAAAGTCGAAGGCTGAAGTGAGGAGGTGAGGAGGTGAGGGCGAGGTCCCTCCCTCCCTCAGAACTGAGATCTCACCTTGAAAAGGCCTCGGCCTCCTTGATCAATCTTTCATCGCTGTCTCCCAGCAGCCGGCCTCTCTCACACACACATACACACCCTGCGACTCCATCATTCTTTGGCATTATAGACCTGGAGAAATGCCTGCTATACTGAATCACTCAGAGGCTGTGTTTACCGACACACCTGCCATTTCGCTATCTGCCGCGGTTCTTTAATGGCATAGCAACAGATATCCGACCGCTGCTGCAGAGAAAACCATAAAAGCAAAACATTGAGCGGCGTGCATACAATGCGTGTGTGTGTGTGTGTGTGTGTGTGTGTGTGTGTGTGTGTGTGTGTGTGTGTGTGTGTATATATATCTATATATATATAGATATATATATAGATATATATATATATATATATATACGTATATACACACACACACACATCCTGAATACGTAGCTCATGAAGTATTCAGTTTAATAACGTGAGTCAGTGAGTAGTTTGTTGGTGCTGACAGCAACTTTAATAGGATCTGTTGTTGAAGAGAAGTTAATTAATCTTGTCCACTTTCTCTCTACTGTCCCTTTTCTTCATCTCCGAGTGGCTCCATCGCTTCTTCACCCCCCACGTCACCTTTTAATCCCTCTCACAGTCAACTCTCTCATTTTATCTCTTCCTCCGCCATGCTGAACTCTGCCTCCGTGTGTCCTCTCTTCTCCATTTCTGTCTCTCCATGTTTCTCACACACAGGAGTGTTAACAAGGGGGGACAGCAGGGCTATTTCTCTAGGGGCCCCCACGAGACGAGACGAGAAAACACGACGTTCACACATCATCACAGCTTTTTTTTTTATCACACGTTTTTGCATTCTTCACAGTTGCCCGTACAATTTACTGTGTTTCCAAACAGATCGACTTCACACCAGCTATTTTCGAACCAGGTGTCGCGAAGGGTGGGCCACCTTGGGGGACGAGGGACCACGTGAACCACGAGCCGCCGGTGTTCGCGAACAGTACTTGAATGTTCATTGAATGTGCTGTAACTCTGTTATGTTGTTAATTATATACACATGACATATATTGCTTCTGTCCATCCGAGGAGATGGATCCTCCTCTGTTGCGCTCCGAGGGGTTCTTCCTTTTTTCCCCGTAAAAGGATTTTTCTATTTTTTGGGGGAGTTTTTCCTGATCCGATGTGAGGTCCTGGGACAGGGATGTGTACAGATTGTAAAGTCCTCCGAGACAAATTTGTAATTTGTGATTTTAGGCTATACAAAATTTAGGCTATATAAAATAAACTGAATTGAATTGAATTGAATGGAAGTGGGCAGGGACAGTGGCGTCCCTAGGCTAAAACATCCGGGGCTAAAGCCCCGGATGTTTTTTAATTAGCCCCGAATATTAATTTTCAAAAAAAAAAAAATACGTCATTCACCCAAAACAGCGGCGTCAGGCAGCAGGCGCACTTGCAGTGTGCGCCCCCCTATTATACAAGTCGTCATTTAAGTTTCTCTTTCCTATAGAACAGGTCTACACCTTGTTCTGTTATTAAACAAACTAAACGGACGTATTTTATTGATCTTATCCGTCATTTCTGTCTCTAAATGGTCGCGTTAACACTTCTCCTCTGCTCTGCGATGCGCACAGACACGTGCGCGCGCACACACAGGTGAGCACTGAGCACACAACAGCGGACAGAGAGCGTCGAAAAATATGTCGCGTGAAAAGCAGATCGCTATATCTGCGTTTTAAACGCTCCCAGGGTGAAGATGGCAACAGCAGCTCTCCTGTGAGGAGCAACCGGAGTTCTCCTCGCACCGGAGCAGCTCTCCTGCTCAGGTGAAAGAGACAAAGTGCTCTTGTCTTCTACCAACAATGAGCTGCTGGCTTCACATATTACAAAAGTACAAAGTACACGGACATAAAACTAAGTCATTAATAAATACATGGAGAAATGTCTGTACTTTCGGGTAAATGGTTACGCCGTTAACAGGTTACGCTTGCGCATGCGCGACTCGCTCGCTTATTTTTTGGCGTTTTGCCAGAAGTCTCCCTGACGTCCTTTCTGCTGCTGCGTGTCTCAAAACAGAAAACAGATCTCAACGTTGAACATGAATTGTATCAAATCTACAACCCTGTTTTATAAAGATGTGTAGAGGAAAGCAGCTCACTGCTCCACTAATACTGATGCAACCTGATGCTCACATATCTGCACTCATTCTGTTTTGTTTGGCAACAAAATAAATAGCTTATTGTTTTCCACAATGAGCTATTTAGTAGTAACTAAATATTAGTATATTTTTTTTGCACAGATACAACTTCCTGTTCATTGATCTAAGTGATTGCAATTAAAACATAAAAAAAAAATTCTGATGGAGCAATCTGATTTACTTGAAACTTTAAGTGATTGCAATTTTCTTTATTCTGTTATTTATAAAAGCACAGATGGAATCACAAAATGTTATTTACAGAAAAAGTTTGAGAACCACTACTTTAAGTGTTTGTGTTGGTGGAGCACTATTAGCATTATTAGCATCTTATGTCTAAATATTATGTTAAAGAGTATGTTATGTTAAATAATGTTAAAGAATATGTAAAGAATAAATACATATGAGTATGTAAAGAGCATTACATGTACAATGTAAACACTGTACATGACAAGATGCATGGTTCATTAAACATCTCAATGTTTACTGTTGCTGAATGGTTGCTGTTGGTATGTTCAACATGATGAATGGGGCATTTTTGTGCCTGGGCTATTGAGGGAAGTTTGTGAAAATTGCTAGCCTATTTGGTATTAACTGGTAACCATGAAATGCCTCAATTCAATTCAGTCCAGAAGAGCAGGTACCTGTAGGGTATGTGGAGAGTGTTTCTATGTCTAAAAATGTCGCTGCTTCACTCTTCTGGGCTAAGCCCCAGATGTGTCAAAATCCTAGAGACGCCCCTGGGCAGGGACAACTACATCACACACATGGTTTGTTGTAAGGAAACATCCAGATTGGTTTATCAAAGAGTAACTTTAAGAGTAACAACTAATAAAAGAAGTTCAAAAGAGAAGCTCATGAATAAGTTTATCCAACATACTAAATATTTTTAAAAGGAGTAAACATGTTTTTCCTCATTTCTCAAGGCTCATTAAATATCAAGTCACCTGTGCAGACAATGCTTAGCACATACACCGCCTTACACCCATGCAATGGATGCCCTCCATTTGTAAGTAATGGTGTTGATATTGTAAAGATTTCCCAGAGGGTCAAATACATCTGCATCTCCTCGGGTGGATTTTTTTTCCTTCCCCTCAGTGCTTTGTCTGGTAAACATCGACAACAAAACTGATTCCATGAGGTGTAATTACAGCAACCGCCGGAAACCAATCAGCGTAGCCAACGGTGAAATGCACTGATTTAAACAAAGCAGGATATTAAAGCCAGCAGACCTGAATGCAATAAAGTGGTACTAGAGGACAGTTGAAGATTACAGGGATGAGAAATGGTACCAGTTCATTGATTTTACTAAACAATCTGGACAAAGACCATTACTTTGGGGTCATTACACAAAATGATTTAGATACAATCCAATAGCGTCAATTAGAGGCATCGAGCATCTGTCTGTGTGTCGGAGTCAGCTTAAAAAAATTCAAAACGCAGACGGGAATAGTGAGGATCTGCTGATTTGCCGATCTCTTTCAGTCTGATAACAGCTCAGCTTCTCGTAACGGCGCCAGTAATGAATGTATCCGCGCTTTGAGGGACCTGTCGGGCTTTTAGCCACTTGTCAGGCAGCTGTGTAAAGCCCTGGTTCGCTAATACCTCTCCACCTTTGCACAGGTTTATGGCCACGGATCAGCAGGCTCAGTAACAAGGCAGACAGGGGCCCCTAACAAGTCAGGAGACAGGCAAACCGGATGAACCGGGCAGCTCAAGTCTCCGAAGAGAGCAGCGAATGAGGGAGGGAGGCTGAGGAATAAATGGGAATCATCCAGTCAAGCGTAGCTGAACATGCTAGCCCATCTCAACGGGCCCTAATGACTCGGCTGGGGATCGCTGTGACATGGCTCTGGTCGGAGTATTTAGCAGGCAGGGAGGGGAAATTTCAGCACTCTCATCCAGGACACGTGGAAGGGTATCAGGGAGCGCTGAGCCGGATCACTGGGTCGACCCGCTTCGAAACATAAATGTCCGACAGTACAGGTCCCCCTGTACTGTCCACACAAACGGACTCCTGGCACCTTAACAGAGCCGGGATAAAGAAGAACTGTGTCAGACTAAACCGTACGGACAGCTCGTCGAAATACATTTGGTGAATTTGCAAACTCCGACTGGCAGAACAACTCACTTGACACAGAGTCGCTGAAGACGTTTTCCATTCCTGTTTTCCGATTCCTGCTGCCTGTCAAAATTAAGTTTCTGGGGGGAAAACAGGACAGTTCACGTGAGCAGAGGCAGCCACCTTGGTGCCACATACTGCAGCACAGAAGGTTGAGGTTTGAATCTGTTTTGGTCTCTATCACAAAGACTTGGTGCCAAAAACAGCTACGACAGCAGCATAATTGCATTGATTGCACAGACAGAGGACATCCTCGTTAGACGGGCTACTTCGGCAAACACCGGTGGCAGCAACGATTGAGCAGTGAGCATTAAATATACGCCACACAGACATTTATGGGCTTAATGAATGAACAAATTAATGAATTACCATTATCTATTTGAAGCAGGGCTATCTCTAAGACACATTGCAAACATGCCTGTTGTTGTCTTTCCAGTAAAACAATACATTAACCATCATTGTGGCAAGCCTTGATAAACTTTACAGTGAAGGTGCCAATAAATGAATAATGAATTAGGTTGAATGATTCTGAATTACATAAGTTCTCAACAGTATGGAATATTTACAGACTGTGGGCTAAACCGCACGAGGGACCTAATTCTCTTTTACAATTCACCACATGTTAATAATCAGTTCAGGCAAACTCGTTAAAATATGCAATAATTAAGATGTATAAGATGGAATAGTGGCTTTACAATATGCAGCTGGCTACGTTTTCCCACTGGCTGGCTACTCCATATCCTTGTGGAAAGCCCTGTTCAAGATTTTTTTCTCTATTTTATGCTACTTTAGACTTATTTTTATTCTTTAGAAGGAACTAAGAGAGGACCACAAACAAAACTGTAAATCAGGTAAAACTAGCTCAACTCCAAAACAGTGAGGAGTCTTTCTTCCATCACTGCGTGCAGAAACACCCTAAACACGAACATGTTGCATCAAAGATGCCAGTCATCACTCAATGATGCATTTAATACTGTATATTACAATAACATCCGACAGGTGGGTTGAAAACAGCATCGCCATCAAATCCTTATCAAAACAAACATTCACCTTCTTGTTATCTGGAGACATTCAGATAACAACGTCCCATGACATTTTTAAGGTGCAGAAAGATAACACTTTAAATGAAATGCTACTACTCAGAGCAGCGAGGAAAAGCTGATTAAAGCATTACTGTAAAAAATATCCACGTCTTTATATTTATCCGTAACACATGGGTCAGTATGACTCGAAACAGTTTTTAACTCCCATTGAGGGAGTGTTATAGACACACATACTACACCATAATGACATTTTACTGCCAAACAATGATCAAATCTCGCAGACTTTCTCTTTAAAATGAGCCACAAAGAGACACTGCACGGTTCATATCACAGTGATTGAAGAAGAACCTCATCAAACTGTAAATATCAGGAGGATGTTTTTATCAGTTTGCTAATTAGGATGACCAGCAGGGAAGTGCTACAGTCAAGGTGTTTGTTCACATATTTCCATATGCTTCCTTCCTCCCGCATGTGAAAACGTTTTCATCGGGAGCCAGGGAAAGTTATAAATATCCTCAGCATCGTCGAGTTGATTAGCCACCATCCTTCTTTTTGTCCAAGTGTTGCATAATTCACAGTTTAATAGCCGAGTTTGCAAATTGATAACGGGAGAAACTGAACCAACATTATTGCTGGACGTGAATAGGTAATAAAAAAAGAAAAGAGAGAGAGACTGGAGGGCTAACGTTGCCCACAGATGCCAAGGATCTCATTCATTCCAGTTGTCACGCCACGCCGCGCTACAGCCTCAATAAAACATTCGCCGCGCCTCACCATCTATCACGGCTCTGGCCGTGGCACATTCTTGGCATGCCGTCTAAGGGCCGGCCTCTTGGTCTTATAATGCGTTTTGGGCTCTCGGGGCCCCCTCCGCTCAGGAGTGTACTACAACACAGCTCCCGGAGCAGTGCCGGTACACTGTGTAAGTCCTTGAACAACATCGATGGGGGCTGCGACCTTGTGAACTCTGTGGCGGCCGGGTATTGAGGAACATTCTTCTGTAGCTCAATGGCTTTCATCTAATCTCGCCGTGATCAAGATCGCTTTTGCGTCTTGTTTCACGCAACCCCGGGCTTGTTCAAGTTGCTAATCAGACAATAAGTCGCGGGCGGCTGACAGCAGAGGAGGAGCTTTCCCTTTATCCGCTGCATTGTAGGATGGGGGCCAATGATAGCCAATCTGCTGCAGCGCCATCCAAGTTATACTTGTCTTTTAGGAAGGCCATGTCTATTACCTAGCTCAGATACCATCGAGGAGTATCTGAGTAAGTCAAGTGCTTCTGACCTCAGAGGCTATCTACTCTTAGTTCATCTCCTCGACAGTGACACTATAATGGGGAGGTGAAAAAGCCTAAAAAAAAGTGCCAGAGCTTTGATAGTGTTTGAAGCCAAGAAAACCCCAAACGCTGCGTTTCACTTGGCTGCTGTGTGAAAATGTAATACCTGAACCATCCGGGGGGATAGATGACGCAGTGGATTATCAGATAATTGGAATCTGTGAAAGGTCACCAGCGTAATGGCGAGTGACCTTAGATCAATGGGCAGTGGGTTGGGTCACACTTCAGTAGGAAGGCCTGAAGCCACAGGGGTAGAGGCTCCAGGATCACACAGGAAAGGGGGCTGGGCAGAGTTAAAAGCAGCAAATTAAACCAAAAGATGAGACGCGCAGGAGGAAGGCGAGCCAGCAAACGTCTGGAAAAGACTTTTCCCTCACTCTTTCTTTGGTTTTCTTCCTCTCCTCTCTTCAATCTCTCAGTTTGACCCCCCCTCCTCACTCTGTCGTTTGATCTCGCCACAGCCTAAAGTCAAGAGGCAGGCTTTATATCTTATATTCACTGTTCCACATGAGAGACCGTGTGTCCCAAAAAAAAACTCTTCTCAAAATAAATGAGGCTCTCTGAAGGCAAACTCAGACGATGACTGGTGCCGTGCCGACCCAGGCCATCGCAGCAGGCATCAGTAATTTGATTTGAAGAAAACATCTGAGTGTGTGTGTGTGTATTTGTGGTTAGAGGCGGCATTGGTGTGTAACTGCAGTCCATCTTTCTCTTACTTCTGTTCCAAAGGCCCAATCGGATTAAGACAGGTGTAGGTGTTGACTGTCCTCATCCACATCTGTGTTTGCTTTTGAAGCTTCTCCCTTTTTAGATTAGACTCAGATTCGTTGTCCAGGAGGGATATTTGCTTTCACAGCCAGTCCACAGAAAAATACAGACACACATATGGCGACATACAGATATAAATGGTACACAAAATCTCCATGTTTACATTCCTCCAATGATCCCAGCTCACAACAGTGTCAGAGAGGCGGATTGTTCAGTGCCGTTACTGCAGGAGGAACCAAAGCTACCTTTTGAATTTAGCTTTTGTCCATTGAAGTGTTCTGTATCTCCAACCAGATGGAGGTAACGTGGAGTGTTGATTTAGGTGCCGATCAGTGTAATTTGAAAGTGTGAGTGCCAGGTGTGCTATTGTTCATATCTGGGTGCTGGAAGGTAATCTATCTCAGAAGCATCTCTGTGCCGCTTGTTACTACAAAAACAAATGTGAAGGACTAGCAACGAGTACCAAAAGGATCTGTAATGGAAAACACCAGGGGCGAATATTTTCAATTTTCAAAGGAGATGAAAAACACTTTAGGAGTAGATGCCAGTGTTAATTGGCTGGAGACACTGCTACAGTACAAAGGGCTGCGAGAGTGTTACAATATTTTCTAGAAACCCTCCGAGCGATTAACGCTGGGTGGTTGCAAGTGGCCGGTTTAGAAATGAGAATGTCGTCTGCAATCCAGAAAAAAATATAAAGAAAATCGATATCTCTGGTAACGGTCTGTTGTTCCACATAAGAGGTACCGAAAGGGCTGCGGTCAATATATTGCCACTGTCATCATCTTTAAAACACAGGCTTTGACTGTCATTGACTGGCACACCAACATACACTCGCTGGCTAATTGGAATTTACTCATAGGAAGACAAGAGAGGTAGCTCTCTTTGTCACTGACAGGATGCCGTCAGGCCTCGAGAAATTGAATTCACATCGAGAGGGATTTAATTAGACCACTTTGTACCTTTCACTGCCGCTGAATTCTATTTACATTCATTCTCACCTTAGTTGTACAGTGTTTCCCCTAGGTTTACAGCTTCAGGGCGGGGGCGGCACGGCGGCGGGGGCGGCACGGCGGCGGGGGCGGCACGGCGGCGGGGGCGGCGCGGCGCGGCGGGGCCGGCGGGGGCGGCGCGGCGCGGCGGGGCCGGCGGGGGCGGCGACGACACCAACACAAACACTTAAAGCAGTGGTTCTCAAACTTTTTCTGTAAATAACTTCATTTTGTGATTCCATCTGTGCTTTTATAAATAACAGAATAAAGAAAATTGCAATCACTTTCAAGTAAATCAGATTGCTCCATCGAACATTTTTTAATTTTTAAATTGCAATCACTTAGAACAATGAAAATAAAGTTATATCTGTGCAAAAAAAACCAACTAATATTTAGTTACTACTAAATAGCTCATTGTGGAAAACAATAAGCTATTTTTTTTTGTTGCCAAACTAAACAGAATGAGTGCAGATATGTGAGCATCAGGTTGCGTCAGTATTAGTGGAGCAGTGAGCCTCTACACATCTTTTATAAACGGGGTTGTAGATTTGATACAATTCATGTTCAACGTTGATCTGAGATCTGTTTTCTGTTTTGAGACACGCAGCAGCAGAAAGGACGTCACGGAGACTTCTGGCAAAGAGCCAAAAGTCGGCGAGTCGCTATGCGCATGCGCAAGCCTAACCTGTTAACGGCATAACGTAAACATTTACCCGAAAGTACAGGCTTTTCTCCATGTATTTATTAATGACTTAGTTTTATATCCGTGTACTTTGTACTTTTAGTAATATGTGAAGCCAGCAGCTCATTGTTGGTAGAAGACACGAGCACTTTGTCTCTTTCACCTGGAGCAGGAGAGCTGCTCCGGGTTCAGAGAGTTGCTCCGGTGCTCCTCACATGAGAGCTGCTGTTGCCATCTTCACCCTGGGAGCGTTTAAAACGCAGATATAGGTCTGCTTTTCACGCGACATATTTTTCGACGCTCTCTGTCCGCTGCTGTGTGCTCAGCGCTCACCTGTGTGTGCGCGCGCGTGTCTGTGCGCATCAGGGCGGAACTCCGCTGTGCGCGACGCAGAGCAAAGGAGAAGTGTTAACGCGACCATGTAGAGACCGAAATGTGTGTGGATAAGATCAATAAAATACGTCCGTTTAGTTTAATAACAGAACAAGGTATAGACCTGTTCTATATGAAAGAGAAACTTAAATGACTTGTGATCTGGCGCTGTTGAGAAAATTACAGGGGGGCGGGGGGTTTCTTCAGGGGGGCGCCCCGCCCCCCTATTCTAACGGTGGGGGAAACACTGGTTGTATTACTTCAACTAATTTTCAGGTCTCAGTCTGTTACAAAAAAAAAAAAGAGTGAGCATTCAAAATGTTCAGATCAATGAGATCAAGGTTTTCTCTTTTTAAATCGCTCAGTATTTGGAGGAGAGTTGTATTTATAATAAAGAAAAACGCCAGACTGATTGGCCTTGTGATTGACATAAAAAATAATGCAAGAGGTCAAAACCCCCACGACATCTGATATGTCCGTTCCCGTTAGAGAGATACAGCAACACAAATCTGCTATCCCCACCGGCGAAAACATGTACCAGATAAAACGGCAAAGAAAAGCAACTCATTTCCGATACATTGTGTGTGTAACACGTCAATCACGACCCTCTAAAATCCTCTTTGAAATAAATCACCCCAAAAAAAAAACAGTATTTAGATGTGCTGGAACAAAAAAGATCTTGAAGGCAGGATTTATCAGTTTAGCTAAAGGGAGATGATCCACTGAGCGGAGATAGGAAGGGGTTGCCCCATCTTATTCTGAGCTGCGTATGATAGTCACATGGAATCCATCCCGAGGCCTGTAGGACATAAATGTATTGATAGTTTAATAACACCAGTTTAACTCTCACCCTCACTGCGAACGTCTATGTCAGATTTTTACAGTCTGTGAGATGGGCAATGGGTGTATGGTGATCAATGTCCGCGGCTCGAGAAGCTCTCGTAAATAAGTGATTCCTTGTCGGCAGAATCGATAGCGCTCGTACAGGAAGTCATCATGATGTGAGAACGGATCTTGGCGATCTGGAAGAACCCTCTCCCTATAAAACTAATATAACTAATATCGCTCCTTCATCAATGAGGAAGGGAGCTGCCTTTTTTGACCGGTGGGAGTGGCCAACTTATCCAGTGAATTTCAGTTAGCCTGTGCTGGAGCAGGTTCAAATTTTTGGATGTGTTGCTATGGTGATTTTTCTAAACTTGCTTTGAGGAACCAAAAAGCCTGACCTATGTCATCTTATCCTGAAAATTATCCAGCTAACTCAGTAACCAGGTACGAAGAATAGGGCCCTGGTAGAGAGAGGTATGAATCAGAACTGTGACTCAACGAATAAAACAGGAATTCATCAGGAATGAACCACCAAGCTGCTGAATTCAGCCAAACTCAATTTATACTGGTGAATGTTTTAGAAGGTTTCTGCAAGGTGTCATTCCTAGCGTTGCTGCTCAACATAATTTTTACTTCGCTAATTGGGAGCTGCAGTTGACTTCTGAGGTTTTATTGTGCACAGACTGTACCAAATAACATGTTTTTTTTTATTATTGCGGTTTCTCTTTATTTGTCCCAATATTTCAAGCCAATACAACTACCAGTCAGCTAACGGAGAGAAGAACGGGTCTTTAGTAATTGGAAGCATGAAATAAGTCCATATGGTTTAAAATGTCCCAAACATCACTGAAAGGCTGCTTTCAGCCGGATGGTGTGATTTGGTTGAGTAAATACAAGGTCACAGAAAAACACCAAGTGATATTGCATAGCATATGGTGCGCTGTTTAATATAATTGTAATGCAAAAACACTGCATGCTGTCGCTTAATAGCAAAATCAGACTTTGTGTGATAAATATTCTGGGAAATTCGACAAGACACAAACTGCCTCATCATTACAGCCAATAAACAGTTAGGGGATCTCGTATCTTCACGAAATCTTGAACGTCTTCCAATTTTTTTTTTTTATTTTGTTCCATTTGCCTGTTTTTCTGTCTGCCTGGGTGATGACATGGAACATGTAAGACACAAAGATGTAATCAGCCAAGCGGCCCGCGAACAGACTACAGAGTGGAAGCCGCGCAAGAGTGTTGAACCGCAAATTCTTTTATTAGCCCTCATAAATGTTATCTGGCACATATCTGAGACAGGCTGGGTGTCTCGCCTGCTGCGATTTGGCCCTTTCTACACATCCCCCTCCTCCGCCTCCCTGTTGGCTTAGTCAGTTCACTGCCTGGCACCAAACATGATTCCTGAGTCCCAATTTCACACACTTCCTCTGTTTCTATACCTCAACGGCAGCTCTGATTAAAAACCAATTAGCTCCCCAGATCCCAGGGCACCTGCAGAAGAGGCTGCAGGATGTCATCCAGATTCGGCTCCAGCTCCGGCCCAGGATCTCTGTTCCCCCTCTGCTCTCATTTTCTGAGAGGTGTCAGGAAAAGTAAGCCAGCAAGTGGGGGAGCTGCTTCTTTAATATGACCTAACCTAAATGTGAGCTGTGGCCGGCAGAGATGGACAAACACTTCTCTTGCTCTCTCTTATGTAATTGTAGTTACGAAAGTCTTTTCATTAAAATAAACAAACTCTGAAAAAAGCTGTAGTTGTTTACAAAAATAAGCACTTTCTAACACATTCATAATCCTCAAAGACAATCCTGCTGCTACAATAATAATCTGCTTGGAGTAACAGTGAAACAGATTTTTTAAACCTTCTTTTACAAGGCGGATCTGAACCCAAATTGCTTTACTGTCAAGTTCTAAGACACAGTTGTTTTTACAGACCACAGAACTATTTCCATACTGTTTTCTCTACTCTTGACAGTCCTTTTGGACTCGCCATTCCCTCACATCACATGCCATGTCTCCATATTTCTTGGCTAATTGACAGACGACTCCTCCAGTCAATGTCTGCAATAACTAGAGAGAAGAT
This sequence comes from Myoxocephalus aenaeus, assembly GCA_038501785.1. Taxonomy (NCBI): domain Eukaryota; kingdom Metazoa; phylum Chordata; class Actinopteri; order Perciformes; family Cottidae; genus Myoxocephalus; species Myoxocephalus aenaeus. The sequence goes on from JBAMJR010000015.1 coordinate 2,772,526, forward strand.
TTCCGACTATAAATTGTCCTTGATGCCAAACTAACAAGTTGAACCAGCAGGAAACTCTTTTTAGGGTGACTAGCTTTAAAAGTGACACACTGACAGAATAAAACAGAGGCTCTTTCTGCATCCTAAACTCTTTGCCATCAAAATAAGCATGCATTTCTAGACTATATTTGTCCAGTTACAATCTTATTCAGGTTAAAGACATGCAGTGTGTCCCAGTTCCACACTGCACACTACTTCTGTGCGTTCACACTGGAATCAATACAGTATACTAGAAAAAGTCAGTATACAAACTAAATAGTCTTTGGTTATTGAGTGTGATGTTGATGCAGCTCAATGCAAAGCAAAAAGCTGCATCAGAAGTCAAACTATTTATGGTTGATGGTGAAACATCTCCAGGGACACCAGAAAAAAAGAAAAACAAGACTTAATTGTTGTTTTAGTATCATTCTAAAGTCGTAGTCTGCTTGATCACGGAGCAAATGTTGGATCATTTCCTGTTAGTATAAAACAGTGATGTCCTTTGCTTGTATGCCAGCTGCAAACACATGTATACAATAAGTATACTGTTGGAGACTAGGGTTGCAACTACTGATTATTTTTATTGTTAATTAATCAGTGATTATCTTCTCAATTATCGGTCCAATTGATGGTCATAACAGTTGGCAGTTCATTTAATAGTTGATCAATCTTCCCTCTTTAATGGACACAGCTAACGAAGGTGAACAAATACAGTGTTCACCTGAGGGCATATATCCTAGCAACAGGACAGAAAAGCCTATTTGAGACAAAAACTGTGTGTTCTACATATTTGACTTGAGTCACGCTAAAGTAGCACACCTTTATTACAGGAGAGGCACAAGATGGCTGGAATATGAGAATGCAGCGCTGCAGCAGCTCGTGTGATTAGCACCTGGGAACATGTGAACGGGAGCCGGCAGCTCGTGATGATCGGCGATGGCTGTACGTTGGCTTCATCTCGATGCGAGATGAGAATATGATTGTCACCTCCAGCACCTCTCTCAATAAAATGGTGGAGTATTAAGATTTTATGGGTCTGGATGGTGGTTTGCGCCAGTCATAACGAGACGCTGGAAGTTCCTTATACTTAAATACACACTGACAGACACACTTAGAGGCTTTAAGTACTGTGAGCACTTGATGAAGGGCCTTGAAGTCCTGCTAGCTTGTTTCATTACCACTTGTCATTCTCTCTGCCAAGCCAACTCCACGCTACCTTTTTTTTCCCCCACTCACAAAACTTTTCTTCTGATTAATTGTACCCTTTTAGGCTTTCTCACAATCAGCCTGAACCATTTTGCAGCCTTTTCATTACAAAGTTAAACGTCTGGCTATGGAATACAGTGGCAGTAAATGCCATATCCTGTCAGAGAGGCAAGGGCAGGGTAATTGTCTCTGTGGCATAATCGTCCCTCAACAAAAGCCGGTGGAAATGACAGGGTTTTAACATAATAAGGAGCACCTAACAAAATCCTCCCTACCAGCCGCTGTGCTGCAGTTTGATTCCCCCTCTTCCAGGGAATGGTTATCTCCATCTTATGGCGTCTGTAATGACTTCCATCTGCTCTTTGTGCATACAGTATTACTTGTCCTGGCGGAGATAACAGTGTGGTAAACCAGTCCGACAGCAGAGAACAACCGGCTGTAAATGTCACCAATGAAATGCACCCACGGTTATCTGACTTTATGTTTCAACTCCTTTGTGGAGTCATAATGACAGGGAGAAATGCAGTGTTCCTTAAAAACTTTTATGCCATAGCATTATCTCAGCGAGGAGACAGTTGACAAATGAAATCAATAAATCAATCACACAAGATGGATTGGGTGTCAAGAGTGATATCTGCGAATGTGAAGATCCTGGGTGCAGATTAGGGCGAGCCATCTCCGCCATCTCTGCTGCTGAGACGTGGAGCAACAGGTGCTCGGCATGAACAACAAACAGGGAAGTGAAACTGGTATTCAAAGGGGGGCAGCACAGAGCCGACGCACCCTGGGATCTTAAGAGCAACTCGGCTCTGGTGAGACGCTCTACAGAGGATACATATCTCCTCTCTGTTAGATGCCCAACGACAGCTCCAGCCTCACGCAAAAAATAAATCCCCCCTCTCGCTGTCACACACTGCTTATTCACATTCACATCCTCCTCTTCCTGCTATGTTTGCTCCTGTAATTCTCTGGCGCTATTCTCTCCCTTCTCCCTGTCAGAGGAATTTAAAGGCACAGAGAAATCAAAAATCACTGTAAGAGAAATCAAAAAAACTGTGCAACGTTTGCACCAACTATGTGGACCCGGTGAGAGAGAAGTGGTGGTGGTGGTGAGGAGGTGGGCTTCAAATTTGTCCGAATAAATACATAAACTGCATACTTACAAAAACTCATAACATTATCTGTCACAATTCAAGGTTACCAAACATGCAAGGAGCAAATTATTCATCCCCATACAAAGCATAGTGATGAGGCTGAATAACTGCTGAGAGCGACGGAAGGAGTTCGGTTTGGATACGCAGGAGGCCTTTCTCTCTGTGAGTTTGTGTGTGGGGTTGTTAATTAGGAAGCTATTTGTGGGGAGAGAAAAGTCCATCTTATGATCTGCAGAGAGCCTATCACTGTCCCTCTGCACCGTTATGCGTCTGTCCTGAAAGACACAAATATATGGGATTTTGGAAATGTACCGTGTAAAGCCACATTCATTAATACTGTACCATTAACACAATTAAAATAGATACATTGGTTTGAAGTGAGAGAACTTTCTAGCCTCTTTTAGCAGCATTTTTGTTTTTTTACCCCACATTCATTGCAGTCTAGTGCCCTAATAAACCAAGGTTTCACTTGGCAGTTTATCTGCCCCCTTGTGGCCATAAAATTGTGGAAAAATTACTACTAGGTGAGAAGTATCCAGCATTGCTGGGCCCATTTAGATATGTATTTGTGTGATTGTTTTATTCCTGTCCATAGGTAGTAAAGACTTCATATTTTACAACTAGCAAAACCAGCAACAAGTGATGGACTGAAATAGGTCTAAAACTCTTCTAACTGCTTTAGATACTGATTGGGTATCTTCTGATAGAGAGTACCAATACGATACCAGTGCCAACTCATACGAATCCTGCAACCGGACATTACTCTGGCTCTAAATCTGAGTTGTTTGCCCAACATAATAGAGATTACCCATCACTTATTGCGGAGAAAGAGAGTTAAAGAAAACAAGGACAGACTATAATACAAATCTAGTCATAGATAGATAGATCTGAGGGTCTTTTATTCTAAAAATGTGATTACTCTGTTGCCATGAATAATAAAGCCAACTACAGAAGGACTACTTGAAAATACATATTCAACTGGACTGGGAAGTTCATCAGTAAATAATTAGCCAGTGAAGAATGGTAATCAGCAGTCAGCGTACTCTCATAGCTGTATCTCAACACTGCAATCACTTTTCTCTGGAGTCTTCAAAATATGAAATTGAAATGGCTCTTTAGTTGTGATGAGTGATTTGAATTTCTTTCCTGACGAACAACAAACAAACCATGGCCACCTACAGTATAACATGAAAAACAGGTGTAAAAACAGCTGAATAATATTACACATTATTTATTTACAATTATCTTGTATCACATCTGACATTTAGTTTGATGTGATCTCTCTTGATTGTGGTAAAAAAAACACATATCACACTCATTAATGATATAGTAATAATGAAATGTTTGAACATTTTAATTACTTGATTTTAGAATCTGCAATTTGATCGTGCATTTCTTTTCCCCCTACTGAGTGTAACTGATGACAGCTACCATTTTGAAACAAATTACACATAATCATCTGTTTGCCAAAACAGGCAGATATAGAATCAACAGTGGATGCCCTTTTCAGCCTGCTGGGCCTCTTTATAGGACATGATTCAGGCTCCCCAGCCTGATGAGTCTCATCCACAGCCACAGCAGTCTTTGTGAAGGACCCCTGCAGTTTAACGCATCCTCAAATTGTTCACACCTTCCCTCCACGACGGCTGCCCCTGTGATGAACCAATCACCAAAAAATTTCATACTGGGAAAAATATGCATACCACCCTCAAGTAGTGGGCCGTTTATTTTTATGATCATCACTTCTTGCCAGCCACTTGCTGCGGTGGAAAGAACACAATTCACACTATTGAAAAAGTACAAACATTCCGCCAATGTTGCAAATGGAAAAGTAAGCTGTGTTAATTTGCTGCCTGCCACTTAGAGAAAAATGATATGCAGAATAACCTGGACAATTTAATACAGTCATGATTGCAAAATGTTGTGGGCAAAAAAAATAATCACTGAAGCATCACAAGACTGAGCAGGAAATATGCTAATTCCAATCTGAAGTAAATAGACGCTTGTTTTTTGTTTTGTTTTTTTCAATGCATGAGTTCACCCCTGCAAGTTAAGGAAATGCAAACACACATCATGCTAATCTAGCATACATACACTTCACCAGAAAGTGACATTCATCAGACTGGACAGATATTATTGCAGCCCCCGGACACCACGGGTATTTTATAAGCCTCGTTTGGCTTGGCAAGTTATAGAGAAGCATGTTTTTATTTGCAGCAGGAGTTCGGGGAAGAGAGCTTGTGAGACACACACACACACACACACACACACACACACACACACACACACACACACACACTCTCTTAAACCAAAAGGTCTAAAAGCTGCAGATCACAGGGTGAAAGTGAACCACCACATCACCTGGTGATCGAGACAGAAGACGATACAATTAAGGAACACTGTTCCTGTAAAGCCGAGTAGGTTTTTATTCACTGTTACAATCATTAGAACGCAAAAGCAGCATGTGTTTACATTCAGTAGCTACTGTAGCATATAAGTACTAACGCTAGTTCATGGTACGCTAACATACTCTGCTAATGTTAGCCCCGCTGGTTTTTAGATAGAAACGTAACATTTTAGACGCCTATATCTCATTCCAACCTCTCCGGGTAACGAGTATCACTATTACACAATTTTGAACCACGACTAGCTACAAATCCACTAAACCGGCCTGAAAATCAGAGCTGGCTGATGCTACGCTATGATTGGCCATCTGCGTTCTAGGGGTTGGACTTAGCCGAGGGTCAATTCCATTGAAGCGGTCTAAAGCCAAGCCATTCTACACATACAAACACCTGAGCGTGAGTGCTGTTGATATGCGTGCTCATGGACACTTTGGTAATTTCTGAGGTGCAAAAATGACTTCACTCACATTTGAGTGCTCCCAGAGCGACAGCACATCAAAATAAAACCCATTAATGAAAGTGTTTCTTTATGGTGTTTGATGTTCTACTTTAGATTCAAATAATGGCTGCTCTGCTTTGCATGACAAAGGAGACAACACAGAAAATGCATCGGAGAAAGTCTCAATCACGATTATCCTGAAATCTTTCCAGCTCAAAATTAGAAGCTAATTTGAAAGTTACCATTTGTATTTACCACTTTTTTTTTCCCCTCAAGAACCGCTCAGGTGCTCTCAAACCAACATATTGACAGCACTTTAAGACTCATTTGCCCAATCCACTTTGATTCCCCCCCTGTGGATCCAAACCGACCACCTCCGTCATCCCATGTCTAACCTTCAGGCTAAAGCTGCTTCAGTTCCTTTGCCCCCCCCCTCCTCTCTGGATCTGACTCCCTGTGTGGCTGATGGACAGGATCAGGAGGCCCTGGGTGAGAGACTCTCTGCTATTTTGACACATTACTTTGACAAGGTGAGAATATCTGCTGAGAAAAGACGAGGACTGACTGACTCGCCTCCTCACATCCTACTTTCACTTACCCACCCGGCTCATGTCTTGAGTGACAGCACAGCGCGGTGACATGCATTTTACACATAATGTGAAATGTGCGAGGAGACAAGGGGGAAATAGGAGCATCACATCCTTCAGGGGATGTGGGGCGGAGAGGAGTGCTGCGAGTGTGTGTGTGTGTTTATGGTTCAAGGTGGTGGAACAGCTTGTCTGGGAGTCCCAGAATTTCCAATGTACGTCCAGCATGCAAGGCTGCTTTCAGTGTGCCTCGTGAGTGGCTGCAATCACAGCTGCAGCACAGGGAAATGGAGTCTGAGGCGTCGAGCTGCCATCGCCAAGGCTATAAATCTTCCAAATACAAATCCCTCCGTCCATACGTCCCGTTTCCAGCTCAAGGTTTTCCTTCCATCTCCATGTTAGGGAAATTTTAAAGAACAGTGCAGCAGAATCAGAAAAAAAAATCTTGAGTTTGTGCCACTGATGCATTTTAAATTAGACCAGCAGAAAACAGCTCTGACATTAGAAATGACTTGCACCAGCTGGCACAATGAGCAGCATACAGGTAGCATGATTAATAGATTTGTGTAGAGAAAAAAGTGTGTGTGTGTGTGTGTGTGTGTGTGTGTGTGTGTGTGTGTGTGTGTGTGTGTGTGTGTGTGTGTGTGTGCGCGCGCGCGCGTGCACGTGCAATGCTGGTGGTCATCGCTCACGATTCCAGTGTTGGTTTTGATCCTGCAGCAACACTTTGGGCAGTTTTGGGCTTCTTACACTCAAACAGTGCACAAATGCGCGCGCTCACACGCGCATAAAAACGCCGTCGCTGCCACACACTGGCCGCCAGTCCGCACCGCACACATACATTCAACACAACTCACAAGCGCGCGCACCCGCACGATTACAACCACACGGGGCTGGCACGCAACCACGCACGCACACGCACACACACACACACACACACACACACACACACACACACACACAAACAGAGGCATTTTTTCGCAGTCAAACTGGGGACCAGCAGCAGCGGCAAACACATTTTGAGGCTCTCTTTCTTCCCTTCCGTAATCTGATCTCACATGAGTCTGCAGTTATGTGCATATACTATGCTGCCTGCAGGATGACACAAAAAAAGACATGCAGGCATCTCTTGAGTGGAGAAAACCCGGGGAGAGCCGCCGCTTCACTGCTGTCAGCTTCAGATCCCATTTTGCAGTCTTTCTGTGTGGTCCTCTAAAAAGCAGCATCCCTACTCTGCCCGGGACCCCGTAGTGCATCCGGTCACGTTAACTGGCTGGGCTTGCGGGTAAAGAAATACCTCATCATGCAACTTTGACACACACAAAAAAGCAAGCGAATATGGACTCGTTAAAGAACAATTGCACTAATGACGCTCACACTGATAACAGGTCTAAGAGCAGAAGCGACCATCCGCAGAACAACGCATTAATTTTGCACAAGTTCAACTGCACTGTCTTACATTCCAAGTGTTGTTCAACTTACCGATCAGAGCCAGCTGTAAGAAGTACAGTCCGAGGAAGTCCATTATGGAATGCGACATAAATTGAAATGGATGCAAATCCCGGGCGAGCGATGATGCGCGAGAATAAAAGCCCTCTGTTTGTTGAAATTGGCACCGAAATTAAGACCGAAAGAATGACAGCTATTTCTCAAGTGATGACTGGTCACTCACGCTGACGCCGGAATCCAAAGCATTGCATGAAAAAGCAGGAGCGCGGCAGAGCATCGTTTTTTTTTAAACAGTCAAACTTTTGTCGTGGAGGAAAAATGGGTTACAGCTGCGCCAAATCGAGCCAGTGGTTCCAAATCAATAGAACACCAGAAAGGGGTGGAGGAGGAGAAGAAGAAGAAAAAATAAAAACACAGTTTTGTCCTTAGGTGGACGAAATCTTGCGCGTATTGAACATCCCTGTCCGTTTCCTCCGTCCGTCCCGAGCGGCTGCTTCCTCTCCTCTTCGCCTCCACCTGCGCGCCGTCTGGAAACTGCGGATGAATCGCAGGGACGCGTTTGCTTTGCGCACTCCGACCTGCGAGTCGCACAGCGCCTGTGATCCTCTGCTCCCAGGCGGGTCCGGCCGGAGATGCCCAGCCCAGCTCGTTTAAAAATCCAATCTTGGCCAAAGTTGAAATAGGACAAGTTAAATCGATAGCCTATTTCATACTGCCATAAAATGGAAACAATAAACCTGCGTAAAATGGTGCAGAGGGTGGGTGGACCATATCCACACTTCCCTGAAAGTAGGTTATTCCCCCTAAAAAAGAGAAACTACCACAGTCGACTTGCATGAGAATCATTGATTTGGAGGAAGTTAAGAAAATATTTGAGGGGCCCTACAGCAGCACAGGAGGAGCAGACAGTAACAACAGACCCTACTGACTCAGTGTCTGTGCCTCATAATGTTACAACATGATGGGACCATCTTGCAACCAGCATGGTCTGTTTGAGGCTACCTGCTGTCTAATGTGCTCATGCTGGTCTCCTTTCAGAAGAACGGAACAAAGAATAATCTATGTTGATCTGGGTTTTGACGTAGGAGACGAGCTGTACTGTTATTATTATTATTATTATTATTTTGAGACGCAGCGTATACTTTTTTTTTGTTATCTATAAGACATTTGTTTGCCATACACCCAGAATAATTGGATTACGTCTGTAGAAACAGCACTCCATAAGTCATTGATGATATTTAAATTCTTCATACTGACAGCTGTTGGGTGCTTTTCTTCCCTTCCCCCCCTTAATTTTCTTTAAAACCTTGAATTATTCGCAAGCAGTCAACTCGCACTCTGGATGAGAAATACATTTTTGAGCGGTCTATCTTTTGGGAGTTGTTTTGCCTGCTTGAGCTTATTTTGGGAGTTTGTACAGCATCTCCGGGACACTTTCATCCAAAACCTTATTTGTGCAGTAGGTAAAAAAAAAACGTCTGACACTCACGGAAACGTGGGAAGGATCATACGCTGTTTCTAAAGAATAAGCTAACCTCAAACTTCTGTTCAGTTTGTGTGTGTGTTTTTCTGAGGAGTGGGCAGTGTGCTTCTCCTGGATTTGCTTATGCAGAGACAGTAGGAAGGTTGAGATCAAAGATATACTGCAGCAGCAAGTGTTCTGTAAACTTGTTTCACATTTGCAGAGATTTGTCTTTAGCATCAAGCCTACTTTTAATTACGTACTGATCCCAACACATGTACACTGCCAGTATCATTTCAGTTTATAAATGAATATTATCTTGATTATATAAATTGTTTTTGGTGAGACCAAAATAAGAGGCTTTTTTGCTAAAGTTGAGACTTCATACTGTAGTCTGCTGTTAAAAATGTCAATCTGGTTTATGGACACAATGGTCGTTTGATAATGTCAAATGTAATTATTTTAGTAAATAACACTGTCAGTCAATGCCATAATCTGCAGTGGCCACAGACAAGACAGACAGCAACAGTTGTTTGTTCATATGGTTCAAAAGGAGATCGTCCCTCCAAAGAAGAAAGGACAGCAACAGTCTTTCCAGCAAGTGTCTTCAAGATGACATCTCTGTGTTCCATTTCGGCTCTCACGTAATCGGTTTCAGATTTTAGTCATCTTTGTTATTCCAAGTCGCGACACATTTGAGATCAAAGCTGCCACACAGTTATTGGCTTGTTGACCAGACGACGGACTCGACCCAAGGCATCAGGAATTGCTTGTGGATGGATTACGACAACAACAACAACAATAACTGTCTTCAACACAGAAAAATTGGATAATCACAGAAAACAGTCAGTGTTGGATTAATTGTTATGGATTTTGTCTCCAAAAAGACACTGCAGTTCAAGGATGGATTACAAAGCTTCTGAAAGGGATCCGACGGCACCGGTGCCAACATCAAAACGACACAAAGGCAAGTCTATCTCATGCAGCGACTCAGAGGTATTTAGTTTGGGGTCTACGAGACACTTGGGCCTGACGCCTATATACTAGGCTACAAGTTGTATATTAGTGCGAGTGTATTTTAGCATTGTAAGTAAATAGGTGTGTTTGGATGGGTCACGGGCAGCATTCGTGAATACCTTCACAGCCTTGTGGTTGTTGACATCTACGTTGGTCCAGGTGACATTATTTGATCCTATGAGACATTTATGTTAAACTGTCATAATTAGCATATCAATTATTGGGTTGTGGTTTGTGAGGTCATAGTGACCTTGACCATTGACCACCAAATTCTAGTGAGTTTCAAGTGGACGTTTGCACCAAACTTCATTGACAAGAATGGACCGGACATATGAACGGACAACCTGAACACGCTCACCTTACTAAGCAGTTGAAGTTGCTTCATAATATGTAAATTGAAAATGTTTAAATGCTTTTCAAATGCTTTTCAAATGCTTTTGGCGCCGACAAATGATGTCCTGCCAATAAAGGGCCGGATCAGCAAAACACTCGCATTGGTCATGTTCAAGGCAAAGACAAACAACATATTTCAACTTAATGGAATAACAACAAATGCTTCACCACATCTGCTGTAGTTTGCATAGGTTTCAACATCTCTTCCGTGACCTAATAATATAAGTTTTCATGTCTTTATTCTGGGTACTCCTCATCTGACTGCTACTTTAACATGTGATACGACCTGGACTCAAACCCCTTCACTTAGCTTCTGTAATTGGACATTGGGGACATTTTCAGCCTGTACTGACATGAACATTAAGGCTGCTATGGACACTGGAGATTCTATCTTGGCATACATCTATATGCTACTCTAGCCGCTTTGTCCTTTTCTTCATCTGACTGTAGTGTGGATGAGAGGTTTTGGCGTTTACAGTGGTTATAGTGTTTTGTGCTTGTGTTTGTTGTATGCACAATACAAAAAATGACCTTCATGGAATTCAACTTTGAAGAATTTGGAAGCTTAAGAGAGTATAGCGACAAAGAAAGACTGAGCTTTAATTTCCCAGAAATCCTATAAAATGTGTAATATACTGTAATGCCAGTAAACTGCACACAGAATGCTCAAAAGTGTTTACTGTGTACAAAAGAACGCACAAGTAAAAAGATCTATACTGTAGTGGGTCACACTAATTTTTAGCCGGCAGTTTGGACTCCATTCTTAAATTTCAATCACTTCTTGCGAATAGAAACGAGACCGTACCAAATAACGGTTTCATTTGTGCAGTCATGATGAATGTATGAGATGTCTTTATGTCCCATTTTGTGTTAAAACAAGTGTATTCACAACACGCTTGCCAAGTGCAGATTTAACAAGAAGGAACACAAAGAAAATATTTTGTTTTTTTACAGTGGCACCAGAGGGGGAGTAAATGTCTGAGGTTTGGATTTGTACGTTGGCGGCGGTCCAACAGCACATCCACTGAGCAACTCCACAGCAGCAGCAGCAGCAGCAGCAGCTGTGGAGTTGCTCAAGGGCAAACTGGCTGCCGTTGCTGTGGGAGAGCAGAACAATGCTTTTTCAGGTCTCCAAAACGTGTTATGAACGTGTAACCTAACCTCACCCGTCTCCCAACAGCGTGCCAAAAAAGATGGCGTATTCCCCCTATCCTGCTTTGGATCGAATCCTTCCAGAGATTTCTCCCACTCAAACAGCTTTTCCCTTAAAAATATTTGTGGAGCTGGTGTCATAAGCTCGGGAGGCGAGGATGAGGGACAGCCTCCTGCTGTGCTGGTCATGAAGCAGTGGAAAAGTCTTAACCGTGGGCTGATGTCGAAGTATTAATGCATTCAAATGAATGCCTGCTCCTGAGCCTGTGTCTGCCTGCTGATGTACACAGACGTCTTGCTGAGACACATGGCGAGGAAAATTACAGGGAGAGGCAGAGAGGAGAAGATGGAGAGAGAAAGAGGCAATATTGACCGACAATGGGGCTCAATCAAAACATTGAACACCTTCCAACACAGTGCATAAAGACTTGCTGGAAGAAAATGAAGGTACAGTTACATGACAATGTCACAAGGTCGTCCGCAGCATAGCACTCTGCTCTCTGTTATCTTCACATTGTCTCACACCTGCTTTCATTCGGATTTGCTTCCCTTTTGCCATTTCATCAATCCCGATGCTTTGTCAAATCAAACAATACACCGTCTAGAAAAGCTGTATGATTCATGGCCCCTGCCCAGTTACACAACAGGCCGATGTTTTGCCGTAGAGGTTAACATGCAGTGCACACTAGTACGCCACAGACCACTGCTTAGCTGATGCGGTAATCACAGTGCAAGCGGTACTAGCGTCGGGTTTACAAGCGGTTTAACCGACTTCGCCGACACATTACGCGTCTTGCTGCAATGCCTTCCCATTTCCATCCACCTTCTCGATTACTCTCATTTATTTTGAGTAAAGACTAGGTTTGCAACACTCTGCAGGCTGCCATGCTGTTTTCCTGAGCTGCTTCGTCGCAGGCATTTCGGCTGACAACATAGGGGCCGCCTTTTTACCATGTTCCTGTTCTCTTCTTCACTGTGAAAGAGAGAGGTGAGGTGATTGGTGTTTGCAGCGGGGTGGCGAGCTGTTTTCACTCTCAACAATATCCACTGGTATCTGAAAACACAAGCAGCCTCAGCTGACCAGCATCAGCTCTTGTTGCCCCAATGTTGTATTTCGATAGCCGTCAGCGTGTCCACATAGGTGAACTAGGCAAAAACCGAAGGGGGCACTTTGGCAAGGCCATCTAAACTATTCATCAGAAACATCGCAGAGTAACCAATAGCAGCAACTTCAATCTCGCTAGGCTATGCACGCTACGTAAGCACAATGAATTGATGAGGAAAGTGTCAATCACGCTTCCCAAGGCCTCCCGTTCCCACCCCCAGCTCTCCTGAGCCAATGGTATTCTCACCTCCTGATACCAAGTTTGATCGTCTTTAAGAAACCAAAACAAATGCAACGTAAGAATCAGGAAATACTGCTGCACGTCTGAACCACATAAATGATCTGAATCTATAGTGAGCAGACTATTGAAAGAGCAAGTTCTCCAAAAGCAGAAGGATTCGTTGGTAAGATATATTGATCCCAGGAGGGTTAGGAAGGATGACGGTGAACCAAGAGGCCGCTAGCAGCGAGCAGAGGCAGCATTTGCTAGTGCTCAGCTGTCAGATGTGAAGAGGTAAGCTTTATTTTATCTCTAGTCATTTAGGAGCACGAACATTTCATTTGTGTGTCTGTGTATGTGTTTAAAGATTTAAATTGGTATTGTTCCGTTCGAGGAGCTGAAATTGGAGTATTTGGAAAATAGCTATACATGATGCTGTCACGATCTGCTGTAAAGAATTTGGAAGGTTATTGGAGCCATTATGCAGACCTGCGTTATCTGTATATTGATCCGCGAAATCCCTGCATGGTTTAATATTGTTGGCATGATATGTACGGTATAATAACTTTATTTATATAGCACCTTTTATAACAAGGTTTCAAAGTGCTCCACAAAAAAACATAAGCAAATGAGATCCAGCACCCAAGAAGTAAAAACAAGATTGAGCAGTAGGAACAAGCCATATGGTAAAAGTGAGTCTTTAGAAGAGATTTAATAAAAGAGAATACTGAACTGAGTTTCACAGCTGAGAGGCCCAGACAGCAAAGGCCCGGTCACCTTTAGTGACCAGTCGTGACTTTGGAACCGTTAATAGGACCCTGTCAGATGATCCCAGGCAGTGGTCCGGCTCATAGGGAGTCAGCAGATCGCAGACATAGGAAGGAGCTTTAAAAACAAAGCAGTACAATCTTCAAATCATTTGTAAAACTCACAGGTAACCAGTGAAGGGCCGCAAGGCTTTGTTGTGATGTGGTCACTTCTCTTTGTGAGAGTTAAAAGCCTGGCAGCAGCGTTCTGTGTCAATTGCGGTCTTTCAATGTTTTCACCTTCTGACACCAGAATAAAGTGCATTGCAGTATTCAAGTCTAAGAAGAGATACTGTAAAAGCAGGTAAAAAGGAATGCCCTGATTTTGATCAGCTGTCTCAATTGAGTAAAGCACAACGGCACTTTGGTCACCCGAGCGTCAAAAGTTAGTTCTGAATCAAAACTAATACCGTTGTTGCTTTGTGTCGAACATTATTAAATACTATATACTGGAGTTTGTGTGTTGTTTTTGGTATGGTATGTTTCAAATAGAGGGGTGGCCTAATGTGTTTTGCATAGAGCGGCAAAGGTGCATACGTCGGTCCTGATGGCCGCCTTATTTTTTAAAATGTTTTTTTACATATAGCTCTACAATTCCTTTGAGGCCGAGTTGAAGTTTTCAAATTAGCTTGTGTTGCCTGAACAACTATCCACAACTGAAATATATTTAATTTACAATGATATAAAATGCAAAAAAGAAGCTGGAACAAGCGAATGTTTGTCATGCTTGCTATTAATTATAACTCTTATGACATATAGAGATGTCATAATAGTTATAATTAATAGCAAGTCTGTGCACTCTACAGTTCTGTAGATCCTGAGGATATTTTTGGTTATTAAAGTCTTTACTTGGTCTTGAACAACCTTTGGAGCTTTTTGTTATTCAAAATCAATTTTCATTTACATTTCCCGTTGCTGGTGTTGGACTATACTCTCGGCTCTATCAAGCAAAAACAAAAAGTACATTTTTTAACGTATGCTTTGGCTCGTTGTAGTTCTCTGTTCAGTTCATAACACTTTACACTCCCTCCCCTTTGGCAGAGTTATAGCGGGAATAAAAGCCTGTGGTGCAACAACTGACGGTCTGGACTGATGGCACTTTCTTGGCCGTCACACTGATTTTGCCCCATTTGCAAATTCTGTCCCTGCTGTGGGAAATATTACCAAGCCGTATTGCTACAAAACATGCCCCGTGTATTACAGCCTTTAAAGGCTGGGAAGCATCGTTTGTGAGCAGTGATATGTGACCTGAGTAAAATGGAACTCAGCACGTCTCATTTGATGTCCAAGCTTAGTCTTTTTAAACGCAAAAGTCTCAGCTGACAGAACTCAATGCAAATCGTAAACAATGCAATGTGCTGAAAAATGTTTGCTGCATTGCATTTTTAACTTTTGGCATCTTGTAATAAAAATGTAAAATGCAGAGATGGAAAGTTAAAAACTACATGCTTAGGTTCAATGAGTAGGTGGCTTCTAAGCACCATAGGCTCTATAAAAAGATATGTTTTCAGAAGATATTTCAACTATGTTACTGATTCTGCAATCGTCACGTAAACGTGTTTACCTCAAGAAATATAATGCATTGCTGTAGACCAGGGGTGCCCAATATCGGATTCCATTAAAAAAACAAAAAACCTTATCGACAAAACCCAGCTCCCTGTACAAATTAATGTTAATCACCACGGACACTGCGCCCGCAATGGTCTGCCAAGTGCAGGGAGGATGATGTTTTCCCCGACTTCCTTAAATACCACTGCATAATACACCAACAAGCATTATGCGCTACAATGCTAAACATGAAAGAGATCACGGATGTGGCAACGAAGATCGCCTATTTGAGCGAGAGCTCTTCAAAGACGGCTATTGCGTGCGCATCTGGAAAAGGACTGCTGCCACTCTGACTTCTTGCTGCACACTGATGTGAGATGGCTTAGTAGAGCTCTGTCCGGAGATAAAGGAGTTTCTCCATGTTGTTAAACATGCAGAATACAACCAACTAAATGACGACCAGTGGCTGCTAGACTTGGCATTTTTAACCGATCTGTTGAATGATCTTAATTTAGAGCTGCAAGGGAAAGACAAAACCGCGGTTGATATGATCAGCTCACTTAATGCTTTCGAACGAAAAATGCAACATTTGTCCTCAAAGCTGCAGCGCCATGATTTGGGGAACTTCCAAAACCTGGCGTCATAGCTGGAGACGCAACGGAAGGCGTGTGCGCAACTTGACAGAGCAGCTTGACAAGTGTCTGTTAGAATCTATTTATGTGAGTCAGCCTTTTCCCACATGAAAAATATTAAGTCCAACACCGTTCCGCCATGACTGATGACCATTTGGAAGTCTTCCTGAGGCTGGCTACCAGCAACTACTGTCCGGACTATGCAACCCTGCTGGTTCCATTCAGTGAAGTCATCAGAGTAAAATGTAATCACCAAAAATGTACAGAATTGTATTGTGTCATAAGGGTTCATGTCGTTATGCAAGGTACGCCAATATTGTAAATATAAAGTATAGTTGGTATATGTATACATTAATAAAGCTATATATATATATATATATATATATATATATATATATATATATATATATATATATATATATACAGTATAGAGAGAGAGAGAGAGAGAGAGAGAGAGAGATATTTAGCATTATTAATGTAGGTAGATCTGCTGTAGACTAATACAAGCAACAAAATATAAAGTCACCATTTTCTGAAATGCACAAGCAGGATTGTATCTAATCATAGTATTTTAACTGTAAATATATTGAAATCTGCTTACTTTTTGAGTAAAAATAAATTATTCAGTATTTCTCAGTCTTGTAAGACTGAGAAAGAAGAGGAATCTGACAGCATCACTACATTGTAATTGCAAGTAAGTTTCCGTCTAAGTTTATATGGAAGGCTGTACACATACAAATGGCCACCAATATGACCATCCTGCTACATCCTGCCTGAAATGGGCATGATGTCTGCTATTTCCCTTTTCTGTTTTCTATGGACTTCTAGTATTTCTAAAATCCTGGTCACAGTTTATTTTAGTTCAACTTTGGCTGCAAAACCAAACAGAAAATCAGGGTGATTTGTTTCGCTGGACTTGTAAAGCTGCCTCGGAAGGCGCAGCTACGCTCCCCATTGAAAATAATGGCTTGCTCTGCACAGTGTTGCACCAGGTTCGGTGGGAAAGCAGGGTTAGGTTTAGCATCACCTGCGCAGCCACAGTAGAAAATCTAATTATCTAATTAAAAATCCTTGAGCAGATTCCTATGTGTCTTGGAATATGTTCATGAGTCTATGGAGCATATCAGATGATGATTCCACTCTGTAATGTCCTCTCAGTATGGTTCTTAGTGTTGGAAGTGTGAGGTCTCTCTTGACTTCCAGCAAGTCTCGTAGGTGAAGGCCAGGGCTTACTGCTTTAATCACAGCCTCTATGATTTCAGTCTCTGAGTAGCCCTTCTTGAGCCCAGACTCAATTTGGTTTGTCAGGCTAGTGAAAGATAATTTGTCCTTCTGTCCGGCCTCCCCTATTTGACCCCAGATCCGGAAATCTTTTCTCAGGGTGACTTCTGGTGCTGTGACGGCTGCAGGCTGCTTGCCTTCCCCCTCTCTTACTGCTGTTGTGCTAAACTTGGTCCCCAAAGCTTCCATCTTCTCCTCTAGAACACGACATGCTTCTGCCTGAGCCTGTTGAAGCTGTGTATACTCTTGCTTCAGTCTCTCTATTTCACTTGGATCAGTTTGATGTATTTCTGTTTTGATACTTTCTTGTTCTTGTAAAGTCTGTATGAATTTATGGATATTATCATTGATAAACTGCTGGAACACCTGAGATTCCTCACCCTCTTCAATTTCCTCCAAAGTGCTTTCTGTTAGCCAAATCAGGGCCCGACGGGACTGTCCTCTAAATCCCTCCCTTGTTGGTTCACTGCACTTTATATGCTGACCACACATGAGTTCCGGTTTCTCAAGTGTCCACAACGGTGCGTTGATCTCGTCCTGGAGTTGCTCCATCTTTACTTTGTGCTGATTTTTCTAGGTTTGTTTCTCAAGAAGGAACTGCATCTCTCAGTCCTCCTAGGCTGACTCGCCAAATTATGTTAACGTTACTGCAAACAGCAGACCCAAGCCAAAGTGTGGGGACAGTGCGGACAGGAAAGAGGGGGATACGCTTGGCTGCTGAACAGATAACCACTGCATATGTCCATGCACATGTTGGAGACCAGTTTGCAGGACAAAGCTTGCTGTTTGTTCCAGATAAACTGTCACAGCTACCAGAAGGTCTGGTCATCCAAGAGGGACTGGTTACTGTCAGTGAGGGAAAGTCAGTGTACATACCAGTCTCAGTGGCAAACACCAACAAACTTAATGTCACTTTGATCCCTCGCACCATTCTGGGACACTTGGAAGAAATAAAAGCAGTGTATCCCATCACCGTAGATTCCTCTGACAAGACACCAGGCACAGATGGACAAAACACGTTGCAGCCTCCAATCCAGCTAAATTAGGTCACCAGCAAACCACAACACTGCCAAAAGCCACCTCAGTGGGATCCTCCTGTTAACCTCCACCATCTCAGCAAAGACCAGCAGCAAACTGTAACACAGCTGTTAAAACAGGAATGTCATGCTTTTTCTTATGATGACAGGGACATTGGATGCATTCCCACTTTAAGTATGCACATCACACTGCATGACACCACACCAGTTTGAAATACCTACATATCAGTACCAAGAGGTGAAGGATTACCTCCAAGATCTGTTAAATCGTGGGTGCATTTCAGAGTCAAGGTCACCTTACTCCTCACCGATTGTCTGCGTTCGATAAAAGTCTGGTGAATTGAGGCTGTGCTGCGACTACTGAGAACTCAACAGAAAATCTGTACCAGACCGGCACCCAATTCCCAGAATCCAGGATATGCTAGACTCCCTGCATGGCAGCTCCTGGTTTTCAGTGCTTGATCAAGGCAAAGCATATCACCAAGGGTTTCTGGATCCTGAACGTCGCCCCCTCACAGCCTTTATAACAGCGTGGGGCTTGTACCAGTGGAACTGCATACCATTTGGCCTCAGTTCAGCACCAGCAGAGTTTCAAAGAAGTATGGAGGACCGTTTAAGGGGCCTTCGCGATGTCACCTGCCAGCCCTATTTGGACGACAACCTTGTCCACTCTCCTTCGTTTGACAGTCATGTGGACCACATTCGGGCTGTCCTGCAGAAATACCAAAAGCATGGTGTTAAACTCAGTGCACGGAAATGTGATACTTCAAGTGGACAGTTCGCTTCCTCGGGCGGATGGTGTCGGAAATGGGGTACACCATGGATCCAGCTGAAGTAGCTCCAGTTCAAGCACTCAAAGAGCAACCACCATCTACTGTAGGGGAGTTGAGATGAGTTATTGGTTTCCTCTCCTACTATAGGACCTATATCCCGAACTTTTCAAAAGTTGCAAAACCGCTGTACCAGCTGTACCAGCTGTACCAAAACCGCTGTACCAGCTGTACCAACTGCCTCCAGACAGAGCACCACCACCTGTTTCCAGAACAAGAGGAAAAAGGGTTAGTACAAAGCAGAAGGGCCGACCTATTATTTGGACTCAGAGTCACCAGGATGCTTTAAATATGTTGACTGACTGTCTAACAGAGCCACCTATTTTAGGCTATCCTGATTTTGCAGAGCCATTCATACTCCACTGTGACGCCTCACAAGAGGGCCTGGGAGCTGTATTGTACCAGAAACAAGCAGGAGAGATGAACGTGATTGCATATGGTTCACGGACATTGACATTGACATTGTTGGTTCCATAATGGACCGAACCAACTCTATTTGGGAGGGGGTGAACTTCCTCGCATGGTACAACCCATGCAGAGGCTGCGGTGTCAGAATGCGGAACGTGTGTAGCCCACTTTAAGAGAAGATGGACTAACGTGACAAATGTCAACAAATAAA
Source organism: Myoxocephalus aenaeus (assembly GCA_038501785.1). NCBI lineage: Eukaryota > Metazoa > Chordata > Actinopteri > Perciformes > Cottidae > Myoxocephalus > Myoxocephalus aenaeus. The sequence continues at coordinate 2,791,886 of JBAMJR010000015.1, forward strand.
TGACCGGCCCAGAAGTGAAGCGGCCCACCGGGAACTCTCCCGATTCTCCCGATTACCCACCCCAGGCCTGTATGTAACCTAACATTGTGTAATGAATGCTTTTATTGAACAAGTGAATGCCATTAGTGTTAGTAACCGTGCCGGTTATTCAAGTACAGACACCATCAGTGTAGTAGTAGTAGTAGTGTATAGCATGCCGTGAACTTACATTTACGTTGAGATCGGTCGACCGATGACAGTTCTCTCTACAGTCAGAGCTTGCGCAAGAAGGTGGAACGTGAGGGAGATACCATTTCCAAAACTTGTAAGGGGGTAACGTTAATAACTATTTCCCGGACGTAGCAAAATCCCGGACGTACCATTTCCAAAACTTGTAAGGGGGTAATAACTATTTTCCCGGACGTAGCAAAATCCCGGACGTTTTTGGAATCCCTGCCGGACGCTTTTTTTAGGTCTCGAAAAGAGGACATGTCCGGGAAAAAGAGGACGTCTGGTCACCCTATATTAGCTACAGATGCTAATTGCGCGCTAGTAGTTTCGCGACAGTGTAGCGTCAGTTCAGCATCAGTCCCGTGACAGCTATACACCGTACTATGTTAGGATATATATTTCCAAGTTATGTGTTCACAGTTGATGTAACTCTTGTGTCTAAAACAAACAAGTTAGAGCAGTGAAAGAGAGACGTCCAGATAGTAGACATTGATTTGGGCTCTATTGTTGTGTTTTTAGGAGACAAGGAGAAATGAGCACAATAAATAAATATGGAACACACTGAATGAAGACTCTTGTGCCGTGTGTAACACATACACAAAACAAAAACGAATCAATGACTATTTTGACTTTTTTGCACATTTTATTGCTCTACTTTTACTTTTTATATTTGTAAGTTTGGACGGTGTGTAAATTCCAGACTGCTGGCAAGAACAATGATTAGAGATCACAAAAGGCAACATATTTCTTCTTTGCCCGTGCAGCACGGGGCATGTCATCAAACCTTTCCAACAACAATGAACACCCTTTGAAGATGAAGCTAAAGAAGAGAAGCCTCCCCTGCAGTGTATCATTGTACTGCAGCATCAGCTTTTGCTCTCTTTGCAGGCGCGAGCTGCAACCAGAAACGGGCAGGGGGAAGAAAAAAAAGGAGAAAACGGTCTGCCAAACGAGAGGCTGTGTGGTATTCAGGCTTTTTAAACCCGGGCCCGTGGTGTAATTATAATCATACATGGCCATCGCAGTGGGCAGGTGATGAGACCGATGTATCCAGAAAGAAATGTGAGGCACAAAAACTAAAAGACCCATGTGCCCTTGGCAATTTGGGGCTGTTTTCATGATGTGTTTGCAGCGGCATATTTCAGATGCACAGCAAGGATGCGTGGAAATGGATAAATCAATGAGCCCATCTGGGGAGAGGAAGTCAAGATGAGAAATGGTGTAATGCTGACATTCATTCTACAGTAGCCTCGCAGACCTAATTATTCCATTCATTATCGGGATGCAAAAAAACGAAGAGAGCGCCTCGTTATTTCCATGACAGACATCAAATTTAATTTGCTTTTAAAGAAGTTATAGGAAACGCACTATTTGTGAAAGCGTATGTTTTTTCCACAACTTTAAGAGCAATTAACATGCTTTTCTTTCTTTCTTTTTTTACATATTTGTATTTTACAGATCAGAATATCAAATATGATAAACCAAAACTATAATTGATAGTCTTACTTAAAAGGCGTTCCCACGCAGAAGACAAATCTAGCACGTCAAAAAATGAAGTATAGACTGCCAGCGTGTGAAACTGCACAGCCTTGTACTCTGACTGCAGCATGTCTAAACGAAGGCCTCGGTCGCCATGAGTATAACTGAATATCATCATTGTCATTGTCTGCCCTCTCAAGCTGAGTCAGTGATCACACACACACAGACACACAGACACACACACACACACGCACGCACGCACGCACACACGCACGCACGCACGCACACACACACACACACACACACACACACACACACACACACACACCTCTCACTCCCACTACTTCTCTCTCACTGACACACAGAGTGCAGTCTGATCACAATGCATCAACACAACAAAGATCCAAATAAAACATACATTACATTAATTTAAAACTAAAACGTGCACCAAATCACATGTACAAAACAATGCTGAACTGATTATTTGAAAAACAAAAATATGCATGTAAACTGATGTAAAAAAATGAACAAAAAATGATCAAAGATAGAGGATTTCGTTATGGTGGGAATGAGGTTATGTATGGAGGAAAACACACAAGAACCACAGAGATTAATCCGGTTATAAATCAACTGTATTTTCATTATTAACACAGCTGAAGCATCTAACTGACCATGAATACAGGACAGCAAATTTGAATGAGCTTCATCATGTGCTTAATATTCATGAAATGCTTGATTAAACTACACTGAAACTGCCTTTTTATAGTCCCATCGGCTTCTGGGTGTGCAATGTGAGGTGGAGAGTTTGGATATTTTTCAACATATATCAATCGTAACCAAAACACTTAGTTGGAGGCGTTGCTTTTCACACAAAGCCAGCACTCTGTCAATTACCCATAATGCTTTGAAATCACAAATGTCTGTTCCATTGAAAGACTCCTGACTGAGCGGCCATTAAGCTTCAGTGTAGAGGAACGAGTGCAAATGTCACAGTAACATTTAACCATCACCTCACCTTCACAGTTAATAATGTTGCAGTTTAAGTTGCAATGTGCATAAGTCGGGAAAATTGCTGCCTGGCCAGGTGGTTTTTATTCTAAAGCAGCAACGGTTCATCGACAAAACAAGAGAATTGTACAACTTCTCAGCAAGGAAAGCAACTTGACCCCTGGTCTGTTATTGTGTGGAAAACTGCTCACACCGCGTGCAGCATGACGGGCTTCTTTACTGACACGTCTGCTTGGCTGTAAACTGATACGCTCTTTTGTTGACTTTGTGAGAAAATGTTGATTCCAGTGAATTCTGGTGCCGGTAATATAAAAACCCACTTGGTGTTACCATGGTTACTTTGGGTTCCACCAAATCAACAGGGACTGAAAGGATGACAGCATTACAGGCACGATAACTACTTGTGTGGATGATTTATTGTTGCAGGAATAATTGCAATTAACAATATAATGGTAATTTTAAAACATTGATTTTTAAAACCACTGATATGATGATAATATAACAGCCTAATTAATAATGGAAGTACATCTCAAAGAAAAATGAACTAAGAATATTCAGACACTGAAATTGGAATGTGAAATTAATATTAAATGAATAAAATAAAACCAAACAATAACTGTAATGGATTATCTGCCTCTGTTAAGGAAAATCCCCGAGCCTTGTAATGGCTGGGAAAACACTGCTGTACTTGGCAGAATTGCTTTCAGTGCTACGAAGACACTGCAGCCAAATAGTATCAACGTTTAATCAGAGGTGAGTGCAGTCAGGAAGAAGCAGAAGAGCTCTTTCTGTGTGAGCGACATATTCGTCACTAAAGCAAAACAAAATGAAGCATCGTGTCGGTTTAAGAAAGTGGTGAATATCCATATAGTTATTCATGTTTTTGTGCATTTCATTTTAATGAGAACTGAATCACTTAAGTCATCTATTTGCTCTTTGAACGGCTATCAATACATATGTATTGTGGTTTAAGTGGAACTAGTAACTTCAAACAGGTACGTTTAGTCCAATGGTTCCCAACCTAAGGGTCTGGCCCTCGAAAAGGTCACAAGATTGTTTAGCTAGTGGTGGCTAATGTTAGGACATTTTAATTAGATATTACTTTCAAAACACTGCTTGGCCTGTGTCCTGACTCACAAGGACAGTTCACCCCAAAATTAAAAATACATATTTTACCTGTGCTATTAATCAGTCTAGTTTGTTTCAGTGTGAGTTGCCTACTTTTGGAGATGTCTCCATTCTCTTGAATATAATAGGACTATATTGCACTACAAGCCACAATCGTCCCATCATATCTAAAAAATAAAATAATAATAATAATCTCTCTGATGGATATTTCCCAAACAAGCTAGATTCATACTACAGGTAAGAGGAACATATATGTATTTGTTTTATTTTGAGGTGAAATATCTCTTTCATTCAGCTACTGTCACAATATGCTCTCCCTATAATCCTGTAAATGTAATTCAATGCCACAGTGTTCAGCAAAGGTTAGATAACTCTGAAAGAGCATAAAGTCAGAAATAGATTTGTTGAATCAATATTTTTCCTTCAAGTTTATCTTATTTTTATGTTTTAAGGCCCCTAATTGAGGCAGGGCTGAAGAGCTGGATAAAGGGCAGAGCGGAGAGCACATGGAGGGGAGGAGCAGGACAAGCAGAAGCTGCAAGAGGCTGAAGAGGAGAAAAGGAATATGAAGAGGAGGACCTCAAACCCTGGACTTCGCAGTGTTGAGTTTTGTTTTGGTTAAACCACCCCTTTCTCCTCCGGGACGCTTTATGTTTGTGAATGGACTTTTTCTTTTATTTGTTGGAAATGATCTTGCTGGTGGGAGGGAAAATAAACCTTACATTTGATTTATACCGTCGGATTGTGCCGTTTTCTGCTCTTTGTTGCACTGCCCCACTCTAGTCTGCCCAAGGGACAACCCGTGACACTACAATACTTAATTTTGTATGAAAAGTAACCGCATTGCCTGCATGTTCTATGAGCACATAATTAGGTGTCAGAAAGCTTTCTTAAGATCTATAATCATTCATACATTCAACGCAATTTCTATACTTATCACATTACAACAATATTGTTAATTCTTAAAATTACGATAAAATGTGCAGGATGCATGCACACTGCAGAATTAGGAGCTCCAATGGATTTGCAACCACGTAGTAAATATGAGGACTTTACTACATGTTTATATTAAATCAATAGCTCTCTGCCTGTTTAAAAACGAGGAACTTTTTATTAAAAGGTTTACAATTCAAATGTCCACCTCATGTTGTATAGTCATGTTACAGTTTACATCCATGTCTGTCCAAAGTGTCCTCAGGTCATCGTTTTTATCTGTCATACATCGTGATTAGCATATTAGTTTTTGAGCTAAGGCCAGAAACAGTTCATCCTTGAGTCCAGGTGGACGGTCTGAATAAATTCCCTCAAGGTCTTCCTGAGATATCGCTTTCACAAGAGTGGGGGACAAGTGTGCCAACGTATAGAAGGACAACCGGAATTTTCACTGTCAGATATAGAGTCTGGAATGACATTTTCTAAATCAAAGTTCAGATGTACTTTATCTGAACACAGGGGCGAACAAATGTCTGTGAAATTGCAGAAAACTTAACACTTTCTTCTCGGCCCTGAACTTAAAAAGATGTGCCCCTTCCATTTAGCCACTGTGTCTATATGAGGGAAGCGTACACTTCTACATATTTGCCATCTTTCACTACCACTGATGTCGTAACTAACTGCAGTAGTAATGAGCATGTGTTCGGTTCTCAGGCCACACTGATGATGTTGATCTACATGTGATGCAGAAACGCTCTGAAACCATTTAGAAGGTCATCAATTCCCCCCTAATGGGAGACACACTTTTATCCTAACTTCCGTCACGGGGCCCTCTGGTTATTGAGCGTGATCAAATAGTAAAATTACATCACACTGGAAAACGAATCCGATGCCGATAGCTGCAAATATTCCAACGATATCAAACAGCAACATCTTACCTATTTAATGAACACCCCCATATGCCGTTTTCTCCTTCAAGAAAAACACAATTTACAACAGAATAATGTGAGATAACCACATTAAGTAGAGTAGGCCATAGTAGTCCAGAGTATGATCTTGAGTGTGAAGTGTGCAGGAGAATGCGATGCAGACAAAGCGAGGAATGGGAGAAAAGAGTCTAAATAATAAATATGTTGTATAGCGGTGGTGTGCAGCTTTGAGCAGCGCGCTAATGAGCCCGTCGGGAGAGAAGAAGTGTGGATGAGAAACGGTTTAGCGCTGACGTTCAGTCGACAGCAGCCTCGCTGAGCTGATTGTTCCATTCATTATAGAGATGAGCAGAAGAGTCTTGTTATCAGTGTCGCCACACTGATCTCCCGTATTTGGTTTTATAATTAACCTTTGACCACAATTGTACTGCATTACGTCCACAGACGTGCTGGCATGAAGTAAAAACATATGATAATGTTTCAGGAACCTCATGGTAAAATTAAAAACAGGTTTCATTTTTCATTCGTAGATCGATGGCTTCCACACAAGCAGCAGCCGACACAAGTGAAAAGCCTGGAGGACAATGCAATGCAATCCTCTACAGGCCCAGTATAACCAGTATACCCAGGAATCCATTTATATTGGATTGGTTTCTCATGATTTATGTCCAATGCCAACATTCAGTATTGATGCAGGAAGTATTCAGGGATACCTCGTAAAATTCCTCGTTTGTGAAAACATTCCTGGCTAATAAACAGTTTCTGATTCTGATTCTGATAAACAGTATAGTATACAGTTTGCATCCCATCACAGACCTGCACTCCTGCTTTGTTTAACTTTTTATGAAAAAGAAAAACATTTATTCTTGAACCGTAGTCTTTTGGTTGCTTTACAATAATAGTTTAATTATACAGCCGCTCCATTTAACGCCACAACTAGACATTTTTACACTTCACTTTTTGAGATATAACATGTTATAAGGAGTTTTTTAAGGCAAAGAAGTGGAATGTTCTGCAATGGCCAAGTCAATCACCTGACCTGAATCCAATTGAGCATGCATTTCACTTGCTGAAGACAAAACTGAAGGGAAAATGCCCCAAGAACCAGCAGGAACTGAAGACGGTTGCAGTAGAGGCCTGGCAGAGCATCACCAGGGACGAAACCCAGCGTCTGGTGATGTCTATGGAATCCAGACTTCAGGCTGTCATTGACTGCAAAGGATTTTCAACAAAGTATTAAAAGTGACAATTAGATTTATGATTATATTAATTTGTCCAATTACTTTTGGTCCCTTAAAAACGGGGTGGCCACTTATACATTTGTTGTAGTTCCTACACCGTTCACCTGATTTGGATGTAAATACCCTCAAATTAAAGCTGAAAGTCTGCACTTAAAGCACATTTTTTCATTTCAACTCCATTGTTGTGGTGTACAGAGCCAAAATAATGAAAAATGTGTCAATGTCCAAATATTTATGGACCTGACTGTATGTCAGGCTGAATTCCAGGAGAATGTGCAAAACATTCTCCACAAGACACCCAAAATATTTCAATTTGATGAAATGCTGCAGCCATAAAAACACAGTACCTTGGGTGTGAATACTTAAGTCAGCAGTATATACTGTAGCTTTGATTAAGTGCTGTAACAGGCAGAAACAGGATATGTGAGATACTGTTGTGCTCTGTGGAAGCTTTTTTCCTTTATAAAGAAGCTGATAGGAATCTACAGGAAATCATGTGTTTAAGAGGTTAAGACGACATGAAGAAACAGCTGAATTTGAGCAGCTGCCCTCAGTTCATCCAAGATCTACTTTCTGTACGATACACATGTACATTGCATAAAACTAAAACAAAACAAAAAACAGGGCACGCTGGCGATGTACCACACCGTCAGACCCAGTGACCTGCACTGTTTGAGAGGAATTCTTCTCCCCTGTCCAACTGATCCAAACTGAAAGACGGAAGAAAAAAAATACCAGACTTTGAATAAATGGTCCAAACAGGCCTGAAGGAAATATGGACTGGGTTTGAGATTCTTTCACTGCCAGCGCTTTAGCACCGCGTTGGATGAAAGCATCAAATGGAAATTTAACAGTGTTTGGTCATAGTCAGACTGTTGGAGAACCTTCTTTTTTTCCACTTTTGGCATTATGTGGTTCAAGTGTCATTGCTGCATATAATGGAGTCGGACCACTTAGATAACCATGCAGTGCAAGGCTTTCTCTGACAATGTTAAAAATACATCTCAAGGCTGCAATGTGACAGCGTGCAATATTGAGTCCACTTTGCTAAATACGACACTCCCCTCATGCAAGGACCATTTTATTTGTAACGAAGCCTCTGCCTCCCACTCTTAAATGGATCATGGACTTGTGAACTGTGAACGGCACAAGGAGTCAAAGATCGCTGCCTAGTGTCTCAAGTGTCCTTGAGAAACACTCAAAACCACAAACTGTTAAATCACTAAAAACATCTAACATGCAGACCTTTCAGCAGCATGTGTGTGTGTGTGTGTGTGTGTGTGTGTGTGTGTGTGTGTGTGTGTGTGTGTGTGTGTGTGTGTGTGTGTGTGTGTGTCCTCCAGAACTGTTGACCCGGATAAGTCATTGTTTATTGATGTCCTTACATGTTATAGTAAAAGATGTTCTATTGGACATCCGATGTGACTGGTTTTCATACACACGTTATTTGCAGTTCAAATAAGACTTTACTGTCCCTTACTGACAAGATCAATGGAAATATGATGGTGGTTTCTAATATACAGGGAAAGATGATCACTAATAAAGGACTAGTTGAAATCAGATTTGTACTGTCCTTTGTGACTATTTTTACCATAATATTGGACCTAAAAATAGTGCATATGTTCTGGCATTGGTATTAGTTTATTTTACATTTTTACAAATTATACATCTATCTTCTTGAATATTTATTATTATTTAATTGATCTATTCATAGAGTAGGGGTCGGCAAACCTTTTTGATATTAAGTGCCATCTAATTAGTTCTGTTAGTTAATCAGTGTCAACATTAAGGTAAACATTACATTTATGTGTGACACCCAATCAAATTTGTATATATCTTCAATGGATCTGTAATTTTGTTCCATCCATATAAGCAACGTGCATAGCAACATTTTCTGTTTGAAGAGACAAATAAGTGAATGTAAGTGGACCCTCATGAGTAAAATATACTTTGCGGACCTTTCCCCCCTCGACAACCCCACCTGAACTACCTGCCGCCCTCCACAGACACCCTTGAGAAGATGAGGTGGTCAGTTCCCCATTTCATTTGCCTCCGGTCATGCAAGGCTGCATCAGTGTCTCCGACCGTCTCCCGGCACTAAATCAAAGCCGGAGCTGAGCGCCCAGCCGTGGCGGTGACTCCTCTTATGATATTCTATAGGACCTCAGTCATTGAGCGGAGGGAAATGCATGGCTACTAAGACTTACAGATCCTCGCAGGGGTCACAGAAGCCGGCTCGCCTTGTGAATCACACTCAAGCGCCAGTCGCTTCTTTCCATCTCACTGAATTGTATCATTGAAAATCTCATTAAGCTGCGACATTAGAGAGCGTGATGTTTATTCTGCTCAACCTCCTCTAGGTTTGTTATCAAGCTGTGACAGTTTCCATTTGCAGGTGTTAGATACCGTTTCTGCATCCTCTCTTCTCTCCCTCCCTTTCTCACTTCCCCTGTGCGAACATGACAGAGAATGTCACCAGCCGCTGATTTGCAATTTTGTGCAAACCCAGCAAACGGCTGACGTTAAAAAGAGTGAGTTGGTTTGAACTGCATTGCAGCAAAAAAAATATTTTAAGAAGTGCCCAAAACCACAAAAACAGACACGTGGGAGAGTTTCAGCATTTGCATAAAAGACATTCCAGATTCTTCTATTGACATCAGAAAGACTTTAATGCAAATCTGAGGCGCTGTCAGGTGACTCTGTGGTCATGTTTTTCTCAATGGGCAGAGTGTGACACCAACACTTTCCATGGGTATAAACTAAATACTCTGTGCAGCTCAAGAGGCAGCAGCAGAATGATACACATCCTGTGTTTGATAATATAAATCGTTATATTCTGTAGATATTCTTCATTTCATTATGCTTATGTCTATGACAGTTCAGGTTGTGCGAGGTCAGTTTAACAAATACTGTCTGTGAGAAGTTTCTGTGAGAAACGCTCCTCAAGGTTCCACGCTTTGCACTACTACACTCGCACCTGTTTATAAGTATATTGACATTAGGGAAGCAGACTGGTCGTTGCACGTTCCAGCCTTGTGAGAAAAGATGAGGACGCGATTCTCCTCCTCTTAGAAATGTTAGAGCCAATTAAATGTTCATGACGGAAAACCGTGTATTAAAGAGCCGAACTTCTGGCTGTTCGGGGGTTTTTTGGACGGTCTCCCTGCGTGTTGACTGGACGACTCCCTGCTATCGCGATTGCAGCGCTTGTTACTTTGCTTGTGATCAAGGAGAATAAATTCTGAGAATGAGAAAAGTTGTTCGGCTAAGTTCTTCCAGAGGCTACACCAGGCATCCAATAATTATTACGCGCTAACATGTTGAGACTGCAAGTAATGTGTTCAAGCCAGTGAACAACATTTCATTAATGGAGACAGAGAAACCAAGAAATTCCACCAATGACTATGACCAACAAGCTTGTCGTCACGGAAAGGTCTGTAGCAGTAGAAGCTTTCCACCTGATGTTACACCAGTGGCGGGCCGTGGATTTTCTACCTGCGCTTCAGTGGATCAGCTGTTTAACAGCTTGGCGCGGCTGATTGGTGTGGACTGTCCTCAGTTTCCATCTGACCTGTCTTAAAACACAGACCCAGTCTTGTTTATTATACGTTGTGGGTGTGATTTTTTTGCGACGTCATCACGATTAATATCTATACAACCAAGGTGCTGATGATTAAATTGTCAGTGGTTCTCAAATGGGGTATGTGTACCCCTGGGGGTACGTGAAGGCACTCCAGTGGGTACGTGAGATTTAAGAAATTATTTAAAATTAGCATCCATTCAAAAATCCTTAAAAAATTGAAAATTAAATATTCAATCAAATATAAGTGTAAATTCCTGAACTGAATATACTAATTTAAATCAGACACTGATGGCACACCGCTGTGTATTACATCTTTTTGTCAACCAAATACGCTTTGCGCTAGTTAAGTGGTATTTCTTTTCACATGGTGTACGTCACTGGTCTACATGAGTACAAAGTTCTTCATAGATCTACTTTAGCTTTGATCTTAAAGTGCACCAGATTGATGCAGTTAACTTTAAAATGCTGTCCGGGGCATGCTGGAGGACCATGTTGTTACAGTTTTCCGATGTTATTTGGAATTGATCAATTAAATAACCCAAAATGAATCAAGGAGCAGCCGTACAGGTAACACTTTTAATAGGACAACAGTTCATTGACAGGTGTGTGCAATCAAAAATATGTAAATGTGAAGATGCTAACTTATTAGGTTCTGTCTGGATGCTGATCATCGCAATGTAACATTAAGAAAAGCAACAGAAAATACATGATTCTCCTGTTAAAAAACATCCCTTAAGGGACACAGTTGCTCAGCACTAGCCGACTCAACTCATGTACATGGTGTCACACTGCCAGATGTAGGGGTCGTTTCACCGCTGGAAAAATATCTATAAACTCATGATACAGTAAAGTGCTTTGGTTAAAAGCATAATATGACAATTTGATTATGTCGGCCTGTTTGAAAGTGCACAATCAAACACACTCTCACACACCTGTGGCAAAATGGGAGGTTGTGGTTTGTGTGCGTGTGTGTTTACAGGACTCACCTTCACTGTTTGGGGTCATACATATTCATTGAGCATCTATCAGCATTCAGGGATTAATCCCAGTACGATGGATGAAATACAGAACACAAAGCTACACAACCGACATGTTAAGTCCATTATGTACTGTAAAGTACCAGGTATTGCCCACAGGAGACTAATGGCTTTTTATCAAGGATCCCTGGAGGGCTGCTGCTCTCCACCTCCAACAGCATAGCTTCCATTAACACAAGGCAGGTTTAGTTCAAGAGCACCTATTTTCCAAAACGCACCTGCTTTAAAAGTAAAATGAGTGACATTAGTGAGACAAACAGCCCACACATTTGTTCTTTTATTTTCACGGAGAGCCACCTTCAAGACTGGTTCTGGTTGTAATAAAATGCTTCTCTCTGCTCTGGTATGAATTGACATAGTTGACACGTTTTTTATTTTTTTCCCATGACAATACAGCTATTAAATGTCACATTGATTTTCCTTAATAGGATCTGGAAAATGGGTTGAAGTACGAAGATACAAAATTTGGCAGTGTTGAAAAGAGAAATGATGTCCAACAGCATACATACAGACTCCTGGATCAAACATGCCGCCTCGACACAAGGTTATTTAATCCTACGTCCTTATTAAAGCAGAAGCACAAACAGACTCAGTATTAAACAGTTGCTTTCAAGTGAGTCACATTTACATTTCTATCGAGTTCATTAAGCACAGACACTTTAATCCACATTGTGTTTTAACAGAAACAGATCAGCATTGACTGTATCGCACACGCTTCAAAATAACAGGTTTAGTGTTTACAGTCCGCTGCCAAACAAAACTCACAACACTACAATACTATATATAGTCAGGCCGCGGCGGTGGTAAGGCACCTTGAACAATAAAGTCGAGAAACTCATTTTGACAGCAGTTGAAAAAGAAAAGAAAAAAGACACGTGTTTACTGCAATAGAAAATACATTTTAATTGAATCACAGTCCCTTCATATAAACAGAAGCGGGATCACTGTAAACTCAACTACCTTTTTATTTTAGTCATAATTAGTAGAACTTCAGCCAGCAAATGTAGTTCTTTTGTCGTAAAATATGGAGGTATCATGTAGATAAACACATTTTAAATACACAAATCAACCGTTCCAAAACCATTCTGTATTGTTTTGTCTGTCGTAGATTGCTTTTCTTGTTACAGTATTGTTTGTTTTTTCCTGATACATTTTAAGCCACAGCAGAAACAGAAGAAGTCTGAACACACCAACATTCCCCGCTATCTTTACAAGTCCCATTTTCCCCAGCCCCCGTTACAAAGAGGGACCTCTATTTTGTTCTCAGCGGTGTGATCCTGGACCCAGCAGTGTCCAATATATCCTTCAGTTTACCTCCCACCTCTGTCAGCACTTCTCTGCCTTTATTGTGCTGACTGCGGTCTCGGAATTAAGCCCCAATTTAACAACAACAACAACAAAATAAAGGTTGCGGATGATGAAGCAAGGTACTGATTTCTTCAATTGCACTGGCCTACTGCCATGTGGGACGTGTCTAACCTTAAGGGTCATCAGAGTAATGAACGTTATTTAAATGACTAAAAATACAATGATTAAATGCTATAATCTTTGGAATTAAGAACACATGCTGTACAACAGTTTATGATACCAATATTTGCACAATCTGAATTTTAGCTTGAAACCAGCAATAACTGATGTCCCTTTTTTTCAAATAGTCCATATTTCATTTTGAAAAGAAACTCTTCATTTATTTGACTGTCAACCTTCCTGTCAGAACGGCATGAATCAGCGTTATCTTTATAAATGTCAGCATTAACCAACATCATCTTAAATCACATTCTCTCTCTTCCTGTGCAGACAATAGCAAATGTGAGTATTTCTAAGGAAGTTATATTTCTCTCGTATTAAAGACGATACATCAAGTCACAAAGATCATCATTCAACACCTGAAAAGACAAATTATGTTTTGTCAGCCAAGGTCATCGCTTAGCTACTTTATCGTAAAAAGCACTGTATTTCCTCCTCATTTCCGTCATTTTGTCCAAAAATTTGTCATGACTTCCAAACGGTGGCAACATCTCCCTGTGGAGGGAAGCTCCAAAAATGCAAAGCAGGTAAAACAACTGTTTATTACCATTCACACACAAACTCAAATATAAGTTTATTTGCTCAAGTCAACCTGTTTCTCGCCACTGACACTCATATGATTGTTTTGTTTTTATTTGTCCTCATGGTCTCTGTTATTAATTTGTGCATCTGCATTAAAACCAAGTGGAAAGATATCCCTGAAGGATGTCAACTGAATGTAATTATTTTCCCTCACGAATAAGCAAAGGATCAGAATTACAGCTAATTGAATAAACCTCTATACTGCTGGAGTGGCGGCGTGTGTTGAATACATTACAGCTCCTCATTACAGCTGCTGATAGACATCAGACTAACACACACAAACAGTCTGGATCTGTGTCTGAAAATGTGTGTCTCTACATTCAAATAATGATCTTTGTTTTGTGTCCTTTAACGTCTCTTTTTTTCTGAAAAAAAACAACAACACCAGAGCAGTGTCCAGCAGTCTGTCTGAGGGAAATTGTTGTCGAGCCAAAAATACTGCATGCTAATATATTGAGTTCCCTTTGGTGTAATAAAATGGTTATTCATTACAGTATGCACTATACTGTCATATTTCATAATGCTGCGGATAACTTCCATTATCATCCGCAGCATTATGAAATATGACAGTATAGTGCATACTGTAATGAATAACCATTTTATTACATCTCAAAGAACTTTAATAGCTATTGACAAAAAACAAACATGATTCGCTCTGCTCAGCCAACAATTACCAAGCAAATTAGACCAAGCAGCACAGATGTTTGTTGTCCATTAAAAGCACAGATGACTCTTATTGGGAAAGCGCTGCAGAAATTGAGGGAAAGCCTTATCAGGTTGGTTTATTTGTTTTCAGCTTGCTCCCATTATGTGAAACAGCATTTTAGATGAGCCAAGTACTCTGCCATGGTCCTGCGGTCAGCACAACGCTGTCCTTGGTATTGTCATGGGAAGTGGTGCATTTGGCCTTCATGCTCTACAAAACTCCCTATTCCCTCCCCACCTCACCTGCATGAATTCTTCCTCTCCGAATCCACTAATGAGGCTGAGCTGATCAGCTGTACGGGCTGAAATGTGCTTCTGAGGGGTTGCGGGCAAAACCTGTGCAGCCTTCCAATTCAACGTTGTCCCGTCTTTGTGCGCGCGTCAGCCTCTCCTTTCACTTCATACAGGCTGAAGCGACCGGAGGTGACGGGTTTGTCCGTCAAGTTGTGGCTGGTACAACAGGGGAGGGCACTCCGAGTGGAGCTTTCCACAGCGGGTGGCTCTCTCGCACACACAAAAAAAGAATTTATTGACATCTTACGAAAAACCACAGGCGATTAAATGGCAACGTCCGATTCCAACACAATGGAGAAGCTGAACTCTGGCTTTGAATACCTTCATTCAAACTCATTACTGTCGCGACCCCTTCGTTTCACAGCGGTATAATTTAGTATTGCTTTTTCCCCTCAACTTATGACTAAGTTTCCTGCCTGCATTGACGCAATACTCCGACGGGAGCAAGGAGGCTTTATGGCGCCTATAATACGCCGCTGACACCCCCATTTCAATGGGTCACTATTCTCCCTATAAACTGAGCTCCATTAAGTCCAATAAACAAACTACATTACGATCCATCATCACCCTCTTTCTATTTTTGGCCTCTGCAGCCAAATCTCCGGTCATCATTCCAATAAAACCGAGCAAGTGAATCAGCAAGCAGAACATCAGTTAATGCAGCCGTGTGATGTACGGGGACTCGGAAATGCAGCTGTGTGTTGACAGTAGTGTGGAGGAGAGAGGTGGTTTACATCAGAGGAATAATTCATACAGAGGGGGAAGAAATAATATGTGGCTTGGTCGTGATTATTTGAGATATTTCAACCGGTGCCACCTCCACTGAGCAGAGTCTTACTCGGATCACATCTCGGAGACATAAGAATAACAGCCTTTGATTGATATTCTCGGTGCGATGGTGCGTACTGCCACAATTGCAAGTCTAAACAAAGCAAAAAATGGTGGTCTATTGAAATTCTGATTCAGGCTTGCCCTAGTTTTCCCTCATATACATTTATATTGTTTGGGGCGGGGCCTGAGAACGGGGACTTAACGTGAAAAGATACTATCTTATAAACAAGTGTGTGCGCAGGTAAGTACCTTTCTGTCCTTTGCTGCTATGATATCTCCGGTTGCCAAGAGAGACAGGCAATCTAGATAATTCTGCCCTGTAATCAGCTTTTTGTTTGCACTGCTGACAGCGGCATTACTGCTGAAGAAGTTCCACTACATGGCGAAGATAAACCGATACATTTTCCTGCAGAAACCTGCGATGGGAAAATCTGTGTGATCATGCGGAGAAAATGACACCGTAGGTAATTCTGTGCTGGATTCATTTTTGGTGTGTGTGTGTGTGTGTGTGTGTGTGATGGTGGGTGGGGGAAATTGTGGGTTTTAACATGAAGCAAATGGAGGCCGGCTCAACGCTGTGTGTGCACTACTTCAACTGCATATCCGTTCACATTTAATGTGAGTGATGTGATTTTGCGAGAGATGCCAAAATTAATTGAAGAGCTCAGCAGGCGGCGGTGCATAACAGGCTTATGATTTTGTGTCTCGAGATTGAATGTGACTCATGATGTGTAGTGAAGACATTGTGGAGATGAAAACACGAAAAAGACATTACTTCAAAAATACTTTTTTCATTATACCTGAAATGTTTTCAAATGCCGGTAACTGAACATCACAGAGGCCGTTATTAGATGGAAAAACTAGGAGATAGGATGTGTCCTGATTAGCATCAAATGTATGTTGAACCATTACCACTCTACCTGGCTCGTTCAGTAGCCGCCAGTCAACAGCACCGCTCTCGCCTGAAGGCAATAATATGGTAGAAATGAAATCGAGCTTTCACAAAATTAAACTGCTGTTGTTCCTTGTTTCAAACACAGCTCTGCAAGCAACTATCTGTAGACTCACTGCGACTAGACGTCTGTTCACTTAGGGACACTCCACGAGTCCCTGCCAGATGGGGCTGCTCGCAAACTGTAACTAGGAGAGAGCGATTAGATTCGGGCAAATAACAGTGAGACAGATTAGGGTATCTTGGTGATACCGATTTAAATCTATAAAATGAAAGTTGGTTATTTGGGATGAGATGATGAGCAACTATTTCCAAGATTCCTGTTTCACTGCTGACCAGCTGCAGGTGATGTTTTCAGGGCCAATGATCAAAGCTGAAAATGTGTCCATTGATTATGTTCATTAACCCCATTTTCCTAATACGGCATAAAAAAATATGCATGTTGATCGACCGCTTGGAACATTACACACATCTACACACATCCAACAAAACAGCCACTGCATCTTTACACAAAGCTATTAAATGTATTCAGATGTGAACCGTAATATCCTTTTTTTGCACTTCATTATGATTCATTTATGAACCCATAGGAGGAGAAATGCCATGTTTTAGTGCTGGTACAGTATTGGTACGGAAGTAATGTCTTAATCAATAAGCTAGAAATCTAAATCCATCTTGCAGGAGAAGACATGTAGCTATAAATGCCAAAAATCTTTTGAGAATATTAACTATGAAAAACAAGGTATTTGATGTTCCTGCTTCCATTCTAATTCATTCTCCTGGTTAACTCATAAAGACAGGTTCTGGGTGAAAATTATGCACGTTTTTTTTATAATCACTGTGTGCAATTTTACGTCTGGCTCCTGATGGAGTAATGACAGAGTAAATGCTATGGCTCAATAACCACATCAAGCTCAGACTAACACACATTTGTGCTACGGGCAGTAAGTGAAACTGAAAAGAACAAATTAAAGTTGATTCAGCTGAGAGTTGAGTTTGTGAAAACATGCATCCTTCACTTTGTTATGCAGTAGGAGCAAGCTCAAATCGCGGCACCGGCACATGCCGCGCCGGCACCGGCACATGCCGCGCCGGCATCGGGACCTGCCGGGAGCCGCAAGCTGCCGTGCCGGAAGCTGACACTAATTTAGAGGCAGCATTTTTTAGGCAGCTGCCTGTGTTTGAGAGAGCGGTGCCGTGACTTGCTTAAGGTCCTGGAAGGTATATATAATATGTGACAACACATAAGGTCTTGGAAGGTATGACTGTTGGTAGTTGTAAAAATAAAAATGCTGAGTTGTAATAGTATGGCTACTCGTTTATATTAAGCTAATATATTCCTACGTCAGTTGGCACTTGTTGCCGTGGCAACGATACATACTTTATGCAGCGGACTGAAGGAATGCAAATTGTAAATATGGATAAGAGGCATTTTACTGTTTAGAATGATGACAACACATACAACCTATTGACTTGGAAATATATATATATAATGTATGTGTATGTATGTATATATATATATATAATGTATGTGTATGTATGTGTATATATATATATATATATATATATATATATATATATATATATGTGGCCTGCATTTGTTTACTCCTGACAGAAGCGCTCACACAAAGGTAAACTCCCTCTTGTGGCCAAATGGGTCAATAACACTCATCTTCAATATGTGCAGAAATACTGGGTTCAGAAGGAAACCTTGCAAATGAATGCAAAAACCACATGATGGAAATGCTACTTCTAGGGAGTACAACATTGACGACTGACATCCTTAAACTATGCATCTGGACATGCCACAAACCAGATGCCACAAATAGGTGTTTTTCTTTGTATTTGATTATTGTTTATTCAAGTGTAAAAATAGTGTACATGGATTTATATAAATGTAAAAATATATGTAAGCAAATTGTTCTGTTACTATGACATTAATCCATTTAATTTAGGGTTAAGAAACCCACATTACTCTATGAAAGATCAAACTTAAAACAGAAGAAAATAACAAAGACAACGATTATATGCACGTTATTATGGGGCAGTGGTTCTGAACTGCTTAAGCTAATATTAAATAAATTAAAAAGTCGGGAATGAAGCGAACTATCACAAATAGTCTGGCGTGTAAACTCACGCAAGTAAAGCGAATTGTGAACGCAGTATTGAGGAGTGTGAGCACGGCACTATGCTGCATTAAAAATTCCCTTCAAAATAAAAGACCCGTGACTCACTGAAAACGGGTCTGACACAAGTGCTCTACGAGGTGCGCCACGATTTAAAAATGAGTGGCAACTGCTCCGGCACGGCAGCTCGCGGCAGGTCCCGAACTGCCGCGGCATGTCCAAAGATGCCGCCACGGTGCGCGGCATGTGCCGGTGCCGCCGCGGCATGTGCCGGTACCGCCGCATGTCCAGAGATGCCACAGCAGGTAAGCGGCAGGTGCCGGTGCCGCGATTTGAGCTTGCCCTCTCTTTTGTTATGAGCGTCTTTGACAGCAATGGAAAGAGAGCCACACCTCGTATCCCTTCCATTCAAACATGTAACGGATGACTTTTGAAAGGCTGCATTTCTATTTCACGTAAGAGCTGCACACGGCAGACTGGAAGGTCAAATTCTGACCTGTGGGAAGAAGAAGACAAAAAATATTTCGCCAATCGGAGAGAAAAGGTGGAACTTCAAGGGTCTTCAAGAAATATTGATCTTTATGTAACTGCGTTCTGAGAAGCAGCGTAGGAGGTATCCTGCATGTCGGCAACCGAGACCGGAGGTAACAATAAAGCATTTAAATAGCAAAGATATTGCCTGCAGCTTGCAAGCCCTTTCCACTCAAAATGCACTTTTCCTCACCGTCTGACCGTTTGTTAAACCCCCTTACCCAAACGGCGATTGTCCAATAGCAGCTTAGCAACCGTAACTAAGCACGGCATGTCTGTCAAGCTTTGGGTTTCTCAAAAAATGCTGAAGAGGTGTGCATGTGGCCGTGTTAAGAGCAATCCTCTTCATTCAGAAATTCTGAGGAGAGGTGCATTTGACTAAACGTTCCCAGAAACACAACATTTTAACTAATCAAATTGACTAAATGTTTGTCTGCCCTCAAGTACGCTGCAAAGTTCAGCATGTCGGCCGAAGTATCTTGCTGGAGTAGAAACCAAGCATTAAAGGCCCAATCATCAGCACAGCCCAGATACTACTACTTTTGAGTTTAGACACATTTGTTAGAATATTATACGTGTTGTCTACAGAGAGCCTTTCAGAGTATTCAAAGACATTAAGCAAAACTCTTTATTTGGTTTAGAGCAGTGGCGGTTGGTGGATTTTCTTTCAGCCAATCAATTTCTACTACTTTGCAGTTACATTTTTATCATTTATTCCAGCACTGACATAATAAGGACATCTTATTCATACAATTCAATACATTAAGGCCATCCTGTGTCATGGTGTTTCTCAGGAAGGTCTTGATCCTCTTCAAAGTACAGAAACACCTCTCGGATTCAGCTGTTGTCATGGGTGTGGTGATGAGGATCCTGAGAAGACTGACAGTCTCTGTGAAGGTGCTCTGAAGGTTGTTCTCCATGAAAAACTGGTACATAGGCACTGCACCACTGCAAGCCTTGAACTCACTGTTCTCATGACGACGTGCTGGGTGAACGACAACCGCTCCTTGGCTTCCATCAGGATGGTATCACATACCTGTAAAAGATAAATCAACTTACATTTGCAATAAAGCTATTTTGATGAAAGTGATTCTGATTGAACACATGCTTATGTCCAAGTCAAGTATTTCAAAAATACAATGTATGTAAAATCTTACAAATAACTTTAGATGATGGGAAATTATAACTACATCATCAAAATGTATCAGACGGTCAGTTACCAGCGTGTCCTCCCCTTTTCAGAAAACAGTCGACTATGTTATTGAATAGTTGCCAATTTACCATCTTCAAAAACAACTCGGCCTCTTCTAGAAATTGACTTGGTGGACACCTGAATACGCATGTTAGTAACTACCCGCATTTTTATAGAAATCGGATTTTTTTTCCTTTTAAAATATTTAAACAAATATCATTGTGATGTTTTCTATCATAATCATTCACTTTGATGACTAGGCCCATTTAGGCTTTTACAGACTGTTGGACGTGAGCAACTCATCTATCTAACAACAAAAGCTTTATCAGCTAGTAGTAAATATTGTAGCGACCCTGGGTCAGGAAAGCTACGAGACGTTAGCTTGCTTATTGTGTGTTTATTCGGTAACAACAGAACAGGCTACTGTGGGCCGTAGCCTACGCCAGAACAACAGTCAAAACCTCGTCACATGCTTCACTCTGCTCCCGGTCTTAGCCTCCTCTCCACAGGCTCGTAACAGAACAACAACAACACCCCACCTCACTCGCTCTGCCGATCACAGGCACGCTCATGGGTAGCTACGATGACTGACAAGCTACACAGCTCATGAGACAGTAGGGTGACCAGACGTCCGGATTTAGGCCGGACAGTCCGGATTTTCAATGCCCTGTCCGGCGTCCGGCGCAGCATCAAGCCGGACGCGTATTTGTCCTCCTTTTTGCATACCTGCAAACACTGTTTTGAAATCAAAATATGTGAACTGGCCGGCCAGCGTTTCTGAGATTGGAGTGGTCGTGATCTTCATAATAGAAGATCTTTGATGAGTCTTGGCCAATCAGCGTTAAGATGTCTACAGCGGCCGTTTCTCAATACGCGTTCTTCTCTGTACTCGATGAGGAAACACACAACTGAAAGTTGACGTTCTCTGAATACTACTGTTGTTGAGTCACAACATGTACTTTTAGGATATTTTCAGGTGAGAAGTTAGTTGTTTAAGCATCAAATCTGTGATCGGTTATTCAAGAATCAGCCGACTTAAAAAGATACGCCAACCAGTTGAGTTGCTGCGGGACCGTGAGTCCCGCAGCACCGGGCCGTCAGCGCTGTGCTGCCCGCCGAGAGCAGCCTGATCCCGGCAGGACTTTTTGAAATGATCCGCTGGCTGCGATTTCTCCATAGCGGTTAAACTAGGGTGACCAGACGTCCTCTTTTTCCCGGACATGTCCTCTTTTCGAGACCTAAAAAAAGCGTCCGGCAGGGATTCCAAAAACGTCCGGGATTTTGTTGTCATTTCAAGCTTGACAGTTACCAAACATGTTTGGTGTAAACTTTGATATTTTGGGGGGAATGACTTTTGATGAGAATGTCAGTGGTGAATAATGTATTTGTGGTCCCTGTTCCTGCTGTACAGTCAAATGTTGATACGGCTCACCATCAGGAGAGCAGATAACGCTCTAAGAGAGACTAGTTAGCGGGGAGCGAGTGCATAAAACCGGAA
This sequence comes from Myoxocephalus aenaeus, assembly GCA_038501785.1. Lineage (NCBI taxonomy): Eukaryota > Metazoa > Chordata > Actinopteri > Perciformes > Cottidae > Myoxocephalus > Myoxocephalus aenaeus. The sequence goes on from JBAMJR010000015.1 coordinate 2,813,672, forward strand.
ACTAAGATGAGGAATGAAAAGGGTTTGATCACAAAATCCTGATAATTTCCAGTGAGACATAATTACGTCGGTAATTTCCCGACGCGAGGCAAGTTCTCTAAACATCATGGAGGAGAAAAATGACGGAGAAAAGATGGACAGAAGCAGCGAGAGCACTTCTTTACATCGGTGCTGAGTGTCATCCTCCACCCTGCTTTCAACCGGTCAGTTTTATAGTCCCGTCAGTTTTATAGTCTCGTATGTGCGTCCCGTACACATACGGGACTATTTTCTCTGTCGCTGAAATGCGATACACAACGTTTGGTGGCTACAACTATTTTGTGCTGAAAGGGAGCTTACTATTACTATTTATAAAGTCGCAGGTACCCGTATTATAAAAGCAATAAGGTACTCGAGGCAGTACTGTATCTACAATAATGTACTGTTCAAGGGTGTTGTTAGGCCCGACGCGCTGCAAAATACCGAATAGTGTCCTCCTTTTTGGTGTTATGGATATGGTCACCCTATGAGACAGTCACTGACCTCCTGAATCCAGTAATTACAATAACCAGTCTCCTTATCTAGAACAACTTCTTCCTGTAAACACAATAACACTTTAAACATAACAGGTCAACATTACATGTCACTCAGTCCGTTACAATATAGTTATTTACCTGCTTTTTTGAATGCTGTCTGTGAACCTCTGGACACGTCCTTTAATGAAGACAGGGTCGATGTTCCTCTTCTGCAGCTGGTTGAATAGCATGTCCACATTTGGCATGATCTTTCCCCGTCTGTAACTAAACAACCGTTTTCTCTTTGTGTAGCAGTGGTAGCGGGCTAATGTTAGCCAGCTAGCTAACCACTCGCCGCTGCTTGGTTTCCGGAGGGCAATGCCAGGATTACAGCAGCCCGTCATAAGCGCTGTAGCGATGGTGTCCACGGTCGCGTTCTGGATAGTGATGTACTCGAAAAAAACGCTCTTGTAGGTTAGGTTACCGTTAGCGCCAATGTAGCGTAGCATGTGCACCAGCTGGCAGTGGGTGGAAATGTCCGTCTTCTCGTCCACGTGAATGGCGATAAAATCAGCGTTCTTTACTTCCTCCCGAATGTAATCCATTATAACCTCCAACATGTCCACATGTGCTGCGCCGACACGAGCCCTGAGAGAACAGAGACACAGGAACGCGCACCGTTGGGCTAAATTGAGTTTGGCCCTCCCGGAAGTGTTTTTTTAGGGCGTTGGTTGGATAAATTGTATGTCATTCATTTATTTATTTAATCAGTGATTGGCTAAACTGCGTATTAGACCCGTCTTCCTTGGGCCAAATCGATCTGGCCCCACGCGTGCACTAGCAACACAGACGTGCACGGGAGCAGCTCAGAGGTGCACTAGCAGAGGAGGACAAAAGCAGGAAAAGCATATATTTGGTGCAGATATCCTATTTTACAAATATTACAGGGTATATTCCATAGCGCAAAAACACAAATATTGACAATTTGTTTAAATTATTAATATTTTTTATAATCTTTATAATTAATAATTAATAATATTTGTATGTTTTTTGGTGGCTCAAGGTGGCCCTCTATTGGCCGGCCGCCACTGGTTTAGAAAAGCTTACATTGCACCAACTTGAGCCAAACTTCACACCAGAGATGACCGTTTAAGCGGCTAAAACCATCATGAGTAACGTACAACACTTTTACAGGGTTCTAGTCGGTGTGCGAAATATCCGGTGTGGCGTTCAGGGGGTCCCGTCTCGGTTCGTGTAGCCCTTTATCAAGCAAGTAACATAGGGTATATGGTAATTTCCCTCACAAAGTATTTCAATGAGTGCCCTATAAAGGGTGACCACAAACAGACGTGGAGAACCGGCTGGCTTCACGCAACATGTTACGGTCTCTTACAGCAGAAAATCGTCTGTCGCACCCACTATTCATGTTTGCAGTTTGAATAATAAACTGCTGGGAATTAGAACGCTTTTAAAAATACCTTTTTTAGTGACAGTTTGCAAGTAATTGACTTCTAGAAACCCCCCGAATATTGTCTGTCGAAGTTTTCAGAGGGTCTGAAGTGTCAATCGAGGGGTTTCGTATCCCCACGTCTTTTACACAATGGTTCTAGTAATAAAGTCAGCTGAAGACTGTTTTCAGTCAAAATCATCGGTTCTCTGCTACAATTTTCTTTTCTATTTTGGGGGGGCTTAGCAAGGGTCTGACTCTGACGACAGCCGAATGGAGCTGCGTTTGGCCAATCGTTGTCAGCTGGAGCAGCTGCCGTTGTCTTGGAGAACAGCGGATAGAGCGATCAGCTGACCGGAGGGATGCAGTGGGCAGGTGCAGAGATAATTTGAAAGCAATTCTCTTCCTAGCGGAGACACGCCCATCCGCCTAGAACCATTAAGGTGTCGGATACGTTTAGCACTGAAGGTCGTCCCCGAGACCATGCCCGGACGCTGCGGCTTGACCCGGCGACGCAGGAAGACTCGATTGAAACGCCACGAAACTAAACTGCTCATGAGCTGCCCGGTGTTACCTGTCTCTCTTTATTCCTCACTCTGATTGGCCGCCCACCGAACGCATCGGGAATGATGTGTGGCTGAAATTGAAAAAAGAAAAAAACATATCTTCAAAAAGTACGCTTTTCAAAGAATGCTCATTTTTCCATTGACATCTGCTGTGTGAGCTTTATTTGAATATACCCAGTAGATTTTAGAAACGCGTCCCAGAGCCAAAAGAAAATCAATTTACTGTGTAAAATCTGCTGCTACGTGGCTGCTTTTATGCAAGCAGGAGCATTGTATGAGGCTCAACAAAGCTCACCCCCTCTCCAACACCTTATTCTGAAGAGACGAGACAGTGACAGCTGGTACAGACCAGTGAAACCATGTAAGGCCAAATAAATCAATGTAGCGTTCCCAAACTTCAGAGTTCACTTCACTACCTCGGCTGAGTGCAGATCACCCAGGAGAGTAACCTAGATGTTTCAGGGATGCCAGTGAAAATGGGAATTTAAACACACCAGTGCCTTTGCCGGAAAAAAATGGCAATGAATACAAGGGCGAGTGGAATACATTCGTTGAGGTTGGTTTGGATGATCCAATTAAGCCAGATATCTGTCCATGTGTCCATCCAACCAGTGCACTGCCTCCATGCTGCTTGTGAACTTACGTAACTCTGCTGCTGACCCAAAGGTCACTTTGAGACAGATGATTGCCGGTTGTGGCTTCACTAGTTCCGCGGTGATTGGCAGGACAACTAGCTACACTGCTACATGACCAGTGGCTGATGTGGCGGCTTGCAGGCTAAAGGGCTATGTATGTGTTTGACAGATGGACCTCTGGAACAAGATCTACGGGTCCAAAAGGTGAAAACACAATGCCCTCTGTCCTGAGGTTCACTTCGTCTGGTTCCCCTCATGGTATGACGCGTCGCAGTGACGTTAGTCCCCATGTGACCCTTGTACTGTATTCATGTTGTATGGGTGTTAGTGGGAGACTTGACTAAACACACTGTTGTACAATTTGTCCTACTTATTGTAGCAAAAAGGGGTAATTCCACAGTTTACAGATTTTAGAAAGTCATCACAATCACAATATACATTTTTCTTTAAATTCAATTAAGAAATGGTTTAAAATAACCATACTGTATTTTTTTTTCTTTGAGTTGGAACTTCCAAACAAAACACAAATAAGTGCCTCACATGAGATACCACCTTAAAACAAAGTTAAGTTCAAAACAATAACAAGAACAATAGTCGTTCAAATAAAAGTGTGGCAGGTTTTAAAGGTTAATAAGACATTGTTGTTTAGGAGATAATCAGGATTTAGTTTGTAGCTGACGGCCATTCAGAAGTTTTGAGGAAACATGGTTGGAGGGCTCTGGGGTTAAAAATGTTAAAGGTTAACCAAACCCCAAATAAACTAGTGTGAAAAATCACTGGTCATCATTTAACCAGGGTTCTTCCTCATCTTGGACTGGTTTAGATACTTCCTCCTTCTCTGTATCAACAACTTCCCTCTCCTCCTCTGTCTGCCCAAATCAGATTACCGAGGCAACTGGAATCGGGAGAACAACAAGGTCACGCAATAGCTTCCGCGGTTTTGGATTGCTGAATCTCTATCCCACTATAACGAAGACTTGGCCCGCCCATTGCTGGAAAGGGTCAGTCTTGTGTAAAACTTTCAGTTCCAAAATAAAACGTACATATGTAAGATATTATATTGAGTACTTGAACAGCTCTGATGTACGTTTCTAGGGCTTTTATTGTGAAGGGAAAAACGGAAGGAGAGAACTGTACAGATTAATCACTGTACAGATTAATCACTGTACATGTACATGTTTATGTTTATTTACACTTCACATATTACATACTGTTGCGTCAAAACAAGTTTGAGCACGCTGAAGCAAGGAGCATCAGGGAACTCCGGGCCTGAAGGGGGCAGAACCCAAACGAACCCAGACAAAGTGAAACCCAAGATACAATCCATGTTTCTGGAGGGACCAAATTCACCAGCGCACACCTCATGGGTATAAAATGGCTGCGGTCGAATAGTCAAATAATTACCTCCTAACGTCTAACCCTAAGCACTTTTCCTTAACCTCTGTGGAAAACGTCACAGGGTTAAGGAAAGATGGGAAGGAGAATTCATAAGGAGTTAGGAGAAGACAACCGCGGTGTTTGGCAAATCCGACTCCACTTTCACTAAGCGACGTAGTTATGACGCGATGGCAGGCGCATGTTAGTGACGTCAGTCTGTAGCCAGCGGTGAAACTACAATGTTCTGAAGAAGGACTACAAAAAGCGCAGCTTATATACTTCGTCCGTCTTCTTACAGTGTTGCGTCATAACGACATAAACAACCCGGTTCATAGTATTACTTTAATAACGAGGTTGGAATAGAAATGAATGAAGGAATATGAAAGTGAAACCAACGTACAAAGCTACTAAAACTGTCTCTTTGTTCAGTTTCAAAGATGCTGATACGTTATCCCACAAACGATGTGTGTCATATATGTGTGTCTCATATCCCTTTATGTTGTTATGGTTTATTTACATGCAGATTATAATCTGATCATAAAAATATGCATACAACAGTTTATGAAACATCACACAACTCGTGTTGACTTGATATGTTTTATTGTAATGTGACAAAATAGTTGATTAAAAAGATGATAATCAGAAACATGACTCAGACTGAAGAGCTCGTCCAGTTTAACTCTTTCACTAAAGCTTCTGTAACTGAAGTCAAATAAAATAAAAGAATGAGGGCTGAAGCTGCAGTTCAACACCAGATAGAATATAAAATACGTCAGTTTGATCACTTTACAGCAGTTTTCAGCAACGTAACGTTTTTAGTTTGCCAGCAGGTTTAACAGATTATTGAAAGTGTTTCCAAGTTATAGCAACAGTTATTTACATGATCTGCGTTTGTCGGTCATGATCGTCTGTTCTCGTGAACGGCCGAATGATACGTCACTTTAAATGTTGCCGCCGCAAGGAATTGTGGGTCGGCATTATCTCCTTTCGTAAGGAAGGTTCAGTGGTTCCTATGCTAAAGGAGCTAAGTTAGGAAGCATTGAAGCTCCTTTCCTTTGCGTTTGGACAATTCGACCGGCACTTATCATGGTGGCCACTGAGGTACTTCCGGGTCATTTCACTCAGTTAGGAGGGTTCCTAACCAAAATGGACTATTCGACCGCAGCCAATGTTTGGTGTTAGCCTAGCCGCCCTCTTTGCTCTTCTCCACAACGCAGCTGGTGTTCAACCACAGATGCAACTGGTATGGTTTCTGTTCATTTCAAATATTGTTTGAGGCAATCGTTTGTTTGCATTTTCAGTTGATCTTGATCTTTGAATTTGATTTGCCTGTGCAATTGATTTGTTTGGTAAAAAATGTATAGTTTAATGATAAATTATTATTGTTTAAAGCCATTCTAATGTAGAATTTAACCTACTCCTTTTGTTTGTGTTCAAGGTTATCAACCTATTCAGATTCCTAATCCTACTGTTTCAACAACCAAATCCATCTCAAAAGGAAAATAAAACACTGGAACGGAACTGATGAAATGAACTTTAACACCAGGATAACTTGACACATACATAACTTGCATTTTTGCACTCTCCTATTGTCTGTTGTTTGTGTTATTGTTTGTTTATTTACACCTCACACACTTACTTAATATACACATACATACTTGCACTTTTGCACTTCTACTGTTTAAGTTTAATTTAATTCCTAAATGAATACTCTGTTCTCTTTTCTTTCATCCCAGTTATTTTTATTTTATTTTTTATTAGTATTATTATTGTCTATCTTTCATCCCTGCTGTTTTTATATCTTATTTTCTGTCTGTAAATTGCTGCTACGCGACACCAAATTTCCCCTTGGGGATTAATAAAGTATATATTCATTCATTCATTCAAATGTTCTGAAAGAGTGTGGGACGAGAATAAAAGTGGTTGCTGTTTTGTGCAAACTACGCAGCATTGGGTTGTTTTATTAATAATGTAGCGACCCTGTACAGGCGTCTGTTGGTTGGGAGGGGTCGGTCAGGGGCCTCTCTCTCTCTCCGGCCAATCACAGGGACGCAGCGTGCTTCTTGGTAGGGTTGCGTCCTGTGATTGGTGGAGTAGGGGGATAGGCGGGTGGTTAAGGAGGAAGTGACGTTGTGTGTTATGCTAGTTGGGGGATGCTAAGTGAGCTGGTTAGCTGTTCAGCGTGAGGTTCTGTAGCGAAGAGTCCGTTGCCAATTCCCCGTGCAATAAACCTGCAAGTTAACGCGACCAACGTCTGCGAGTCGTTCCTGTGGACGTTACAATAAAGTGAAGTATAGGCGCAAGATAAACCCTCAGCTACACATGTATACACAGGATAATTCAAAACAGGTGGTGTGTCAGAGGACTGTACGCTTGAGCTGGAGAGCGAAGCACAAAGTAGCAGTAGCTGATATCCCATACACCTGATCACTCCTCTCTGTATGTCAATAAAATAGTACCATTACAATGCTGAGGAAGCAGTGGACACCATCCACTCCACTGTGTCTGGACTGCTGAGTCAACAGCTGCCTGTGACCACCAGGACTGTGAGGAGGTGGTCTCAGGACCAGGACTGTTAGGAGGTGGTCTGAGGAGATTAATGACGCCCTGCAGGACTGCTTTGAGTCAACGGACTGGGATGTGCTGTGTTGACCACATGGGGAGGACATCAACAGCATGACGGACTGCATCACAGAATACATCAATGTGTAGCAGGAGGGAGCTTTGGTCGCTGGGTCTCGGCGCATCCCGTAAACTATAAGCCAATCGCAGTGGGCGGGCCTCCTATAAAGGTGACGAGGATTCCATTGGTTCCCTCCTGACGTCAAGTGCGTGTTCCGGTCCTAGACTTCCACAATGGTCATGGACGCTCGTGGGCTCCCCCCTCCTGCACAGGAGATGCACCTATAGCTCGGCGTTGGTGAGTTCCGAGTGACTCTTGATTTTATAGTGTCTCGTGGTGACATATTCGTAATCCGCCTGATTTTATATAGCTGGCGGTGACCTCCTCATATGACGCCTTGCCTCCTTCCGGCGTGGATCGGAATCCCTGCCTGATCGGTAGGTGCCTTCCTTGTGCCAAGTCAGGTAGTTTCGGAATTTATCATTATTATTATTTGATTTTATGTCTTCCCGGATCATAGGAGATGATTGGCTGAGTTTGGGCGGAACACTGCCCCAAGGGTGTGCCGTTAGCCGGCTCAACTAAGAAGCACCTGCTGTTTTGCCTACGGCGGATTTCACCGACGGCCGTGTTTCATCCAAGCCGTGTTTTGTCCACGCCGTGTTCTGTATACTAACCTGGTTTCCCACCGGTGACTGCTTCGGCTATGTCGGCCTGCTGCATCGGCCGCGGAGCTGAACCCGCACGACGCCCCGCCTCGTGTGGGGGACACGCCATCAGACTGGTGTTGAATGAACTACTTCTTTTAGCGAGCCCTTTTACCGCGGGTTTATAATAGATTACCCCTGCTCTCGGTTGTCGTTTGATTCTTATTAGTCTTTTGTTTCTTTTTCTTTTGTTTCTTATTTGTCTTTTGGTTGAGTTTCCTTTGTTTGGAGAACCAGAGCCTGGGATTAATATTATTTCTTTGTGTGTTTGTAGGTGCGGCTAGACCAAGGTGGTGGGGGTGGTGCTTCCGGGTGGTGGGGTCCTCCTACGTGTGGTGTGTGTTTTAGGGTACCCCTGGTCCAGGACCCTCACGTGTGCCTGTGTGTGTGATATGAGAGGACACGTGTGATCGGGGTGCTTTCTTTCTCTTTCGGGACCTTCACCGGTGCAGGTCCCCCTCCCTTGGTCAGTCCCAGCCCTACACTCCTCTTTTATTAGTATATTGTAGTGTATTTTATTAGTATAGTGTATATTAAAATAGTATCAATGAACATTGTGATTATAATAAAGACCGTTCATTTGTACTGGAACCACGTCTCCGCCTGACTACGAATAAGGAACCTGAGTGTCCTCCGAATCTGGAAGACTGGGGGCACGAAACCTAATCTTGTCACAAATGCTTTTTTTTTTATCCGATTAATCGAAAAAATAATCAACAGATTAATCGATTCTTAAAATAATCGTTAGTTGCAGCCCTACTTGTTTACTGAGGCTGCTAATGTTTTGAGCGAGTTGCGAGGGTTACACAGGTTGCGGAGCAACTTTGAGGCCAGCATCAATTTAGAACAGTGATTTAATTAGAAGGATTAGAAGTTGCGTGTGGATTAAAGTGGATTTTTAGCGGAAGCCTCCCAGCTACAGCCTACAAGTCATTTACAAGGCTGGTGTGCAATTGTCTGTAAAATAGTTTGCTCCAATCAGATTAAAGGTATTCTCCATGATAAATAATCCAAACCCTACAACAGAAAATTAATTATTTAGTCAGGAGTGTGTGTTGGTAGTAGGCCGGCTGTGCTGGACAGCACCTCAAGTTCTCGCACATTATATCTGTGATGTTCACTGCCTTCTGGGAGGCGCTGATGTAGTGATGAAGTCTTGCGGTGTACCCGATGTCCTCCAAACTGCTTTCCGTGCTTTAGCCGACGGCATCCAGGGAACACGTGTGAACTTGTTATCGCTCTGCTGCGGGTTGCGTGTAGAGGCTTAGAAAACGATAGCTCAACGAGAAACTTTTTTTTTCTCACATGTATTGTGATTCCATTCCCTCACTGTTTACTGGAGCTACGGTGGGGGCTGGAATTGGTCTTGGTGCCGCTTCAACAATGTATTTCTCCCATTATAATTATTAAATATCAAAATGGTGGCTTTTGAAATGTCTTCTAGGTCTCTGCAGTAAACACCTTTTTTAAAGGAACTAAAAACACTTGTTTATCCCCTTCATATCTTTATTGAGTGCACACAATGTAGATATGTCAAGTTTAGTTAATATAAGTGCTAACAGTTTTCTGTCAGTTACCTGCAGCCGATGATCCTTCAGAAAGACAGCCCCTGCAGCACACCTGCCTAAATAGACTGGCCTGAGGAATTGGACTGTGCCATGCTACCACAGCCAGAGGTGTCCTCAGCAGCCAGAGTTCATCTACACCTCTAAGGAGAGAGGTCTTCTCTCCCCTTTTAATTTACCATGGACTCACCGACAGCTATAAATCCTGCAGTTAAAGATGGCTCAGGAGTGTCTCTTGTTTCATGGACCCCTCATTATGTTGTTTGTGCTAGGTGCTAGGAATACAATTCTTATTTTTCCCACCTTTACCAATTGTATGCGTACCCTGGTCCTTCACACATTTGATGTTGAATTCTTAATGTCCCAGTGATGTAACGTCTTTCTTTACTGCGTCGTATTTCCCAGTGAATATTATATATGAATATTTGAGCGGAGAGTGGGCGTAGAGACTTAAGGTTTAGCTTCTTACGGAGCTACAGAGGACTGTTGTCTCCACACACACACACACACACCTCTCAGACCTTCAACTGTTGGATCAGGAGGACAACGAGGGAGAGATGACGGAAACCTTTCCAATTTTTACAGTCCAAGCCCAGTAGAGGGCCACGGGGCCTTTGAGCCACCAAAAAGAAAAACAATATTTATAATTTTATTATAAAAATATTAATAAATTATACAAATTGTCAATATTTGTGTTTTTGGGCTATGGAATATACCCAGTATTTTTTGTAAAATAGGATATCTGCGCAAAATATGCTTTTCCTGCTTGTCCCCTCCACTGGTGCACCTCTCAGGTCTCTGCTGCGCCGTCGTGGGGCCAGATCGATTTGGCCCAAGGAAGACTGGTCTAATACGCAGTTTAGCCAATCACTGATTAAAGATATAAATGAGTGACATACAATTTATCCAATCAGCGCCCTAAAAAAGACTTCCGGATGCGCATTCACGGCTAGTGTGTTCTCGTCTCTTGTGTTCTCGTCTGCCCCTCTCTCGCTTTGGCTGAGAAACTCCTGGTGTAACAACTGGGCTCAGATCAACCTCCTGAACTGAGCATAAGACAACAGACCGGCGCAGCCTATGTGGACATGTTGGACTGCATGCTGTCAGTTGTAATGGATTACATTCGGGAGGAAGTAAAGAACTCTGATTTTATCGGCATTCACGTGGACGGGACGACAGACATTTCCTTCCCACTGCCAGGTGGTGCTCATGCTACGCTACATTGACGCTAACGGTAACCTAACCTACAAGAGCGTTTTTTCTGAGTACATCACTATCCAGAACGCAAATGCGGACACCATCGCTACAGCGCTTATGACGGGCTGCTGTAATGAGGGGAGCCACCGGCGGAGTGCAGCGTTTTTCCTGGCATTGCCCTCTGGAACCAAGCAGCGGTGAGTGGTTAGCTACACAAAGAGAAAACGGTTATTTAGTTACAGACGGGGCAACATCATCCCAAATGTGGACATGCTATTCAACCAGCTGCAGAAGAGGAACATCGACCCTGTCTTCATTAAAGAACGTGTCCAGAGGTTCACAGACAAAAAAGGAGGTAAATAACTATATTGTAACGGACTGAGTGACATGTAATGTTAACCTGTTGTGTTTAAAGTGTTATTGTGTTTACAGGAATAAGTTGTTCTAGATAAGAAGACTGGTTATTGTAATTACTGGATTCAGGCTTGGACATAAGCATTTGTTCAATCAGAATCACTTTCATTAAAATAGCGTTATTGCAAATTTAAGTTGATTTATCTTTTACAGGTATGTGATACCATCCTGATGGAAGCCAAGGAGCGGTTGTCGTTCACCCAGCACCTCGTCATGAGAACAGTGAGTTCAAGGCTTGCAGTGGTGCAGTGCCTATGTACCAGTTTTTCATGGAGAACAACCTTCAGAGCACCTTCACAGAGACTGTCAGTCTTCTCAGGATCCTCATCACCACACCCATGACAACAGCTGAATCCGAGAGGTGTTTCTGTACTTTGAAGAGGATCAAGACCTTCCTGAGAAACACCATGACACAGGATCGCCTAATGCTCTGGCTATGCTCTCCATGGAGAAGAAACTTGTCAGGGACATGCCCGACTTCAATAAGAAGGTCATTGAGAGGTTTGCCACTCAGAAGGACAGAAGAGCAAAATTCCTTTACAAATAATCTGTCGGAAAAACATGCAGGTTTCCTCACCACACTGATTGGGCGTTTCCCCAAAAAGCAAGGTTCATATGGGGCATCTTAAAATATAAACTTGTTCTATTAGACTATATATATATATATATATATATAATTATAATATATTCATGATATTTATATTGTATATGTATATTATTTATATATCATATTATACTGAATGATATATATATATATATATATATATATATATATATATATATATATATATATACTGAATTTTATGAATAAGATGTCCTTATTATGTCAGTGTTGGAATAAATGATAAAAATGTAACTGCAAAGTAGTAATGCGTTTTTGATACCTTTTTTGCATTGAATCATACCAGGATGTTTGCTGAAATTGATTGGCTGGATTGATTGGCTGGAAGGGATACATTTTATTTTAGGCAACGGCTTGGCTTGTAGCAGAGTTTGGGCTGACACTCTTCCCGCGTCGGTGGTCACATGTTGTCTAATTGATTCTGCGTTTGACGAGAGCTCCAAAGTATTGCCTGAGGTTGTTTCAGCGCTATTAGCAAATCAGACCCTGACATGTCACCTGACGACACGGTTGAAATAGTTTTGGAGGTTCCATCTCTGCCGGAGCTTCCTGTGTCACTGTCACACAGTGAGGTAGAGGAGCAACGTGGGGATTCTTCTTTGAAAGAAATGTTGGAGCGAGCTTTGTCTGTTTTTGAGATAGACAGTGTAGCTGTATAGACAGTAGTAGCTACTTCTTGTAGAACGAGGTGTTCAGGAAATGGGTTCCTATGCGTGAGGATTGTGTGAAAAATTATGTTTTCCAAATAGTGGTGCCAACTGAGTTTTGTCGTTTTGTCTTGGACATGGCACATGCCAAGTGGGGACACTTTGGGATCCAGAGTGACCAAGGGTCAAATCATACATGTTTGCGCAGGTGTAGGAAGGTCAAGCGTCTCTGCCATAGGAATCTCCTGAAACCATACTACAGGCGTGTGTAGTGGACACTGACTTGGTCAGGTGGTGGGAGATGGTGTTCATCCGGCTCTTGCGATTGCTTCAGAGATTTTGGCGGATGAGGGAGATGGGATGCCGGAGCCTGATGATAGTCTCCTGTTTGGTGATATTCCTTCACAAACGGAGTGGGCGGAGCATGATATTGATGTTGGAGAGGCTCAGCCAATTAAGCAGTACTTTGTATGGATGATTGTAGAGATCAGGTGGGTCTGCAAAAAACTAGTTGGTGGAGTTTTTTTGCATAAAGGGTATTGGCTGCATTTGTCATTTTGATGCCGGTGATCCCTTGGGACACCGACTTTAAGGGGGGGGGGGGGGGTGTCCCTAATCACTGCAGGTGTACTTTTGTCAGCAGATTGCATGATGCAGAGCACCTGGTCCGGGAAGGGGAACGGCATAAAAGCCCTGCACTATTGTTGCTCATGGCGCGAAGTCTGATGGAGTGATCAGAAGGCCAACTACCCAAAGCAGCATGGAGGAGATGAAAGCGAGGAGCGAGAGTTGTTAAAGGAGAATATATGTTTACTTAATATTCAGTTTCTGTACACCTAAAGCTCAAAGATTAAAATAGTCAAGTATATCACAACTGGAGCAACTACAGGGAAAATAACTGGCTGAGTTTATTAACGTCGTGGACAACAAGAGAGTGAGGAGTGCGGATCCCGAGAGCAGACTGTTTCAGGAGAAACTCGTTCAGCAACGGCCTGATCCTACTTGGATGCCACTCTGGACCTCCTTTACTTCGTTGGGCCATCAAGCTAAGTCCCTTCCACTGCAACTCTCCAGGCTTGTCCTTTCTTTTCCCCAAAACACACACCCACACACAATAAACTGAACTGGACTTAAATGAACTGCCTGTCATCAGACCTTTAATTGAACTATATTCATTCGGATTGAAAGGACTTACAAACCCCTCCCTTCCCAACGCATTCACACTGTGCACACTCACACCCTCCCCCCTCTGACTCACCACTCTTATCATTTAAGTCATCATTTAATTACTCTAATTAAGGATATTTGATTGTCATAGCCGGACTCTGTATTTGTATTTATCTTTCAGAATCAGAAACCGTTTATTTGCCAGGAATGTTTAAACAAACAAATTTTTCTAGGCGGAAGGTGCATACATTAGACATGGACATTGGGCGTGGGACCGTATTGAGAATACATCATACACTATATTTGAGAATGAGACTCCAGTAAAAAAGTAGCTGAAAATCTATTTGTTTTGTGAATCTTCTGCCTTTTGTAACAGGGTTAGCAGGCTATCCGGGCTAATCCTCTAACTTTTAATAGTTGGAAGGGAAACCTACGCTACAAGCTACTTGCGCGGATGACAAGGAGAGGTGTTTGCATATCGCCAGAACCGGTCCACTGACGATGCAGTCAACAACGTCATCCACACCACCCTCACTCACTTAGAGGGCAAGGACACCTATGCAAGACTGCTCTTCATAGACTTCACATCAGCATTCAACACCGTCATACCACACAAACTCTCCGTAAAACTCCTCACTCTTGGGCTGACACCTGCTCTCTGCAACTGGGTGCGGAACTTTCTTTCAGGCAGACCCCAATCAGTCAGAGTTGGTAACCGCACATCGGACACAATAACTGAGCACAGGGACCCCCCAGGGCTGTGTACTGAGTCCCCTGCTGTACACCCTCTTCACATCCGACTGTGTGGCCTCCCAGGAAAACACCAGCATCATCAAGTTTGCGGATGATACGACGGCCATTGGAATGATCACTGGTGGGGCTGAGACGGCGTACAGAAGAGAGGTGGAGGAACTTGTGGCCTGGTGTCGGGATAATAATCTCTCCTTGAACGCAGACAAGACCAAGGAGATTATCGACCCAAGGAGGAAGAGGGTGCAGCACGCACCACTTTGCATAGGTGGAACAGAGGTGGAAAGGGTGAAAACCTTTAAATTCCTCGGAACGCACATCAGCGAGGACCTCACCTGGTCTCATAACACACTTCAGAACATTAAAAAGGCACAGCAGCAACTGTATTTCCTAAGAAGGCTGAGGAAATTTGGCATGCCATCCAAGATTCTTAGCAACTTCTACCAATGTACGGTCGAGAGCGTCCTTACCAGCTCAATCACAGTATGGTATGGAAACTGCACTGCCCAGGACAGGAAGGCACTCCAACGTGTGATAAAAACTACACAGTACATCTCAGGAGCAGCCTTCCCCTCTCTTCAGGACATTTACTCCAGAGTAACCAGGGCCCTATTTTTCGTACCTGGCTAAACAAAGTCAGGCAAATGTCCTAATCTCCATCTTAAATTAGCGAAATGATTGACATCAGGCTATCTGGGTTTCTTCACTGCTGATCCGCGCTGAAACGGTCTCGTTAATTCTAGCCAGACGTCAATCCTCTGGATAAATGCGCGTGTCCGTTCCACTTCAGAAGGGATAATAATCGAGCACTGACACCACGATCTTCTAACAGTACAATGCCAAATAAACTCAGAGGAACCTCTTTTTATTTGTCTGCTGAGAAGCAGGAGATGATCATGAAGACATATGAGGAAGTCAATACCTTAATCATTCACAGCAAACGCGTTGTGAATATTCCAACGTTTTTGTAACATTGTTGCCGTGAACGCAGCTTAACATCGCCCCCGCTGCGAGACATAAGCGCCGCAAATATATCAGACAAGTTAAATGTCAGTGTTGGGAAAATGTATCCGCAAATTTTAAGTGCTTCATCACCCAGATCAATCAGATTATATTTACGAATAAATATATACTTATGAGGATATATGTACTGTATGCGCGTATGAATCATGTACTATATGTATATACATGTATGTGTATATTTCTATATAACTAGGAGTTTGAATATGTGTATGGGCGGATCAGTATATATGTATTATTCATAATCAGAAATTCAATCATGTTCTACAATAATGATATGTATGGTGTACTAATAACACTGTCATATAATTATGAGTGCTTTCAACACATCCATAAGTTTCATAAGCGCTAAATAAACTTAAGAACAGCGCGGCATGCAGCGGGTGAGAGTCTCTGTCTGTGAGACGGGCAATCGGCTGCGCCGCGTGGTGATCAGTGTCCGGCTCGAGAAGCTCTCGTAAATAAATGATTCATTGAAGGCAGAATCTATAGCGCCGCGTACAGGAAGTCATGATGTAAAGGACGGATCTTGGCGATCTCAAAGAACTCTCCCAATAAAACTAATATAACTAATACCGCTCCTTCATCAATGAGGAAGTGAGCTGCCTTTTTTGTCCGGTGGGAGTGGCCAGCTTATCCAGTGAATTTCAGTAAGCCTGCCCGGGAGCAGGTTTACATTTTTGGCTGTGTTGCTATGGTGATTTATCTAAGCTTGCTTCGAGAAACTGAATAAGACTGACCTACGTCATCTTATCCTGACAATTAGCCCGCTAACTCAGTAAGCCAGGTACGAAAAATAGGGCCCAGGAGAGCAGCCCACATCATTAGGGACACAACACAGTCTCTTCTCGCTCCTGCCATCAGGCAGACGCTACAGGAGTCACAAGTCCAGAACCACGAGACTGACAAACAGTTTCTACCCGCAGGCCATCAGGCTGGTGAACACAAACACACATCACTGAACTGTGAATGGCTGCTGCTGTGACTTCATTCATGTCACAGCCATACTTTGGATATTGTATTGTTGCAATGCATAGTGCACTTTATACACTACATATTCTAGTGCAATACTGTCACTATATTTTGTGCCTCATTTTTATTTATATATTTTTTTCCCTTAACCCTCTGAGGTCGGCGCCCGCGTCGAAGCGTTAAACCAGGTGTCTAAATGTTTAATAAAATTATAATCACAATAATACGTCACATAAATATGGTTAAAAATCTGGCGGATATGGTTTCCACTTCCACGTCTGAGCATCTAAACATGGACATGTATGAGGCGTGCAAAGCTTCACTGTGAGTCAGAAGGTGCCAAGCAAAGAGTCCTGAGCAAAGCTATATTGGAGGGGACTGACTGCGCAGCTTCAGAGCCTGAAGGATTCACTAACAAGGAGCTAGACGGCGCTAACGGGCCAGATAGCTGGCTACAGCGTTTCTTTGAGACTGAACGGTGAGTAATCAATTGTTGAATCCATCACGTTATCTTGTTACAGTGAACATAGTACGACCAGTAGTGCTGGACCTCCATTATGTGTTTGTAAGACAGTAAATAACGTGTGTGTTGACGAGAGCTTCGTAGCGGTTAGCACGTCAGTACACAGTGCTGTTTTGGCTGTTATCATCCATATATATGACTGAACGGGGCATAATCAATTGTTGAATCTATCACGTTAACTTGTTACAGTGAACATAGTACGACCAGTAGTGTTGGACCTCCATTATATGTTTGTAAGACAGTAAATAACATGTGTGTGTTGACGAGAGCTACGTAGCGGTTAGCACGTCAGTACACAGGGCCTTGTTGGCTGTTATCTTCCGTATATATGACTAAACGGGGCATAATCAATTGTTGAATATATCACGTTAACTTGTTACAGTGAACATAGTACGACCAGTAGTGTTGGACCTCCATTATATGTTTGTAAGACAGTAAATAACATGTGTGTGTTGACGAGAGCTACGTAGCGGTTAGCACGTCAGTACACAGGGCCGTGTTGGCTGTTATCTTCCGTATATATGACTAAACGGGGCATAATCAATTGTTGAATATATCACGTTAACTTGTTACAGTGAACATAGTACGACCAGTAGTGTTGGACCTCCATTATGTGTTTGTAAGACAGTAAATAACATAACGTGTGTGTGTGTGTTGACGAGAGCTTCGTAGCGGTTAGCGCGTCACTAAATAGAGCCGTGTTGGCTGTTCCCTTCCGTGTCTATGACTGAACGGTGCATAATCAACTGTTGTCTCTATCACGTTAACTTTCTTACAGTGAACTCATAATGACTGTATTAATGTATTTTACAGAGTGGATTCAGAGCTGTGAGGGTCCAGAGGACAACATGCAGCATCGCTGCAGCAGCCTCCCTGTCCGTCTGCCTGCGAACACATCACCTAGCAGGCCGCAAAGCCAGCCACAGCTCATCATCCCCACCATATAATAATAAATTTGGTTTTAGACATTAAATTACATGTGTCTACCATTTTATTCATATATTCCACTGCTTTTGTGAACCGAAGACCTTTGGTAAACCAATTTCCATCACCAAAACCGCTATCCCACCTGAGTAAAGTTATGTTTTCACAACAAATATGAGACATTTCCAAAATCAAGATTACATTTTTCAGCTTTAGTCATATTTTCATATTTACACATGTGCCTTTGGGACAATGGTGCCTCATTATATAGATAGCTGAGATTATTCTGTATTTTTTGATATACAACACATGATTATGTATCATATGCTAGTGACTTTAAAAAGGGGAATTTAAAAAGTATGTAAAATCAAGAAAAATCAAGAAATTGACCCCCAGACCTCCAAGTGTTAAGCTTATTTTATTCATTTTTTTCCTTAAAATTTATTGTAATTATTGTAATTCTGTGTTAGGACGACCCAGCAAAATAAGCTTTTCGTTGTACAGAATAACTGCCTGTTATCTGTGCATATGACATTAAAAATATCTTGAATCTTGCTACATACAGCAATGGAGGCTCGTAAAGAGGTTAGCGTAGGTGCTATAATAGCATCAGTTATATCAGAATTGGAGTGTATTTCTAGAGTACTTAGCGTTTGACTGTTCATCCAATCATCTGCTAAGTAGGCGCCTGCACATTTTCAAACAGTTTTCCAATCCTCTGTTGGCTATACGGTGTATGGTTTTCATCAGTGCATCTTCATGAAATAGTGACTAACTACTAACCAGGAACAAGCTAGCGCTAGTCAGTCACAAAGGCTCTCTTCGGGCTGGGCTGTTTAGTCCTGATATTTTGGGTGACCCATACGGGGGACAATGAGTCGTCAACACAATCACCTTTCTCAAGTTTAGGCTCTCTGTCAAAACGATTATTCGGCAACGGCAAAAAGTAGTAACTAGAATGCAGAGATTCCATTGAAGTTATTGCTTTCTCATACACATTTTGTAGTTTTAATTCAGGACCTTTTGTCTGAGGTGCTATATTGATGGGACAACAAAAATAAGAGGTTGGTGTGGAAGGACTTCAACCAAACTCTGACATCTACTACAGATGTATTGAGTTGGCAGGACGTAATTTGGCATGACATGCTGTTATCAACGTTGGCCACATGAGTAAGATAAAAACCAATAGAATACAATGTATTTGCAATGTCTCATCATTTGTCAAGTCTTTCACACCTCTTTTGTCCCTAAACACCATCTTTATAAAAGCAGAAGATTGCATCAAAATTGTCTAAAAAAACAGAAAGGAGTATTCCCTCGAACTCTCTTTAAGGGTTGAGTGAAACGTCACCCAAATGAAGAATGGCAGCGATATCCAGCCAGAGGACAGCTTCCTCACTCTCCCTGTTTTTCTGAGCTCAATAAATCAGCTCAAGGTTCCTCGGTGATCCTCTGTGTGGCAGTGGAGGGGGATTTATCATTCTCAGATAAAGGCTCGGTCCTCGTCAACGTTCACTTTCACCCTCAGCTGGGAATTTATGAGAACTAGTGGCATCGTGTGTGCGTGTGCAAAGGGTTGCACAACAAGACTATCCATTGTGTGCACGCTATTAATTTCTACCCAGAGGATGCACAAATGGTGTCGCGCGCAGGCATTTGCAAAAGCGCAAAAATAATTGTTTGCAAAGGGACGACATGGTGCCTCAGCTGCTCAGAAAGTTGACATCTTTCAAAGAAAAGCTGAGAGTTGATCCATTCAGCAGGAATGTACTGTAGAAACGTCCCACTGTATTACTAAACAACCTGAGTTAACTACTGAGACCATTTATTTTATTAAAAAACAATATAGCTTATTTTTTTTTATTTTATTTTTACAACATGACGTCACTAACTCTGGTAACTGGTAAATCATTAATCAATGTTAACTTTTACTGAAGCTATCCTAAACTGCCAGTTGCATGTTATCCGCAGTGTAAATTAATAAATAATCAATAAATAATTAAAGCTGTGAGACCAACAGAACTAGCCTTCGCTAGAGCCTATGGTCAAACATAAAGGGTGAAAGAAATACCTTTCTATCATTTGTCGGGGCTTGTAAATAGAAATAAGGAACGTTTGTTTCAGAAGTGCATGAAATGAATTCATGTCAGATGCAAGATTCTGAATTGATTCACAATTCCTTCCCCCAAAAAAATCTTGATAAAGGGCGTGAAGACAGAACAAGTGTGGCGATATGCAACTTTCAGACACACAATATGATATTTTTAATTCATTATTATAATAAATACATTTTCTATTTTTATCGAGTGCAATATGAAACATAACTTGTTCAGCAGGTTTTTTAATACAGTTTTCGGATTCATGAAAAGACCAAAACCAACAAGTATTGTGTGTTTCCAGTGTCTGATGTTTCTTCTTCCTCTGAGCCACAGAGCTCCATTAAAAACACATCAATGACTCGCACTGTTGCACTGAGGCGATACGTTTCTTCAATCCCACGAACACACACGCTGGATTTTATTCGGACTAAATCCAGTGCCCATCTGTTTTTCGGAAATTATGGCCTCTTTTTTTTTGTTACAATAATTACTGGCATGGAAGTGAAGCGCGTTAAGCGTTACTCAAACTTTAGAAACGGCTTCTCGTGACTCACTTTGTGCTTTTAGAGGTAATGATTAATGAATGTTAGGGAACTAAACATTCCCAAAATACATCCCAGGCTTTCTGCATAAAACCTCATTTGAAGAATTATTTGATTT
This sequence comes from Myoxocephalus aenaeus, assembly GCA_038501785.1. Classification (NCBI taxonomy): domain Eukaryota; kingdom Metazoa; phylum Chordata; class Actinopteri; order Perciformes; family Cottidae; genus Myoxocephalus; species Myoxocephalus aenaeus. The sequence continues at coordinate 2,834,081 of JBAMJR010000015.1, forward strand.
CCCTCGGTGTTGTTTTTCTTCTTCTCTAATAATGAGGGATCATTTGGCACAGACCATCAAGCGTACTCTCCGTCTGCCTCTTCGTCGCATCATGTGCTCTCGCGTTCTTGAAAAGAAAAGACGTTCCCTGCTCATTAGCCGATATTCTGATGCACAGCCGTCTCTATTTTTGCTTGTGAAGCTTTTGTTGTTGACCTCCGGGGGCTTTAGCCACCCCTCTTTCTTTCTCTTTTAAAAAAAAACTCTTCTCAATTCCTCCTTTCCGTCTCACAAACTCAGTTCATCCCTCAGTTCCCTTCGTTCGCCTCTGGGCAGAAAGTAGATATTTTTTCTCTCCCCCAATAAAGGTCTGTCGATGGCACTGCATGCTGAACGCCCGACACTGTATCCGCGTCGGGTGACGCTGGTGAAGATGAGTGTGTGAATCCAGGCGGTGTACAGTCAGGAATTATCTTCCTGGGTTTGATGTACTGTATTTTTTAAACATGTTGCACCACCGATACGAAAAGGCCACAGGGGCAAATAAAACCAATCTCCGAGGAGCACAGAGCATTTCATCTAGGATGTGTGATCATCGCTGTAATCACTCTCTCTCTTCCTCTCTCTCTCTTTGCTCCGGGTTGGTCAGCTAAAACGCTTCATTTTCCATCCTGCTCTTATTGTTATGGCAGTGTTTTTTTTTTCCTCCCGTTTTCATTTTTCGCTGACTCTGTTTACTCTCTGCCTCGTTGAGTCATATCTGCTGAGCCACTGGAGGGCCGCAGGACCTCGCGCCACGTCTCATTATCAAAGGGTCTCGACCATCAGCAAAACAGCCAACTTCGGCCAACTCCGGCAGGCTGACATCAGATCAGTTTAAACTCGTACCGACACTTCTGCGAGCGCGGATACAGCAGGTGAGCGCCGCGTCGATCTGAGTCACAGCTTCAGCCCTCAGAGGGTTTTTTCTGCTTTGCATGCCGTTCGTTCTCTTAATTAACTTTTGGTTTTAATGCTGCGCGACAGTTCAGTCAGATTTCTGCTCTGATGTGAATTCTCCGTGGTGAAATGAAATCCGCTTGCTCGACAGCTACGTACAGCACTCACCATAAAACATATTTCCAAACATGCACATTAGGATGTGACGGACGCTTTTGTTCACGTGGCGCTGAGCCGCATGACATTAACCCCTTGCCCACATTCGGGTAATGTAGCATTAACCCCAAAGCGGGAAACGTAACGTATGCCTGAGATGCTAAAATAGTCCACGTGACATTTGATCCGTTTTAAAAAAGGGCTCTTTTTTTCACGGGAACTGATGGTGAACCTTTACATCTAAATCGAAGGCCTGATCGGTGCAGCTATGAAATCATCCATACATTGCACAGTAGATTGGCCAGTAGAGCTAATGGTTTCCATCCTGACCCACTCCATAGCTCATCTGGAGGAGCTGGGAGATGTGCTCGCTCATAGAACTTTTCGACTGTGTGGCTCTGTCGGTGAACTTTCTTCATTTTTGCATTCCAGGCGATATAAAGTGAAAGAAAGCCGACAGCTTTCAGCAGGCGTAGCAGTTGGAAAAGAGGGAATTTAATGTAAAATCAAGATGCAAACTCAGGCCAGGCAGACGGCGGTGTCTTAAAATATGAGCACTCGCATGCTTTCGTTGAACACGTTGAAAAATTTAAAGGTTATGAAGAAGAAGAGGTCGACTGTTGCTGTGCTTGTTTAATGTTTCAGGATAAAATCAATATTGCAGTATTAGTAGTGGGTTTGACAGGAATCGTGTGCAAATTCAGTCACACTGTACATTATATATATATATATATATATATATATATATATATATATATATATATACACACTACGGTCAAAAGATCTCCTCAATTTCTCCAGTTTTTATTGAAATGTACACAGTTTAATTTCTCAAGGTAATTAAAGCATAGAACAAATAAACAATTGGAGATAAAAAATAAATCATGGAATCGTTTTGTTTAACAAAATGTAATCAACATTTTTGACTCATCAAAGTAGCCACCTTTTGCAGATATAACAGTCGAACACACTCGTGGCATTCTTTCTACAATGGAAATCAAATATTGTTCAGAAAGTTCTTCCCAACACTGTTGCAGAAGTTCCCACATATGTGTTGCACTTGTAGGTTGCTTTGCTTTCACCCTTCTGTCCAGTTCATCCCAAACCAGCTCGATGGGGTTTAAGTCCGGAGACTGTGCTGCCATTCCATGATTTGAAGCCTACAGTCTTGTTCTTTTCTTCTAAAGTAGTTCTGACATGGGCTGGAGGTATGTTTTGGGTCATTATCTTGCTGTAGAATTTTTGGTTCAGGCTGCCAGTCACTCTGGGCAAGTCGGCGACTCTGGATCAAGCAAAAGAGCCCCAGACCATCACGCTTCCTCCATGTTTTACAGTTGGTGTAACACACCGAGGAACCATCCTTTCGCCTACTCGACGGCGTACAAAAACCCTGCGTGATGAACCCAAGATTTGAAATTTTGATTAATTTGTCCATAAAACCGTCTTCCATTCTTCAATCGTCCTCATGGCCCAGGCATTACTTTTTCCCTGAAAAAGGCCTTTTTGTACAACTCTGAAATGTACATTATTTTTCAGTTTTTGGTAACCTAAACTTCTTTGTTTAACCTCTAGCAGTTTTCCGCTTACCTTTGTACCATTTCAGGTTATTCACTGGACTTGAACTGCTTAAATTTCAATAAAAACTGGAAAAATTGGGGTGTTCTTTTGACCGGTTGTGTGTGTGTGTGTGTGTGTGTGTACATTTTAACTCTCACATCACAGCCAATCAAAAATGCCTATATTAGCCTGGCTAAATAAATGATAGTCATAATTCATATAAAGCTGTGTGTAAATGCACTGTACGTTTTGTAAAATATACAGGCAAACTTGTAATTTGCTAATTTATTAACCCTTTAAAAACAGGGTGCGAAAATCCCCCTGCTCCTATTACCAGACAAAAAACAACAACATATTATCTCCGGAACCACATTGTTGTTTAACTTCATTTAAATTGCTACAATACCGCAACCCTTGTGAGAACAGACATCTGGTGTGAAACATAATTCAAGTAACCGTTAAGTTTAAGTATTTACGTGAACTAAATTTTTGAACCGAACAACACAGTTTTTTGATTGAAAGTCCTTTTAACACCCAAATGCTGTGTTCTAGTATGAATTGTGGTGCATATTCCGATTCTTTAGGTCCTAATCTTTCCCAAAAGGTGTCTTATTAGTATGTGGGCTGTTGTTAGGGCACCGTAATACAGTTTGAAAAACTCGGTGACCGCTCAAGGAGGCATTTTTGGGAAATCTTGCTGGATGTTCATAGTTATGATCAAAATATCTTTTAAAAGTGATTTTTTTGCAGATATACATTTTTTCCCAAGACGTTGCTGAACAAATACATACAATAAACACAAGTATTGGAATTAATTTGGGGTTCCTACGACGACTCAAACACAGGGAAAAAGAAAAAAAAGCCTAGAGCCGAAATTGGCTCTAACTGGCATAAAGGGCTTTAAAAAAGTTATGAACTAAAATTGATGTTGGTGTTGAGAGTTGAAATGTCAATACCACAAAAAAACACACTTAAAGCTCTTGTTAGGAAGTTAATCAGGTCATAATTCCCTCTCTGATATCTGTTTTATGTTACCGTGAGAACAGCACCTTCAAACTGTATGTATTCAGGTTGCTAACGTTAAATATCTCCCCTCCTGCTGATGATCTCAACAAGGATTTGTTTTCATTCTTTTCAGATTTTAGACGCCGTTAGTCTCAGTTCCCCTGGCCGTCACATTTTCTTAATTCTGGCATCGACTTGGTGCCAAAGTATCACTTCTCCTGACATGCCTAAATGAGATCTGGAAGTGTGCTCTCTCTACTTTGCCCTCTCCAGGATTTGAACCTGCAACCTTCTGGTAACCCCCATGACAGTTTCATGTTACTCCTGCCCTCATGAAATGACCCAGTGCTATTGGTAGCTCGGCTCATACCCACTGTTAGACACAGTAAATGGAAATATATTGGCCTGGCGATGATGAGGCCATATAAAGGGGAAAGTGAGGAGGTAGGGGGGCGGAGGGGGCAGACCTGACTCAGCAGAATTGGTAGTCAGCGACCCAGACTCCTGGAAGTGGGTCAAATGCACACACCTCAACCCTACACAATGCAGACAGTCGGAGCCTATGAATTCCAAACCGTACAGGAGCAAAGCACCATATGACTCGCAAATTATCATAATATGTAAATTGAGATCAAGTAATTACGGTAGGCCGTAGAGGTACAGCATTTAAGGCCAATTTTTTCCTTAAGTATCAACATTAGCTCAGCACGGCGTGGCCTCCAGCACATGATAATAATGATGATAAATAATTCTCCCCCCAGTCGAGCTGAAAATACTCCTCCTCCGGCAATTCTAAAAACAGGTAACAGACTCAGCTGCTAATCCTTTAAATGTGTGGAAGAGACGCTTATACATATTCATGCATATTAATGCACTGCTGCAACCTGACCTGACAGGGGAGCTTATTAAATTCAGATTCTTTAAAACCACCATGACATTCAGGAGTCTAAATTCTGTCCTAACCTTGTTAGCTCGTGTAAATAACAACGGTGTGGGGGAATCGCAACGGCGTGCCCCTCCACACGAGCAGCCAAATGAAGATGTGTTTTGGCATTTTCATCCGGGACAGTCAGTCAAAACACAACAGGGACGAGTGTACTTCCACGCATGAAAATTCAGCTGGCAGAAACTAATAATAAAAGAACGTATGTGAAAATAATACAAATTAGTAATAAAAACTCAAACGCACCCGGAAGAAAGAGATGAGAATTCTAAGCGGTTTCAAACTGAAGCTGAGTGTCAACGACCTGTACGCAGCCGCTCAAACTCAATGGACATGAAAGTGCAGTTGTGTGTCCAATGCTTGTAAACTATGTTATCAGGCAGCGTACACAAAGGCCTAGATTCTGGACCTAATAAAGTATAATAACAGCCTTGTAATGAGGAGGCCCTCCCTGAGGGCACTTCATAAATTATGCTAATCTGCAGCCAAAATAAAGTGCCAAAGCTTAATTGAGATGGAGTGAGGTCGAGAGGGACCAGGGAACATCGCGCCCCGTCCCCTTTTCCCTCTCATCCCCCCGGATTCCACAGCGGAGCTTCTGTAACGCGCCTCCAAAGATGACGTGAAAGAGGAAAAAGACAGAAACCAGGGCTCAACTTGAACTCTCATCTTCAAGTGTTTGCCTTTGACAAGTTGCTGGTGTTTATTCCTTCATTCATTCGTGGTCCGGTCAGCAGGTCGGAAATAAAAGTTCAGAGTGAAAGCTGATGGCGCATGTCGAGGTGAGTCTAACAGAAGAGTCAGAATTACTCCCTGTGTGCCGGGCTGGAGCGAGAGCGCAGAGCGGAGCAACAAACAAGACTTCTGCTTCATTCCGCGGCTCCACAAGGTCAAAAGGCTTTGAGGCGCCTGCAGGGGATCCATTGTACACTTTCAAATCTCGGCGTTCGTTCATCAGGGGGGGGGGCTCCGAAACAGTCAATGAGCACTCGAGGGTGCCTCGCAAGTAGAAAATGCGAACAGCCGTTTATAGTTTGCTACACTTTACGAAGCAGAATGGCTTCAAGGAACTCCTAAATAGAGTCGACCTAAATCCAATAAAGTTCAAGAGCAATTATGTCACTCGGAATGCTACGAGAGAAACATGAAAACTTGAGGCTGTGATAGTGTTTTAGAAAGTTTAAATTAGAAGTCTTCAAATTAGTCTTCCCAGGAACTGGGACAAGACCCAGGACCAAGGTCGGTTAAACCTGTAGTCAGTCCAATCGCAGGGGATCTGCACACCTTTTAAACTACATGTAATGCTTTTTAGGAGATCAACAAAGAAGAGTTAACACTGTTTCCACAGTATGAACACATACGCTTTAAATTAATCACCAAATTAATCTTCTCCATGTCGCTCTACTTGCATACTAAGTCAAGTTCAGCCGACTGCAAAACAACTCCGAAACATAATGACTTATTTCACTTCACTACCTAATTGGTTGGACGATATTTCAGCACTCGATCCCAGAATCTAGCGAGCTGCGCTGGTTTAACGAGCTTCAAATGATCAGTGAATTCTTTGTTTGCTTCCTGAATCCTGTTCCCTTCAGGGAGAAAAGAAGAACGCAGGTGGCTGTCTGCTGGGTACCAGGACAAACATACAAACAGGCACAATAACATTTGAAAATAGCAGACTGCACAAAAGATTTAATATTAAATTCTCTGACATTAAATCCTGCGGGTGGATGTCTCATGGGTCTGAATCATGTAGTGGAAATAATTCTATGTCGTTCGGGAGGAAAGCTCAAAAGGTTTCAATCAAAAATGGAAAAAATACAAGCAGAGATTCACTGAACAAGATGCCTCTGTCAGTTTATTAAATGCTTGCAAGCAGGAAGAAAGTTGAACAGCCATCAATCAACAATGTCTGTACAGGTTTCCACAAAGATTATTGCTAAAAACAGTCAGTAATATACAATTTCAGAGGACCATCCCCTCACGATCCATCTCATTCCTGATTGGTTCCCGTTAGAACGAACACGTGATGTACGTTGGACTGTGTGTCCCATGTCAGCATTTTCATCTGTTCCTCCTGCGTGGTTCGTGCCTTGATCATTATAAAACAAGTCATTAGCCTTAAAACCAAGTCATTGGCCCCTTGGGGCTTTTATCAGCTAGCATGAACCTGAATACCTTCACGAACTTAAGAAAAACATGTTTTTCAGTCGTTAATTATTGATCTAAGCACATCATATTGAAACATCAGTTACATTCAGAGATTTTAGTTTAAAATGCAGCATATAGATATTTTCCCATCACAATCATCAAGTACATGTCTGCATATACAAGGAATATTACTCCGGGGTTTGTCTGCATTTTTCTCATCTGAAATGAAAGAATGTCTTAATAAAAAAATGACTTTTTAAGGCATTATACTGCTTTAAACTTCATACGACTTTTTATGGACCCGCTAATACCCTGAATCTGGTCTGGTGGGGTCACCTTTTTGTGGATTCACCATCAGCTCAGCTCACATGGTGCATCATTATCATCAGAAAAATAATGCACAAGGATTCTCAGGACATGTATTTTTACTCTGTGTTAATTGTTGGAACATATTGCTGCTGCCTACGTTGGTGTTCTCTCAGTTTGGTCGGTTTGGGTTGTCTCTTGCGTCACGTTTAATTTCCCATATGTTCGCCGGGGCAGTGTGTGACTGCTGGCCTCGGGTCCCTTTCCTAAAAAGGCTCTTTTTTCTCTTTTAAAAAAAATGTGTTTATTCGCATTAGATTTGGGAATTTTAGTTTAAGTCTTTAGCTGGGTCAAGCGAAGAAGTAGGTGATTGCAAAATAAAAACACAAAACATTTTAGAATATCGTAGCCTCAGACTTTTTCAAGTAACAATCAGATCATAGGCCGTAAAAACAGGAAGGAAAAACACAATTTTTGTCTATATTCTGGTGCTGACTGAGGGCCTCGTGGTTTTATTTTTCATCGACTATATATATATATATATATATATATATATCATAACATAGGCATACACGGCAATCTAAAAACTAAATGGTCTGAGAAAAACTGCCACCACACTAAAAGGAAAAAAAGGATACGGCTGGTGATACATATAAAACATGTGTGCACTGTTTAAAAAAAAAGACTTAAACAGGAGTAAATAGTGTACTTGTAGGTGTTTACCTGACGGTCAGGAGAGTTAAAGGACCAGATGTCCTGCGTCATATTGTGTACTTTTTATTAAGGAACCACACATGAGCTGTAGAAATCTGATCTGGCGAAAGGCTCACTAGCTGGCGTCCTGATCATAGAACATGAGGACGATTGATTGGTGTCACTGAGGCATCTACAGGGAACCTTAAAGCTAGGAGACAATACCTGTTAATAATTGATCAAATAAAAAAAGATAGGATATCAGCCGACTAAAGCAGTTTTAGTGTTTAAATGAGAGCCAAAAATCTAACTAAAATCATTGTTGTTGCTATCTTAATCCATAGAGGCGCATGTTTTCTTCTGGATCCTTTTCCTAAGGGCTTTATGAACTCTGACTGAACTTCCATGAACATATTTCATACTGAGGTTCATCACTGCACCCTTTATTTTTTTTTCATGCGAGACATCCTCAGGCCTCTAACTCTTTTTGGATTGATAAAAAAACAACTCCTGATGAACCTTTTGAAAATGTCAAATCAAGACGTATCTGCAGTGATGGTATCTACAAATGAAATGCAATAATTGTCCCAGTGGCTTGAGAATCATTACGGCGGTTTAACTGTTCATAATTCAGACTCTATAATTGCATTTTGCAGGGGGGCTTTGCTTTCATTACTCCTGTTAAAGCCACACTCGACATGCCTGTGGAACAGAAAGGGATTTGTACAACTTCACCATTAAAAGGATATTAACTATTCAGTGGATTTGATGGCTGCTACGGCGTAATGAGACCAATTTTGGTGGGCAAATTGACAGTAGAAGTATTACATCCGTCCCAGGTCCGTGTAAATTAATACTGACTGTTCTCAGGACAATATATTGTTGTATAATGTGACAACTTGTTGAGCAATGAATTAGCTACTCACTAAGAATCTCACAACAGGCATCACCGATTCCATTCAGACATTAAGCTGCACAGACGCGATAAATAATCAATTGTTTATTTATTGAGACTAATAAACAAATAAACCAAAAAGTAATATTGTAGTGGCAAGGAAGCAAAGGCAGCTTTACCTTCAGGGCCCACTTGAAGTCGGCCTAATAGAGGTTTACATCAAAGCTAATCTAGGAAACATCCGGCCTCTGACAGCTAACCAGAGCAGCGACCTCTCAGCAAAAATCCTCACTGCAGAGTCTGAAAAACGCTGACTTACAGTACATTTAACTGTTATTTAGCACGGCAAGTTGACTAAGAACACAGACTAATTTACTGCGTTATGGCCGGAGGGAGAAACACACACACACACACTCACACACACAGAGCTGGGAACTGCGTAGTCTTACACAAATACTGTACTGGAAGCCACCGAGCACTTTCTGGAGAGGGCAGGATTTTTTTGCTTCTCTGGCAACAGACTTTGCGGCTGGATATTTAAAACTGGATGCTTCACAGAAGAGTTTGTACAAACACAAACTGGCCAGAATTATTTATTTTTTTGGGGTGGTTACAGAACATAGAACAGCAAGTGTTACTGGACTTGTCCTACTTGGTTCCCACTGGTTACGATGTAGATTTAAAGGAGAACACACCTATTCTAGAGAGGTGGATGCAGACAGACATCAAGGCCACACTGCTAGAACAGCTATGTAGAACGAATATATATTTATAGTTATGGTAACACTTTATAATAACTGCACGCTATGACTCATTAGTTAAGTATGAGTAAACACTTATTTAATCATTAATAAAGCATTGTTCCACACTTTATAAATGATAGATTCACCATTTGTAGATGAAGTATTATATAATGCTTCATAGCGTGCAGTTATTATAAAGTGTTACCGAGCCATATAGGACCAGAGAGAGACTTCTCTCAGCCACTGCTGCCTCTAACATGACCAAATATTAGAGACAAACAAAAAGTAACACTTTATAATAACTGCATGCTATTATTGTTACCATATTTCCTGACACAGTGTTTGCATTAAAAAACAAAAGGTCCAGAAAGGTGAACTGTAAAGTTTTACTGTTTTGCAGATGACAAGTGAGCTCTCACAAGTCCAGCAGATCCCTGCAGTGCAACCCAAACAAGTGTAGCCAAGGTCCTGTAATGAAATAAGAGCTTTTACGAGGAGCCAAGACAGTTTTCATCCATATATTTTCCCTCCTTTGTGTTTCCTTGTATAACTTTTTAGAGCAAAGTGATAGCTTGAGTCTTTGAAAATATACTCCTGGGGGTAGTACTTTGAGAATAAAAGAAAACGATCATAAATTGTAATGGAGGATGTTCGTATTAAAACACTTTTTGTCAAATCGATATATACAGCTAAAGGAGCGTCTTTCTGGTTCTACAGAGAGCATGGAACAGGCTTTGATTCCCAATAGGATTACACACGACAGATATATGCAATGTCACTGTGACAGTTTCATATTATTACAACGTTAAGTCAAATGACTTTGCGTGAGATAATATCTTGATCTCCGTTTTCAGCGGTTCTAAATTTGTGATTAATGCGTTAACACGTAATCTCACACCCTCAGAAGATTAACGCTGGTTATTTGCAACATCTTCCAGTACTTCCTGTCCGTCGCAGACGAAGAGTCATGAGAACGATGTGCTGGTAAACTAAAAAAGCCTGATTGTTCCTAACATTAGACACCTCATTAGGCACAAACTGCTGAGGGTCGCTTCAGCTTCACAACGCTGCAGAGGCACATTCATACATTTATAGCAGTAAACAAGGACCTTTCAGTAAAAATGCTGTTTTATAAATATACTGCTATTGAATCGGACTTGTTGCTACTTCATCACAGTGGCAAACAGGCCAGCACTCGTTCAACAGGTTGATATCGAAGCACCTCACAGTGGAGCTCAACACCCTGAACAAGGCAAGCTTCAGACACCAAAACAGACTTGTGAAATTAAAAAGGGGTGTTTCACTGATTTTACCTTTCAGGGTCAGTTTAGTACTCATGACGAGCACTGCTCTGTCATCTGTGTCTCTGGAGGAGCTTTGTAAAGGTCAGAGGTTACTTTAGTTTGGCCTCGGAGACGACGAACTTGGGCCGTAGAGTTCGAAAGACACGGACATTTGGCCAGAAAGGAGAGTTAAAACCTTTTGGACACGAAGGGCAAGCCTATTATCGGACAAAATCGTTTTGTTTGAACGTTTCCTCAATTATCTCCGAATCCACATCGTTGTTTAACTTCATTTAAAGTGTTACAATACCACAACCCTTGTGAGAAGATGCATCTGGTGTAAAACATAATTAAAGTAACCGTTAAATGTAAGTACTTACGTAAACTCCGTCAACTCTACAGCTACTCCGTCAGCTTCCCGCGGCGGCCGTAAGGTTTCACCAAATCCATGATAAGTACTCTTTACTGTAATGCCCTGCCGTTTAATTGTGTGTGTGTGTGTGTGTGTGTGTCTCCTGATTGTGATTCCCTTCACCTGCCCTCAGCCAGTCCCATGTGTGTCCCCTGATTGTGATTCCCTTCACCGGTTCTCCGGAGCCTCCAGGAGGGGCATCGTGACCACGGTGCGGACCCTGAGGAGCCCCGCCTGGCCTACGGGGGGCCGCGAAGCCTGCTGGGCAGGGTCCCTGCCTCCCCGGCCCCAGAACTGAGGGTCCGAACCTCAGGGTCTCGTCGACGTCGGCGTCGGGTTCCCGCTGCTGCCCCTGCGCCGCAGCTCACGGCGTCTCCTGCTGCACGTCTCCAGTCAGCGGTCTGGCCAGTCCAGGTCCCGACTGACGCCTCCACGCCGCTCCCAGAGCTGGCCTCCGCCTGTGCGCCGCTGCCAGCCCGGGTCCTGCCGGCCCCCCGTCCTATTCTGGCCCCCCGTGTCCTGCCTATTCCGGCCCACCCGTGTCCTGCCTATTCCGGCCCCCCCGTGTCCTGCCTATTCCGGCCCCCCCGTGTCCTACCGATTCCGGCCCCCCCGTGTGCTGCACCCCTGAGTCAAGTTTCCCCGAGTCCCAAGTCCCCGCTGCCACCCTGCAGCCGTCTCAGAGTCCCGTTCCCCTTCAGTGTCACGTTCCCCTTCAGAGTCACGTTCTCCTTCAGTGTCCCCCCGACCTGTCCCAGAGTCCCGTTCCCCTCCAGAGTCCCGTTGCCCTTCAGAGTCCCGTTGCCCCCCGGAGCCCGTTCTCCTGCCTGGTGGCCACCCTCCGGCCCGCCCCCCAGAGCGCGTCCTCCTGCCTGGTTAGTTTTGGTCGTCTGGAATCCGCCCCTTGAGGGGGGGTACTGTAATGCCCTGCCGGTTAATTGTGTGTGTGTCTCCTGATTGTGATTCCCTTCACCTGTGTTTCCCCTCTATATATATATATATTAGTGCTGTCAAGCGATTAAAATATTTAATCGCGATTAATCGCATTTATGTCATAGTTAACTCGCGATTAATCGCAATTTTTCTTTTTTTGCATTTTAATGCTCTTATCAACATGAAAAAGTGGATTGGCTTGCTTTATTTTATTGAAAAACAACTGCCAAACAGGGCAGTACAAAATAAAATCACTGCACATTTCAGGTAAACAAGGGTTTACAAAATAAAATTATAGAGTGCACCAGGCATGAAAACAGGTCAGGGGTGAAAAAGGTGAGAAGGATATTACCCCTCTAGGGGGGTCCGGGGGCATGCTCCCCCGTAAGAAAAATTTAAATATTCCATATTTTAAAGCATCAATCTGATGCATTTTGAGATGCATTTTTTGCCAACCTGGGGAGAGCTGGAGAAACTTAACTTCAGCCATGAGTCAAAAATGATTATGGCCTCCTTACTAAGTATTATGCAAGCCATTTCATGCCAGCCTGTCACTGGGTCTAACATTTACAGTATATGAGGCACAATGTGGTAAGGGAGAGCATGGCTGCCTTTGTTAGCATCATTTATATCTTTGATGCAGAGAATGCATCTGGCGAATCCCTGCCTGTTGATTTTGGAGAATACATCTCCAGATGAAAGGACACCTCTTGCCCTTTTATTGAGACCTTGCCTTCCAGTTTTAGCCACGACCAGTTCCAGCTGCATTTCAATCCAGCATCCAGCTGTTTAACAATGGCTGCATCCTTCTCCCCTAACACACTCATTCTGCAAAAATAATGTTTGTATTGGTGTTAACTTCTAGTTTAGCCTTATTCAGACCTGCCAACCTTGATATATAACCTATATATTGATAAGCCATTAAATACTCGTCATGCATTATATTGCATTGCATATAATGTGTGCTGGTGAATTGGTCTAAAATTAATTTTAAATTAATTTTTACCAGCGTACTTTGACGTCCGGCGCGTCCGGTGTGAACACAGCATAAGCTAATAATTTTCCACCGGAGCTTTAGCTAGCTGGCTAACGTTGCGTTCTCTCGTGCTGTGTTCAATGTGTTCACTCGCGCTCCCTTCTGGCACGCGCACCTGTTCGCAGTTCACTGAATATCATTCATTTTGCCGTATCGCGCTCACCATTCATTCATTTCAAACCGTAACGTTAGCCTAGCTTCCAAGCCCAAACGGCGTGCCTATTGTTTTGCTATTGTTTTTACAGTAAAAGGGGCTCAAATTTGGCAAATGTAAAGCATACATGTGTATATTTTTAGTGGTAGTGTTTAATTTTTTTAATTAACAGCTCAGGGATGTTCAAGGAGCAACCTGTTTGTGCTTTCTGAAGATGTTTTGCACTGTGAACTGGCAGTTCTGTTTTTGAATAAAGGGTTGGAAATGAATGCTTTTTTGATGTTTTTATCCGATTAATCGAAAAAATAATCAACCGATTAATCGATTCTTAAAATAATCGTTAGTTGCAATCCGTGCAATTTGTTAAATTGCCTTGCAAATAAATGCTTTGCTACCTGTTAAAGGCCAAATCCTTTCATGTAATGTATTTTACATGTCATTTATATTAGTTCACACAAACACTCCATCCATCTGTTCCTGGCCCGGCCCCTCTGTCAAATTTTAGAACCCATTGTGGCCCGCGAGTCAAAAAGTTTGCCCACCCCTGGTCTAGCTGATATAATACGCATCGCATCCAACGACAGGACCTACGAATTGCCTTCGAGAGCCACCATTACAAGCCACGTTCAGAAGTTTCACGAAACTGAGAAGGCTAAGGTACAGCAGGCATTGGAGAAGACAAAAGCAGTCGCGCTCACTGGTGATTACTGGACGTCCCTCAGTAATCACAACTACCTCGGGGTCACAGCCCATTTCTTTGACTGCTATGTTCACAGCTCTCTCTCTCTCTCCCTTCTTCACCTGAAATGTGCACTTTATAATTTTATTTTGTACCGCCCTGTTTGGCAGTTGTTTTTCAATAAAATAAAACATTTGCATAAAGCAAGCCAATCCACTTTTTCATGTTGATAAGAGCATTAAAATGAAAAAAAAAATTGTGATTAATCGCGAGTTAACTATGACATAAATGCGATTAATCGCGATTAAATATTTTAATCGTTTGACAGCACTAATATATATATATATATATATACTCCCCCACTTTCCCTTGTCCCCTGTCAGACTGTCTTTGTTTCCTGTGTGTTCATGTTGTACGCCACTCTGTGAGCTTTGGATTTTGCCAGTTCCTAGTTTTGTTTTGAGTTTTTGACTAAGTAAAGTACATTTTGGATTTTTTCCCCTCAAACGTGCCTCCGGTCTCTTTCCTCTGCGCATCACACCCGGTCTTGACATTTACAAAGTTGGATTTCAACAAACAAACACATCTCAGTAACCGTACGGGCTTGTGGGAGTCTAACAAAGCAATCAAAATCGGGGTTTACAAAGACACTCCTTGGTTGGACCATGATGGACTGAAAGTGAAAAGATGTATTTGAGTTTGCTCTATCAAATTGAACCATTCTGTTTTGTTTTTTTTGGCCTCCTTAGCAGGGACGGGTATTAAACCGGCTTGGGGGCTAAATCATCAGCAGCATTGAGACGTTCCGATGTTAGCAGTTCTTTAATTGGTACCTTTTAATGTGTAATCTATCGTCACGCTGCAGTGTCTCTTCTGCTCTCTGTGTCGGGGCTGAGCTCCTCCAACTACGGTTGCTACTGTAATAAATACAACCTTTTGTGAGTAAAAAGTCAATACTTCACACCTGTTCAACAAGCATTAACATGTAGAAACGCAATATTTCAATCTGCCCGCAGTCTCTAATCAATTTTGATTTACACAAGCACAGCAAGCTTCTTTTTTTCATTTTTCTTTTGGGCCTAATAGCAAATTGATACAAACAAGCAGAAACAAAAGCTGTCTGCATATGGTCCAACTGTCAGTGTTAGGAAAGCTACTTGGAAGGAGCAGTGAGCTAAGCTACCATTTAGTCTTATAGACTAGAAGGCACGGACAAACAACCTTTTTTGTTGTGGGAAAATCCAATTGTCTATTCCCACACTCTGAGTGCAACTCTCCCCCTCTGTCTTAAGTCTGCTTTGCTTTTCTGCTTGAATGAAGTCTTTATTGTCCTGATGTGATACAATCCCCCACATTGGCTCTCCAATCAGTCTGATAAAAGCACAAAGTATTCAAACCTGCCTTTATTAACTAGGCGTCATCCCAACAAAAGAGTTAATCTGCTTTGAATATTTTTCCTTTTCTGTGTGTTGAAAAAAAAGTGAGGCGCAGTTTTAGTGCGACATGGTCTGCCCGCCTATCAAGGAACCAAGTAGCTCCTTCAAGCTGTGCACTGCTCTCAAATGAAATCCACTTTTAAAACTTTCTTAATCACTTTCTGTACAAATATGACAATTTTCAGCTGTTAGGGTGCCACATCAAGACATGCAGGGTTCATACTTGCTGTTTATGAAGATGAATAAATCAATCAGGTGCCACACACACATTAATTAACTAAAGCTAATTGATGATCCTGCAGAAATACACGTCTTTGTGGACGCACGCAGAGAGGGGTGTTATGGCTAATCATAGGCCACAGAGAGCTGCAGAGGAGACACACAAGCTCATATCTCAAAAATGTGTTGAGACCTGAGCTTTATCAGTTAATTCAACTAAACGCGTTCGAAGCGAAGACGAAAACAAACTTAGACTTTTTAGGTATAAAAGAAAACTGCTTGCAAATGTATCAAAGCAGGAAATTTAGCGCTACACAGATTAGAAGTTGGTCTACTTACATGATTCTTGCAATTTTGGGGTTGTGCACATAGTTGAATGCACTTCTTGTTTCAAGGAAGTGCTTCACTTCAAAATAAATTTTTATTGTTTTATGTTTATTTGTAAATTTGTCCAAAAACAAAATACAAACAGTGGGGGTTTATCTGGTCGTCCATGTTGCTGTTTCATGTGTAGAAGCAGCCGGTGTCCTCATGAGAACCTCCTTTGAGACACGTCTTCTCTGCTGTAAGTGGCCAGCACCGGGAGTGTTGAATGCAACACCTTCTCATGTTGTTGTTGTTTTATTGTCCTTTCTTTCTTTACACATTTTGTTAGAAAACGACATGAAAGCACCTTTCTGAATCTCTGCCCACACCCTGAATTCAAAAGATTTTGTCGGCCTTTGTACAGCCGTTAGGAATAACACTGCAACATCATTAGTAGGACACATGTGTTTGTGCTTATTCTGCTTCCTCTTCGAACAAATCACCTACTGCATTGTCATCGTGAGAGTAGACCTTGATCTGGCTTTCCTCAGGACTCCTGAAGGTCCTGCCATCATTTAGCAGCTGCTGCTGTGACCTCGGGTAGCTGGCTGATGATGCAGGTTATTTTCAGAATGCAAATCCACATAATTATGTTTTCTACTCCTCACAAAGAGCTGCTCTGTTTACATAGCGCACATCTTTAATATTTTAGTACTGTTCTGATTTGGAAAAAGCAGGTTAAGCACGACAGTCATTTTTCTGCCGTGCTTAACGTGTGTCCCGGAGCAACCTGTAAGAAAAACTTCTGTCCTCAATCGCACATTTTTCTCACTCAAGCTACTTTGCAATGATCTTTAAACATTGAACATTGTTTCCAATCGAAGAATTACAAGTGTTGAAGGTTGCTGCCAGGTGTGATGGAAATTAGAATCAGAGATCACTAGATGGTGGTTTTCATGTACACTGTACACACTTTGTGCTTTAACATGGCGGATGTTTTGGCATGATAATGGTCAAACAGAAGGGAAAGGCAAGGCGTCGGCAAAAGCATGCTGGTTCATGCTCTGGGGGCCGTTTCAATACAATTTGGATCTGATATGCTACGGACATGTGACCTAACGGCCAGCATTCCCATGTTCAGGACCAACCACCAGATGTTTATCTCAGCTAAAAAGATGAGAACACTGATTCAACCTTTACTCGACCTGACGGAGGGAGGCGAGAGCATGAAGTTGAGTTATAAACATTTAATTCTTAATGTATGTTTCAGTTCGATTAGTCTAAGATCCGGAGGCTTTACCCTGCTGGACGATCACAGGAAAGTTAACTCAAAGTTAGTCTACTTTTACAGAGTCTGATGCCATCTGATCTGTGTTGATGCAGTAAACCGCACCCACCAGAGACCAAAAGATTGCAGGAAATGTTCGCCACAACCCCAGCTTTGTGCTCAAATATACTTTTCTGTTTTTCATTCCACTCCAATAAACTACTGGGTCACCATCGCTAATAATTTGGGATGAGATAGACCTCCATGAGGACACAGCTCCTTCAACATCAACAGCATCCTAAAAATAGCATTGATTTCCTCCAAACATTTACACACCATACGTGTGAATAATCTGTGGAACTGCTCCGGGTGATAGTTTGAGATATAGAGGCAATTACACAGTAATAGATTCAATCTCAGGCCAAGAGAAACATAATTGGAGAGGGAGCTCTCGCCCACGGGCCAGAATATTGTATATTGTCACTGTGATTATAGACACTTGGCACAGCGTGGTGCTGTTAGCAATTTAAAATCAGCACATGAATGTCTGACATTAAATACAACGCTTTAGATCAAGGCTTTGATTGCGCGGTAATGTTTGTGTCAATTTGAAAGCACCCCATTTGTTTTCCTGTCTGGCCAGTTGACTGTGATTAAAAAAAGAAAGGGGGAAAAAAAGGAACTAGCAATCCGCACTATGTTTGTACCAAATGTGATAGAGGGAGCGGATACCCAAAAGAAAATAAGGTGCACTGTCTTTGGGACATTTAAAAAGTACATGCCAAGCATTTAACCGATGTTATTGTCCAGGGGCCTTCAACAATAAAACAAGATTCAGCTGTAAAAATCACCGATATTACAAACGAGCAGGAATTTAAAAAAAGACTGAACACTGAGATAACAGCAGTTTAAATGCACCATGGTGTTCGTGTAGACGTTATACAAGACAGCAGCAGATACAGCAGGGATGTCCAGAGAAAGTGAGGATGGCAGGATACGCGGAGACTAACATCAGAGAGCAGACTGAGGTCAGCGGGTCATTCTCACACTGGAGCAGGTGGGGGTCTGGGGATAAGGGGTCAAGGCCTGATGGAGTAATGAGCGTGAAGTGGCGGCGAAGGGAGAATGAGAGTGCATGATTTGCCGCTGCCACATGACACTCGCGCTTGTTATTTTCTATATACGATGGATTCAGAGACCAGCAGTCTTGGGAGGGGGGGGGGGGATTTGTTCCATTTATGGATCCGCTACTGTGCCGTTTATTCAAACTCGCGTCCACAGCGGACGTGTCGTGTAAACGGCACGTCAGCAGCAATCGCCCGTGTGCTGCTGTGCATTCAAAGGCATTTTGATGGAGCTCCCAGTCCTATGTGCCACTTAGTTAAGCAATTAAGTGGATAAAAAAAAAAAAAAAATGACTCAAGGCCTAAAAAGCCACCTCCAGTTGCATTCATGTATATTTCATCCAGGGAAACAGATGGGAGAGGTTCCAGATGGGTTCCACGTTCTACATTTGTTGCCACCCTGATATCAGAAGGTTGATGCCCTGCGGATACTGAGCTCACAGCCTCATCCAGTCTGGATATTAGACCCAGATTGGTTTATAATTGCAACAGGATGAAATGTGTTTGCATAATGAGTTCTAATATAAAAAGGGTATCAGTCAGGCATTTTAGTATCATTCAGTCTTTAAAGAGTTACCCCCTGCTGCCTCTGGTTGAAAGTTCAACCATGGCTGTATATAAGAAGTGGACGTTGCCACCAACTGGTTTGTGTGCTATGGTTTTGATGCATAGAGTTCGGCATTTAGTTTTTTGTCTGTCGCCATCTTGAAAGGGTTAAAGTTGTAAGGGGAAAACACCGACAACTCCCAGATCTGACTGGTAGCCACAACGTAAAGCACACTCCACTTTATGGTCCATTTCACTCTAAATGGGACCATAATTTGTCAAATTAAAATCATGCTGTATTGAAGAGGATGATTGAGACCATAAACTCGTATTTACAATGTTTACTGAGATAATTAATCACAAGAGAGGTAGGGTCATTTTCTCCTTTTCCAGAGTTGATGAAAAAATGCAAGTTGCATTGGCAGGAGCATCTGTTGATTACAATTTAAACTATAGACACATTTTAAATATAACGTTAACGCGTTATAAATACGTTAACGTAGCAATCCATTAACTCCGACTATGATTTTATCATGCGTTAACAGCATGTTTTTTTTTTTGTTTAGCATTGGGAGCTACTGCACTTTTAAATGATCATTTTCATTTTAAATCTCTACCAGACGGCATAGTTGATAAAAGCAAATCTATTGGTAACCAGTGCAAACTGGAATTGTCTTATCACCGGAGTACTACGAGCCTGAAGTATACCTTAAAGGCGTTACACAGCATTGATGCAGCCAACTAGCGTCCTTAGAATCGCAACGAATGACGGCGTGTATGTCGCCGTCGTCAGGAGAATAAGTTGTATGAAATGGAGCGGACTATACAAGTGACGGCGTTACAACGTACACCAACTGTTGCTCTCACTGGAGACATCGCGGGTTAACCACCGTTATCTCTGAGTTACAGTTCATTATATTGATGAACTGTGGGTGCTGCATTCACATGCTTTGACTGTCATGAAAACAGGAGACAGACATTTTGCAGAAACGTGCGCGGAACAATTTATTCATGCTGCAGAGCAGTGGAACGTTTCCAATAAAGTCAGCACACTTAGCACGGGTAGTGCAAGAAATATGATGCTGCTGCGACCCTTCTGCCATTCAAACATGTCCCCTGCGTCGCGCTCACTCTCCAGCTCTGTCACAGAGTCTCTGTCACAGTGTCTCTGCAGAACAGTGCGTTGGACAATGTCCTGGCCAAATTCAGAACAGTTGTGGGCCACTTCAAACACAGTCCAGCGCGTGCTGCTGAATTAGAACAGCAACAAACTGAACATAGACAAAGAAGGAGTCGCTTGTCACTAACCCTTACTACTGAACAGTTTATGCTGTTCCCTGATAAAAGACAAATGTTTCTTCTGGTACCTGTTCAGAAGAAAAAAAACTGATTTATATACTGTATGTTAACTTGCTGTTGCTCCAAGAGTGCCTGTTATATTGTTCTGATAACATTACTTTAAAATAAAAGCGTGCAATACACTAGTTTTTCATTCATTATTGAATTTTGCGCATAATGCGATTAATCGCAGTTAATCACAGAAAAATCATGCGATTAATCGATTTTATTTTGTTGCCAAACACTAATTTTAAACTAAGTTGTTTGTTCTACTTTATTGTCCTTGTTTTTTGTTTATTTGTCAAATCCCTGGCCAATAAAGGAAACAGGCCTACTTGCGCAGGAGCCTATTCAAATGCTGACAGTTGTTAAATGCATTTGCTATTATTTATTTACCACACTGGTAATTTCAGTATTTAATCTATTTGTGATTAACGATGGATAAATGGCTCAGCTTTAGTTTCTGTTACTACTGGCCAGTCTGCAGTAGCAGCGTTGGCCGGCATGCAAATCAAAAACCAGCTATTCAGCAGTGTGGGTTGCATGTATTTGATTGGCCGGCAGCCTGTGTTGTTTTTCCAGAGTCCACTATGTTGGCACACTGCACGGACTGCCTCCAGTCAAACGAATGAAAGGACTGCCTTTTAGTGTGTTAGTTTTTTACTTATGGATACTGTCAATTTCAATGTGCTCTGAAGATCATACAGCGGCATATCTCAATTTCCATGACTAAGTGTTGAATATAAAAATAAAACAGTTATGCCGGCGCAATGCTCTCCTTCGGCAAATAAAATAAAAAACAACGATTTCGTCCTTTCATAAACACAGATAGAGATATCAAGGTGCACCGCAGCACAAGTTGACACTGGATCTATTCTTAAAAAAAAACGGAAGAAAATCACATACTTTCATGCTCGGATTTCTCTGAAATGAAAAGAGCCGACGGGCCACAAAGAGTGCAACATGGCATATTGTGAGAAAGCAGCGATGTGACAATTGGTGAGCAGTGTGCAGGCAGCATTGCCACAGGACCGGTATATACACAGCTGCTAGACACTTGTTTACCCAGAGTTCATGGCGGCGCAGAGGGTACAGGACACACACACACACACACACACACACACACACACACACACACACACACACACACACACACACACACACACACACACACACAAGCCTGAATGGCATCATTAACCTAAATTACAATGTGTATTACTGCAGCTGGACAGCTGGTCGACATAAGAAAACCCCGCTGAGAATCTCAATGTTATACTAATACTAAACATGTGTTTACATTGAGGGCCGCCTTGCTCTATTGTTAATCGCTGTTCAGGCCAATCGGCCTTTTGTTCATTTTTATGTACTTGATTGGTAGTTGCTGCAAAAATAACCTACCATATCAAAGTTATCAAACCTAATGTGGTCTCGAAATGAAATCCTCCGTATGGCTGTTGTTGGAGCCACATCACGACAAGATAAACATAAATGTCCCTCTAAATCGGTTGGTATCTATAAATCGGTCGCAGTGTATCTAAAGGGGGCGTGAAGCTTTGCAGAAATAAGTGTTTTATTTTTTTTAGCAATACATTTTGGATTATTTCAGTATTCCAGGTATGACGTCAGTGGCGTAACATAGTAACGACGGGCCCAGGTGCAAGATATTATGACGGGCCCCCCCCTAGTGAACGCAAAAAAAAAAAATATATATATATATATATATATATATATATATCTTTTATTTTTATTTTTTATTAATCAACCATACATATTTCGGAAACGATGAACTAAGTCTTGTTTGACTCTCAGCGGGAACATTTCTTAACTTATAAAAACCATATAATAATACAGAGCACAGCCACTAGTGTTTACGATAACCCTGATCTTAACAATGACAGACATCTCACATAATGTAGTTGTAAGTCATTTATTAACAATATTTACAAGATTATATTTGAATAGATTATTTAAATTATGTATAAAAGAACAGAAATGATGAAAAACAACACAGAAACTTAAATGATTAAACACACACACACACACACACACACACACACATTATATTTCGTTTGCCATCCTGGCCATGATGCGGTCACGGAATGGCCCGGCACCGCTCACACTCAAAGTCCACTTCCTCTTCTCCTGAGTGGTCTTCACACAGGGGGCAGAACACGAACGGCACAAAATCCTCTTCCCCTGGTGGGTTAGTTCCCCTAGATCTTCCACATGTATCTGACAGAAAAGAATATATATATAAAAAGCGGAAAAACGTAAATACTTTGTCACCTATTTTGTAATATCTTTATATCTTTAATGATCATGGCGATAACGATTTTACGGTCGAATTAGTTACTTCGGGGGGCTATTGTATTGGGAAAGTAGACAGGTCAAAGAAATCTATCAGAAACATTATACTCACCTATTTGAATGGCATTCGACGAGCCTTGCGTTGAGCAAAATCCTCGACAATGTCCTTAATGTTCAATTCCCGGGCTCTGGTGCTTTCGATGGACAGGATAGCCAGCCCATTCAGCCTCTCCTGTCCCATGCTGCTCCTCAGGTACGTCTTAATGAGGTTTAATTTTGAAAAGGATCGCTCGGCTGTTGCCACTGTCACAGGTAATGTCAGATACAATAGCAAGGCAGTGCACACCTCACCAAAGGTGGATGTCACAGATTGATGATCCACAATCAGCATCTTTGCAATTTCGGAGAGTGAAGACCTCTGAGCAATCTCTGCTCTAAAACAGGCCCTGAATGACACGAGTTGTGCAGGAAACAATATTGCTACGTCCCTGCTGTAGTGGTCAGACAGACCCTGAAGGGTCATGGGGTGTAGTGCCTCAAACATGTGAGAGATTGCTCTCATACTCGTGAATCTGTGGGAGAGCTGGCGGATAATTATGTCCAGATTGGCATTAAAAATGTTAACTCTGAAAAAGCTTTCAGCGTTGGACAGGCGCTCATCTTCGCAAAGCTAGTCAAAATGACGTTTGACTCTTCTCCCTCTAACCTTTTCGAAGGTGTTCTGAGCTCCCCATTTGTCTGCGAGCGTCTGCGCTGTTGTCTTTGCCTGGTCAAAAGCGCCCCTGTACTCAGACAAGATCAGTATGGTGTTCTCCAGTAATTTCACTGCCTTCTCTATGTCTGTGTTTCTGTCTTGTAGTATTTTGGAAACAACATTCACACTCTCCAATACTTTGGTCTGCAGAACCACTAGAAAAATGAAACTGAACTTCTCCATATTTTTCTTTAATCCCGATGCTTCACCACGCTCATCCTTCTTGTCAGTGGTCAGAGCTATTTTTGTTAATGTTTTCATTATGTCCACATACCTGTACCGTAAAGCAGTAAGGGACTCATACCGAGAAGACCAACGGGTGGGACATAGTCGCTTCAGTGTTACGTCCGAGTGATCTGAGAGGTCTGTGGAGACGATGCCAGTGAGCATGGCCCACCTTTTGATACTGTGGCCAAAGAACATATACAAGCTTTCTATGGTGCCATAAAACTGTTCCATCTCTGGAATATGTTTAACTGCATCATTGAGAACTAAGTTGAGATTGTGTGCAGCACAGTGTACATATGTCGCAAGTGGCTCCTTTTCCCTTATCCTGGCCTGTACTCCCGAATAAACCCCACTCATATTGGCTGCTCCGTCATAGCCCTGCCCACGACATTTAGCAATATCAGGGCCATTTTTCGTGATGCTGCCAGTGATTTTTTTTTTTCAGCTCGCTTGCAGACGTGTCAGCTGTCTCCTCAAACCCCAAAAAAGCCTCGATTACTTTTATATCTTTAGCGATGTCCATATGATCCCTAACTATTGTGACGTATCTGTATACTTGGCTAAGCTGATCTCGCTTGGACAGATCTTGAGTCGTATCCATTATCACAGAAAAAAATGGTGCTTGATTTATTTCAGCCGTAATGTCCTGTTGAACTCGCTGTGACAAAATATATATCAGCTCATTCTGGATGGTGGGGCTGAGGTATTTAACTGACCCCTCAGGCCGTTTTATTAATTCTTGATGCACAGGGTCATAGCTTGCCAGCAGCTCGATAATGGCAAGGAAATTCCCACAGTTTTGCTGTCCCAATATGTCCCTATGCCTACGGAACGCTAGGTTACAAGTAGCCAGTGTAAGTGTCACATTGACTATGCGTTCCAGCACTTTTCTCCAAAAGAGTGCCGCGTTACGTACGTCCCTCTCTGTCTGAACATCAATGGTGCCAAGGAGTTTCCACTGCTCATACACCACACATGCTCCAACATGTAACTGAGAGGACTCATGGAGTTCAATTTTTCTTGACAAATGCCTCCAATCGCTGATTCCCTTCACCCATGCATTATTATATAACGGCGAACTGCGGTCTACAAATAGCCAGCATGGCTCACAGTATGCACAATCCAATTTTGGAGAGTAGCAAAGCCAGCTGCGTGGCAGTTTGATTCCAGCTTTTGTCTTGGTATAATAAAACCCCTCAGAAAAACAGCGATTCTCTTGGTTTCTTCGGAAAAGGACCACTAGGTTTACAAGACCCCGTCGTTATAATGAAACGTTTTACCGTAGCATCTGAAACGTCTTCCTCAAAATGCCCCCTATCTGTGGCGTAACGCTTCGGTGGCTGTCGCTCATCGTCCTGCTCTGAATCACTGACTGGCGTCACCTCAACCTGGTCCTCGCCTCTGTCATCTTCAATACACATTTCTACTTGGGTCGGGCCACTTGGGGTGCTGACTACACCTGAGCTGCCTGGTTCTGTCTCTGACTGGTTAGGCCTGCAACGAAGAATATGGATTTGTTTTACATTGGAATAAATGGGAAAACACTTCGTTACATTTGGCTCCCCTCCCCCTCCTAGGAATAGCCTCCCTAGCACCCTGCTAGGCCATTGGCTAGCTCAGGGATTCCCAAAGTGTGGTGCGGAAAAATTTAATGGTGGTCTAATGGTGTAATAATTAATATAATTAAAAAAAAATTAAGTAGGATTTTTTAATTATAAAAATTCCCTTTGTAAGATTTAAATTTAAAATTAAAAACATACAATTTAATAAATAGATGCACTTCCGGTCCGGCCGCCAGACTGTCTTTTACGTACACACTAGCTAGCCTAGCTTGTGCCCCTAACGTCATTTCATTCATTCAGCAACATCCATGAAAATGTTAAACTGGCTGAAATCGGGGAAGCTGTCAGGTGGGACATCTGAAGCTATCAGTAATAAAAGAGGAGAGGGACAGAGAGAGAGTGAGGAACCGGAGGCGAGAGAAACGGAGAGGTGCGTTGGGGAGAAACCGGGAGAAGAAACCGACCGGGAGTCGGAGAAAGAGGAGACGGAGGAGACCGAGAAGGAGGAAGGGATATCACAGACAAACCGGGAGCACAGAGGCCCATCGCGGAGTCAAGGTGAAAAAAGAGGAAACGAGAGTGAGCATCAGACTGGGAAAAAAAAGAGGAAATATGATGACAATTATCTGGGTCTGGCAATGCAGATTGCCCGAAGCCACAGTGCGTGTTGTGCAGTGAGGTTCTGGCTAACAGCTGTCTGAAGCCCTCTTATTTGCGCCGCCACCTGAACACCAAGCATGCTAGTGCAAGTCAGAAGCCCCTTACATTTTTTAGATCAAAATTGGAAGAGTTACAAAACAGCCAAAAACAATTGCAGTCTCATTCATGTGTTGGGTCTACACAAAACGCACTACGTTTTCTCACTTTCTCCCCCTCCCTCTCCCTCTCTATCTCTCTTACTGCAGGCTGAGCCACCTGCGCTGCATGTGAAAATCCTCATATGGACTCCTCCTTTTTTATTTATATCTGTTTCTGAGCCTATGCATGTGCCACTCTTTGTTCTTTACGTGGCTTACTGTGTTTAAGTAAATAAATGTGAAATGCAATCTGCCTCTGAGCCTGTGCGTGTGTCCTCGCCATCCTTATTGCTCTTTAAAAGTGACACCTTGTGTAACTGAAATTTATACAGCGGACAAAATCTTGTAACAAACGCCACGCGGTCGGGATGTAGAAGGGGGTGTGTGGCCTAAAAAGTTTGGGAACCGCTGGGCTAGCTTAACATAATAATTTGCTATCCACCTAGTAGTGACCACTATTTACCCAACTTGTATCTTAGTTATCCTGCCCGACCATAATGTATGTAGGCTATAGCTTGGCTTGAAATGTATATCTATCACAATAGCCGTAGGTTACCTGTCTGAGGCCAGAGATACTGATCCCAGCTGACCTGCTGCACTGCTGCTAGCAGGGGGGACGTCCGTGGCGGGGTCGTCCGTGGCGGACTTCGTGGGCTGGCGACTAGTTGATGGTCTAGTTAAAAAATAATCTAATTTCGGTAGCTTTGCCGCCTTCTCATCTTGTTCTTTTTTCTCTTGCCTTTTCCTGCTTCCACTCTTATGCTTAAAAGGCATTGCTACACATTCAGTTGTGCTGTGCTCAATGAACTGCGTTGTCGTGACCTTCGAATTGGTGTAACTATAGCGTATTTTATCGTCACTTGACATTGGACAACAACATACATATTACCCAGCAATCATCATTGCTAATCACAAAAATACCAAAGAAAATAAGAACTTATTCATTTCATTGAATAGTTTTTTGATAGTTTCTATAATATATGTAGGATAAGCATATGATTTTGGTATAAATTGCTACTTTTCCCCAAAAAATTATAACAACCATGACTGAGATAAGTTTACCTTTTTAGGTGTATAAATACCATTTGACACTGATGTTAGTTTATTAACAATGCGTAGTTGAACATAAGCATATTGGAGAGAGAGTATAGGCCCGGCTACGGGCCCCTGCACCCCACGGGCCCAGGCGCAGCTGCACCCCCTATAGCTACGCCCCTGTATGACGTGTTGTTCCTAACGGCAACCAGAAAGCATATATCTTGCTGGCAATGAGGTAAAAACCTGTCATACTGTAACAAAAAAATTTAATTGTGTGAAATGCTCAATATAATTTCCCGGAGCCCAAGGTGACTTCACCAAGTTAATGTTATGTCAGTTGTTGTTTTTTTATCTCTTAAAGCGCCATGCTTTTGTGTGCACATGCCAAAGAAACGCGGTCAGCCATGTCTTTTTGCTTACATTTGGCGTCGTGCTCCTGGAGTCGGACCGCCATCTTTAACAAGAAGTCGACGGCAATGATATGAAGTGGATAAGCGTCGCGAATGAAATTCCAGCTTTCTGTGGCCGGAGCACTTGTTCACCAGATACCTTTGCGGTGTTTTACATTTATAATCAATGAGGGCATTCCTGGAAAACAAGCGAAACAAGCAAAATGCTCTTGCCTCAATTAGCGGTGTTTAGAATTTCCACGTTAAAACGCCACGTTAAAAGCAGGATGCTGCCCGGAGGGGTTGTCTGCCTGTCGAGATGGAGATAAACGCCCAGAGTTGTCCAGAGAGACTCGGGCTGCTGACTGATAGAGGGCCGCGTTTGGGATGAGGCTCAGCTGTTAGTGTTTACTTCAATTGTCCTGTAATTACCGGCCTTACGGGGGGAAGGAGAGATCTCCAGCCGAGCAGCATCTGGACCTTGTTCCGGACCGTTTATACCGGCGGTGGAGGAGATTCTTGTCCTGAACAAAGTCCGATCCAAATGCGCCACGAATGAGGACAGCGACGGAGAGAGAAAATGTATAAAGAGGCAATGTGTATAGAGTATTGACTGTGCGGATGTAGTGAGCATGTGTTTGTGAGAGAAATAACTGGAGATGAAAGATATGGTATGAATGTGTTTTTGCATTGTCAGAAAACAAGGAAATAAATAAATAAGTTGACAGCATAATTGGATGGGCTACATGTTGCAATTTACATTCAATCAATCATAACAAGATAATTTGAGGTGTCCGCATAATTGCAGTAAACAAATGGGTCCGTCATTAGGAGAATTAGCAGCCTATAGCAGCCTCAGCTTTACCTTGTGTTCACCAGGGTTAAGCTTGACAGCAAATATGAAGGATTGTTTTACAGCAAACAATGGTGAGTGCGGTTCAGAGCCAGATGCTCACTTTTGATTGAAATATTTCTTCTTAGTAAAGTCAGAATGAATCTGAACGTACATTATATATTTCACTTTAAGTTGAGAGAACACCTTTGCTGGGCTTAGTTTGTTTTTTTTAAGAATGTTTTTTTTGTTTTATTTATGTTGTGTGAGACATGAGGAATAACTCCCAGCGGCTGCCATAGTTGGCTTTGATAGCAGCATGGCTCTAGGGATAGCAGTGTTTGTCAGTCGGTATTGGTCCAGACTGAAATGTCAACAATTATTGGATGAATTGCCATGAACTGGTGTGCATAATTTCTTAAAGTCACCTTTTTAAATTCACTGGTTGGAAAAAAAGCCACGATGACGACGACCAAGTCATGGAAATCGAGACTTCAAACCGGCAGTAGACAAACCAATTGATGACGCCACGATGACTACGTCCACTTCATGTATAACAGTCTATGTTGTAGACATTCATGGTGCCCAGAGGATGAATATTACTGACTTTGACTGCTTGACCTCTCACGTGCCACCATCAGCAGGTCAAGTGTGTTCAACTATCCAGTGAAATATCTAAACATCTACTGGATGGACTTTAAGTTTGTAACCATGCTAGCAGCTCTGTGACACATAGTAGTTAGTTATGTGCGAGTTAACACTCAACACAAAGTACATTTGTGGATGGTGGGGATGCAAAAGTATCAGATGAATTGTAATGTTTACCTGATGATGGTACCCGAGTCTGAGCACAATTAATGTTTGCACATTTCATGTTAATATGTCTGATAGTTGTTGGTAGTTATCTGGGCCAATGTTACCAAGCAACCCATCAACCTAATGTGACATGACATGAGCCACGGTGCTCGCAAATGTGAAGCATTTGATGAATTTGAGATACAGGCTCAATCAGTACTCTGTTAAATTTCTCGTAGAATAGGAAAATGGACATTTGTGTGAAAATGTCACAGATTATTAGTTTAACATATTAATTGAGTATATTCTCGAAATGGTGAGACAGCGAGACAAGAGAATGGAAGAGAGATCAGGAGACAGTGTTATATTGCACAGTACATAAAAATAAAGAGAGAAATTGAAAAACCAACCGAGAGCAGGTGTTTATAGAGAGAGAAAAATGGTGTGGTGAAGAGATGGGCAGCGCAAATAGACCCAGTATATGAGCCGACAGTGCATGTGCAAAGACAAAGGAAGAGGAGGAAATGTGGGCAACTAGGAGAAGGACAGACAGAAAATGAAGATAGGAAAATACTTTTGATTACTGAAAAGGTTGTTGAAACCCACAGAGATTAAACACTGCACGTGCAGTAACATATTCCACAGATGTACACTGCATATGTGTACTGAAATGATGAAAGGCAAAAAATAATAATGCAGGATAGTTGTGTGTGTGTCCTCACAAAAGGCTAGAGTGAAATGTTGTTAATACCAAAACCACCAGGCCACTCTCAGAATTGCTTTGTATGTGATGGATGAGATTGTCAAAACTAAAATGTATATCTTGAAATATAAGTGTCTGGGAAACGTGTGTGGTGTGGGAGTGGCCGTTTATCCGCAACAGCTCATCTCCTAACGGGTCAAATTTTTCCCCTCAGACCTCCTTTTCATCACCACGTTCAGACACATCACATGATCCGGGCTCTGTTACAAAACACCCTCAATTGAGCAACAAGGAACCTGAGGCTTATTACATCCGATGGCACCACTCTGACCACATCTGCGACATTCGCCAAGTTTATGTAATTGTGCTGCTCTCGGTACACCCAAGAGACACACTCCAGAGGGAGCCAACAGGTACTGAATGTGGGCTTTAGCTAAGAGCTAGAATAGGAGGTAATTGCTGTGGTCAGACAGAAAGATAAAGGAAGAGACGGAGAGTGAGAAAGAACATGAGGATCAACGAGAAGCTGTGGATAGAGTTCTGAAAACTAATCATTTCACAAGAACAGTGACTTAATGTTGATAGTTTGAGGGATATGTTGTATTTATCGCAAAGTCTGCATCGTACGTGAGCCCCCACTGCCTTGGTTCATGTCACTCGGTTCACCTAATTAGGTTCCACTCGCTACCTTGCGAGCGTGAACCCCAAGGCATGGACTCGGAAAGGTCCTTTGGAGCGGGCCAAGGGGTATGAAGAGCGAGGGAGAGGTCCGCAGCAGGAGGGCCAATAAAGATGAGGTAGGAAGACTGTTGCTACAAGAAAGCAACGGAGCGAGGAGGCACAGAACTCGTCTTCTCACAAAGTACGCTTCCATTTACCAGTGTGGTTTTACAAAACATTTTTTTTTTCTTTTTTTCTAAACAGCCCTGAATATACATATATTTTACAAAACACTTTATGCCTGGCTGAAGCGGTTGATCCACTTGATTCATAGTTCTTTAGGTTTTGGTTCCGGATAACTCAGATCTAATCGTCCAAATTCCTCTTCTGTAAACTCAACGTCACTCAATTACAAGCCAAGAAGATGAAGAATATAAGAGGACGGGGTGATGACCGAAACAATATCATGGATAAACGGGACCAAAATGAGTTTCCTCCACAGGATGGTTGGCCTGAAGGAGCTCTGAAATCTATAAAAACCTTGTAGAAGAGCAGCTGCTCTTTCAGCTTGTAAAGGTGGCCAGGCCTTTGATCAGGATGCTTCCTGGAGGAATTCCAGCTGCATCCAACTGGGAGGAGAAGCCAGGGCAGACCAAGAACTCTCAGGAGGGATTACATATTCGATCTGACCTGGGAAAGTGTCAGGATCATCCAAGGAGAGCTGGAGACTGTAAATGTGGGTTACCTCGTTCGGCATGCTAAAACTGTCCAGAGCAGAAGCCGAGCCACGGCAGGCGGATGAATGGACGGTTAGAAAAATGCCCTAAAATAAATGCCAGTCATAAGACTAAACTGCATTTGTTTTTGTCACCAAGATAATGTAATTCTGTTCCACTCTATATTGCAAGCAGCAAGCAAGCAACATTAATTTCAGAATTGGGGCGGCCAAAAAGTGTGTGCGTATCAGTCGATAGACCAGAGACTTCACAAGTTACCGTTAAAAGTCCAGTTGTGAACAACATGGATCAAAGATTTGTCGCTGTGTTTGAGTTGTTAGAGATGCATTCGTCCTCATCATTATGGTGTATCTATATTTCACACGCAGTATGTTACTCACATTGCACATCTCAATTCGCTCTGTGCAACGTGCAGCAGCGCCGTCACAAATAGATGAAGGTGGTGCAGAGAGGTATGCGGCTTTTGAGCCCTTTCTTCTGCATCGTGGCTGGAACGCAGCGTGGTGGCATTTGAGTTGAGACTTTAAAAAGAATGTGTGAAAGTGGCTGGGGGGGCAATAGCCTCTTGGACCACCTACTTCCTGCGCCCTTGATTGCAAGCATGACCTGAAATGGACTCTCAAGTCCTTTGGAGGGTGCCAAGAGGTGTGAAGATGGAGGTGTCGAGACGAAGGCAAAAAAAAATTATCTAACAACGTCACTACTGGAAGAAAAGGAAAAAAAAGAAGAATCTGAACATGATCGGCAGACAGCCGCCCACCCAGAGCATGGTCCTGCTCGAGATTCCTGCCTAACACCAACCTATTTGTATGCCCTTTCCTCGAAAATTGCGTACCCAAACTAAAAGAGTGTATCTCTGCAACCACTAGGGCTATTTGAATAATTTGTTATAATAAAAGGTACACATGCAAGATTTTGTTCAAATGTGTAAATATCAGTATATATGTTTTAAGAGTAAATGAAGATGACACACAGAAAACAATGAAAAGGTTTTAGGTCCGCCTAGAAAAAAAGCACTTTCAGGATGATTATTGCTTTGAAATGATGCAGCTGTAAGGTCTAAGTCTAACCCAAATCATAGCACAATGTGTGAACATTCTCTCTGCAAAGATTGACTTTGATAAAGTGAAGCAGAACAAAGTTAGAGAGGGTTTATACAGAGAAAATTCAGACGAGGACGAAAGAATTTGCATTTGCGCGCATCTGTGACATTTGAATTTCTTCATGTACCAAACCAAATGTTTCACTTGTATATTACTTAGTGTTCAATACATCCAAATACAGAAGTTTTTTATGTTTTTTGGATGTTTTCAGAATTGGGGCGGCCAAGTTTTTTTTTTTCATTAAACAAACTATGATTTACAAGTCTATATAACAATCACTCAGTCTGGGGGGGGTTGGATTTAAAAAAGTTTAAAATGATAAAAAATAATTCTTGCTTCTTAATGAAGGGAATTGTTGGGTAAATAATATTATAAAGAGTACAATCTAGACCTGCTCAAGATGTATACTTTCCTTATAATTTGGTGTAAAATAAAATACAATTGACTGACACATTGCTGTTCTTATTGAACAATGGTCTCATGTGAGGTCACGCTGCATTTGTTGACTATTGTAGATTTATAACAATGTACTATGCCTTACACTGTAAATAAGGAATGTCCATGTGTAAATATGATACTTAATCAGAATCAGAATCAGCTTTAATGGCCATGTCAATTTTCACATACATGGAATTTGACTCCGGTTTCACTGGCTCTCGTACTTTTTTCCACACACAATATACAAGATAAATATAGAAATATAAAAAGGACATTAAAGACAGTAGTAAAACAACAAAAAAGTGCAGATAGTGCAGATGAAGAGTCTGTTTAACTGTTCATCAGAGTGACGGCCAGTGGGAAGAAGCTGTTTTTGTGTCTGGTGGTTTTGGCGTACAGTGCTCTGTAGCGCCTTCCAGAGGGGAGGAGTTGGAACAGCTTGTGTCCAGGGTGTGATGGGTCTGTGGTGATCTTTACAGCCCGCTTCCTGACTCTGGCGGTGTGCAAGTCCAGGATGGAGGGCAGGCTGGAACCAATGGTTCTCTCTGCAGACCTGACGATCCGTTGGAGTCTGACTCTGTCCTGTTTGGTGGCCGATCCAAACCACACAGTGATGGAGGAGCAGAGGACAGACTGGATGATGGCGGTGTAGAACAGGATCAGCAGCTCCTGAGGCAGGTTGAATTTCCTGAGCTGGCGCAGGAAGTACAGCCTCTGCTGGGCCTTTTTCCGGATGGTGTTGATGTTGGCGGTCCACTTCAGGTCCCGGGAGATTGTGGATCCCAGAAACTTGAAGGTCTCCACCGCAGAAACAGCGCTGTTGTGTATTGTGAGGGGGGCTAGTGTTGGGGGGCTCCTCCTGAAGTCCACTGTCATCTCTACAGTTTTGGCCTTGTTCAGCTCCAGGTGGTTCTGACCACACCAGAGAACCAGCTGTTCAACCTCCCGTCTGTACGCAGACTCGTCCCCGTCGCTGATGAGGCCGATGACCGTTGTGTCGTCTGCGAACTTCAGGAGTTTAACAGATGGGTCCCCTGAGGTGCAGTCGTTGGTGTAGAGGGAGAAGAGCAGTGGAGAGAGCACACATCCCTGGGGGGCGCCAGTGCTTATAGTCCGGGTGCTGGATATGATTTTTCCCAGCCTCACCTGCTGCGTCCTGTCTGTCAGGAAGTTTGTGATCCACCGGCAGGTGGGGGCTGGCACGGTGAGCTGGGAGAGTTTGGGTTGAAGAACCTCCGGGATGATCGTGTTGAATGCAGAGCTGAAGTCCACAAACAGAACCCTTGTATATCTCCCTGGGGAGTCAAGGTGTTACAGAATATGGTGCAGTCCCATATTAACTGCATCATCCACCGACCTGTTTGCACGGTAGGCAAACTGCAGGGGGTCCAGCAGGGGCCCTGTGATGTCCTTCAGATGGGTCAACACCAGCCTCTCAAAGGACTTCATGACCACAGACGTCAGGGCGACGGGTCTGTAGTCATTTAATCCTGTGATGGAGGATTTCTTGGGGACCGGGATGATCAAGGAGAAAGAATAAACAATAAGGGGGAGTGAACCTTATGACATTGTGTGCTGAGGTACCACTTTTGAACCAACCCAAATGCTGCCTCCACCTCTGTTAAACTTATAACCAATTGCACGTTGTAATATTAAACCAATGAGACGACAACGCCCATTATATTGATCTATAATATCAAACGTTTTACACCGATCGGGGTGCATAATTTGAAGGCTAGACAGTTAACTGCCGTTAGATATTCGGTGGTCTGTGGACGCTGTGTTTTTGTGCACCCTCGTGTACACTGTATCATCAACTTTCTATTAAATCTGTTTTATTATAACTTACTGAATCCAGAACTATTTCTTCGAGTCTACCACCCAAAGATTTTAGAATCATAACACTAGCCTGCTGCAGTCTAATTGTGCTCGAATCTCTGCGAGGGTGGACACAGGGGAAGGACTCCTCAGGGTCCTTCAGAGAGAACCAGGAGATTCTGAGTGAGGCAAGGAAAGACAAGGAGGTAAAGAGATTCAGCAAAGAGCTGCAAAGCGTATAATTGCCTCGGCCGGACAGGAAGATGAAGACGAAGGGTAAAGGGCCTGAGAGTCGGGTAAAGACGGGTCACATAGCACGTGAGATTGTTGAGAGAATTTGTACTTGTACAGAAGGATGTGTCATGTGTTTTTCCATGTCCCTTTGCATTGCATGCGCCCCTGTGCATTTGTTGGTGTCACAAGCGTCATCTAATTGAGTTCCACTCAATATATCCTGCAAGTGGCGGACTCCATGGGTCCTTTAGAGGAGGCCAAGTGGGATAAGAGGAGGAAGGGGGTTCTGGCTTCCGAAAAGGCAAGGCGTTGGAGGCTGGGAAGCATATAATTGCCTCGGCCCGACAGAAGGAGAGAGAGACAGAAAAAGGATGGGAAGGAAGACAGGAGGAGGGGAGATAAAGAAGAAATTAAGGAACGAGAGGTCTAGTGTATTTACTAAACCTGGAGGATAAAGTGATTCTAATCGCGGGAGAGGAGGGAGATAGAGATACAGATGGGAAGGGAAGATGGAAAGAGGGAAGAAAAAAGGAAAGTCAAAGACAATAGGAGCCAGACGAAAGCTATAGCGAGCCAGTTCCATTACCGGGAGGCCAGGCTGGAACAAATGGACTGTAATTGCACACAATCTGTCTTCAGAGCTCAATCACTTTGCCCTGCGGGGACCATTGGTGAAACACTTCTTCTCACACTAATCTAATCAACTTCTCCCTCACCTTCCTCCCCGCGGAGACGTTACCTTTAACCTTCAACAGCACCGGCGCTCCCCCGGCGGAAAAGTGAGGCGGGGTTAATGCTGCCGTTCAGCGGCCACCTGATGAATCTTGCATATATTAGCATGCAATATCGATCCCAGCGTGGAGCCGCTTGCTGACTCTGGAGTCCACCACTTCCAGGGCTTCTTCTTAAAGAATCTGGTCGCTCTAATTGTTTATTTTTGTTTAGTTATTAACCCGATGTATCCTACTAAATATTTACATACAATTTATTAAATCAAATTTTAGCGTTGCTATAAGTACTGAGCCAGTGTCATTGATTTATACCATGCTGGACCAAAAAAAAGGGTGCGAACAACTTGGAAAGTCAGTAGCACCAGTGCTACCAGTGGAAAAATTGTTCTGGAGCCCTGCCTCTTCTAACTCCACAGGGAAGTTGTTTTTCAGTCAGGAAATCGCCTCCTACAGCTTATTTTTTCAAACAGATATTTATATATCTTTGCCTTTCAGGTGTTTCGTGTTGGCTTGTTTTTCAGTTTTTTATTGTATCTTATTATGCATGTTATTGCTTTTTTCATTTATTAATGCTTTATTGTCTGCCAGGGACTTCACCACTCTTTAATGTCACTTTCATTATTATTGTCTGGCTGCAGATGAAAAAAAATCATGGAAATAAGATAACACCGGCAATAATGACACTTCTACAGCGATTGCTCGTGTGTAATGGAATTCGTTATGGAAAATAACTTATTTTAAGTTTTAATGCGTTTCAAGACTTCTCCACAGATGTTGACATTTTTTAGAGCAGGAATAAATTCTGTTCCTATAGGTTGGTACATTTTAAGCAGGTAGCTTTAAGGGTTTATTTTTAAAACCTCATCTATAAATTGAAAATTGCCTTTTTAAATCGCTTTTTTGGGAAGCATTTAACTAAATTCACTATCTCATTTTGGAGTTAGTTTTGTAGTGCATCCTACTTTGCAAACAAACTTAATGTGTCTTAACATGGCATTTAGCCTTTTATCAAATCCTAAAAGAGTCTCAAATGTATTGAGATGTTAACTGAATTGTGACAAAACAATCTGCATCAATATTAAAAAACCTATGTTAACATATTGCCTAAAGGAGAACACGAGATCTGTGGAATTTATCTGCAGCATCATTTAGCAAAATCGGGACCTCGTTATCTTTTTGACTTCGATTGAATTAAATTTCCTCAGCGATGTTAATATCTTTTATAAAGTGTAATATAATCAGCTTTCTGTGCAGATTTCTGTTGCCGTTGAACTTGACCGTCTGCTGTGCTTTACTGTCTGGGTGAGATATGGGGTGTGTGGGTATGGGTGTGTGTAAACTACTTTCTGTGCTGGTATGATGCATGTGCCTGTTTGTGTCGGCTTGTGTGTACGTCTGGGTTTTACGCGCATGTGTGCGTGCATGTGTGTGAGAGACAGGCACATGCACAGTACAGTGTGGTCCGTGTCTCCGTCTTTGTCTGCTTGTCTGTCTGGGTTTTTCTCCCCGTTCATGTCTTTTCCTATCGTCCACCGGGTGAAAAGGTCTGAGGAGCGTCTCCTTGCACAGAGCCTAGGTACCGGGGATATTGGGAGCAGTGAACCAGCGAGGGCCACTCATGCGCGCTGACTACAGAGATGAACATACATTGCGCTCCAGTAACAACGTTAGTTCCCGATCTCCTGAAATTCCCTTGACCTTGTTTTCTTTGAAGCGCTGAAAAGATCCATCTCTTTGGTTCAGGACCAAAGCGGTCTCTGAGTTAAATATGCAGCATTAGTGCTTTGGGAGGCTATGTGGGTATAGTGAGTTGAGAGAGAGTCTATATACATGTATTTACTTATGTGTGTATATAAGTCAATTGAAAGTGTCACATATTGCCTACTAAGAACACTGCCACGTTCTTCTTCTGCAACGGTCAATTTCGGGTTTCAACAGCTCAATTTAATAATATCCACCAAGTTTGTTGACGTTTCGACAAACTGTCATCGATTTATGGCCATGCACGTTTGAAACATATTGAGCGATTTCAAAATAGTTTCCACACGTGGTTCAACATTGTTCAGAGCTTATCCAGAGAGTTTTGTATTGACCGGACAAACAATTTCTGATTTAGTGGTCGATTTGTGTTATGTCACGGCCATTTTTTTTCAAATCTGTACCACCTTATTGGTCGATTTTGAATGAAACGTTCAGGGTACATCCCCCAAGTGCATCCTTAATCATATCTTGCAGGCTTCGTGATGGTTTGTACAACGGTTGAGGAGTTGGGACGATTGATGTGCTGAGCCGTGCCCTTTTAAAGTTAAAAATGCAATGAGATATCAACAAGCTTGATGCAATATTTGGTAAGCTTGTTGCATTAATGCTCCACAGAAAAATGTACAAAGGCAAATATCCTAATCAGGCAGACTTTAGTGATTTGAGGCTTTTTGAAGAGTGAATGAGATGGATGTCTGTACCAAGTTCTTTAACAAGTTTCTTATGAATCAAACATATGGCATAGGAGTATAACTTAAATACATTTTGACCTTTTATTTAGAGCGCCCCATCATCTCAATTGTGGTCATATTTGTTGAGCAGCATTTGCAAACAATTTCCAATCACTGTTGAGAATTGGTGTCTACGATAGAAGGAAGACTTTGTTATTCAGCATAAATTTCTCCAGCTTTTCCTAGTTCTTAGTCACAACACTAGCTTACATCTCGAGAAAGAAGTAAGACAGACAGCGACCGCAGTAAGAACGTTGTACCTCTACGGTGTCCGATACATTTAAAAATACCAAAAAGATGTTGGATATGGTGAAATACTGGAGGCCTGCACAGCATTTAGCTTCACTTCTTGCCCATTTTGAGGGCTTCAGTTGAATAGTGATGAGCCTGACACCCATATGCAAGAACACTCTCAAACGCTAAATAATATGAAAACACAGTTTCTAACGAGACAATAAACACTTTAGTCTTTTTACAAAACGCTCTCTTTTCATCCAACACTAACGATGGCATTGGTTAAACTACGGGGCTGTGTGTGATGTGACGCTGTGCCACTTTCATCGTCTTCATCATGTTAAGGACGCTCATCACAACGTATGCTAATTTGAGCGCTTATTAATGCTTTACTATTTACCACTGTGCTATAGATTCCTTTACAGCAATATTAATGAGGATACCCGCCCCCAACCATCGGCAAAAATCAAACGCCCACGCTACATATACAGTGGGTACGGAAAGTATTCAGACCCCTTTACATTTTTCACTCTTTGTTTCATTGCAGCCGTTTGCTCAAATCAAAAAAGTTCATTTTATTTCTCAT
This sequence comes from Myoxocephalus aenaeus, assembly GCA_038501785.1. Classification (NCBI taxonomy): domain Eukaryota; kingdom Metazoa; phylum Chordata; class Actinopteri; order Perciformes; family Cottidae; genus Myoxocephalus; species Myoxocephalus aenaeus. The sequence goes on from JBAMJR010000015.1 coordinate 2,872,619, forward strand.
TAAAAACAGAAATGTAGACATTTTTGCAAATGTATTAAAAAAGAAACTGAAATATCACATGGTCATAAGTATTCATACCCTTTGCTCAGTATTGCGTAAAAGCACCCTTTTGAGCTAGTACAGCCATGAGTCTTCTTGGGAATGATGCAACAAGTGTTTCACACCTGGATTTGGGGATCCTCTGCCATTCTTCCTTGCAGATCCTCTCCAGTTCCGTCAGGTTGGATGGTGAATGTTGGTGGACAGCCATTTTCAGGTCTCTCCAGAGATGCTCAATTGGGTTTAGTTCAGGGCTCTGGCTGGGCCAGTCAAGAATGGTCACAGAGTTGTTCCGAAGCCACTCCTTTGTTATTTTAGCTGTGTGCTTAGGGTCATTGTCTTGTTGGAAGGTGAACCGTCGGCCCAGTCTGAGGTCCAGAGCACTCTGGAAGAGGTTTTCTTCCAGGATATCTCTGTACTTGGCCGCATTCATCTTTCCTTCAATTGCAACAAGTCGTCCTGTCCCTGCAGCTGAAAAACACCCCCATAGCATGATGCTGTCACCACCATGTTTCACTGTTGGGATTGTATTGGGCAGGTGATGAGCAGTGCCTGGTTTTCTCCACACATACCGCTTAGAATTAATGCCAAAAAGTTCAATCTTGGTCTCATCAGACCAGAGAATCTTATTTCTCATAGTCTGGGAGTCCTCCATGTGTTTTTTGGCAAACTCTATGCGGGCTTTCATATGTCTTGCACTGAGGAGAGGCTTCAGTCGGGCCACTCTGCCATAAAGCACCGACTGGTGGAGGGCTGCAGTGATAGTTGACTTTGTGGAACTTTCTCCCATCTCCCTACTGCATCTCTGGAGCTCAGCCACAGTGATCTTTGGGTTCTTCTTTACCGCTCTCACCATGGCTCTTCTCCCACGATTGCTCAGTTTGGCTGGACGGCCAGGTCTAGGAAGAGTTCTGGTCGTCCCAAACTTCTTCCATTTAAGGATTATGGAGGCCACTGTGCTCTTAGGAACCTTGAGTGCTGCAGAAATTCTTTTGTAACCTTGGCTAGATCTGTGCCTTGCCACAATTCTGTCTCTGAGCTCCTTGGGCAGTTCCTTCGACCTCATGATTCTCATTTGCTCTGACATGCACTGTGAGCTGTAAAGGTCTTTGTGGGGGGCGGGGCGGGGTTGCGCTCAGCTGCAGAGGGAATTGAGCGAGGGTGTGGTTCAAGGGAACAGGTGCCGTGATGAGGTAATGAGCCGCAGCTGGGGGCAATTGTGTGCATGTGTGTCTCCCCGTTAAACAGGAGTAGCGTCTGAGGAACGGGAGAGCGGTGAGCTGAGGTGACGTAGTGCTGGAGTGAGAGACGGCTGAGCAGGAACAAGCGGGAGGTGTGCTCAGGGGCGAGGCCGAGAGCACACAGAGACAATAAAGCTTGTTACGTACCCAAACCCAGAGTGTTGTTGCCTTGTGTGCCGCCCTAAAACCCACGGGGTAACGCAGAGCCGTTACAGTGGAGCCCAACGTGGGGCCAGAGGTGATGGATCGCACAGATCCGCCGATCACGGCCAGCACCGGCACCCTTCCCGACCTACAGAGGGGTCCTCAGACGTCAGGGCAGGAGTGTTGGAGGTGTGGGCAGCCCGGACACTTCCGGAGGGAGTGCCCCTTGATGGTGGTGGGCCAAGTGATTCGGGTTGCCGGCCCTCCAACACCCTCCCCCGATCCCGGAGCGACGTACCGCGTTCTGGTAAGAATCCAGGGGGGTACACATCAGGCAATGGTGGATTCGGGCTGTACGCAGTCTATGATCCACCAGAGCCTGGTTCGACCCGGGGCATTGGTGGAGGCATTGTGGGTGAGGATTAGGTGTGTGCATGGGGAGCCGCCGGGAAATGATTTTCCAGGGGGCTCATTATAACCCGATGGCTGGTCACATGGGATACGAAAAAGACACTAGACCGGATAATGACCCGATTTTATTGGCCGGGCATCCGGGCGGATGTGCGCCATTGGTGCGCGTCCTGTCCAGAGTGTCAATTGGTAAATCAACCGGCCATTCCGAGGGCGCCTTTGCGTCCTCTGCCATTAATGGAGGTGCCGTTCGAGCGAATCGCCATGGACCTCATCGGGCCATTTCACCGGAGCGCACGCGGATATCGCTTTGTGTTGGTCCTGGTGGATTACGCAACATGATACCCGGAGGCGGTGCCATTGCGCAACATTTCTGCAAAAAGTGTCGCACAGGCTCTGTTTCAGGTCATCTCCCGAGTCGGAATCCCGAAAGAGATTCTGACTGACCGGGGCACTTTGTTCATGTCAAGAACACAGAGAACTTTATGGGTTGCTGGGCATTAAATCTATTCGGACCAGTGTTTACCAACCCCAGACCGATGGTCTGGTGGAGCGTCTGAATAAGACTTTGAAGGCCATGATTCGTAAATTTATTAATGATGATGAACGTAATTGGGATAAATGGCTTGATTCTCTGTTGTTTGCAGTGCGGGAGGTTCCCCAGGCCTCCACGGGATTTTCTCCCTTTGAACTGTTGTTTGGCAGGACACCACGGGGGGTGCTCTACCTGATTAAGGAAAACTGGGAGGAAGGTCCGAGCACCAGTAAAAGTGAGATCCAGTACGTCCTGGACCCAGCGGTGGATTGGCCATAGGGAGTACCGGGAGTTTTCCCGGTGGGCCGGTCAGTAATGGGCCGGCAGTGGCTGACCTTTTTTTTTTTTTTTTTGTATGTATGATAGGCCCAGTAGTCCCGCCCACGCATTTTCCAGACCCCCCCCCCCCCCCCTCGTCCAATCACCTTTAATGATGAGCTAATGAAACATCATTAGCAATCTGTGAGAGAGAAGAGAAAGCAAAAATGGAGAAAAAACGAAAAGGCGGTGCAGAAAAACTGAGGGAAAAGAAAAAAATAAGCTCTCGCAACTGATGCTACTAAGAACAGAAATATAATAAACATGTTTGCTGCTGCGGGGGCCGGCGGCGGTGGCGTGGCCTCCGGCTCCGGGGCTTTGGCTGTGAAAGTGAGGCTCCCGCTGCCATGGTGGTAAAGGAGGGGGAGGAGGAGATTGGTGGTGGTGATAGCAGGTGAGTGTGCTAGCTAACATGTTGTGGATAAACACTCATTCACTAAATGTTCAGAAACGTTGTCTATGAACTTTACTTGACATAATAGATAGCGTGTGGTGTAAATCTAGTTCTAAAGTGTTGGAAAATGATATACTATCCTGATTAATTAACCACTATTTGATGGTGCTGTGGTTTGAGCATGCAGATCTGCTTTTTCACAATTTTTATAATTACAAATCAGGTCACCAGAGTTAAAGTGTTTTAAGTATCAATACACTTTCTTCAAGCCCACTGTCCAATTTGTTCAAATATGCTATGCTATGCTATAGGTTGTTAATTTACTAATTGTAATCAGTACAAATCACAAAAATAATGTTGTCTGTCTTTCACAGGGCTGAGGAGAGCTTTATATTTGTTCCAGTGTGTGCTTTGTGAGGGACCTGTCTTCCAGTGTCACTGTCCTGATGTACTTTAGCCAGTATCCTCCTTGTAAGAGCAATACACTCTTTTCTTGGCTATCATACATTTATTTTAGTCAACACTTGACAACTTGAATGGATATTAATAACATCTTTTGTTTCTGTCTTTCACAGGGAGTTCTATTTTGTATTTGTATGAGTATTTGTATAAATAAACACTCTTGAATCTTAAATCCTTTCTCCAGTATCCTTCTTAAGAGCAAGTGAGCAACATACTGTGTAGTCATCATTTATTTTATTCAATGCTCCAGAATATCAAGGGATATTATTCAGTATAGTAGTGTTATTAAGGGCTTGTGTGATTATATGTACAGTACATCAACGGACCGAGTTGGCACAGTATCTGCGCGCGGATTGTGGTGGGTCAGTCTGGACCAAAAAGTCCAGGGCCGAATTTTTGTCCCAGTCCAGGCCTGCCTGGACCTGTGAGCAAAACGCCACACACTGGGTCGGATGTCACGTGTGAATTTGCTCCAGGCCCAGGAGCGTCAAAAACGGCTGTACGACAGAGGAGCCAGGCTGAGACAATTCACACCGGGAGAAAAGGTACTTGTATTACTTCCTTCTTCCAGCTCTAAACTCCTCGCCAAGTGGCAAGGGCCCTTTGTGGTCACACGGCGAGTGGGGGATGTTGACTATGAGGTGGTGCGTTCTGACAGGGGCGGAGCTACACAGATCTACCACCTCAACCTCCTGAAAGCATGGAGAGAGGCGGAGTCTGTTTCTCTGGTGTCTGCGGTTTCTGAGAGAGAGGAGCTGGGGCCTGAGGTCCCGAAATCTACCAATCCGGCCTCGCTCCTTTGTGAAGACCATCTCTCCGGGTCCCAGAGAACAGACATTGCCCAGTTGCAAGATCAGTTTGCTGACGTGTTCTCTCTCCTGCCAGGACGCACAAACCTCATCATGCACCAAATTGAGACTCCTCCGGGCGTGACGGTGCGGTTACGACCCTACAGGTTACCTGAACACAAAAGAAAAGTGGTTCAGAGGGAATTGGCTGCAATGTTGGAGATGGGGGAAATAGAAGAGTCCAACAGTGCCTGGTGTAGCCCCATCGTTCTTGTTGTCAAGAAGGATGGGTCCATACGGTTCTGCGTGGACTATCGCAGGGTGAATGAGGTGTCACGTTTTGATGCGTACCGAATGCCCCGGGTCGACGAGCTCCTGGACCGACTGGGCACTGCGCGTTTCTTCACGACGCTGGATTTGACCAAGGGCTACTGGCAGATTCCTCTGTCGCCAGAGTCCAAGGAAAAGACGACCTTCTCCACTCCGTTTGGTTTATACCAATTTACCACGCTTCCCTTCGGGTTGTTCGGTGCCCCAGCCACCTTTCAACGCCTCATGAACCGGGTGCTGCGTCCGCACGCCGCATATGCTGCCGCCTACATAGATGATGTAATCATCCACAGCACCACCTGGGCGGAGCATGTGCGGCGGGTGGGCGTGGTGCTGGAGTCCCTGAGGCAGGCTGGGCTCACCGCCAACCCGGGGAAGTGTGCAGTTGGACGGAGGGAGGTACGGTATCTGGGGTACCACTTGGGCGGCGGGCATGTGCGCCCTCAGGTGGACAAGACCGCTGCGATCGCGGCCTGCCCGCGGCCCAAGACAAAAAAATAGGTGAGGCAGTTTCTGGGGCTGGCGAGTTATTACAGGCGCTTCATCCCGAACTTCGCAGATCTGACCAGCCCCTTGACTGACCTGACCCGGAAAGGTGCCTCAGATCCGGTCCAGTGGACGGAGCAGTGCCAGTTGGCGTTTGAGGAGGTAAAACAGGCTCTCTGTGGGGAACCACTCCTTCATACACCTAACTTCTCTCTTCCCTTTACTCTGCAGACTGATGCTTCGAACAGAGGGCTGGGGGCCGTTTTGTCCCAGCAGGTACGGGGGGTTGACCGCCCCGTCCTTTACATCAGCCGGAAGCTATCCGAGAGAGAGGCCAGGTACAGTACGGTGGAAAAGGAGTGCCTGGCCATCCGGTGGGCGGTCGACTCCCTGCGCTACTACCTCCTGGGACGCTCTTTCACCCTCTGGTCGGACCACGCCCCCCTCCAGTGGCTCCACCGCATGAAAGATACCAACGCGCGGATTACCCGGTGGTATCTGGCGTTACAGCCTTTTAATTTCAAGGTGATCCATAGGCCGGGGACGCAGATGGTCGTGGCCGACTTCCTCTCCCGCTCTCATGGGGGGAGGGGGAGTAGGTTAGGCCGGATGGAACCCCGGCCTAAGTCAGGCGGTGGAGGTATGTGGGGGCGGGGCGGGGTTGCGCTCAGCTGCAGAGGGAATTGAGCGAGGGTGTGGTTCAAGGGAACAGGTGCCGTGATGAGGTAATGACCCGCAGCTGGGGGCAATTGTGTGCATGTGTGTCTCCCCGTTAAACAGGAGTAGCGTCTGAGGAACGGGAGAGCGGTGAGCTGAGGCGACGTAGTGCTGGAGTGAGAGACTGCTGAGCAGGAACAAGCGGGAGGTGTGCTCAGGGGCGAGGCCGAGAGCACACAGAGACAATAAAGCTTGTTACGTACCCAAACCCAGAGTGTTGTTGCCTTGTGTGCCGCCCTAAAACCCACGGGGTAACGCAGAGCCGTTACAGTCTTATATAGACAGGTGTGTGCCTTTCCTAATCAAGTCCAATCAGTTTAATTAAAAAAAGATGGACTCCAATGAAGGAGTAGAACCATCTCAAGGAGGATCAGAAGAAATGGACAGCATGTGAGTTAAATATGAGTGTCACAGCAAAGGGTCTGAATACTTATGACCATGTGATATTTCAGTTTTTCTTTTTTAATACATTTGCAAAGGTTTCTACATTTCAGTTTTTTTCTGTCAAGATGGGGTGCTGAGTGTACATTAATGAGAAAATGCAAATGGCTGCAATTAAACAAAGAGTGAAGGGGTCTGAATACTTTCCGTACCCACTGTACATAACAATTGTTGCGTCTCCGAATAAGCACTCATTATTGAGGCGAACAGATTTCTCTTCATCCCCAAGTAGTTTCACATCAATTTGTGAAATTTCTCTTTTCCTCCCTGAGGGTGGGTGTGTGGATGAATCATGGTTGCGGCGCACGTCTCAGATGGAATGCTGATTAGAAACTAATCTGCAATAAGGAATAGTCGTGCGTCTGTGTAAGTGATTGGAAGAGCGAAGCAGAGCTGCTGTTATAGGTACAAATGAATAGCGGGGCAGCCATTGTTTCTGTTCTTACTAGTTGGAATGTACTCATTAGGATTCAGAGAGTGGCTGAGTACAGATGCCTGAGTACGCTGTGTGAAGATTGAAGACTCCTGACTGTCAAATTAAGTCCTGCTAAATACCGTTTGGGTTTTTTGCTTTGCCGTTTTTTGCTTTGCCGGCGTGTTTCCAAATAGTAATGCATTGCTGCAGCTCCACTATTATACAAAACCTAAGGAGGCTCTTAGTTACCTAAAATAAGTCCCAGTGTGCTATGCTGGCAATAAATTTGGTGTATTAGAAGTGTTTTAAGAAATTATTATCCACATTTGTCCAACGGAAACACACACACACACACACACGCATTGTACTGGAAGTTCAATTTGTTTCGTGGTAAACTGCAAGCAGGCAACATGGCTTATCAGCTGGAAAGAAATCAAAGAGATATAAAAAAAAAGACTGACAAGAGAGAAGTGAAAGGATAAAGTGGGAGAGACGGAGAGCAAGATGAAGAGGAAGAGGGCCGATGAGGTTGAGGTTGCCTGTGAGAATCTTAAAGTTACCCCGGCCCCCTGCTTCCATCTCTCGCGGCCCTTGTCCTGTTGAGTCCAGGGCTGCCCACCAGTCATGTAGTGCACACAGGCAAGTGGAGCTTAACAAACCTTTTCCATTACCGTAATGACCTTCATGACTGAACACCTCGGGAGCAGGAGTCGGTACAGGACTGCTTTCACAGCACAGCCATTAACTGCCCTCCCCTGGGTCGGCCGAGATCAGATCAGCGAGAGAAGAAGCTACAGCGGCAGTGGAGCCCACCATCGATCACAGGCACCAGTTCTACAACCAGGAATCCAATTCAGCCAGTTTCCACTCAACCGAAATTGGACCAGCAAAGTGATGGTGTGACATCAGCAGTTTCAACTCATCATCTCACAAACCTTTTCTTTGATCATTTATTTATCACTCGTACAACAGCCCGATTCATCTCTATGGACTAAAACTGCAGCACAAAACCACCACAACCATGACAGTTTATCATCAATAAATACCACCACCAAGAGTGAAGAAATACTAAAATGCTTGAATAGGACAGATCACAATGATGTTTGAACACAATAAGGTAAGACTCTTTATCAATCCTGTGAAGACGGGAAGTACAAGTTGAGTGTAATACTCTCTTTGATCAGATAAGAAAAGATATCCGCAGAACTGCTGTGGGTTTTATGTCAATTTGTGACGAGAAAGAATCTGAAACATATTTTATATAAGAAATAGGGGTCATGGTGGTTGGTGAAGTTGATCTACTAAAAGGTAAGGCATTATGGTTTTAAAGGTGCTGTAGTTGTCTACATGCTTGGAGTTGACTACAATGAATAGTAGTTATAGTAATAGAGGTCGAGGTTGTGTAGGTGCTGTGCTGGTGGGTCGTCGTGCCATATTCTGTGTCAGTCTTTAATGTTATCAAAGAAAGTCTATCCAAAGCAAGCACATTACTTTGCCTTTGAAGAAGAAATTACAAAACATTAGTGAGGTTTGAGTTTTCAAATGCGGCGGCACCGTCAAGCTCCTGAAGTTCGCGGATGACACCACCCTCATTGGACTCATCTCTGGTGGGGACGAGTCCGCCTACAGGTGGGAGACTGACCAGGTGCAGCCAGAACAACCTGGAGCTCAACGCTCTGAAGACAGTGGAGATGGTTGTGGACTTCAGAAAGAACGCAGCCCCACCCGCCCCTCTCACCCTGTGCCCCGTCGACGCTGTGGAGTCCTTCCGCTTCCTGGGCTCCATCCTAACCCAGGACCTCAAGTGGGAGCTGAACATCAGCTCCATCACCAAGAAGGCCCAGCAGAGGATGTTCTTCCTGAGGCAGCTGAAGAAATTCAACCTGCCAAAGAAAATTATGGTGCAATTCTACACTGCCATCGTTGAGTCCATCCTCTGCTCCTCCATCACCGTCTGGCATGCTGCAGCCACTGCCAAGGACAAGGGCAGGCTGCAGCGCATCATCCGTTCTGCTGAGAGGGTGATTGGCTGCAATCTGCCATCCCTCCAGGACTTGTTCGCTTCAGGACTCTGAAGCGAGCTAGGAAGATTGTAGCTGACCCCTCTCACCCTGGACACAAACTGTTCGAGTCCCTCCCCTCTGCTAGGAGGCTGAGGTCCATCAGGACCAAGACCTCACGCCACACAAACAGTTTCTTCCCGTCGGCAGTCGGGCTCATCAACAGAGACCGGGTCCCCCACTGACTGACTCTGTCACCCCCAGGACTATTTTTCTTTTCTTTCTTCTTTCTTCTTACCGGTCACTCCTCTGCACACTTCTTACTGTATTTAAACACTCATGCCACTTAACATACACTTTAACTTAAACACACATGTCACTTTAACGTACACTTACGTTATCCGTTTGTCTGAGAACTTTATCTTATACTTAATTTAATACCCATTGCACTGTTGTCGTTGATTGCTGATTGTCTCGTCTAACGTCTCATGTCTAATGTATGCACCTTCCGCCTAGAAAAATTCCTCGTTTGTGTAAACATTCCTGGCAATAAACGGTTTCTGATTCTGACCAGGCGGGTTCAGCCGTGTCTGAAAGGAGTAATTCTAAGGATATAATAATCATACCCATGTTTTCATTGGTGTATAATTGCTGTATTTTTGTTCCTCAGAATGAGCCCCTCAATCCAAATATTAAATTACATTGTATTTCAATCAGGAGAGACAATGAATGATTAGTAGTTAACGTTTATTATGCCAGATGATGCGTTCATGAGTTACACAGAATGTATTTGGCGCTTGAACTCAACAAGGACATTTGAGATCACGCTGTTTGCGCCCTGAGCGGCAGCAATCTATAGATCCCCCCCCCCGAGGAGTCCAGACACTGGTGGTGGTGGCTGGAGGCTCTGCTGGAGTTGCTGGAGATGCAGATGGGTGCTGAATCTGAGAAGGCGGATGATGCTGGGGAGGCGGCGGGTCGCATGAGACAGCAGCAGGACGCTAGAGTACAGTACATTTAAAGGAGACGGCAACAAGCTGATAGGCTAACGAAGAGGATGTGACTGCGCTATTGGCTGAAACTTCTGACAGTGAGGTCCGGTATGGAATGTGTGCTGCTGGTGAGGGACAGTACGAGTGAGAGGCCTACGAGCCTAGCATGAGGGGATGGTCTTCCTGTCTGAACTTACGCTAGAGCTTCATTTGTATAGTCCAATATCCCAAATTAGCTGCAATCTTTATAACATATAGTCCTCTGACCTTGGACCCTCGCATCATATAATATTCAACAGGGCTCCATACATAGCGAGTAGTTCTCTTCGTGGAGTCCGCCATGTTGAACTGTCATATTTCTACAGTAACCCAGAATGGACAAAACAAACTCTGGCTAACCCTAACCAAACACTACCTGAAGGCCACCGTAGTTCTCCGACACGCTTGAAGATCTTTTAACCAATGGCCAACGCAGCAGAACTACCAGTTCATCGGCCCATGTGTTGCATTCGGTTTGCCACATGGAAGAGCTGCATGTTGCGTAACATGTAACTCTCCACCAGAGATAGTCATTATTTGATGAGCCTCTTTTATCAAACAGCAACTGTCCAACTTTGCAAATCACTGTTGTGACTTTATCGTTGCCAAGCAATCTCTGCAGAGCTTCCTGCTTAGACGCGTCCGATTCATGCCCAGCTCTACGGCTCGGCTGCCAAATGTCGGAGCCCCCCCCACCGGATAACACTGTGTAATTTGCACCTTTTTCTTTGAACTTGGAAACCAAAGCGGTGCATTACATAAAGCTTTGGGTGAGAGCAGGCAGCCTCCATCTCCAGGGTCTTGCCGACTGCTCTTAGAGCCTCGGCCTGCTGGCCAGACACGACTGTAGAGCGGCGTTAGGCATCAAACGTCTAGTTTCTGCAGGAGTCACGGTCAGCCAAGAAGCTTCTCTCCGCGCCCCACCCCCGATGTGGTGTTGCTGTTGAACCAACAGACTCGCACCAAGATGCTCTGAGAGATGTTTTCTCCCTCTGCTGCTTTTCTCACGTCCCATTTTCTCTGCCCTCCTCCCTCTCCCACTTCATTTCTATCTCTTTTTCCTCTCTTCCCTTGATCTTTCTGCCACTCTCATCCTCTTGTATTTCTCTCTCCACGACTTTTCTCTCTCATTCGTCCTGCCTCGCTCTCATTCCTCCGACTCTCCAGAACACTTACATTGCAATACACTCACCGTCTCACACGCTCCAAGGGGAGGTGTTCAACTGGTACATTATGTCTCTGGAGTATTTCTCAGACTAATGGAAAACACTCAAAATGCCTTAGCATTCCATCATTCTACTGGTAAGAGAGAGACTCTTAGTCCACATATTGCCCCCGCAAGGGAAAGTTTCTACCAACAAGCTGCAGCAGGCAGTAGTTTTTCCAAGACTGTGAGCACTTTTTCAAGTTTATTTGTTTTGTTTTTTTTACTTCTGTGGGCCGTCCACATACTGAGAGCAGATTAACGTGAAGAAAACAAAATTACCTTAAATTACTTTGAGACTAATTCAGATTGAACACACTATGTGCGTTAAACAATTTCATAACTCAACAGGAAGTCTTCTTCGTTATCGTTCTATTTTGTCCTTTTTTTTTTTTTACCCCAATTTGTTCACAATGTGGAGTCAGAGATCTTGGCGAGAGCAATTCTGATGCTCGTTGAAAGCATTCTTAAATTGCCTCAAAATAAATATGTTTTCATGGCTTTCCTTCGACTTTGTACAAAATCAGGCTGCTTCTAAAGTTCTCCTCGCATTTAGTCTGAACGCACTTTACCAAATCGGTCAGGTAGGGCGGCAGTGAGTAGTTTGAGGCTTTGAAGCTTCGTTCATGACATTTAACATTTGAGTTCTAGATCAACATTTGAATTTAAACTCTGTATGACTGCACACTTGCAGTTGGATGAAGATCAGACTCCACTAATATTATAAGTAGGCTTTTAGAGTTCTACTGGCAGCGCAGTCGTGATGCGTGGGTAACCCTTGCAGCAGGAGACCATGAAATGACACACGTAATGGAGGCCTCACACAGTTCAAAGAGGGCATCCAGACACATGCAAGTCAGTGATGGAACATGGTAGCACCCTATTAACCCACCAGGATACTGTATCCCCTGCATCACAGCAGAATATAGGCCATCATTCTGCTAATTCCCTATGGGGATCATTAGAGTAAATGTATGTATCTTTATATATATATATATATATATATATATATATATATATATATATATATATATATATATTAAAAGGAAGGAAGTGTCGGTTTTTGTTCCATGTGATTATTATTTTTAATATTATACAAATCCAAGAAGCGGTCACATAAACACTATCCTTTTCATGATTTCCATATTGGATTTGATTTCCAACACAACACAGTGAATGCAATTATTTTTGTCAGCCAATTCTTGTACATACTCTTTTGTATTTTGTGTTCAGCAGCAAATGAACGCGCTGCCAGCATTTAAACTGCAACTTCAACTGTACCACCACATGTCACATCGTCATGGTGCCTCTGCTGCTTCACTGAAGTGACAAGCTAAAGCTACTAGGCTGTTGCATTGAAAACATATTGTTTAGATTTGTTTCCCAGCTCCTTAGTTTAAATGGGTCTGTTTGGTATTTATTAGTGCTGTCATATTAGCGCGTTATTAGCGCGTTATTAGCGCGTTATTAACGGCGTTAACGCAAACCAATTTTAAAGCCGTCAATTTTATTAACGGCGTTAATAATTTGAATTTTTCAATTGATTTTTTTTAGCTCAACTGGAAGCAAAACAATAGGCACGCCGGTTGGGCTTTGAAGCTAGGCTAACGTTACGGTTTGAAATGAATGAACGGTGAACGCGATACGGCAAAATGAATGATATTCAGTGAACTGCGAACAGGTGCGCGTGCCAGAAGGGAGCGCGAGTGAACACATTGAACAGCAGGAGAGAACGCAACGTTAGCCAGCTAGCTAAAGCTCCGGTGGGAAATTATTAGCTTATGCCGTGTTCACACCATAACGCTACCATTTCTGAGGAGGTAGATTTTGAGGTGAGGGGACTGACAAGGAGGAAGGTAAAGTGGTCCACCGTTCTATCAATAAGCAGACCTGCCAACCTGTACGCAATTTGCATAGCGGATACGCATTTTGACGTCAAAGTACGCTGGTAAAAATGAGTCTAAAAGTAATTTTAGACTAATTGACCAGCACACATTATATGCAATGCAATATAATGCATGACGAGTATTTAATGACTTATCAATATATAGGTTATATATCAAGGTTGGCAGGTCTGAATAAGGCTAAACTAGAAGTTAACACCAATACAAACATTATTTTTGCAGAATGAATGTGTTAGGGGAGAAGGATGCAGCCATTGTTAAACAGCTGGATTGAAATGCAGCTGGAACTGGTCGTGGCTAAAACTGGAAGGCAAGGTCTCAATAAAAGGGCAAGAGGTGTCCTTTCATCTAGGAGATGTATTCTCCAAAATCAACAGGCAGGGATTCGCCAGATGCATTCTCTGCATCAAAGATATAAATTGTGCTAACAAAGGCAGCCATGCTCTCCCTTACCACATTGTGCCTCATATACTGTAAATGTTAGACCCAGTGACAGGCTGGCATGAAATGGCTTGCATAATACTTAGTAAGGAGGCCATAATCATTTTTGACTCATGGCTGAAGTTAAGTTTCTCCAGCTCTCCCCAGGTTGGCAAAAAATGCATCTAAAAATGCATCAGATTGATGCTTTAAAATATGGAATATTTAAATTTTTCTTACGGGGGAGCATGCCCCCGGACCCTCCTAGAGGGGTAATATCCTTCTCACCTTTTTCACCCCTGACCCGTTTTCATGCCTGGTGCACTCTATAATTTTATTTTTTAAACCCTTGTTTACCTGAAATGTGCAGTGATTTTATTTTGTACCGCCCTGTTTGGCAGTTGTTTTTCAATAAAATAAAGCAAGCCAATCCACTTTTTCATGTTGATAAGAGCATTAAAATGCAAAAAAAAAAAATTGCGATTAATTGCGAGTTAACTATGACATAAATGCGATTAATCGCGATTCAATATTTTAATCGCTTGACAGCACTAGTATTTATACATATCTTGATATATAAACTTACTGGTTTATCCCATTTGTGCAACCTTCCTGTATAATTTCCAATAGCTTAACTAAACATAAACCTTCATATTTCTTTCAATAATAATAAAAACTAATAATCATGCAGCCATAATGTCCAGTAAAGAGTAGGATTAAAGAATGAACACAGTCACAGGCAGACTAAAACTTATCTGATTTAATAGATGTATTTGCTGATATTTCTTAATTGTTTCCATTACAGCGTTACAGACCAAATCATAAAACTGATTTACAAATGATTCTCTGTGAGGTTCATGAGTGGACAAGGGGCACAATAAAAGGAAGATACTGAATGAAAAATCCTCGGTTCAAAAGTGCAACACATTAAAAATCAATTGTTCTGTTCCAACAGGCATATACTAAAGTATTGTGTGTGCAAATTTCCCCCGTCTCTGTCCCGATAATGAGGCCTTGTGTACACAATGGATGCCCACTCTCACGGCGATTGTGCTTGCATAAGCTTTCAGCTTCACCAGGTGACTCCTCCAAAATATTAATACATCTAAAGAAGCCGAGGATGGGCAGAGAACCAGACCAGCGCACATTGCTGCTAATGATCTCTCTCAGCAAAATCACACGCATACACACACATTACAGGGATCATACCTATGTAGGAATGAACACCCACGTAGTCACAAGCCCACAGACAAGACTGAGCTGAGCGTTCACGGAGAAATACTGCGTGAAAACATGCATGTGTGCAGTTGAGACTCACATCCCGCTGAGTTGAAAATATACATTCTCTGTCACCTCCGCCAGTGCATTACACGTGTTGCCTCACTAGCAAGGGAGCAGCAGGGGCGTGAAGTCAGTTATTCTCTGGGTGTTAATGAGGGAGGGATGGGGTCGATGACTCAAACCCAACAGAGCAGGCTCATCGGTGCCCACTTTGATAAAAGAGAATGACGGACTGTGGCAGAGCTCCTTTATAACGTCAGCCTGTCACACAGCGCCTTCACAGCGGTGACCGGCGGACGAGCCATACTGGGAGAGAGGGTGAAGATAAGACGATGTAAACCACGAGACCATGACTCTTTTGGTCTCATTTTATACCATTTAGACTGAGAGCTATCTCGGCAACAATGCTGATTCTACAATGCTGCCGTCAAGTTGATTTAACAGACATGTAATTCCGTTTCTTATTTGAATCTCATAAAAAAATAAGACGTTCGATCACGATGCACATAATCATGAAAACATTATTATATCTTCTTTCTTCCTCACAACAAGGCAGGAGAAAGGGAGTTGCCTTCTCCATAAATGATGCAGTCGAAGTAATGGGTGTGTTGACCATTACTTATTGGTTACTGTTACTGTTCAACAGCTATTCTATCTTCGTACATACATCTTAAAGTGTCAACCTACACACACTCTGTCACACCGCGGTGAGGTTTGTCTTGTCTTGGGTTTTTGTCTCGTAACTTCCTGTTTTATTTTTAAGCCTAACTCTCCTCTCGTTGCAGGTCACTTGCCCTTCCTCATGTGTCACCGGTCTGATTGTCGCCCCTGATCCCTGATTGGTTCCACCTGTTCCCCATTACCCTCATGTGCTTATAGTCGGAGTCTCCCCTTTGTCTTGTGCCAAAGTGTTTCATCCTTGTACCTAAGCCCTTATCCACAGTCAGTTAATTTTGCCAAGAGTTTTTTGCTACGCCACGTAAGTTGTTTTCTGTTTCCTCCTTGGAGAGTGATGTTTCATTTGTTAAAGTTTTCTAGTTTAGCTTCGATTTGTGTTTTTTGTAATCTGTTTTCTTTCCTCCCCTTTGGAGCGATTTTGTGTTTAATTAGTACTAGATAGTTGTAGAGCCTCCTGTTTAGGTGAGCCTTTTCTTTTGTCCCGTTGATCAGTAGTTTTAGTTTTCCTCCTTCGGGAGCGATTTATGTTTTAGGCTCTTCCCTGTTTCTAGTGTGTTTTTGTCTCTCCTTTTTATTGGAGAATTTCCTTATTAGAAAGGCTATCTTCCGCAAGTTATTCTTGCCAGGACTAATGCCGTGTTCACACCGGACGCGGCGCGAATTTGCGGCGCGACCGGATTACATGCAAAGTCAATCCATGGTTGCATTTATAAAGCAAAACTAGTGGTTATTTATTCCATGGTCGATAGCGGAAATGAAAGCTCCTTTCACAGAGACAAGCGACTGAGATAAGCCACGCCCCTTTCGCGGCGCGATGTTTCGAGTTTGGTGTGAACACCCTCGTTTCACTCGCGCGAGTAAACTTCCGCGGTGAACGCGCCGCGAATTATCGCGCCGCGTCCGGTGTGAACACGCCGTTAGTAAGTGAGTTTTTCATAGCCCAATTGTTTGTCACTCTTCAAAGAGGATCTGAAATCAATAAAGTGTGCTTGTACGTGATATCCTCTGCATCTGAGTCCTCATTTTAGTCCAGGCTGACACACTCTTCCTCAGTGTGTTCTTTCTGAGTAGACATAAAAGCCCAAAGGCGATGACGATAAAGCATACAGACTTTTACCGGGTTAAGAGAACATGTGGTTTTAAGCCTGGTTGATTTTGACAAATTTAGGTATACGTTAAGCAGCTGTAGGGTTTTTAGAACCTAGTTTGTCACAATTGGACTTGTACAGTGTGAGGCTTATTGTACATTACAATGCATGGAATATGATAATTAATAAGGGATATTATTATGAAGAATGTGTAATTGTATGCATATGAAGGTCACTGTTTTATTAATGATTAATGTGTGAATGGATTTTAAAACAACGTTTGCATATTGCATGTGGATGCTGGTGGACTGTTTTATTAGACGGAAGTGAAGTTCTCTTGTTCGCCTGAGGTGGCGGAGCTGAACATTGACTTTATGAAGCAGCAGACAACCCGGTCTGTAGAAGAAGAAGACTAGCTCCGCCCCGGAAGCTGCAGGCCAGTGAACATGGAGTTTGTTGGAAAAGGTGTGAAAATATTACTTTTAACCAGTAGGAAGGGCTTTAAGCTCCATGTGTGAGAGTATGGACTAACCTATACGCGGTAGAGGAGGGCTCTCTCTCCGGTGACGCGAGCGAAGCGGACGTGCGGGTCAGTAGAGTCCGCTGAGGAAGGAGGGACCCGATCGAAATGTATGAGGGGCCGTTTAGGCCATAACTACTGAAACGCTCTCACACATACTACTGAAACGCTCTCACACATACTACTGAAACGCTCTCACACATACTACTGAAACGCTCTCACACATACTACTGAAACGCTCTCACACATACTACTGAAACGCTCTCACACATACTACTGAAACGCTCTCACACATACTACTGAAACGCTCTCACACATACTACTGAAACGCTCTCACACATACTACTGAAACGCTCTCACACATACTACTGAAACGCTCTCACACATACTACTGAAACGCTCTCACACATACTACTGAAACGCTCTCACACATACTACTGAAACGCTCATACATTCACCATTGAAACACTCTCGCACATACTAATGAAACACTCATACATTCACTACTGAAACACTCATACATTCACTACTGAAACACTCATACATTCACTACTGAAACACTCATACATTCACTACTGAAACACTCATACATTCACTACTGAAACACTCATACATTCACTACTGAAACACTCATACATTCACTACTGAAACGCACTCATACATTCACTACTGAAACGCACTCATACATTCACTACTGAAACGCACTCATACATTCACTACTGAAACGCTCTCACACATACTAATGAAACACTTACACATACATACATACTCTGTAAACCTATTCACGCTCATATATAAATGTAAATAATAAATGTGTATGTATACGTTTTTCAGTTATATGTATGTATGCTCTTACATGAGGATGTGCAAGCGTCTCACATGTATTCATACAAGTCATTTCAGTAGTGACCGTGAGAGTGTTTCAATAGTGAATGTACGAGCGTTTCAGTAGTATGTATGAAAGACATCTCACTAGCATACGGAAGGTACTTCGGTTAAACCGGAAGGCGGAAGCAAAGAGTGCATGTTTTGAACAGCGACAACGCGCCAATCTTAGCCCGCTTGGCAGCGGGTAAGAGCGTGACATTTCAGGGTTATTTCAATTAATATATTTTTTTGTGATTGAATATGAAGGTGCAACTTCTATATATTTTGATCAGTCTGCAGGCCTTATTCGTAATTGGCAATCGCGATGACATCGTTGATTTTTTCAATAGGGTGCTGCGCTGCGTTCAATGCCTACAGCAAGACCCAGGAGAAGAGAGATATTTTAGAGAGCTTGATGACCACACCATTACCCTAAATTCTATGGTTCGCTCTAGGGAAGGACCTGATGGAGAGACGGTTGTTTTTTTGGAGTCAATATGTTTTTGTTTTAATAGGTTTGGTGACTTTAGAACTAGAAGAAGAGATCAAGAAAACTGTCTTCCTCCGATTCCACCTACAGCCAGAAATGGCCTTCCATGTCGCCCACGATATGATTTAACAATTGAGCAATTTAACCAGTGCATGGGACTCTGTTTTAACTGGCAGGGAATTGCTTCTTTTTTTGGAATTAGCCGTCGGACTGTGTTCAGACATAGGCAACGTCTTGGTGTCGGACCTTTGGAATACACGTCCTTGACCAATGAAGAACTGATATTAACCATAAGGGAGATTTCCACGAGTACCCCGAATGCTGGTGAGAGATACGTTATTGGAAGTCTCGCGGAATCCGTATCAGCGCTGGAGGATCCGTCAAATTCTGCAGGAGATTGATCCCGTCGAACGGTCATTGAGACGCACTCAAGCCATTCGCCGAAGGGTTTACAGTGTGCAAACTCCAAACGAGTTATGGTATGTGTGCTATGGGCCTTTGACAGGTCTATTCTTACAAGTTATGGCTTGCCTAATGTTACTGTTTGTGATCCCTGTATTGATTATTCCTGTACCATTTTGACTGTTCGCTCCTATACCCTAGATTAGAACTAGCTGACTTCCCCCAACCGAGGACTGGCTCCATTGAGCCAGAATAAAACAAATTAGGTCTACTCATGGTGAACGGCCAAATATCATCAATATTCAAAATGCTTTACTTTGTTATCTATCACGAGGCCAATCTCTGAGTGTGTGTGTGTGATCAACACGATCATTTTGATCACCATATTATACATAAAAGTGATCGTGTTGATCACACACACTCGGGAGATTGGCCACATGATGGCTAACAAGATAAACCAGTAGAGCATTTTGAATATTTGGCTGTTCACCATGAGTGAATTGTTTTATTGCTCAATGGAGAGCTTGCCTGACTATCAGTTGGGGAAGCCAGCTACACTAACTGAAACTAATGGACAAATAACACAAACATATAACCTTTTTTTTTACACTAAGGGTTCATTAAGGTCTCGCAACAATATTTCTGCCCCATAGAGATGGACCACTTGTATGATGTGACCCTACATAATTCTTTTTTCCAGGATTGTAACAGATGTCACTTCTTTCTTTTATACAGGCATATTGACGGGAACCATAAATTGGTGAGGTGGAGAATGGTGTTCCATGGCTGTGTGGATGGGTACAGTCGCACCATCATATACCTTCAGTGCCTCAACAATAACAGGGCATCAAGTGTTTTGAACCTGTTTCAGCAGGGCGTATCTGACTTTGGACTGCCTTCAAGAGTACGGAGCGACCATGGAAGGGAAAATATAGAGGTTGCCCGATTTATGCTGAACAGTAGAGGGTTGAATAGGAGAAGCATGATCATGGGGCGCAGCGTACACAACCAAAGAATAGAGAGGCTATGGGCAGAACTAAACAGAGTCGTTTCATACTACTTCTGACTTATTTACCTTTATGGAAAATGAAGGCATACTTGACTCTTTGTGATCTTAATTTATTTTGTTTGCATTACATTTACTTACCTCGGGTTCAAAGGGCAGTCAGAGAATTCAGGAGCCAATGGAATAACCATGGACTCTCTACCCAAGGATGCCAAACCCCATTGCAATTGTGGCATATAGGTGTTGTCAGTCATATTGGAAGCAACAACACAGCTATAGGTGGTGTGTTTCAGATTGATGAACATTTAGGCACTGATAATGAACCACTACCTGCAGTAGAGAGCAGGAATAATATTGAGGTTCCTGAAAACTGTGTTCATGTAAGCAACAGTACCATGCAAGAAATTCAAGAATTAATTGACCCATTAATGAATGATGGAAATCATGGAATACAATTATTTCTGTCTCTTTTACATTTTTTGCAAGCAAGACATCCCAGAGGACTAAGTGAATGATTCTCTTACTAGTGTGCAAAGTTGAGTTGGCCTAAGAATTTTACTACTGATATTGCAAGTTGATGTCTAGTATGTGACAATAAACTTGAATGAAGAAATTGGGCTATTATTTCACAACAAACATTTATTGATGTGTAAATGTACCGTATAAAAGAACCCTTACAATCAAATGTTGTTTCTACTGTATTTCTGAGCATTAGCTGATCGACTGATATCCGCTGGCTAACTGAGTAAGGCTGACTTCTGTGCAAAGTGAAACCCGGAAAGCTATTTTTATTTGTATGTTCCAGATTTGAAGAGTTTCCAGGTTTTACTCATTGCAGAAGTCAGGCTTACTCAGTTAGCCAGTTTAGAGAAATACCCTCCCAGCTCATTCGACAAGTAAATTTGAATTAAACTTGACAATAAAAAAACAAATTCAAAAAGTAAACTTTGGGGGCTGCTGGGTGGCTCGTCCCGTTGGTTCGCGGTTGCGGTTTTTGGACAAGTGTCACGGTCTGGTATTGAATCTAGACCGTGCCATGTAAAATAAATTTCTTGAGTGGCTCCATTCTTAGAACAATCATGTAAAACAAACAGGACAAATGTAAGCCCTTACTAGGAAATGTATGCACTCAAGTTAACAAAACAAGCAAACTTTGGGCTAGTGTGAATGAAATAATTTGCATTTCCAACATATCCACATAACCGTTTAATGCTGTACAATAAACAAAAGTCAGCAATTTTTAGAATTCAATTGTGGCATAGTACTTGTCAACAAGACAAGTACTATGCCGTTGCTGACATGGCAATCAAAAACTAGAGGCCATTATAAACATGTTATAACAATTTCCGTAGACATAGGCTATACTTTTGTACAACGGAATCAGGATTAGTGTGAGATGGATCCTTTTTCACTCTTACCTCAATAGGACAACAACCTAAGAACCATTAGGTTGTAACAAAACATGTCTGATAGGTTTGAGAACCACTGCCCTATACCAAATATTTTTTCTCAGCAGTTACATTTTCTGCCTTTCAACTTTAAAATTTACATTCATCATCTATGGCATGCCAAAGCCCTGTGTGTTTCTTATTGCAAAGTCCATGTTGCTCTTAAAACCACCGTACGTGCTGTAGATAGGCAGTCGAAGACAGCTGATGCAGGTGTTGGCAACAGGGAACTTTTCTGCTCCACCACTTGAGTGAAGAAATTCGAGAGATGGCTGAGGAGATAAGCCGATTGGTGGTACTGCATCAGATCCCGTTGCAAATGCTAGGATGTCCCCCAACTTCTTTGATCCATCTTCCTCTGTGGAATAAGCAAAGCAGGACAGCACAGAATTAAGCACAGCACACAAACTACATTTTAGAACTTCGTTGGGGTGGGAGATAAATATAAATGAGAGACAGACCAAATACGTTAAATCATAAACTTTGGAATGTTAACACCAGAAGCTTTTTTCCCCTTTTCTTAGAACAAGTGCACATACGAGTTTCCTGAGTTTTTCGCTCTCTCGCACACACACACACACACACACACACACACACACACCTTCAACATCTTGTAAATAGTCCCTCCAGAAAGCAACTACTGTTTCCTCATCTCTTTTCTGGTTGCTCCCCTCCTCTGACCACCGGACGTGGAACAGCCCATCAACCTGGTCAGCAGTGAGCGGCTTTGGATTGTAGCACATCACTGGACTGAAAGATTCTGGATGCTTCTGGATCTGCTCCAGAACTCCAAGCGTTTTCAACCCATCTTTGAACCTACAGTAAATGACAGTATGGGAGGAAAGGTGGTTCAATGAAGAGTTCACTCTTTTGCATGTGTTGGACATCAAACAGGATTTTCAATTTAACTACATTTAAAATACCTTTCAAATGGTCCACGGACTCGATTGATCACTTGAAACATCAAGACATCTTCTACAAGTCTATCCCTGTCGTCAACACTTTTCAG
Organism: Myoxocephalus aenaeus; assembly: GCA_038501785.1. Lineage (NCBI taxonomy): Eukaryota > Metazoa > Chordata > Actinopteri > Perciformes > Cottidae > Myoxocephalus > Myoxocephalus aenaeus. The sequence continues at coordinate 2,894,688 of JBAMJR010000015.1, forward strand.
TGGCTTCAGACAGCCTGCATTGGCGAGATAGTCAAGGAGAGGTTCAGTTGACTGGGTGAGTTCCTCCAGAGTTGTTGATTCTGAAACCTAAGAGTGATTAACAGTTTATTTTTTTAAATCAGATTAAAAAATAAAACAGTTGATTTACTGTCCCCCACCAATTATTGCGCACCCACCTTGCTTTGCTAGAGCTGATTGTAACTATGACGTTAGTTGCTGATAACGTGCCAGTGATATGATTTTATTTTTAATTGGGTAAGACTACTTCAGTCCAGGGGCGTCTCTAGGATTTTGACACATCTGGGGCTTAGCCCAGAAGAGTGAAGCAGCGAAATTTTTAGACATAGAAACACTCTCCACATACCCTACAGGTACCTGCTCTTCTGGACTGAATTGAATTGAGGCATTTCATGGTTACCAGTTAATACCAAATAGGCTAGCAATTTTCACAAACTTCCCTAAATAGCCCAGGCACAAAAATGCCCCATTCATCATGTTGAACATACCAACAGCAACCATTCAGCAACAGTAAACATTGAGATGTTTAATGAACCATGCATCTTGTCATGTACAGTGTTTACATTGTTTTACTTTGTACATTTAATGCTCTTTACATACTCATATGTATTTATTCTTTACATATTCTTTAACATGATTTAACTTAACATACTCTTTAACATAATATTTAGACATAAGATGCTAATAATGCTAATAGTGCTCAACCAACACAGACACTTAAAGTAGTGGTTCTCAAACTTTTTCTGTAAATAACATTTTGTGATTCCATCTGTGCTTTTATAAATAACAGAATAAAGAAAATTGCAATCACTTAAAGTTTCAAGTAAATCAGATTGCTCCATCAGACAATGTTTTAATTGCAATCACTTAGAACAATGAACATAAAGTTATATCTGTGCAAAAAAAAATACTAATATTTAGTTACTACTAAATAGCTCATTGTGGAAAACAATAAGCTATTATTTATTTTTTGCCAAACAAAACAGAATGAGTGCAGATATGTGAGCATCAGGTTGCATCAGTATTAGTGGAGCAGTGAGCTGCTTTCCTCTACACATCTTTTTAAAACAGGGTTGTAGATTTGATACAATTCATGTTTTGAGCAGACTTCTGGCAAAACGCCAAAAAATAAGCGAGCGAGTCGCGCATGCGCAAGCGTAACCTGTTAACGGCGTAACCATTTACCCGAAAATACAGGCATTTCTCCATGTATTTATTAATGACTTAGTTTTATGTCCGTGTACTTTGTACTTTTGTAATATGTGAAGCCAGCAGCTCATTGTTGGTAGAAGACACGAGCACTTTGTCTCTTTCACCTGAGCAGGAGAGCTGCTCTGTTGTGAGGAGAACTCCGGTTGTTCCTCACATGAGAGCTGCTGTTGCCATCTTCACCCTGGGAGCGTTTAAAACTCCGATATAGCGGTCTGCTTTTCACGCGACATATTTTTCGATGCTCTCTGTCCGCTGCTGTGTGCTCAGTGCTCACCTGTCTGTGCGCATCGCCGTGCGCGATGCAGAGCAGAGGAGAAGTGTTAACGCGACCATTTAGAGACAGAAATGACAAGCTGTCGTGTGGATAAGATCAATAAAATACGTCCGTTTAGTTTGTTTAATAACAGAACAAGGTGTAGACCTGTTCTATAGGAAAGAGAAACTTAAATGACGACTTGTATAATAGGGGGGTGCACACTACAAGTACCCCTGCTGCCTAACGCCGCTGTTTGGGGTGAATGACGTATTTTCTTTTTTTGAAATTAATATTCGGGGCTAATTAAAAAACACCCGGGGCTAAAGCCCCGGATGTTTTAGCCTAGGGACGCCACTGCTTCAGTCCAATGAGCGCAACCTGGGCACTTCGCATCCAAAATGATATCTTGTGGCAGACGCATAATACCACAGTGTGAAACAGATATAAACTGATCCATTTAATTGAATGGGGGGCACAAATGATAAGACAGATAGAGAATGCATTCTTACAAATATGAATATTCTGTGCTTGGACCAGCCAAAATCGTTCAATTCATCATAAGCACTGAATATGATGAAATTAAAATGCAACAAACCTTTTGTATTTTGTCATGGATTTCAGAATCTACGATGTCCCCCAGGTCTGGTCTAGATTTCTCTGGCCCTTGAACTATGCAGTCAAACAGTGTTTTGGACAAGAAATTTGGTGAAGGCCCTCCATGTACCAGACTGACTGCAATAGCCCTTCCTGTGATAAAGTATCGGTCCTCTCTGACAGCTGAAAAAAAAAGAGGTAGAATTTATGCTGTGAGTGCATAACCTTTTAACTGCTGCCATGGAAATCACTTAAAGTCACAGTCTGTAATCTGAGTTTGGCACCCTCTTTGGTACCAGGGTAGCCACACTGGCTTTTTAAAGTGTTAGGCTATTATTTCAAAGGATTAAAATCACTATGAGGTTCACACAATATGGAGTGGGAGCCATAATCTATTTTACAGGGTATATAATTATTTCATGAAAACCAAAAACAAGATAAAGGCTACCTGATGCATCAAGAGCCAAATTGAGGTTCCCTTCTGTTCCCTCAAACATTTCAGACTGTGCAAGAGCTTCTGTAAGCAGTCGAAGAAATTCTCTTCTTGGACCACCAAGATCCACAGCTTCTTCAGTTGTTCCTTTGTCATCAGAAAATCTCACTTATCCTGTGTGTCGGGTCAAAAGAGATTCTTTTGAAGCCCCGAATGGCACCATCCAGCACAGCAGCACGGTTTATGTTGAACCGGTTGACTTGGTTATTGTTGATCTTTTCACCAAGCTCAGATAAAATCTCTTGAATAGGGACACTTCCAGATGAACTTTCTTTTCTGAAAGCAAACATCAAAAGGGAAAATAATGTTTAGATCACTGCTCCAACCATACATTCGCAGTTATAGTGTAGCCATTTGTGCATACACACATCCACCCACATTCTGATTTTCACTTGCGGAAAAGAACAGTGTTAGCCCCGATACTTGCCATTATTCCGTTGATGAATTAACATCTCGAATTGATGCATTGAACAGTGAAATTAATCACAGAAGGTGCCTCTAGCCTTCCAGTGACACTAATCGCAACTTTGAAGGTATGTGCGCAATCAGTAATTAGGTATAAAAGGCATAGGTACAATTTGTGGTCTTTTTCCAAGAGGGCACTCAACTTGGGACCCACATTACAATGCCAACGGTGGTTTTTAGTCTAGCAAAAGCTAAACAACGGAACAATCAACAAAATTAGCACCGGGAGCAATCAACAAGACCTCAAGTAATAAAACATTTTGTTAAATAAAAGGCAATATTCTAATACTCACATCTGGTCTTCCATGCTGGCCGATAAGGCAGCATACAGATCCTCATCTTCTTCTTCATCAGATGACATATTGATAACAGAAAGGTAAGCTCTGTAATCGGTACTTTCTGGCCACAGGTTGGTGGTCGATAGTGGGGTACTGTTTGGATCAAGGCTGCTGGCCACGGTGCTCGTCGGTACCAGGCTGCTGGTCGCTGACATGGTGGGGTGGTCCGGCTGGTCCCTGACAGGGTTAAGTTTTCTGCTTGCTCTGGTGGTGACTGACGGCACCATCTCTACGTACTCCTCCTCCTCCTCCTCCTCGCAGCAACTTTCAGCCGAATTTTCAGGCTTAAAAAGGGATAGAATTTACTGCAGTTAATATCACTTAGTCATTCTATCAACTAGCAAGTAGCCTACAGTACCTCAATCAAAAAGGTGCTGAAGTGGTTTACACACATTTTGTGCAATGTACTAACTTGCGAAAGAACGATATATTTTGACGATCTAATTGCTTGTTTGTTTAGTTGTTGGATACTTCACTAAACCCAGCAGTAAAAAATTGAGCATGTTGGTTTGGTTAAAAGTTATACCAATAGCAACTTTCAAAAATAATAACAGTACATGCACAATTGAAAGAAAGAAAAGAAACATGCACTTTATTAATCCCCTTGGGGAAATTCTTCTCTGCATTTGACCCATCTTTGGTTAAGGAGCAGTGGGCAGCCCTGTGAGGTGCCCGGGGAGCAGCTAGGGGTTAGGTGTCTTGCTGAGGGACACTTTGACATGTGAACTATGGAGGGACTGGGGATCGGGTACCTTGTGGTTACGGGACGACCACTCAGCCCCCTGAGCTAGAGTCGCCCCAAATTGGGGCGAATTGGGTTTCAATCTCAGAAGTTACAGATAACACCTTTATACATACCTCAAGTGGTCTGGAGGGCCTCACATATAGAGCCTTAAATTTAAGTACTTTCTGGATTATACTGGCATCGAGTTGCTGGCCGTCCCTCAACACTGGTGCGATCAACTTGTTGCCACAAGCCATCAGTAGTTCACAGCTGTGCACAAACCAATTGAGTACATATCAGTGATTAGCCATTTTCCACTATTTTGGAGTAGAATGATGTCACATTAATGTTGAAGACACTTCTAGAATGTATGCAAGAAGATCCATAAAATCTGTTTTGGTGGCTTTTGGTCACCCAGTACTATGCTGGTGTAATGTTGTAATGTTTTAATGTTGTTGGTGGAATTAACTGAATAGTCTAATAATTAATTTATCAATTATCAAGCCATTCTGTTTAGATGCCTTAAACCAGGGGTCTACAGTGCTCCCTTTTGGGCGTATATGGCCCTACAAATGTATGTGTGCTAACAGGAAAGTTTATTTAGGAGCGCATCTACTAATTACAGGGGTGCAAACTCATCAGGGATGAAAAAGGTGACAGCGGGGAGACGGCACTGTTAGTCTAAGATAAACACTGGAATAATGTTTCCACCAGGTAAACCTGAACACCTCTCTCGAGTGTGACAGCGATTATAACTGCATAACTATATATATTCTAATTAACTGGAGGATACACTTTTTTTCTACACGTAGATCTTAAACCCTTGAATATAAACAGGAGCCCGGCCACCGTACGGAGGAAACGAATTTAGGCCACTTTTTCTAAATTAAAATACAAGTTGGATAAAATCGCCACTTGTCTCCGTAGGGAGGTGCCGCTAAATCGCGGCTGACTCGCCACTTTCCTGGCACCTGGCTGCCGCCACACGCCTTTCACGGACTCTCCGCTGCCAGTAATCTCACTCGCTGTCTCTCCAAACACGTTAGCTAACGTGATACCAAGCTGACTAGCTTGCCGTTAAAAAACAAGTGCGAGGGAAATGAAGACGCTGTTCACATCTTAACACTGATTGGCCAAGACTCGACAAGTCACATCAAATATGTTTGATTGCAAAGATGATCACAACATTAGCTTTTCTCCGTGTCCCTCTCCAATCTCAGAACCGCTGGGCGGCCAGCTACGTACCTCACATCGTCGGGAATTTTCTGCTTAAAAGCGTCACGTATTTGACGGAGAACTGTCCCTTGGTCCCAGGTTTTGTCAAACTCGAAAGCACTCAAGATATGCCCTCTTTTGTATAACTGCTCCTTCTTCCGCTGCTTGACGACTAGGTCGTCTGTAGGACTAAGCAGCAAAATAACGTCCTTGTTAAAGGTCCGATGGTACAGCGTTTTCTGTCTGACTCTGTAAAAAAAAGAACACGTCAGACGAGCTAACGTTAGTGCTAGCTATTTAACGTTAGGCTAACGCAACCACAAATATGCTAGCTAACAAGCAACATTACCCTTACTTTGCTAGCTAGCCAACATTAGGACTATGCGAATTAATGGAATGCCCCAGTTATCTTAAACAATAAAAAATAAAACAATTCTACTTACTTTTGTCTTGGTTTAGCTTTCCATGTGCTGTAAGTTGCCCTCGTTTCATAGCGGGGACAATAGTTCCGTATGTCGTTGCCTGGAGCAGGTGCACGTTGCATGCTGCTAGACCCGGGTTCGTAGAGAGACCTTATTTCAGCATTAATTGCTGCATTCGAAGGTGTATCTAGAGAGTTCGATATTTGGTTTATTAGCGTAGGTGACTGAAGCAAGTTCCTCAGTAGGAGCACAGCCTCAGCTGTCGCAAGCCTATTGTCCGCTGGCGCTGCCATACCCTTGACCGTTGGCGCTTGCACTCTTTGCTTCCGCCTTCCGGTTTAACCGAAGTACCTTCCGTATGCTAGTGAGATGTCTTTCATACATACTACTGAAACGCTCGTACATTCACTATTGAAACACTCTCACGGTCACTACTGAAATGACTTGTATGAATACATGTGAGACGCTTGCACATCCTCATGTAAGAGCATACATACATATAACTGAAAAACGTATACATACACATTTATTATTTACATTTATATATGAGCGTGAATAGGTTTACAGAGTATGTATGTATGTGTAAGTGTTTCAGTAGTGAGTGTAAGAGCGTTTCAATAGTGAATGTATGAGTGTTTCATTAGTATGTGTGAGAGTGTTTCATTAGTATGTGTGAGAGCGTTTCAGTAGTGAATGTATGAGTGTTTCATTAGTATGTGTGAGAGTGTTTCAGTAGTGAATGTATGAGTGTTTCATTAGTATGTGTGAGAGTGTTTCAGTAGTATGTGTGAGAGTGTTTCATTAGTATGTGTGAGAGTGTTTCAGTAGTGAATGTATGAGTGTTTCATTAGTATGTGTGAGAGTGTTTCAGTAGTGAGTGTAAGAGCGTTTCAATAGTCAATGTACGAGTGTTTCATTAGTATGTGTGAGAGCGTTTCAGTAGTATGTGTGAGAGCGTTTCAGTAGTATGTGTGAGAGCGTTTCAGTAGTATGTGTGAGAGCGTTTCAGTAGTATGTGTGAGTGAGAGCGTTTCAGTAGTGAGTGTGAGAGCGTTTCAGTAGTATGTGTGAGAGCGTTTCAGTAGTATGTGTGAGAGCGTTTCAGTAGTATGTGTGAGTGAGAGCGTTTCAGTAGTGAGTGTGAGAGCGTTTCAGTAGTATGTGTGAGAGCGTTTCAGTAGTTATGGCCTAAACGGCCCCTCATAGAAATGCATTAGCTGTTTTTGTGATCATTCTTTTATTAAATACTTTTTAATCATAACTCATCGACTCTTGGACCTTTACTCCTCATGACCACCCGGGATTTTACGAATACTCAACACAGCATAGGATAATATTGATTTATCGTCATTATTTATTGTCATATCTTTATTTCGTAATGCATTATCAATAGAAAACTTAATTCATGCACTGATGTCCCCTCACAGAGCTGCGAGTATAAAACTAAGATTTGTTTTCATGTGGCCTCATTTTAATGATTACACCCCTCTGGATTAAATATGCATCTATTTTGTCTTTTGCAGAGTAAAAAACCTCAGATGCACTTTAACTACCCGGCTGTGTGATCACAAGACACTACTCATTTTAAATATTACAAAATTAAGAGGGGGGGAAAAAAATGATTAAAGCTGTGACAGTTAAACAGGAGACCTACAGTATGTCTGACAACAACCAGCAGTTTAATGGCGTTCCAAGCAGCAACTTGGGGAAAGATGCAATAAAAGTAGAAAACGCAGTCAGGACTAATGGTCCGTCATGCTACAGGGGGTGGAATGAAATTTGTTTCGACCATCCTGCCACTGCTTGTAGAATCTCCATATGAGTTTTGTTTCGGAGCCTTAGTTTACTTGGACCCTGTTAAAAGAAGAAAAATAAAAGCCAACAAAGTGCACTTATCCACAATGGTTTGGAAAATGAGCTGTAGACGCAATCAAACCCTAAATAGCTGCAAACAATATCGGGCAATAAGACAAGATGCACCTTCAATTAAAGCAAAACCAGCGCTCGAGTGGTTAATAAATGAGCCGGACAGGAAAAGTTGGCAGTCAGAAGGCGTACTTAGAGGCTTTTATGATACAACAGCTGTGATCAAGAAATAAATTAGCGTCACGGCAAGCAGAACATGCATGCTGGCATGAAAGCTGAGCCATGACAGCCACGTGTGCGGCGGCGGCCTGAGAGATTCTCTCCTGCGGTCTTCTTGTTATTAGCTTCCGACACACACAAGAATACGTGAAAAATAGAGCTTCTACTGGGGCTCTTCATCAGTCTTCTTGTGAGATAAGAGCAAAGACTTTATAAAAGCCAAAGCTACAAACGCTTTTGGAGATGGAGTAACTGGACAGAGGTAAATTCAGATTTCCAGTTGGTGACTATCGTGAGAATATCATTTATCAGCTACTTATGTCAGATATATAGGTTGTGCCTTTCTCTGACAAGATCCTATCCAACTCTGTTCCTTTTTATAAAACATGTTCAGCTCTGCTAGTATCCCAGATGAATGTAGAATGAGTCTTTACGATAGTAACACTTACACTAAGTTTTAAATGAGCGTTTTATATTGACATTACATTACAGCGCGCAAGCTCTACCTGTGACGTCTCAGACTGCTGGACTACCTGAATCCTGCCTGAGTACACTCTAAAGACGTTTCTGTGCAATATAACTATTGCATCTGCTGTGTTGGGTTCTACTAGATTGTTAGTCTGTACTGTCTCTCTTATCGGAACTTGCGTTGACTCAAAACGCAACGAAACCAGCTAGGGTTAAGTATCTGTTCTGTAATCCACATATACTAGGGTCTAAGCCAGGGGTGTCCAAACTACGGCCCGCGGGCCAACTGCGGCCCGCGGCCCCTCTTTTATTGGCCTGCGGCAGATTCTAAAAATATAATGGAGAGAAAGTCAAGCAAACAGCAGCTAACCTGCTAGCTCAACAATCGTATTTTTGCCGTCCGAACAAAACACGAGAAAATGCCTCATAACAGCTACGAGGTCGCTCAGCTCACAGCGACACTGAAACCTCTCAGACTTCATAACACAGAGCAGAAGACTTGTCAGCTAACTTAAAGCGAAGCTGAACACGGACCTCCTCTCTCTGGCGCAGCCCCGCGCTGCAGCGTTTTATTCCCTGAGTCTGACCTCAGGGAATAAAACTGCTGCAGCGCTGAGCTGACCAGTTTTTTAAAGAGAAGGACCTCTTCATGAGCTGAGTGACACACTATGGTTGATAGTTGATCTTATCATCATCTCACACTGAGCAAGAGCTTGCAAGGCAAAGAACAGGTACCAAACCTCACGTACACATGAACCATTTCCGTGTGAAGCTTCGTCTCTTTGAGACACAACTACGTAACGTCAACGCTGCGGTCCCCACGCTGTCTGAAATCAAAGTAGCTTTTCCAGAGGTCAACCGTTCTGCTAAAAAGAGGAAATATGTGGCCGTCATCACATCTCATGACATAATTCAGTCAGTGCTTCCAAGATCTTTCTGCATTGAGAAATAAATAAAGTTGTTCTTGACTCCCTTCCTGATGATGCAGAAGAAGTGAAGAGAGTCTGAACTAGAACTGATGGAGATGCAGTGTGATGATTCTTCTCTCCCTACCTGACTTCTACTCGAGCTTGGAAAAGGCCAAATTTCCTCTGTGATTTTTTTAAATTATATATATATATATATATATATATATACATATATATATATATATATATATATATATATATATAATTGACCATTTGATTCATTTTGGAGTAGTTGTTTTTGTTCAGCACATACATTATATACATAAATACATTTCTGAGCTTCTGCTACATTATGAACCATCTAAAGCTCTCGGGTCATCTGGGGAAAGTCTGCTTTCTGTCCCCAGAGTATAAACTAAACCTGGAACAAATTCCCAGAAAACTGCAGGTCCACTGCAACTATTGCTGCAATTCTGTTTGCTGTTGCCTTTTATCAAATCGAATAATTCATAATTTTTTACACTTCCCTGTATCTTTTGTTTTATTTTATACCTTATTCTATTAAGCTTTAACATTTCTATTTTCTTGGCTTTCTCTGGATGACTGTTTAAAATGTAACTTCACCCCTAGGTCTGAGCCTAAGTCCACCCACTGCATAATTTAGAAAAAAATGCTAAAAAGACAGAATTGGGCAAGGGGCTAACCTACTTCTGTATATGAAAGCCTTGATGCAGCAAATTGCAATGTGAGGCACTGAATTTGATGAATTTACCCGTTTTACCAAATTTTTTGAGGGGGGGTTTGAAAATATGGTCAACCGAGTGCTGATGCACCATCAAACTGTAAAATGAGTATCTTTATAAATTTGGTAAGAAATGTGGATATTTAGGTGTGCAGTACCTCTCTAACCATATTTGAAAGTCCTTCTCCACTTTGTCTTAATGCTTTTTACATTTTATGTAAAGCACTTTGAATTGCCTTGTTGCTGTAATGTGCTATATCCATTAACCTTCCTTCAATTGTCGCTGCAGTAATTTTTTTTAATTGAATCACAGAGGACGCACAACCAAGTACAGTACAGAATAAATAGAGAGAACATTGCTGTGTAAAAAAGAAGAGTATACACAACCTGGGGCAGCTGCGTATGGACCACATCTGGGCTCCACAGGACAAGGTTCACTGTTTTTTGGTAAATTGATCAATTGAAAATTTGTTTGAGAATTTGTAACACTTAAGCACTTAAACTTAAACACTTTGGCACTGAGTAAGCGAATAACTGAAAGTAGATCTGCAGAAAATTCTCAACCAACAAACATTCTCTTGTTCCAGCTTCTCAAATGTAGAGGATTTTTTTATGATCATTATTGCTTTATCTTTACATTTTGTACTGCTGGTCGGATAAAAAAAAAAAAAAAGGCAGATTAATCGATCATGACAATAATCGCTAGCTGTCCGTGAGGGATCACAAGCTGTTGCACAGATCTGGTGGGAATGACGTAAACCTCATTGCCCAGAACAAATGAAAGAAGATAAAGGTGAAAAAAAATATTTTTTTAAGATTACCTTTTGGTATTTTTCCAGTATAAATATTCAGCATACCCAAAACACCATCACAGTACATTATTATAGTACACAAGTGAAACACAAGGTCTGTACATAGTACATAACCCACACAGATACACAAAGTGTATCTGAATAGGCGTCTAAACCTGGAGCCAGGTTAGAAGATTACAGGAGCACCATCACAAAGGTTGGATCAATATGTACTGTATGCAGCTCCTTTCCCCTCTCTCTCTCTCTCTCTCTCTCTCTCTCTCTCTCTCTCTCTCTCTCTCTCTCTCTCTCTCTCACATATATTCATACACTCAAACACACTTTCTCCATGTTTCTCTTTTCTCCCTCTCTCCGAGTCCTCTCAACGCCGGCAGCCCCGGGCGGCCTTGCCTTCACCACTCTGCACGGACACCTCAGCCGCCATATGCCATTAGGGAAGAGCCCAGAGCAGCAATACTCATACATATTGACTTGGTTTCAACATATCCCTCAGGAAATGTTCGAAAACAGCAGGTACTGCAATAGCACACCAACAGCAAACACAACCCACGGTCAATACGGACGGCGACGCTAACTTGCCGAGCGTCCGTTCTTGCAGAACAAACAGGAGGTGATGCGAGGTGTTGTTATGGAAAATATTTAATTAGCTGCTGCAGTAAAAGTCTCCCGGACGGATGATCACTGTCACCCGTTAACCATCTCGCAGGGCTCGTGGATTTTTCGTTTTGTTTGTGTGTTTACACACAAGCTGGAAACGTATTGCTGTAACATCTATAGAAATGGGGCTTACAGGACCAAACCCGAGTCGCCTGAGCTTTCGTGGACAGCTATCAAATCAAACAACTGTTTATCACACCAGCACCTGAGCACGTCAAATTCAGTGGATCGTATTCTCCTCTCCCCATAGGTATGGATAATTAAAAGTGTTTTTCTCACCGAGTGCAGGTAGCGATTATATGTGGCCCTCTTTTAATCTTCCAGGGACGTCTCTTTATTTAGACTTGTTAATCAATCTTCTTTGGGCGTTAACTAATTACATTCTCCCCTTCCACAAGATCAGAAACAGTGAATTATTCGAGGGGAAGGCTGATTTCCTAAAGGTTGGGATTCAGGTTGAAGAATTAAGTAATTTACTAATGAGAGAAAATGTAATTTGTTACTTCCAGCCTGATTCATCAGCTCCCGCTGAGCGATGCTGGAGGAGTCGATGCCTGGACTGCAACATGGGCATAGGGGGGTCACCTCTGAGCCAGAGACTCCTGCCGCTAAACCTGTGTGTGTGTGTGTGTGTGTGTGTGTGTGTGTGTGTGTGTGTGTCAATGATTTCTTGTGTGCAAACTTAACCGTTTGTTAGCTTTTTACATGGAGGAGGGATATCTCCCTTATTTACAGTTTTCTTGCACTGTTTGTAAGAAAATGCATTTCTTTACCACTCATTTGTTTTGTAAGTTTTGAAGGAAATTAAATTGCTGCACGGATTATGTTCACTGTTAACATGTTTGCTAGTCACGGAAGTGTGACATTCTTGTACTGCACAGAAATAGGAGGAGGCCTTCGATAACTTACACTCCGAACTCCATTTATGGTAAGTTACTTCAACACCAAACGTGTTGCGAATATTCAACCCCCGTGTCTGGGTTCATAATATTATCCGTAGCCGCACACAGCTCCTACTCCTCCAGGAACAGCGTCTGAATGACGGCCACTTCCAGCGTTACTTCAGGCGGACCAGCAGCAGTTTGATTAAGCAACGGCAGGATGGCAGTGACGGCAGTGACGGCAGTGACGGCAGTGACGGCAGGCGGAGCATCTCAACGCTGATTGGCTTACGGCAAGCAAACACGCCAGTCGCGTCATTCACGTCTGTGCATTGACTTTGCATGTAAACTACTCGCGAGAATAATTTGCAATGTGTTTGGTGTGATCGCAGCATTAGTCACTGTGAAGAACTTTTGAAACGGTCACAAATAAAAGCTGATGCCTCTATATGACCTACAAAAGCATCGGCTCCTCCTTTGGCCAGGAAGCAGAGCTTCGCCTTGCTGCTCCGCTGGGAGCCGACACCGCGCTGCTGGAGGACTTGGCCGTATTGCACAAGAAACCAGAACCAGGACTGTGGTTATTTAAGTCGTCAGACCCTGCTGCAGTAAAATGAGATGTTTTCTAAAGGGACTCTGGTGCTCGGAAACACTACTGCTTTTGTCCACAGGGCCCGCCAAAATCGGCACAAATGTAATGTTCCTCGTAGTAGCTTTAAGGTTCGGAGAAGATCACGGTCTAGAAAGAAAAAAAAGACTGTTTGATTGATCATAAAAATGTAAATACATGAAATAAAAAAGAACATTTTACCCAGTCTACATCTTATGCTGAGGTGGCTCTAGGGATCTGGATTTTGACAAGTTAATTAAATCCTTGCCAGTGACCATTGGAAAAGCATTAAACATGGAGCCACATAATAAATTCTGGGCTTTTTTTTTTCTTCAAGAAATTCCCTGAAACATTATGACAGCAACCCCAAAAAAATATTATTTCTAGCAAAGGAGCCTTCAGGACTGACAGTTTAGCTATTAGTGTTTGTTCCATCCAAATGATTTTTGGGTGATATGCAGCAAGTTGGGCATTTCCTCCCACTGTTAGTCACATCCTAATGTTTTTTTTTTGTGTGTGTAGATGACGGATCACAAATACAATTTAAAAACTTCATGTTGACAGGAAACAAGTCACTTGAAAAGCATCTCATTATGGGAGAATGAGTCTCAGTTCAAGTAAATGTTTAATGATATTTCTGATCGTGTTGGAGCGTACTCGGACTCACGAGGGCTGCAACTGGAAACCATGGCAGGCAAGGAGCGCCACACTGATGCAGGAACAAATTTAAATAAGGATTATCATTTATTGATTCTTTTATTTTGTATAATTCAGGAATCATTTGCTTTTTTTTTTCTCTGCCTTCCAGCAACAGCGGGCTGTGTGTGTTTTGTACATTCCCTCATTAATAAGTGATCCAAATCGTTGTTGAGTATTGCCTATTAAACACTCTGTAGTGATATTCTAAGCACATACCACATGATGCGTGGAAGCTTACGGCCTTCAAGGATTCCCACTACTTCAGAAGACAGTAAATAATACATCTTACTGGATTTGAGGGGAGAGCTTCACACTTTGCAGAGAGAAAATATATGTGGTGCAACAGGCCATGGTGAGGATACAGAGGGATACAAATCATGCAAAAAAAAATGGAATCAGTGGAGTCTCGTGTTGCCATTACCAGCAGAGATAACTGCGCTGTCCTCTCGAGCCTAATACATAATGTTATTGTTCCTCCTCTTGCTCTCCTGAGCAGTTTCAGCTGCTGCATAATTGAATGTGAAAACAGTGTATTATTCTGTCAGCGGGGACAGAATTGAAAAACATCTGTCTGACCACTTCACTGAGCAAAAGTAAGCCGGAGATCCAGCGGGTTGACCGCTAAAGCATGACGACGTCCTCCGCTGCCTCCTCTATTCCGGGAACTGTCCCTTTCTCAAAGACGGGTATAAACTTTTGACCCTCGGAGTGGGAGGCTGAAGGGAAGGCGACAGAAATGTTTGTGTCTCGGACTCCAAATGTGTCCCAGAACGACTCACGTCGGCTGGTCTATGAGTTCTCATTAGAGTGATTGAAGTGAGGGGGGGGCTGGAACTGGTCGGACGAACGCTAAACTCACTGAACTCATCTCAGTATTTTGATTGGACGGGCTGGTCTGTTTGGCTTGACTGCAGTGGCTCCAGTCGTTGTGTGTTTTGGTTTAATATAAAATGGAATCTATAAAATTGGGATTCTTTTAACTTTTCTACGGTGGGTGAACGGTCTCCATCCTGAACTATATATGGGTGTACAGCAAGACGGAAGCTGCCGAATGAATGCACCATGGTGTTTATCGTGGCGTGCACATCAGCCAAAATTAACTACGTTTATGTTCTATGGGTTGTGTATTTAATTTACTTTAGGAATTCTAAAATAGTTATTATAATACGGGTAGATCAAATCAAGCATTCTGGTTGAGAGTGAGTCATGGGGTGTACTTAATTCAGCCATAAAGTACTGTACAGCCTGTTTACATTTAGAGCGTTCCATATCAGTGCGCACTTAAAATAACAGGTAGATTTAAATTGCGGTTGCCGCCATACACAGACGGGACTATTTTCTCTGTCGCTGAAATGCAATACACAACGTTTGGTGGCTACAACTATTTTGTGCTGAAAGGGAGCTTACTATTACTATTTATAAAGTCGCAGGAACCGTTCAAGGGTTTGCCAGCCCGACGTGCAGCGGAGGGCCTAACAACTCCCTTGAACAGTACATTATTGCACGACACAGTACTGCCTCTCGTACCTTATTGCTTAATTAACATGCCACAAACCAGTTTTGAGTGTGTGCGAATGGAATGTATTAATTGTGTAAGTTATACATTTTAAATGTTCACGGGGAAGTCTTAAAAGACCTCTGGACATCCATGGACCTTGGTTTGAGAGCTTGAGGACTCTCGAAGTCCGATGATTAAAACTTTCTGAGCCAGATGGTCATGACTTTTTTTACCCTTCTCCTGGCAAAGATTAGTTTCTGCCTTAGTTTCTGCCTCATTAGCATGGGAAACCACACATTTATATAAAACAGAAAGAAGTCCAAGACTCAAACATATATGTTGTATGCAGTGGTGTATAAAGTACCCAAAAGCCGTACTTGAGTAAAAGTAAAGATACCTTACTGGAAAATTACTCCAGTAAAAGTAAAAGTCACCTATTAAAATACTACTTGAGTAAAAGTCTTAAAGTATCTGATATTTTCTGTACTTAAGTATCAAAAGTATTTTTCTGATATAAAATGTACTTAAGTATTGAAAGTAAAAGTACAAGTACATGCTTTTAATAAAAAAGCAAAGGGTCAGAATTTTGAGAATTATGAAGTTTATTCTTTTAAGTGCTGTGGTCACCGTGACCAAGGACCAGGAGTTGTGTTGATACAATAACTGGGTTGGCTGGGATCCATCCATATATATTATGTTCAACATAATATATTGTACCTAAGTATACTTTTGCATCTACTATGAACTTATCATCATAATTCTCCAAAAAGCAATATGACACTATGAAGGACTTGTAACAGTGTGGTTATAAGTATGCTCATTCCGCCCGCCGTGGGTCTCTTGGTACCGGTCTGTGGGTCTCTTGGTACCGGTCTGTGGGTCTCTTGGTACCGGGCCACAGAAAGAATGAATGAAACATTAAAAAAATAAAAAAATCAAGGCCGGAAAGATGTTTTATTGTGAAAAATGACCGCATACATCCGTCTGTGGTAACCTCAGACGGAATCTCTTGACACATGTCAAGATGTTACGTTACTCTAAAAATGAAACGTAAGTCTGTTACAACTCTGTCGGTGATCTGGAAACCAAGGCAGAGTATCCTGAGATCGCCAAAAAAGCATGAAAACCTGCTTCCATTTCAACATCCTGTCTTTGTGCAGCGGGTTATAAGTTAAGCAGTAGACTGGACTAAAGGTTTAGTTAGGAGTAGACTGGACATAACGAACACACGTCAGGTGTCGTTGTCTCCCGTCTCTCCGAGGTCGGACCCGGTCTGTGAAAATATTGTCTTCACGTAACCGGTCCGTGACGCATAAAGGTTTGGGAGCGCTGGACTAGAGGATGTAGAGGGAAATGCAGAATATTGTGATTCGCAAAACCTGCTTGGTGGAGTCTGTGTTCCACCACAGTCCCCGATGT
The DNA here is from genome assembly GCA_038501785.1 of Myoxocephalus aenaeus. Taxonomy (NCBI): domain Eukaryota; kingdom Metazoa; phylum Chordata; class Actinopteri; order Perciformes; family Cottidae; genus Myoxocephalus; species Myoxocephalus aenaeus. Next base: position 2,911,204 of record JBAMJR010000015.1, read on the forward strand.
TTTTCTTTTCTTTTCTAAAGATAGATTTGATTTTGTAGCGAGAAACGAAGGTTTCAGGAGAAATGTATCGGAGTAAAAGTATCATTTTTCTTTGCAAAATGTAGTGAAGTAAAAGTAAAAGTAAACAGAAATATAAATAGTAAAGTAGAGTACAGATATCCCCAAAAACTACTTAAGTACAGTAACGAAGTATTTCTACTTCGTTACTATACACCACTGGTTGTATGTTTATTTCCCTTCTTGCAGTTGCATTTTAACTTCCTGATGCGAAAGGCTGCCGACACTCAACCTCGTTGGTTGTGTGGTGAAACTGTAGCTCGCACAGAGAAGGTGACGCACGCTATTGAAGTTAATTAACTGCTAACAACATTATTTGCTTGGGGAGTCATTTGTGTTTGTTGAATACTGATTTCATTACTCAAAGCAATTTATTTATTTATTTTTCCAGAGGCATGTAGTATTTGGAATGAAAGACTACATTTGTCTTTAACAAGTCGGGGTGTGCTGAAGATAAATTAATCTATCCATCTATGTAATGTGACAGTTGACCCCACAGAAACAAAAACACCCCTCATCCCGAGTCTTGTCAAAGAGTTCCCCTGCTAAGGTTCAGGATTTATTTGAGAATTTAGCGTCATCTGTTTTGGTTGTGAAAAGAGACTGTAGTTTCAGTTAAACACAGGGAGGCAGAAATAATCTAATTGCCTGAATTTAATCTCAGTCTTTAGAAAAAGCCTTCGGTAAATTAGCTTGGTATGTTAATATTCAGGTTGTCATGGTGTTGGAGGGTCAAAAAAATAGCTCACCTAGAAAGCTGCTGCATTAGTATAGGTTAGTTTGTAGTCAGTCAAGCTAACTAGCTTAGCTACACCACACTAGTGAGAGTACATATGTGCAGCTAAAGAAAACTATAAAACTGAGGTCACACAAACGTCTCCACCAGACACAGTTTCAGAGGGTGAAGGGAAAGCTAGGACACAACTCTGAGGAGTGTGCTTTTGATCGACAGAAGCACCATTAATTATTCAGACCCTGATTTCTGCTTTAAATTAAAATACATTATATATTATAATTGAAATATGAAAGCCCTGCAGAACTGCATTACTGTGGATGGACTCAAAGGCAGTGGGAGTGAGCTTTGTCTGCATACGTTTCACACTTCTTTTGTCCATTAACACATGTATGACTCATTGATGATTGCATGATTATTCCTTTTTTGCTCCTTCCAAAGAACAATTAAAATGACTCTCATACATCTGACATGACTCAACCTCAATTATGACACTTTTTGTGTTGTTGTTGCTGTCAACAGTTTAGCGTCTACATATCTGGAGTCCCCCACTTTCTCTGTAAATTATCTGGAGGTCGGGTTTGTTGTTTGTGGGCAAATGGATGTGTATCTGCCAGATCTTTGTGAGCTATGTCTGCACCAGACAGCCTGCTATGTAATCCCTTTAATACCATTCCACCATCTCTGCGGAGCCGTTTCTTCTTAAAACAGCCAACCACGGCGCTAACAAGCCTTTAAAAGAACATTATGAATTATAATTTGAGAACATTATGGGCTAATTTCTCCAGGGGTAATTCCACTAGCCAGGCGCTGTGTGAGGCCCTTTTTCTTTTCTTTTTTATTGCATCTCCTCCCCGCACACACAATGTCATCCTACAGAGTGAAGCCATAACATTTGTCACTGTGCTGCCGCAGCCTATATTTTCACACCGCGGTGAGAGGGAGCTCAGCGGACCATGCTGGCAAGTCTGAATCATTCTAGTCATTTTTGGTCTTGAGCATTATTCCAACAAGGAAGACACTTATTACCACAGTCGGGCAGTTTCTCCTCAGTCAGATCCCCAGACACCTTCCTGCCCTGCAGGACTTTTATTCAAAGAATGTGGCTTTGAAGCTGCACACTCTCACTTCGGCACATAGACACAGTATATATGCAAAACCCGCGAGAGCTGGCAGGACATGAGGGTACACATGCAAGCACAGACGTACATGAGCATACAGCCACATCCGCACAAAGACACACACAAAAAAAACAGCACCCTTACAAAGCTAGCGAGTGGTGATGTATTTATTTAACTTTCGAACAGATCCGTCACGGAAACACCAGGAAAGCTAAATTTAGCGCTTCTTCGATACTCCACAGGTGCATGATAGCGCAAATCTTCCCTTTAAAGCTGCAACAAGCGATATTTGACAACGTGAGACCCGAAAGTAAACTCCACAATGACTCCATTATTTTCTCTCATAAAACATCGGGAAATTATTCTTGCACAACTGAAGGTGACCCCTTCAATAGATTTGCACCGATTTAGATTTTCAATATTTGTTTGCTTATTTTTGCGAAGTGGTTTTGTAATGCCGAAACATAACCAAGTATTTTTGTTGTGTTTTTGTTTTGATTTCTTTCAACTGTAACGTTAAAACATTTGTGTATAAATGCGTAATCCGGGGTGGAATCCGGGGTGGAAGACATCATAGGATTTGATGTGTATTGCTCGTGACAAATAAACTGAACTCCATGTTGAAATTGGTGGAGTTTCCCTTTTAAAATAATCGGTCAGTTAAAAAACTGCACTGCAACTTTTATTCTATTTTTTCTGTTTTATAATGAATGTTTTCTTGTTTTCTTCTGCGTTATGTTTTAATGCTTTTTATGTGAAGCTCTTTGAATCGTCTTGTTGTTGAAATATGCTATACAAATAAACTTGGCCTGCCTTGAATCAAAATATCAAAACATGTGTTAAATTCAAAATATACGTGACAGCACAGTTCACCTCAGTGAGTGTATCTCTATTCAAATGCCCTCAAGCAAAGCGTACAACCCCTCGGCCTGGTGCCTGTAAAAGGTGCACAGATCTGGTTGGAAGCCCACAGTTCATTGATATTTTCATTTAGACTTGAGCCTTGAGCTTTAATTCAAGCAATTCAATTCCTGCCTCCATGAACCGTTTGGTTCTTGTTTTCCTGCCATGCTGCTTGAACTCACAGCAGAGGACTGCATGATGCAGGCGGGGTGGCGTCTGCAGTCTGCTGTCTGAATGGCGTTCTGCTGCGCGATTCCCATCGTGCTTAAACAATGTTGTGTCAGAAGCATCATTAAACTCGGCGAGCAACCGATATGTTTCTGAGACGTTCCTCTTATTTTCTACACATTCGTGTTCAAGCTAAATGTGACATGCTTATTAAGTTATTGTTCCAAACTACATATTCCATTTGGTGCATGTGCGCGCATACACGTTTTTCGCCCGCACTGAATCACAGGTTCTTGCAGAATTTGTGACGTCCATTATGGAGGACCGGAAATGACTTAGCGCTCCGGAAATGACTTAGCGCTCTGCTGCCCGGCGAGAGCAGCCTGATCCCGGCAGGACTTTTTGAAATGATCTGCTGGCTCCGATTTCTCCGTAGCGGTTAAACATGAGATATAATTCAGTTTTGAGGATCTAACGAGCAATCTTTATTAGTTTATTATTTATTCACAGTAACGTTACATCAGTTTAACGGAGGGAAAGGTTAAGATTCATAACTTAAGATTTTAATTGAACTTTTACTTTGAACTACAGCGGTGTTTTATTACTTTTTACCGAATTGATTGCAATTATATAAAATATATAAGTATATATATACAGTATATAACAATACATACAAAAATACATATTAATTCATTGTTAATTACAATAAATAAGTACATATTAATAATATATTACATATATATTACATATATTACATATAAATCTAAAAAATAAAAATACATATTAATTAGTTGATAAAGCAGGGTATGCTCCAAGGAGATCAATTACAGTAAAAAGGGCTCACATCTCTCTTCACACTTAATAAAATCAAACTGCACCCCTCCAATGCAATTATTCACAGCCTCTATACCGCATAGTGTCCTCCTTTTTGGTGCTATGGATATGGTCACCCTAGCCTACACAGCTTTTTGACTTCGTCTACAGGGGCCATGTGAAGGGATCGGTTGCTTCTGTCTTGCTCCCCTACTTGACCAATCCTGTTTAACAATGAGGTTCGGACCGCCCCAGCTCATTTGCATAAGGACACAGAAATACAGAAATAAATAAATGAAGAAATACGTGTGGACACATAAATACAGGCATAAATAAATGAAGAAATACAGAAATGTAGAAATAGATTTATTGAATGATGTCCTGTTTAGGTATAACTTATATTTATATATTCCTGTATTTATTTATACATTTATTTAAGCATTTATTTATTTATACATTTATTTATTTATTCCTGTATTTATTTATACATTTATTTAAGCATTTATTTATTTATTCCTGTATTTATTTATTTATACATAAGTCATTTCCGGTCCTCCATAGTCCATTTCCTCAAAACAATTTGATGTGTAAAGCGCTGATAACAGCAGAAGCTTGGTAAGGCTTTTTAAGTATGCTGGTTTTGATAGCAGATCAGACATTTGCAAGCTTGCATTGAGAAACAGTTTTTTGGTTGTTCTTCTGTCGTGAGCTGCACCAGTATTATCTGTGTTCGAGCGCCCACTGTCTACTTGTGCACTGACTCCTGTGCTAAAATATGTTGTCTCACAGGGAGAGCGAAATAGTGACTCAAGAGTTCTACATTTCAAAATCCTGCCAAAATATTACGCCTTGCCCTCAGGAAAATAGGATAATCTGAGAAGAAAATATCTTAAAAGTTTATCTTAGACTGTTAGTAGATGCATTCTTTTGTGGTAAATAATAGAAAATGTTGTGGAGAAGTGTGTATTGGCATTATAATCCCACCTGTCACTTCAGCTGATGTTCAAAGTAGGTGTTCAAACTGTGAGGGTAGGTTGAAGGAAGGTGGAGAGAGAGAGACGGAAAGCAAAGATACTGTCAGAGGTGTAAGGAACAAGTGCAACAGCAATTTAGTTACTGTACTTTGTTCCCACTGATTTGATCCACTTACAACACAATCAGAAGTTTGAGCTGCAGCAGCGGGCTCATAGAGGCAATTAAGGTACTTTAGAACACCTTAGTGCCTGATTGGAGCAATTTACGCCAATAACTCAGTCAAATCTGAACACTAAAACATGTCTTGATTCAGTGCAACTTTCACTGTAAAATATATCATTATTTATGTGAATAAACCCACGTAGAAACCATAGGAAAGAAATGCTCGGCATAACTTCAGCCCCAAACTTCTCTCATTTTATATGAATCCACTTGTGTCTGTCTGTAGATTCATGGGTGCATTGCAAACAGGAACTGCTAAGAGACGATTCAGCATACTTTTAATGGTGCTGATTTGCCACTTTGTAAATAATGGCAGGGCTGATGGGCGGGTGCAGTTGTCTTGATTTTATTTTGAAGGGGCCAGGAGGAGTTGGAGGAGAGTTAGACATAGAAAAAAAACTTTAACAGATGCATTAAAAATATAAAAGGTAATATTAGTTCAGGTTGTGCGTCAATCCGTTTTGGCCAAAAGGAAAAAAATGAATGTATGCAACTTAAACTGAGTAGTAATCTATTCTTAACCAGATGAAATCATAGCCGTTTTTGACCGTTTATATTATTTAAATATTTAGTCAACTTTCTCTTGAGTGGTAAGAAGTGAACGCAGTCACCGTGAAGTGACATGAAATGATTGAGCAACCAAAACCTGAATTAGACGCGTAGGCGACCAAAATGTTACAAATAACTTCCATGAAGTGAAAACACACAGAGAAAGGGTTAAAGTTGGAAGACAAAAACACAGATAACTCCCAGACCAGACAACTCCGTGGTAGTGACCTGTCACAAGGTATGGTCTATGGTCTATTTGACTCTAAATGGACCATAATTTTACAAAAAGAACATCATGCTGTTTTCAAGTTTTAAAACTAGAGATTGTGATTGTTTATAATGTTTGCTGAATTAATAAATTAATTGAGAAGTAGAGTCATTTTCTCATAGACTTCCATGCAATCAGACATTTTGTTTGCAACCAGAGGAGATATTCCCCTGGCCATTAGAAAGAATGCAAGTTTAAGGCACTTCTGCATTGGCTTCACTTTTCACTCTGAGGTATTCACCTGGTAGAAAACATAAAAAACTGCAGTGAAATACTCTGGACTGAAATGAACCCTGTGAAAAGCTGTTACACAACATTTGCCCAAGAGCTGTGTACATACATCGACTGATGCCTAGTCTGGACACATCTTCAGTGATGTTCCCATTAAAGCATTTTCCAAGAATTTGCTCACTAAGCTTCCTTTCCACAGCTCTTTAAGATAATATTTGACTATGATAACCAGTTTGTTTGCTATAACAGCGATCTGTTCCAAAGCAAACTTCAACACCCTGCTGTTGCTGCCGAAAGCATTGATTTAAATGTGACTTATCTGGGAACTTGATGCTAGTTGCTGACTGCAAAAACTATGGACTTTTTTTTGGGTCGAAAAAAGTTTTCTCTTTGAACAAAAGAAACTGCACAGTTTGCAGCGACAGATAATGCAGACTAAAGCGCACGGCTTTGGATTGTTGTCTGTCAGTGGGATATCTGAAAGAGTTTCACACTGAATCCTACGAGCAGCACTGGTTTTGAAACGTGTATCCCATTATGTGCTTTATACAGGTTCATCTGTATGCTTTCGATACGGTGCAGAGTTGATATAGCTCCCAATCCTCCCTTTGTTTGTCACTGATGGCAGTTAAGCCAGTTTATATTTTTTTACATCCATCAATTTTTTTCTCTGCTATTCTTTAATCTCTTCCTGCTACTCATCAAACCTTACACTTAGAATTAAAAAAAATTTACAAGTTTGGTCTTTTCTGCCTTCTGAAATCATTTCCATATTAAGGCTTTTCTTCTTTTTTTTACAATTCCCATGGGTTTCATTTGCCACTAAAATGTGAGTTGAGGATTAGAATATAATCTCAGACTTCTGTTGCTATCATTTCTAACTGCACAGGAAAGGGCTTTTTACCCGTTGGTGGTGGGCCAAATCCATTGCGTTTCCATTTTTCAACCTCTCCTGCTGCCCTTATCCAATTCAGGGCTTATGATTGTAATACTAAAACAGAGCGAGTTGTCATACGAGAAACAGCAATGATGAATGCCCCGCTGCTCTGCTTGCTTGTTTGTTTTGGGGTTGGGTAGGAGGGGGGGACACAATTGAATTTCATGCTTAGTTGTTGAGGTGCATTTTCTTGACCGCGGCTGCTGTGCTGTACTCTTAACAGGCAACATTGATTAAATGGAATAGTTCTGTTATCTGGATAAAAAGGGGAGAAACATGAGGATGATAGTGGGCATGGGAAAATAATGAGTTCTTTCATCTTGGCAGTGAGGGCGTCTGCATCTTTCAGACTTCCCAGGGAGACGTACACAGCTTAAGGAAACGTTTAATTAGAAAATGTCAACCTCGTGTCTGCGTGCTATGTGTGCGGAATAATAACATTTATGATGTGAATATGACAGCACATTTCCTTTCGGCTTCTTTTCGCAGCTCAAAGACGTGCAATCAATTGATTCTGAAGAGGGAGAGAAAATAATTAGCCGCCTACGTTACTGCCACCGCTCTGAAGACAACGAGGAGGTTGCATGGCGCTGGGTTTTAAAACATATTTCATATCGCTCGAGACGAGGCGATTGTCCTCCACAAACTTGTGTGTGGGTGAGACAGGTACCTGGGCCCTATTCTTCGTACCTGGTTTACTGAGTTAGCTGGATAATTTTCAGGATAAGATGACACAGGTCAGGCTTTTCGGTTCCTCGAAGTAAGTTTAGAAAAATCACCATAGCAACCAGTAGGAGCAAGCTCAAATCGCGGCACCGGCACCTGCCACGGCAGCTCGGGACCTGCCGCAGCAGCTCGGGACCTGCCACGAGCTGCCACTAGTGCCAGGAGCTGCCACTACTTTAGAGGCAACATTTCCGGTGGCACGTCAGGTGCCGCGAGCTGTCACTACGAGCTGCCGTGCCGGAGCAGTTACCACTAGTTTTTAAATCGTGGCGCACCTCGTAGAGCACTTGTGTCAGACCCGTTTTCAGTGAGTCACGGGTCTTTTATTTTGAAGGGAATTTTTAATGCAGAGTGCCGTATTCATGTTGCCCGCGACGACTTGAAAGGCATGAAAGGCATGATCACCATCGTGGACCCGTTTTCAGTGGGTCACCGACCCGTTTTCAGTGCATCACGGGTCTTTGCATGGTCAACATTTTTTTCTGTGCTTCTATTTTTGAAGGGAATTTGTAATGCAGCATAGTGCCGTACTCACACTCCTCAATACTGCGTTCACAACACGCTTTACTTGTGTGAGTTTACACGCCGGACTATTTGTGATAGTTCGCTTCATTCCCGACTTTTTTATTTATTTAATATTAGCTTAAGCAGTTCAGAACCACTGCCCCAGACCACATGCATGTTCTTATTAGCTCACAATTAGTTGTTGGACCAGAGTTATGTCTTTCTCAACTGTGACAAAAAAGCTTTGAACAAAGTTAATTCAATAACGTGCGTGTAATCTTTGTCTTTGTTATTTTCTTCTGTTTTAAGTTTGATCTTTTATAGAGTAATGTGGGTTTCTTAACCCTAAATTAAATGAATGCATGTCATAGTAACAATTTGCTTACATATATTTTTAAATTTATATAAATCCATGTACAATATATTTGGTTAAATTAATTAATTAATTAATTAAAGATTGGTATTCTGGCTATTGAATATCTATATTGAATCAAATATCTGCCTCTTTGTCTAATTTAACTCATCATTCATATTTCTCCAACCAGTTAGGATGAAACAGGAGCTCTATTATCCGAATCAAAATCACAAATTACAAATATACAATAAAAATGGACAAGACAGCAAAGATGGAAAGATGTGCTCTCAGCTATACTAGTTTGATAGGTTTGTCATTAGTGACTGCAATATACCTTCTAATTGCTTATAAACCAAATTCTTCCTATCATAAAGTAGACTTGGGCTAATATAAAAATGAGTTATTGTTGCTCCGCTAATTGCTGATGCATTATCATGAATTTGTGACATGTAGGGTACAAACTACTTACTCTTTCCATGTCCAATTTTAATCAAGCCACTCATTTTTTAACTCCTTACTAAATCAGACCAAAAAACAAATTGACTGTGCTGTAATTGAGAAATAAGCCAGTTATAAATTTGCAAGTTATGTACAAAGTCTGTATCTGTCTTTAAAAAATGCACTTATTAATTTAATCTCTCTTTTTAATTTAATCTCTCTGGATCAAAGAAATAAACATTTTAGGTAGGTTTTTATTCATTGGTTTAAACTCAACAGACAAAGACTTTCAAGCTTGTTTTTTTATTATTATTAATAGAATCCATAATATCCTACTGTAACAGAACTAATAATAAATAGTAGTAGTAATATTAATGATATGTGCACTGCCACCCTGTAAATAATATGAAATCAAACATTATTAGTTTATGTTCCACATTTGAATATGCTTATTTGTCATTGTCTTTTTATGACTGTATGTAGAGATAATGACATTTATTTATTTATATATATATTTCAATCAGGAGAGACTAGTTACGGAATAAGCATAATTTATTACACCATATAAAACAATCGCCTACAAATGAATTGTGCAAAGTTTTTTGGCGACTAGACTCCATCCTGTACTCGGATAAGCGATGGGGTAGAGATCCTGACATCTGCGGCAGCAGAATCCCCCCTGGAGTCTAGACACTGGTGGTGGAGAAGAAGAAGAAGAAGAAGAAGAAGAAGCCGAGAGATGACGAAGCCCCTCTGAGGAATCACGCCGGACCAACTGCTGACTGGTGGTGCCCGGGGTGGAGGAGGGTCGCCTCGGTTAGAGCTGCAAAGACAACTGACAGCCCTGCGGAGAAACCATTTAAAGTAGACACAACGCTGTGATAGGTTCAGGTAAATGCTCTGACAGGTTGGTTCATTCACACCCCCCTAATCAGCTGATGGAGCCGCCGCTGTGCGACTACCGCCTGGCTCCTGAATGAACCAGCCCGTAACTCTTGTCTTCCTTACTGAACTTGCGCATGAGCTTCATTAGTGCTGTCAAACGATTAAAATATTTAATCGCGATTAATCGCATTTATGTCATAGTTAACTCGCGATTAATCATCAGCAATTTTTTTTTTTCATTTTAATGCTCTTATCAACATGAAAAAGTGGATTGGCTTGCTTTATGCACATTTTTTTTATTTTATTGAAAAACAACTGCCAAACAGGGCGGTACAAAATAAAATTATAAAGTGTACATTTCAGGTAAACAAGGGTTTACAAAATAAAATTAGCCTTCTCAGTTTCGTGCAACTTCTGAACGTGGCTTGTAATGGTGGCTCTCGAAGGCAATTCGTAGGTCCTGTCGTTGGATGCGATGCGTATGATATCAGCTAGACCAGGGGTCAGCAACCTTTCCTATCCAAAGAGCCATTTTGCCATTTTTTCCACACAAAAAATGTGTCTGGAGCCGCAAAAGTGATTTGATATCACAGCTTACATATATACAAAAAACTATAGTTTGTTGTATTTATGAAATTATAGAACAAGAATAAAGACACTTTTTGACATTGTGTTGCTATTTTACCTGTTTATAACTATCAAACTCTTATTAAGAGGAGACAAAAAATAGTCATGTGTCAACTACATTGAGGTCAATTAAAAGCACAGCTATCCGGACCTTTAGTTCTGTCTATATATGTGGCTCGTGTGGTAGAGTGTTCGCCCTGTAATCGCAAGGTAGCAGGTTCGATATCTGTCCTCTTCACAGGAGTTTTACATTTTAAAAGGCATATCTTTTGCTACGTATCAAGCATACAGGTCAGCAGCATCGTTGGCAGTGAAAGCAAATGAATACGTCCACGCAGAATGAAACGCTCTACTTTCCTCCGTGACTTTTCTTTTTTATTTATTTATCCGTTGATAAGCTTCTGGCATTGCAGGACCTGCCTCCGGCACCGCGGCACCTGAGCTGTGCCACAGGAAGTGCCTGTACAAGCTGCCGGTGCTGCGATTTGAGCTTGCCCTCTCTCATAGCAACACATTGAAATCCCTTAACCTGCTCCAGGGCAGGTTTACTTCAATTCACTGGATAAGCTGGCCACTCCCACCGGACAAAAAATCCGAGTCGATTCTACCGACAAGGAATAATGTATTTACGGGACCTTCTCGAGCCGTAACTTGAATACCACTGGCGCAGCACTTATGGATGTGTTGAAAGCACTCATAATTATATGACAGTGTTATTAGTACACCATACATATCATTATTGTAGAAAATTATTAATGTGGACTCATGATGAGAATACAGAGAATCACACACAATTTATTTTCACTGCCCATACCCATATTCAAACTCCTAGTTATATGGTAATCTACCCATTGCAAAAGCGTTGCAAAAACGTTGCGAATATTCGCAACGTTTTTAGTGTGAACGCAGCATTAGACTTTCCCATGATTAACGTCTTGACTTCCTCATATGCGTTCATGATCATCTCCTGCTTGTCAGCGGAGAAAAAAGTGGCTTGTCCTTTGAGTTTATTTGCCATTGTACTGTTAGAAGATCATGGAATCTGTTCGGCATGTTTCTCAGTTTGCTGGTACAAATGATTGATTATGAGTATCTTTATCACCTGGATTTTTCTACTTACAACTCAGGTGGCGTGTGCCGGTCTCTGGATCAGTGACAAGCTTGCTTGCTGGCTAGCTAGCAGGCTAACGAGCTAGCGGGCTAACGAGCTAGCCATAGTTAGCATAATCAATAATGTGTAGCTGTGTCAACAAACTATGGAATACTTGTGCCACTGACGGGCATGGCCCCCCAGCACCATCATATAAATGTTCTTCATCACTTTGTGTTGTGTTTATTTCCCTTTTCTGTTGAGAAGATAACTTGAGACTTCTGCTAGCTGTGAGGCACTGCTTATAACTGCTTTGTAAAGCATAAATTGTCCTCACTTCAGATCAGGTCACAGAACATGCCTAACTAATACTTAACTAATGAGTAGTAACTACTGAATTAATGAATTAAAACCTTCCTGAGAAACACCATGACACAGGATCGCCTTAATGCTCTGGCTATGCTCTCCATGGAGAAGAAACTTGTCAGGTACATGCCTGACTTCAACAAGAAGGCCATTGAGAGGTTTTCCACTCAGGACAGAAGAGCAAAGTTCCTTTACAAATAATCTGTCTCAAAAAAACATGCAGGTTTCCTCACCACACTGATTGTGTTTCCCCAACAAACAAGGTTCATATGGGGCATCTTAAAATATAAACTTGTTCTATTAGACTATATATATATATATATATATATATATATATATATATATATATATATATATATATATATACATATGGTATTTATATTTTTTATAATATATTCATGATACTTATATTGTATATTTATGATTATATTATATGGTATTTATATATTATACTGAATATTATTATATGATATATATATATATATATATATTAATATACTGAATTGTATGTATAAGATGTCCTTATTCCAGTGTTGGAATAAATGTTAAATATTTAACTGCAAAGTAGTAATGCGTTTTTGATACCTTTTTTTTGCATTGAATCATACTACAATGTTTGCTGAAATTGATTGGCTGGTCCCACCAAAAAAAAATCCACCAGCCGCCACTGAATAGGACATTTGATCGACTTTGTTGAACGATGTTGGAAGAATACCCCCCTGGTGTGAAAGTTGCAGGAAATAAACAAAACCGGTCAGATGCCATTCGTCATAATGACTCATAGGGATGATTATTGAAGCGCTGTGGTCTAAAACAGCATATGTTTCAGAAAAATGTTATGACCCTGACGTTCATCATCCCACACGTCTAAAATACAACGGATTCAGTGCTGATTACGTCTACAAAACATACCAGAAACTCATTCTAAAAACTTAGAAACATGTGTAAAAGTAAAGTTCATAAGGAAGAGTAGCGTGTGAGGCCCTCTGCCCCCCAGCGCTCCCCCTCATGAAGAAACAAATGGCTCAGTCTGCACCTGCACTGCAGTTGGATCATAGCCTAACGTGGCTAATTGTGCTGACTGCTGGCAACCTAGATGCTTTTTCCTCAACATCAAAGCTAAATCTGGATACCCAAATAAAGCCGGAATGAAAAGAAAGAAATAAAAAAATAACAAGAATGAGCGAAAACAGCTTGTGACATATTTGTGTCAGAAGAAAAGGTTTTAGGACCATTATGAGCTTTGGTGGAAAGTATTTACTCAATAACTGTAAGAACTTTAAGCGGAATTTTAAAGTATACTTGAGTATTTCCCTTTTCTGAAATGTTTTACTTCTACTTCACCATATCTCAGAGGGAAATATTGTACTTTTTACTCCACTACATTTGTTACTTTTCAGATTCAGATTGGTAATACAAAATATAATCAACTAATACATTATGATGTGTTGTTATAGGTGAAGCTAGCAGTACTTTTTTTTTTTTAAATGAGCTTCACCAGCTGCAACATTAAAGGGTTTCGTCAATAATTATAATACATTACAGTTGCCGGGGGTTAGAGTATTTACTTAGTTGTTTATTATCATAGGTTTGAATCCATTATTAGATTTCTTCTGACGCAGACTATCACAGCACGAAGACATTGACATGTTTGGGGACGGTTTTCAAAGTACTGAGGGAAATTTGAATCCAGGGAGAGAGAGAGAGAAAAAACATTCTTTGATCATTTATCATGTTAGCCTACAATTCTCTGGTTTATCAGTGAAATGTATGAACTACACTGCACACTGGCTCCTCTACAAACAGTGTGACGGCTGCCTCACATGAACGGAACCGATGCGTTTTCTCTCCTTGCAGTTCTCGTATTCATAGAACTGGAGTTACACCCATTAACTATACTTTTGTGTGGGGGGGGGTAATTAATTTTTTGGTGGCAAAGATTTAGCTGCGGTTCACCCGCCAGGACAGAACATTGTCAGTAATATATAATATAAATATAAAATATATTATTCTCAAATGGGCCATTTAGTATATATGAATACCTGAGTATTTCTACTTTTACTAAAGTAAATGATCTCAGTACTTCTCCCACCACCATCTGTTTGTGTGGTGTAGCGCTTGGTTATGTATCTTGCAGTCTGTGTACTACACTCACCTAAAGGATTATTAGGAACACCATACTAATACTGTGCTTGACCCCCTTTCGCCTTCAGAACTGCCTTAATTCTACGTGGCATTGATTCAACAAGGTGCTGAAAGCATTCTTTAGAAATGTTGGCCCATATTGATAGGATAGCATCTTGCAGTTGATGGAGATTTGTGGGATGCACATCCAGGGCACGAAGCTCCCGTTCCACCACATCCCAAAGATACTCTATTGGGTTGAGATCTGGTGACTGGGGGGGCCATTTTAGTACAGTGAACTCATTGTCATGTTCAAGAAACCAATTTGAAATGATTTGAGCTTTGTGACATGGTGCATTATCCTGCTGGAAGTAGCCATCAGAGGATGGGTACATGATGGCCATAAAGGGATGGACATGGTCAGAAACAATGCTCAGGTAGGCCGTGGCATTTAAACGATGCCCAATTGGCACTAAGGGGCGTAAAGTGTGACAAGAAAACATCCCCCACACCATTACACCACCACCACTAGCCTGCACAGTGGTAACAAGGCATGATGGATCCATGTTCTCATTCTGTTTACGCCAAATTCTGACTCTACCATCTGAATGTCTCAACAGAAATCGAGACTCATCAGACCAGGCAACATTTTTCCAGTCTTCAACTGTCCAATTTTGGTGAGCTCTTGCAAATTGTAGCCTCTTTTTCCTATTTGTAGTGGAGATGAGTGGTACCCGGTGGGGTCTTCTGCTGTTGTAGCCCATCCGCCTCAAGGTTGTGCGTGTTGTGGCTTCACAAATGCTTTGCTGCATACCTCGGTTGTAACGAGTGGTTATTTCAGTCAAAGTTGCTCTTCTATCAGCTTGAATCAGTCGGCCCATTCTCCTCTGACCTCTAGCATCAACAAGGCAATAAATGCAAATTGCAAATCTATGGACAGAAGAGTGGAGAGGACTGATGATGAATATGAGTGCAGCAATAACAGAAACATTTATAAAGTGACACAATAAATGATGTGTCACTCTAACATCAAGCTAATAATACAGTAGTTTGAATTACACAGTGGTGGTTGTGTATACTTATGCTTAAAATGTGACATGCTGTAATATTTAGGCTATGACATCTATACAGGCCCAGGCGTTTGTCCACCCTTGAATAGAATACATTATGATGCTGGTAAGGCTTGCTTCCCTTCTCCTTCTAGTTTCCTGGCTGTGGCCCTTCAGTGCGGTAACCGTATTTGCCTTTCAGATCCATGAGAGCTTTAAAATGGTCGCGCAGGTAAATGCTGCTTCCTTCATCTCCCTTGTTAATCCTTGTTAAAACACACATAGATCACAATTAATGGGAGTCACCTCTGAATCCCCCTGAATCCCTTTTTATCCACTTAGCTGTGGTGACTCCATAAGAACCTGTCCCTCTCAGAAACACTCTTTAAGTTTGCTTTAGCCTGGCTTAATCTAGTCTCTTACAAGTAGAGGCCTTAGAGGAACCTTTTGAGATTCTTTATAGGGCAACCACAAGGGGACTTCAGAAAGTTCCTTAAAATAATTCATTAATGTTTTATGAACTCCGAGGGGACCTTTCCAAACCGCCAACATGTCGAGGGATCTAAAGAAGCACACATTTTTTGTCAGGTTTGGACACTCAAAAAGCTTCACAAACTTGTCAGCAGCCGGGGTGTTGTCGTATTGACAACTGAATTGATTAGTTAACTCAATGAAGGGTAACCCTAACCAATCAGTAGTATCCATTCCATCAACATAGTTTATGTTTTCCATGATTTCCATTATTTTTGTCACAACCTATAAAGTTAAGTCAATCTCACCAACATGTGTGGCTGCAGCCTTTTCACATGGATGTATCTAATTCCATAGCTAGCTATGTAGGAGGATGGTGTCTTAATTCACCTTAAAAAGTACTAGTTTATCATTTCTCCAACCAAGGCAGTCGTCAACAAGCACAACACCAGACCAGTGAGCTTCAAAGGTCTAGCAGTTTCTCTGTTTTCAATCATTATGTTAATTGATAATAAAACTTGTATGCAATGTCTATTTCCTAAAATAAAATGTGTAAAAAAAGAAAAGGTTTTAGAAGGTTTTTAGTATTTTTTGGCAAAGCTATAGCTAGCAGTTTCGTCGCTTGCTATCTTTTAGCTAAGCTAAGCACGTTCCAGATGTGTCCCTGGGCTGGATGCACGGAGATCCACTTTGTATCAATCTTCTCATCTGACTTCGGGTACGATATCAAAAAGCGAATTTCTCATAACGTTGAAGTGGTCTTTTTGGGGCCTCTACAGCACTCTGGGGATCTTTGATGACCCCCCGATGAACCCCCGTTTTGTAAAGTGTGATGTTGCCAGACGCAGACTGCTCCACTGGCCTCTAAAACCAAGTTAAACATGGAGACAGTGTGGGGTTATTTATTGCCTCCATAAAAGCTGGTGAGTGCGAAAGGGGAGAAGGGTGGAAGATGGAGGACAGGGTGAGAGACGGAGCAGCTGCAGGCTCGGCTTTCTGAGAGGCTGTAGTTTGTTATCAGAAGAGGATCGAGCATCACACAAATCAAAGCAGGAAGCTACATGGGAGAGATAAATTCACAGACGCACTTCACGCAGCACAAAACACACAGTCCTGTGTAAGTGAAGAGCGAGAGAGGTGGTCTTCTAAAAAGGTTTTACTTGCAGATAAGCACACACAATCACGCAGACACACACCTACAGACGGCCGTGATACAGACTCAAAACAGGGCCAGTGTGTGATTCACACTGTACGAACAATTTCACGCGTTGTCATTATGCCTCAGCCGCAGGCACACGGATACATTTTCATACGCGGCGGCACAGTCCAACAAACAAGCACAGAAAACAACAAAACATGCACAGACAATGTGCATGTACGCACATAAATACAATCTCAACAACCCCCTTTAATACAAACTATTTCCCACTTACCCACTCTGCCTCAGCCAATTTTCTTGGCAAAAAAAACAAACAAAAAACACCACAAGTCCCTGTTCAGTAGCTGATAGTGAGAGCACGGTGGCTTCCAACCGCCTGAAGATGAGAAAGTTCAGCTGAGGTTATTGGATTTGTTACTATTCTCTTTGTAGTGTTGTGTCCTCAACTCATAGGGCACAGCGTAGCAGGGCGGCGGGTTGGTTTCGAAGTAGAGTTTAGCTTATTATATCCTGAATGTTCCCGATTCATCTGGAAGTCTGGTGGGAGGACAAACGTGTTTGTCACTTCAGCCTAAGCGGGATAGTGGCCGACATCACATGTGCTCAATGTGGCTTTATTCAGAACAGCGTTAGCACTTTTAGATAATTATAATAATAAGGGGCTGCCGTTTCTCACAATGAGATCACTGCGTTGGCACATGCGACCACTGGATGTTTTATGAGAAGTGGATACTGGACTCCAAGATGGCACAAATAATCAAATTGGCAAAAACAAGTTGCATTGTGCAACTTTATGTTTTTCTACCTGGCCTCACCCACCCCTATCAAAAACCTTTCATTAGGAGTTTGTCACAGACACACAAAAAATGCTTTACATATGCAAAGTTGGCTAAAAATCCATAATACAATGAGTAATAGTTGACTCCTATCACAAGTTGGTCATCCTTTGCAAACAGGGATTCAAACCGTAAAACAGCTTATAGCTTATATAGTGCATTGTAATACAAACATGTTAATATCAACCTTCAAAACAGGAAGTCAGTGGTAAAGTAGAAACGCCCGCCTCTTTATTTGATAGGCTGCCTGAGCCAAGGGTGACATTGACCAAGCTATGCGACTCCACGCCTGGTGCTGAAAAGTTGAGAATATGAAGAAAAAAAATTGCGTGTCTAAAAACCGCTAGAAAGCGCAAGAGAGGAGCTTACGCCAGACGCGCCGTAACACAAGAAAACAAGGGTTTTTCCGGAAATGCCAATTATAAATCTGACATAATAATGTAACAGATAATTCTGTACAGCAGTTTGCAACACGCAACTTGAATAACGGACGCAACCGATTTATCTTTCTCAAGGTATCAGAAGAAATAGTGTTCTCGTTACAAGGTAAACTCCCAAGAATGTGCTCTTGCATGTTGCGATTGGCACCTTGCTGGACGACGTTGCACCATTTTAGTTTGAGACCAAAAGCCAGAAATCAGCTAAATTGTTTTAAAACAAACTTTTGTTATTATTTACTGAATATCCAGATTACCAGTAGGTGAACTCATTAGAACAGACCTTTGCCTTTCACAATCTGCAAGCAGAGTTTCACCACATAATGTAGAGAGATAGAGAGAGAGCTCCAACAGCTACAACTAAATAGCTGTTGTCAGGTACGTCCCCGTTCAGAAAGATAAAATGAAGTTGTTTAGTGCCCAGAGTCCACTCCCACGGCGGCTGTCTGACTTTTAACTTGACGATTTGTCGCAGCTCGTGACCAGTGAGGAGCAACAGTTCAAAATCGCACAAGAAGAGCACCGAGAGAAACACTACGGCGACGGGTGTGCTAATGATGTGCCTGTTGTTTACTGCATGACGGCCTCACACTCAAGCATGCACGCACACACACACACAAACACTTCGCTATTCACACGCGGATCCCTCTGTCAAACATCGGCTTGTTTCATTGTTAATGCAGTGAGCGTCGAGCTGGAGTCTTAACTCTGTCACTCTGACAGCCACACCGTCTGCAGATGAACGCCATCATGTTACAAGCACACACCACTAAATCGGCAGTATTGTGAACACAATAGAACACAATTGAATAGGCCCCAAAGTGATTGGGCATTCATTATTCCCGATATCATATGCACTCAGTAGTTTTACTGCACAGTGAGCAGCTGAGTGAGATTGAGGATAATTATTAATCATCATTTTGCATCATCACAGACAGGTGTTTGGTCTCATGACTGTAATTTTACCATCGATAAAATGTGATTCATTGACTACATTTACATGCATATTAATATTCCACTGGTATTCCAGATATGACAATATGTGGTATTCGATGCGGGTCACGTAAACATGAAGGTTTGCTCTCCTCCCGGCGAAGGAGTCTCCTAGCGGCAGGGAGTAAGGCGCTAGCTTGCTAATTCTTGTCATCTGTGGTCTGATAAACAGTAAATAAATTCATCAGTCAGTGCCCCATGGAATTATTGTCCAAGCTACGTAGCTGTCATTAGAGACAATACATTTAAATTATTTTTGCGAGATCTCGAAAATGTCTTCTTACATCTTTTTTTCCCCCAACCTTCAATTGTTTTCCCCTCCATGTCCCCTCAGGGCACTTTATAGTGAATCAATTTCACAGGAAGATACTCAGATAAAATGGTGGACAGTATAAACAATGCACTATGTATAAACAGGGATTTCGGACTTAATTTAAATCACAAAGAGAACTCAATTCTCCGATCATAAAAATGTTACTGTTTCTTTTTACTATCTGCACCTGCATGCTTGCTGAAATCCTGCAGCTCTAATGGATGACAGATGGAAAACCAATCCAAATAAATCCATTTAATTTAGCAAATGTGGGTTTTCCCATCTGTCCAACACAAACTAAAAGCCTGTAATCTCTCTCTCTCTCTCTCTCTCTCTCTCTATATATATATATATATATATATATATATATATATATATATATATATATATAGAGAGAGAGAGAGAGAGAGAGAGAGAGAGAGAGATTACAGGCTAATCTAGATTACAGGCTATATATTCCTTATTGAACACATTTAAAATGACTATTTAATGAAAAGTGTTTTCTTAAATATTTCTACTTGGCAGGAAGGAAATAACATTTATGTGATTCAGTTTAATAAAGGAAATAATCCTAACAAATTAAGGTGCAAGCTGTTTTGAGAACTCTAACCACCTTAAGCATCCTGTTAAATTGAAATGATTTGCCTTTTTGCAACAGATGTGTTCTCTTCAACCACATACGTGAACTCTTATCCTCTGCAGTGTAATGCAGATGTGTAATGTTATAAAGAACGTTCTCTCAGTCCCCCCAAAATATGTAGAGTAAGTACTAAGCAGCCGTTACAGCGGTGTATTTATGTAGTAGTGAAGTACACGAAGAGCAGTTATCAGCTTTGTATTTATCTATTTTGTTTTGAGTGAGTCATGGACTCCCAGGCAGCTGTCACACTCTGAACATCGTCTCACCGCAGGCTGCGACTCATTAGCATGGAAGACGCCTCCTTTTAGATACAAGGAGCGAGCCGGCCTCAGCCACTTCACAGAGAGCCAATCTCGCGCTCCTGCTTCGCCACAGCAGCCCATCACCTGCTGCCAAGAACCCTTTTCAAGGGGATTTTTCCTGCTCCACTGAAGCACGGAGGGTAACTTCCCCGCGGGTTTGCACGGCCACTTTTCATGGTGGAGGATGTCTCCTTTACAGAAAGGCCTCAAACTGCAGAATGTGCACGTCTTAATAGGAAGACGGTTGAAACAGGAAAAAATAAAAACAGGCCTATTTGTTATTCAAAAGACCCAAAATCATTTGTTGCAATCATTTCACAGTTTGATATTTCAGTTCTCTGTGGGTTTTTGGAAGAAGTGTTGAAAACCTTTTTTCTCAATCAGCTTCTTCTTATGAGCGATGTGGTTCTTCATGAACACAATTATCTGCCAAAGTCAATACAGTTTTTTGTGTGTTTTGAGAGATTTCTGTCCCTGCTGTTTGGTTTGGGCTCGTCTAACTGGTTTAAAGTGGACAGAGCTCACTTGAAAAAAAATGTGATGTCACATACTTCTGAGAACCAATCAGAATTTAGCAAAGTCTACATCTAAATGCAATGACAATTGGTGGGTTTTTAGATTATGTTGACAGGCCACTGTCCACTGAAAAAAAAAAAATTACAGTCACACAGATTCTTTTTAATACATAAATATAAATTTAGGGATGTTTCTTCCAAACTATATGTTTGATGGTTGCAACTGTAACTACGAAGCCTCGACGCCTATAGCCACCGAATGATCATACATATGCGCAAATCTTGAGAGCCAAGGGCTTGAAGAATACTCAAACGTTTAACATTAACCCCAGATCAGATTCAGCCTCCTATTACTTGCAGGTTCAGTGGTTGTTCCGTAGGTTGCAGAAAATAAATATTGAAACTAGTGCTGTCATATTAGCGCGTTATTAACGGCGTTAACGCAAACCAATTTTAACGGCGTCAATTTTATTAACGGCGTTAACGCATTTTAAGTTTTCAATTTTTTTTCTCGCGAGCACCACGCCGGATGTAGGTCAACCGGAAGCAAAACAATAGGCACGCCGTTTGGGGTGGAAGCTAGGCTAACGTAGGGTGACCAACGTCCTCTTATTCAGGGATTCCAAATGCAGGGATTCCAAAAATGTCCGGGATTTTGCCTCGGCGGGGCGCCCCCCTGAAGAAACCCCCCGCCCCCCTGTAATTTTCTCTATAGCTCCAGATCACAAGTCGTCATTTAAGTTTCTCTTTCCTATAGAACAGGTCTACACCTTGTTCTGTTATTAAACTAAACAGCCGTATTTTATTGATCTTATCTACACGACAGCTTGTCACGTCGGTCTCTAAATGGTCGCGTTAACACTTCTCCTCTGCTCTGCGTCGCGCACAGCAGAGTTCCGCCTGATGCGCACACACACATGCGCGCACACACAGGTGAGCGCTGGTCGCACAGCAGCGAACAGAGAGCGTCGAAAAATATGTCGCGTGAAAAGCAGACCGCTATATCTGCGTTTTAAACGCTTCCAGGGTGAAGATGGCAACAGCAGCTCTCATGTGAGGAGCACCGGAGCAGCTCTCTGAACCCAGAGCAGCTCTCTGAACCCAGAGCAGCTCTCCTGCTCAGGTGAAGTCTCCGTGACGTCCTTTCTGCTGCTGCGTGTCTCAAAACAGAAAACAGATCTCAGATCAACGTTGAACATGAATTGTATCAAATCTACAACCCCGTTTATAAAGATGTGTAGAGGCTCACTGCTCCACTAATACTGATGCAACCTGATGCTCACATATCTGCACTCATTCTGTTTTGTTTGGCAAAAAAATAAAAAATAGCTTATTGTTTTCCACAATGTAAATTTCAGGTAAACCCTTGTTTACCTGAAATGTGCACTTTATAATTTCATTTTGTAAACCCTTGTTTACCTGAAATGTGCAGTAATTTTATTTTGTACCGCCCTGTTTGGCAGTTGTTTTTCAATAAAATAAAGCAAGCCAATCCACTTTTTCATGTCGATAAGAGCATTAAAATGCAAAAAAAAAATGCGATTAATTGCGATTAATCGCGAGTTAACTATGACATAAATGCGAATAATCGCGATTAAATATTTTAATCGTTTGACAGCACTAATTGAAACGGAAAGAAATCAAAGCATGAGTTTGCACTTGTGCCTATATTGGATGTTAATTAAATTAATAACAATGTTATGGCAAGGTGACTTTGGTCCGAAAATTAATGTGATTCTCTCCTTTAATTGAAAGTTTTGACCCACACATCTGAGCTTTGGGGACTTTTATTCTCAGTAAGGTACAGACCTCCTCCTCGGAGCCTGCTAACATAATTCATAGGAGCTTTTGTGATAATGTCAAAAAGCAGACAGTATCCCATATATTTCAAAGAAGCCTCCTCGAGGACACGGAGCCCGAGCCATTTTGCAAACTGAACTGAGAATAAAGTGTTGGAGAATCGCTTTTGAGTGTAATATCTAATATGCATATAGAAATGCTATACATATTAGTTACATCATTTCCGATTTCTGGCTCCGATGAGCAACACGGTACATGACACGTATGGTCGAGGGATTACAGGATTATTAAAAAAAAGAAAAAATAAGTTTGTTACAGCGGAGAATATAAATGTACATCCCTGCCCACCTGGATTCAGGTGACAAGTGTGGAAAGACACATGTTGGGAAGCATTGCTCTGACTCTAAGCTTCATACATACACGTGTGTGTGTGTGTGTGTGTGTGTGTGTGTGTGTGTGTGTGTGTGTGTGTGTGTGTGTGTGTGTGTGTGGGGGGGGGGGGATCTGTGTGGGTTGCGCGTTCTATGCATGTCTGACTCACTCCAAAGCCGAACATGATCAAAGCCGGGACAGACAGCGGAGGACACGGTGAGCCAGAGATGGATGGAGCCCAGTTCTCACATTAGACGCCTGTCTGTCAGGCGAACAAATTATCGGGCCGACAGCTGATGAGACGCAAACTCCAGCAGGGTCGAGGTGCAATTTGTACGCGATGAGTCTTTGGGGCCAGCACAAAAACACCTGCTCTGCCATATTTGAAAACAGAAGGCATGTGTTCCCCCGTCCCCTGCACTACTTTGAATGCCACACATCTGGGTATGTATGTCTGTGCCCTGTTTGTGAAGGTATGCGGTGTTGTGTAACATGGCCAGCAGGTTGCGAAGAGGCAGAATAATAACCACAACATTAACAAGCTGGGAGCAGGTGAACGTTTCACATCTTTGCAAACAGGTATGTTGGATCAGGCCGATTGGGTCGGTGCCACGCGCCTGTGCAGGGCCTTCAGCTGGTTTACACAAAGAAACGCTGTTAAAAACACAGGCATCAGAGAGACCCTCCTGCGGAGAAGCTCCTGCCCCCGCAAGGTAGATTCAGCTGCCGTCTTCCTGTAATTACACCACTCTTACACTTGTTCTACTCCACACATTGTGTGAGGCCAGCGAGCAACTGTGAGGGCTTTTATCCAAGGAGGGAGGTTTACACAATGAGTGATGAAAGATAAATTCTGAATTGTAACGATGTGGCGAGTGTTGGCGAGGAGCAAAACAAAAGAGAGAATATCCGACTTATATTGTTTGACTGGACAGAGATGTGCCACCAGATAAATGCTATTGTTGCTGCATGTCCAAAAATAGCAGCGGTTTGCTTAAACGTTTTGCTTAAAACACTTAAACGCTTAATTATACATTATAAAAGGTGATGATATGCCAATGTTGTATCTACAGCTTGTTCTGTGCATTATATATAATGCCTGGAAAGCTCACCAGCGACATATGTTGGTAAAAATGTGAATATCCTATCGGAAAACAGCAGGTTTGAGATCAGTTTTCTTCGCCCTCACGTTTCATACTGTCACAAGCTAGCCAAACTGTCAGTAACTGATCTGCCCGATGTCCGCTTTTTCGTTACAGAAACTATAAACTATAAGTTAAAGGGGATCTACGCCCATTTCCAAAATTCCTACATGTCATACCTATAGTGGAAGATGTTAGTAGACAAGAACAACTCTCTCCTCAATCCCTGTGCTGAAATTAAAATGTGTGATGCCAAAGTATAAAGTGTGGAACTGCTCCATAGATAATGAAATGAGAAAGATGTTGGAGATGACTTTGAGAGCACCGGGGAAATGTTCTGAGTATACGGGTACATTTCCTGTTCCACAAATGGGAACATTACAATAGAATACAGCTCGTTTGGGTATAACAAAGAAAACACAAAATCAGTCTCTCATCACCGTCGGTGGAGCAGTTTCAGACTTTATACTTGATGATCAAGTTGGAGACTTTAAAAGAAAAGAGCTCACGTTCACAAATAGACAGAACTTTCTAAGGCCACGGAAACAACATATTGGAGTTCTAAATTCATCCCCCAGCCTGTCGCATCTCTGGCTCTTTTATAAAATAAAAATACGAGAAGCATCGAATGCTGTTTTCTTGTTTTTGTTGCCTTTTCTGTACCTCGGTTCTATGCATCAGTTTTCAATATTGCCAGAAAGCGACGGGGGACAAGCTAGAAAATGTATTCAAATCTGAGCCGGTAGGCCCCAAGTGTTGCAGGCGACAAGCTCTCGTGCCATTTCTGTCGCATAGAAACACGGTTGGTGTCACGCCAACATCACAGGTAGCGGTTGCTGCATCCAGCCTGATGAGAGTCTGCTGTAAGTCGACACAGGCTTCCAAAAGCTTCATTAAATTGCTCGTTGGGGTAAAAGTTGAGGCAACATTTAACGCTCACAGTGTAACAAAAAAAAGAAAGGATGTTCATCGTCTCTGACTGACAAACACTCAGTTTAAATTTGTGACCATGCCCATTCATGACCTGAATGACTCATCCATATTATGTGCTTTAATCCTGTTTAAGTGTCCCTGATAGACTACCCCATTAACTCCATCTGTAGCACGTTGCATTGTTTGATTTAAATGTGTTTTGCATATCTGTACACGACTGATTGTGATTATGTATGATGTTGTTTGTCTTGCCAGAAGCCCAATTACACGTCAGAGACACAACCGGCTTGAACTCTAACACTCCACTTCAGAGCAAGTCTGCTAATCTGCGCGTTTATCTTCTTCCAAACACGAACTAATCTTCTTAAAAACACCTTGGTTGGACTGCGCAGTAAACCTCTACATTGTGCTCTTTCGGGCAATTCTTTTTTTTTTGGAGGGTGAGAGCTTCTAAGCAGACCGGAAACACGCTCTCATTATCTGCCCTTCACTTTTCCGAAGCACTCCGAGAGAATTTGTGTATGCTATCGTCCTGTTGTTTGTGTTGGTGAACGGTAATCTGAATGAATAATTAATTCAGCTGTGAAGCAGTTATAAATGAGAGGTTTGGTTTTCCTTTTTGCTGAACTACAAATGTGCTTTGATGTTTCGCACCAAGGCTGACTAAGAGCAAAAGGAATAAAAATAGAAGAGGGCTCCGTTACAGCAGGTTCAGTGACTGAGCTCCCTACAGAGGATTTGAGAGAGGGAGAGGATTTGAAGCTAATCCCACCAACAGAGTACAGTATCAATGAGGGCAACGGAGTGATCCCCGCTGCATCTCGGAAAAGTTGCTCAATGACACTGCTGTCAAAAGCTCTTAACTGATCAAACTGGCAAATTGCTATTTAAGGCGAGCAGTATTTATAGGAGCCGTAAGCCTGATGAAGATTGATGGAAACAAGCCTGCATCACAATGGACAGTGATTTTGACAAATCTCCCACAGAAGTAGCACATCCCCTCCGAATCACAACAGCAGACAATGCATTTGAATACTGCTTTTGTCAGCTAAAACCCATACGACTCTATAATTCGGGTTTGATTTTTTTTTTTTAAAGGCTGTTTATCATTTGCTTTTCTGAAATGTGTCCAAGACAGCAAACTGAAAACCTACAATATCAGTGATTTTCAGCCTCCAAAGTCACTTTCGACAGCCTTCAAAGACACGTTCGACAAAACTATCTGTGAGCAAAACATTTTAGCTCCGGAAAAGGTCGCAATAAAATCATTGCCACATCAAAAAATATCCAACTTTGTGGCTTGGTTGGACCAACAAGGATTCATTTCATCTAAGATTTGTTCTAATCAGAGTTTAGCAAAACTAGGTTTAAAATAAGTAAACATTAAACAGAACTCATTAAATAAATCCAAAATTGAATAGAGTTGAATCAATATGGAGATCCCTGCTTACCCAAATGAAAAGTAATAAATACATTGGTGTGCTGTCAGGACTGTGTAAGTAGCCTTGACCTTTGGCTGTCCTAAGATGTATGTTTCACTAACAGCATTACACAATACAGGACTGCATGGAAAGACCTGTTTTGGGTTTTGGCCATTATTCAACCCATCTTTTGGACAAACAACTGTTTCCATCCCATATGGACTGCCTCACAGATGCATCACCAGTCTGATCATTATGGGGACCAGTTGAAAGACAAACTGAAACAGATTTTGAAGGGTAATGAGTCATGCTGTTATTGGTGACCGAGCTCCTGAACTCTGTACAATTTCTGAACATCTGTTTTCAACAAAAGCCCATCTTGGGACTTAATTGCAAATAAAATAAGCAGTGATTAGTTTATTGGCTGGATGTCATACATAGCATCAGACCACCTGTTGACCGTTCTCTGTTTAGGTATTCAAATAAACATTCGTTATTATTTTAACTCATTTTAGAAACAAAACTTCAGTATGTAATCGTCAACGCTGAGTGAAAGCATCAACCAGTATTAGAAAAAACATCAATCTAATGCGAAAACAAAACATATGGTTGGAAACAGTATAAATACAAGGTCCATTAAGTAGCCAATCACATTTAATCATAGAACGTGGTCTTCATCATCAGTTGGATTGCACATTTTCCTTTTTCTGACCACAAAATGTTGAACTTAGAGACTGCGGTTGACTGAGTTTAAATGGACTTGCTGGTTTCGCAACTGCATTAAATGATAAACTTTGAACTCCGACTATACATCTTGTAAATGGGTCAACATCAGGGCTGTAATTTAGAAACAAAAACCATTGAACTGATCATGAGAAATTTCAAAGTGGTTTGTCCATTAATGAATAAAGGATTTTTTTTTCACTCTCTGTGTGTGTTGAGACTGTTTTCAGTGGCTGTAATCATTCTTCCTGTCCATGCTGGCCGCAAAGGTATTTCTTCCTGAAACAATTCCAATTTAAGTGATAGGAGACAGAATCCACAGGGCTCGCTCTGTGCAAAAATGTATTATTAAGTAAAGCTGGAGTTCATGTCAGGCTTCAGCAGTCTGAGTCATTCAAATCAAATGGGTCTCTTACAAAGTTAGTCGTTTTAGCAAAAAATCCCTCTTTGTTTCCCCTGACAGTGTTTCCTTGCTGAGCCGATGGAGGAATTGTCATATAAAGAGGGAATTAAGTTTAAAAGAAGTCTGTTGAAGACGATTGACTGCTGAAGCCTCATATTAGCTTTGACTTAATTTATGAATGTTTTTTTGTTTTTCCAGAAAGAGGTCAGATTTTATTCCTCATCACTTGCATTCACAGGCAGGTGGGACATGGTGGGGTGACTGTTGCTCTGTGGTGAGCAGGGTTGTCCTTCAATCAGAGGATCGGGGTTCCGCTAGCCCATGTCAATGTGTCCTTGGGCAAGACACTTAACGCCGAATTGCTCCTGTAGCTGTGCCTACGGTATGAATGTGTGTATGAATGTTAGCTATTCGCATGGGAAGGTGGAACCTTAGCCCCTCCCAAAAGTGTATGAATGGGTGTGAAGGGGTGAATGATGACAAGTGTGAAAGTGATTTGAGTAGTCGGAAGACTAGAAAAGCACTGTACAGGTCCATTTACCATTTACATGAAGAACAATTACTGCCAGAAAAAACATTTTTAATGTTCATACATGTGAGTATCGTTTTCAGACTTAAATCATTTGAAGTTTACAGATTTAAATAAACCTGTGAATCTTTCTTTCAAGTGAACCAGATTTCATTCAAAGTGAACTAATCCCTTTGCTTACATATCTGGGTGTTGCTCCTCTTTAGCTGATAACCTTACCTTCAGGTCAAACTCAGTCATACTTAGTTAATGCCTGTGTTTTTCTATTTCGGTCTGGAGTGATGGGGTGTTTTTAATATATATATATATATATATATATATATATATATATATATAATATGTATACAAATAAAAATAGATCAGATTAATGGTTCCGCCTGAATCTGATTTTAAATCGACAGATGGTGACTTTGCGGAGATGTTTTAAGAGTCGAGCAGAGCGAGTTAAAAGAGTACAAAGCAGTACTAGCCTAGCATGTAGGCGATATTGAGAAGACATTGATTTGGTAATCAAGAGGGTCATGTCAAATTCAAAATGACTATTGAGAAGCCCAAACACAAAAGAGAGATTGAGTGAAGGATTCAGAGAAGTCGGGATATTTCTCCCACATAGACCCGCCACCGTCTATTCAGGGAGGATTTGTGCAGATATTTTACTTGTAGAGGGTTAAAGATTCACAATGTAAAGAGGTGGCAGTCGGAGCTTGATGTTTCGGTTACGGACACAAATGAGGACGGCTTGAGAAGAGTAAAGTGGGGCCGTAAAACGTCAACAAAGATGTCACGGAAAAAGAAGCTCGACTCAAGCTGGCAACTCGTCGCAGTACGACAGAGGTAAATAATAAATGTTACCAGACATCAAAGCAGAGTGCTGCGCGGTACTTTTAATCGCTTTAGAACAGCTTGATAGCCGCGTCAATGTATTTTCGAGCGAACTTCGTTGTTATTATTAAGCTTAGTTTATAGTCGCTGTAGGGAAGCCGGCGTGATTGGAACTTCCGCGTGGTGAGCGAAGCATTCGCAAGTGTTCGAGTCGTGATCGAGCACTTCTACATTTTTGTAAACTTGGCGCACTCAATTACGTCACAAATAATTCATTGATAGAAGCAAGAAGGCCAATTTGTTTTGAAACAGCAGGAGTTAAAAATATACATTTGAGTAAATATTTTGCAGCCACATTATTTATTTTTGCATGCATGCAATACCTGACTTATTTCTTTACAGGGCTTGTACAAAGGCAATAAAGTCGTCCATGACTGTGAGACATGGGTTTACATGTAATTACAATCCCTCTTTGGCATAGTGTAGCTTGGTTTATGGCTTTTTGCCGGTTACACTGTGAAGAATCAAAAGGACACCCTTTTGATTCTTCACAGTTCACTTTGTTTGTACGCTCTCTGGCATTTCGGAGAATAATGCAACACACCGAGCATTGAGCATAACCGCCTTTGTACATGCTCAGAGCTCGCGTGCCATCTGAGGGGTCGCGCTACGGTGCCAAGCTTGAGTATAAACAAAGCTTTAGTCTTCGATTCCAGCACACAGTTGACAACAGCGTTAGTCCCGCCCCTGGCACTGACTGGCTAATCATTACTGCCCCAGCTGTGCTTGTTTTTCAACTATTTTTAAATGGGAAACCGCTGTTTCATGTCAGAATACAGGACAAATTAGTCATCTTGATGTCGGTGAAGTGGACGGATTCGAAGGTCTGGACCGGGCCAGAGCATATCTGCATGGAGGATGTGGAACTATTCTGAGGCAATAATATACTGTAGGTGTTGTACAATTATAAAACGGACGACAAAGAAGACAAAGCGGGCCTGTCCTACATGAGGTACGTAGCTCCCCGGTTCAGTCTGTTGCAGCCAGTGTTGCATCCATCACCAGCCATGTGCCCCGTCAACGTGTCCTTGGTCAAGACACGTACCTTCCTGTTTTTAGGTCATTTTGATGAAAATTTCAGATTATTGGTTTAATCGTTTCAGACACAATGGAGTATCAAAAATGACACCTATTTAACAGTGTACACAGTCCACAGCTAAGCGATGAGCCACAGAACGACAGTCATGATGAGGATGCCATTATCGCTCTGATCGACCTCTCTTCCTCCCACCGCTGCTTTAGCCCTTGACACCTATCACCTTGAGTTGCTATCAAAGTCTGACACTGATGATACGTTCCCTGGGCGGGGGGATCCTGGGAATAGAACTTATCCATCATCCTGCTCTCCTCCGATAAAATACTTTGCTGGAAAACACAACAATATGGGCCACTGGAGAAAAGAGATTTAACACCAAAGATTCAAGGATAACGGGCTCTCAGTAATCACGTATAGAGCTTGGGGCATGCTGAAGTCATTAAAGGTCAGAAATCTCACGTAAATTCTCCTCGTCGCTCACCGGGAAGAAAGAGGAGAACAGTTGCAACCAAACCCAGACATGTAATTATTTTCCGGATGCTTTTATGAAACATGCAGATGAACCCGTTGCAGAAGGCGCACTGACCTGACACTGCACTTTGGATTAATTCTCTTTGGTGAAACGTGTGAGAAGCCACACGAGAAAGATATGCCAAGTTTCGTGAGCGGATAAAATGTTGGATATGACTACATTTTCCTCTGTTGAATAAAGGTATGAGACAAAAAGGCCTCTAGGAGCTGCAATAGTGAACATAAACTGTATATAAGAAGTGGGCCTAGTCATGAAGACCTCACTCATTGTTTTGTGGATTGCTATTTTGAGTTTGGCGATTTGTCCGTTGTCATCTTGGTTATTTTTTTGCAACCAATGACTGGCAGTTACCATATGTGGATTGTGGAGGGGTCACGTAGAGACAACGTATACGACTCCTGTAGCGGCCCTGTCAATCACAGTAAGCCCTGCCCTAAAGCATACCCTGCTTTATGGTCTATTTGATTCTAAATGGACCATCATTTACTAAATGAACATCATGCTATATTGAAGACGACTTGAAACTAGAGAATGAGACCATAAACTCATGTTTACAATGTTTACTGAGGTAATAAATCAAATAAGTAGTAGAGTCTCCTGCCGCTGGACAGTAAGGAGAATGCAGGTTTAAGTCCCTCCGCATTGCTTTCACTTGTCAGAACCCCTCACACCCTGGACACAAGCTGTTCCAACTCCTCCCCTCTGGAAGGCGCTACAGAGCACTGTACGCCAAAACCACCAGACACAGAAACAGCTTCTTCCCACTGGCCGTCACTCTGATGAACAGTTAACCAGACTCTTCATCTGCACTATCTGCACTTTTTTTTTTTACTACTGTCTTTAATGTCTTTTTTATCTTTTTTATCTTTATCTTGTTTACTGTATATTGTGTGTGAAAAAGTACAGAGTGCTAAGTGAAACCGGAGTCAAATTCCATGTATGTGCAAACTTACATGGCCATTAAAGCTGATTCTGATTCTGATGTTGCCCCCTGGGCGTGAGCCTGGAAGATTGTGTGTGAGTGTGAGCATGAGCGTGCTATCATCCAAATATTTATTGTGCTCATTTATGACTGTATGCTCAAGGGCCTCTTGTGGTTTCAGTGATTCACACTTTAAAAAAATATATTTTATTGACCGTCATTGACTGCTGACTCCTCACTCTCAAGAGGCTGGTATAGGGGCCACAAGTGATCAACTACTGCTTTGTTGTTTCTGTTACGGATTAGTAAATGTTCCTGTCCAGATTTCCCGCCGATGTAAAATGCAAACAATGGTAGAGTAGTATACCTGATCTATTTTTCCCATCATTATTGGCGCATGTGATCGCGGCTCAATGGGACAGTGCTCAGTGTGTGTGCATAGCGAGCGTCTGGTTAAAAGAGAGAGACGGCAGTGGCGCTCATGACAGACAGGTGTTGATTGGAGCAGAGGGAATAACCTGCACTGAAATATAGGCATGGCAAGTTCATTTGTATAGCACATTTCAACAACAAGGCGATTCAAAGTACTTCACATAAAACCATTAAAAGCATCAAAACATAATGCAGCAGAAAACAAGATTTAAAAACAATTAAGAACATTCATTAAAACATTAAAAAACTGTCAAAAAGCAAAAAAATAGAACAAAAGTTGCAATGCAGTTTAAGAAATAAAATGCAGTAGTAAGATGCAGAAATTGTTAATATCCTTGAAACTGGTTCAATTAAAGGCAACAGCAAACAGAAAAGTCTTCAATCTAGACTTAAAGGAGCTGAGGGTCTCAGCAGACCTGCAGCTTTCAGGAACCTTGTCCCAGATATGTGGAGCAGAAAAGCTGAACACTGCTTCTCCATGTTTAGTTCTAACTCTTGGAACAGAAAGTAGACCCGTCCCGACCTCAGGGGTCGGGATAGTTCATAAGGTAGCAGCAGATCACAAATGTATTTAGGCCCTAAACCAGTCAGTGCTTTATAAACCAGCAGCAGGATTTTAAAGTCAATTCTTTGTTTGACAGGAAGCCAGTGCAAAGACCTCAGAACTGGAGTGATGTGATCCACTTTCCTGGTCTTAGTGAGGACTCGAGCTGCAGCGTTCTGTATCAGCTGCAGCTTTCTGATTTACTTTTTACAGAGGCCTGTGAACACACCGTTATACAGTGCAGGTTAGAGTTTACTTATGAAGCAACAATGCAAAAATAGTCCTCAATACCCAAGAAGTGACCGTGCCTTGCTGCCCAGCTACCGGGCAAAAAGTGAAGGGAGAGTCTGTCGGGTTATAAACCGGTCTCCAGACAAAGATCAGCACACTCAACATCATCCTCACGTTTACATGTGAAATGTAAAAAAAAAGACTTGAAGTGTGAAGCCCACGTTTAGGTCCATGAGAGGCAGCTGGGACGCAGGCCTGCACAGAGCTGGTGCAGACAGCTGCATGGACTAAAATGAGAGCGAATGTGACTGAAAACCGTGTCTGATACGCAGTCTCGACAGTAGTTTGTATGCATTCACTCAGACATTACAGTGGTCGTTGCAGACACACCTGGCAAGATCTGCACTCTACTGAGTGCACTTTTCTAGTTATATAATGGATCTCATGTAACATTTAAAAAGAAGTTACTCGGGGCATAAAATGCCTTTTAGCACAACTCTGAAAGTACCAACTTTCATAATACAATCTGCCATATTGGACTTGTCTTAGAAACTTAATGAAATTTGTATTTATGTTCTCACATTAAAGGCCAGTTAGAGAATGAGGGCCATCTAGGAAAATCAGACGCTTTCCTAACAGCTGATGGCGAGATGAGCTACAATGCATTAGAGGCAGTGGTGTATAAAGTACCCAAAAGCCGTACTTGAGTAAAAGTAAAGATACCTTACTGGAAAATTACTCCAGTAAAAGTAAAAGTCACCTATTAAAATACTACTTGAGTAAAAGTCTTAAAGTATCTGATATTTTCTGTACTTAAGTATCAAAAGTATTTTTCTGATATAAAATGTACTTAAGTATTGAAAGTAAAAGTACAAGTACATGCTTTTAATAAAAAAGCAAAGGGTCAGAATTTTGAGAATTATGAAGTTTATTCTTTTAAGTGCTGTGGTCACCGTGACCAAGGACCAGGAGTTGTGTTGATACAATAACTGGGTTGGCTGGGATCCATCCATGTATATTATGTTCAACATAATATATTGTACCTAAGTATACTTTTGCATCTACTATGAACTTATCATCATAATTCTCCAAAAAGCAATATGACACTATGAAGGACTTGTAACAGTGTGGTTATAAGTATGCTCATTCCGCCCGCCGTGGGTCTCTTGGTACCGGTCTGTGGGTCTCTTGGTACCGGTCTGTGGGTCTCTTGGTACCGGGCCACAGAAAGAATGAATGAAACATTAAATAAATAAAAAAATCAAGGCCGGAAAGATGTTTTATTGTGAAAAATGACCGCATACATCCGTCTGTGGTAACCTCAGACGGAATCTCTTGACACATGTCAAGATGTTACGTTACTCTAAAAATGAAACGTAAGTCTGTTACAAGTCTGCCGGTGATCTGGAAACCAAGGCAGAGTATCCTGAGATCGCCAAAAAAGCATGAAAACCTGCTTCCATTCCAACATCCTGTCTTTGTGCAGCGCGTTATAAGTTAAGCAGTAGACTGGACTAAAGGTTTAGTTAGGAGTAGACTGGACATAACGAACACACGTCAGGTGTCGTTGTCTCCCGTCTCTCCGAGGTCGGACCCGGTCTGTGAAAATATTGTCTTCACGTAACCGGTCCGTGACGCATAAAGGTTTGGGAGCGCTGGACTAGAGGATGTAGAGGGAAATGCAGAATATTGTGATTCGCAAAACCTGCTTGGTGGAGTCTGTGTTCCACCACAGTCCCCGATGTTTTTCTTTTCTTTTCTAAAGATAGATTTGATTTTGTAGCGAGTAACGAAGGTTTCAGGAGAAATGTATCGGAGTAAAAGTATCATTTTTCTTTGCAAAATGTAGTGAAGTAAAAGTAAAAGTAAACAGAAATATAAATAGTAAAGTAGAGTACAGATATCCCCAAAAACTACTTAAGTACAGTAACGAAGTATTTCTACTTCGTTACTATACACCACTGATTAGAGGTACTTTCTTTCCATTAGAAGCCACAAAAGATGTTTGAAATAATTTTTTAATAATGATAACTGTGCATAATTGAGGAGGCGTGGAGCTAATGACTCAAGCGTTGACACAACTATCTGAGCTGCATGAGAATGATAGAGAGAGAGAGAGAGAGAGAGAGAGAGAGAGAGAGAGAGAGAGAGAGAGAGAGGCTACTTTCTGTCTCAGGGTCTTTCGCTTATGTTTTTTGTCCATGTATGTGATGAACAGTCAGGAACATGGAAGCCATTTAATGTTGAGAGAGAAAAGAGAGAGACTACAGCTACTTTCTGTCTCGGGGTCTTTCTCTTATGTTTTATAATGTGTCCATGTGTGTGATGAACAGTCAGGAAGTCTCTGTCCATAAAGTATAACACCCAACAGTTTTCGTCATTTAGTCCACTAAGCAGGAGAGCTTTAGAACACCCGAGGCCATAGTGACAGGTGCGTAGGAGAAGACTAAAGAAAAAGAAAAAGCTGTAGCAAACTGTCTACTGAACTCTACGACTACACCATCGTTATCAGAAACACAGTTCAATGCTGAGACCTTAATCGGGTTGGCTATATTTCAAAGCATCCGGCATTCATTCAGAGTTCAGTTCATCGGCTTCCATAACAGCAACGCTGCAGCTATGAAGGTCACCGCTTTTATAGCCAATATGAGCAATAATAAGGTTTCCAATTTTTCTGAGAGAAATAGTTGGACATTAGTACATTAGTTTAAACTCATTTTCACCTACAATTCATTTCCCCACACAGATCAGATCAGCAAGGGTTCATCAATGTACTTAAAATTGCAATGCAAACAGTAGAATTAGTTTTTATTGAATTTCCAATCAGTTTTTTTATTATTTGGAAGAAAAAAACTTGTATTATTAAAAAAGTAAAAATATTGAGCTCTAATTATAAACTATAACTAGAAACAAAGAACAAGCAAAAGATGAGCGTAATGCATTATATAAAACAAGTCTATTAAAACCTGGTTAGGGAAACAGCATCATACATTAAGGTAAAATGACGATTGTACAGTATATGCTACAAAATGCCATTACCTCATCCAAGTTAAACAGCATGTTATCAGAATAAAAATAAATGCTCTAATGGGCCGGTGCTTCCCGTAACAGTCTACTTAAAAAATTAAAATAAATAAACATGATTTGATTTCAGTGGCGATATATATATATATATATATATAATTTTTTTTTTTTAAAGAATGGAAATATGTACTCAGCTGGGGTTCCTGAGAGCATTTCCATCCGTAAACCCTGAGGTAGTAGAAATCAAAGGATTTTGCATATTCTCGCATGCTGATGTTCATCGCCAAATTGTTATGTTGCCAACGGACAGGTGTCAGTGATCCAAGAGGGATGCTTCATGGAGGCGATCCCAAAACTTTGGATTAATAAGGCTTAATTATAGCAATCATTTGATCTTGTAATATTTACAGCATGTCATTCCAAGGGCTCTAAAAGTCCCTGCAGTGTTCCTGCCTAATGGGTTCTGTAATTTTGAATGATACTCCACACCATTTATTTAATAGTGAAAGATTTCCATTCTATTGTATTCCCATATGATTCTATCAGCTCCCAGAAATGATGTCCTTATCAAAACGTAAAAGAACTAAAGTGTCAGAAACTCACCATCAACTTGACTATGCACCTCCTGAATATTATTGGCTTCACAAATCAACATTTGCATTTGATTATGATGCTTTATATATTATCCATTTGTGAACACTTAAACAAAGACAAATAAATCATTTCCCCCTGTTTTAGTGAGAAGTATTGACCGACCTGAAGTGTTTTAGGTCAGTGATTCTCTACTAGGGGTAGCTGGGCAGGATCTAATAATGAACTATTGATCATTATTCAATGATCAATGAGGATCAATATGAGAGCTAGCACCTCAATATGAGAGTTAGCACCTCCAAATCTGAGGCCATGGTGCTCTGCCGGAAACCGGTGGATCACTCCCTCCAGATCTGGACAAACTGCCTACCCCAAGCGAAGGAGTTCAAGTATCTCGGGGTCTTGTTCACGAGTGAGGGTAAGGTGGAGCGGGAGATCGGCAGGCGGATCGGTGCGGCTGCAGCAGTAAAATAGGCGAAGCTCTCCATTTACTGGTCGGTCTACGTTCCAACCCTCACCTATGGTCACGAACTCTGGGTTGTGACCGAAAGAACGAGGTCTCGGATACAAGCGGCCAAAATGAGCTTCCTCCGTAGGGTGGCCGGGCTCAGCCTTAGAGATAGGGTAAGGAGCTCGGACATCAGGAGGGAGCTTGGAGTCGAGTCGCTGCTCCTTCGTGTCGAAAGGAGTCAGCGGAGGTGGTTCGGGCATCTAGTCAGGATGCCTCCTGGACGCCTCCCATTAGAGGTTTTCCAGGCACGTCCAACTGGTAGGAGACCCCGGGGAAGACCGAGGACACGCTGGAGGGATTATATCTCCCGGCTGGCCTTGGAACGCCTCGGGATCCCCCAGAATGAGCTGGAAACTGTTGCGGGTGAGAGGGAAGCCTGGGTCGGCCTGCTGGGCCTGCTGCCACCGCGACCCGACCCCGGATAAGCGGCTGATAATGGATGGATGGATGGATGAATGATCATTATTCAAATAATCCGCATTTCCCAATCTAACTCTTGAATTAAGAGTATATTTAAATCAAATTGATGGACCAGTGGAAAGAAGACGGTTCTGGTAAGTTTTAAGCTGCTCTGCTGCTCAAACACATCGGCCAGCCGGAAACAACGGGTAGAGAGCTGAACTGAACATGAAAAGAAACACAAACAAAACAGGAATAAAAATTTGGAAAAACACGGAAGCTTGTTGAACAGTTCAAGCCTCAGTCAGTTCTCCTCAACTGCAACTTTCCTGCTGCTGTCAGAATGCACAATTAACACCAAAAGTGATAGAAAAAAGGTTGAACCATCCAGCTTCTGCTTCTCCTAGTATCACCATGTCTCATAATAATAGTATTAATTGTATGAGGATCAGACTGGAAAAACTTTAATAATCCCTCAAGGAACAAAAAATTGCATTATTGATGAAAAGAAAAGCATGATTCATACAGTGCAAATACAGAAAGTGTAAATAAACCCATAACACATCAAATGTGTATGAAGTGGAAATACATTTTAATAAGAAAATATATATATGCAGCTTGAAAATAACAAGCAGGCAGATAAGGCCTTATTGTCCCCAGAGGGAGAAATTCCTTTGTCACCTGAAGAGCCCAGTTTGTACAACCAGTAGAGACGCTGCTCGTCTGACGGATCAGAATACACCAGAGACATGCGACACATACAGTAAATACCAGCCGTCGCCTGGAAGCCACAGGAAAAGGGATGGATCAGGATCAAAAGCCTTCTGCACCAGAACTGAAATGTGCCCATGTTTCATGTTTTCAGATCGGGGGGTGGGGGGAGGCGGCATTTAATTTCAGACGGATTCACTGTGGTAAGCTGGAGGTTACAGGAAAAGCCTCGAGTGTAATGGTGTTCCAGGTCTGGTACAGTCTGGTCATGATGGGATCTGGCGCATTAATCCTTAATGGCTTTCCTGCAAATAACGGACTATTGATTAGCAATAAGTCGCTGGGCAGAAAATTAATCAGTAATATGTTTGAACATCATTTAAACATGTAAAGTCATTTATCAAGCAAAAATAAGGACACTGGCTGGTTATAGCGTTTCTCTGTATTATGTCATTATACATTAATATATTTTGACTTTCTGGATGTTGGTCTAGAACAAGCAACTTGATGATATAACCTTGAGCTTTGAGAAATGGTATATTCTGTAGCTTATTCAATGAAGAAATATCAATAGATAAATGAATAACTAGATGGGCACTCAGAGAGGGCAGACCTAGCAAGGCCAAGCCACTCAAACATTGAACAAGTTCTTCTTTGAACCATGATACATCCTTCCAACAAGTTTCAACATTTTATGTCATCCAAGAAAAACCAACAAACCAACAAACCAACAAGCCGAAACCAAACATAACTTTCTTAGCGGAGGTAATGAAATGAATCCATAGCTTCAGCCGATCTATTGATGTTTAATTGTTATTTTAAAGCTGCATTCATTGATTATTGGCTACAAAAATTATAAAAACAGGAATGACACACTGTACAGTAAAGTCGTAGGCCGGAAATCCCAAAACAATTTTGTTGAACGGTGCTAAAAACACTTCAGATCTGAGGGGAATTGCAGAGTTGTGTGATAATTCTCTGTGGGAGCCCCACTATGAGTGATTTGTTTCACGTTGTACCGAGCAACTGCACACAATTAAAGGGGCTAGAACTAGATAAACAATTGTGTGCTCTTGTAAACAATGTAATGATAAACACATTGGCTGTATGGATGGGAAGACACGGTACAATAGTCACACCCAGGGAGCAGCGAGCCGTAAGTCCATGCATCAAGCAGCAAAAACGTTGTAGCATGACGTGTTTGAGTTTATATTGCAGACATAACAGGTGAACTTAATGAAAATGATGAAGCTAAACATGCAGAAATCGTGATGGGCTCACAATTATAACCCCGGGCTGGGCCATGAGGAACCAAACGATCTGATGTCAGAAAAAGTTTCCACTAACATGCTGTTCAGACAGTGGTTTGTTCTGATTCATTACTTCCTGTGAGGGAAATGTCCACTTCCAACACCAGAGGGGAAAAATTGTGAATGGGCTCTCCAACGCTAATCGCAGGAGAGATGCCACACACAGACTTACCACTCTCCATCTTTACGCTTTTCAACAAGCACGGTGTTGTGTCCCCTCCTGTGACACCGAGCAGCCTGAGAGGAAGGGAGCAGAGAATAGAAATAGAAATCCTTTTTATTTGTCATAGTACATACATACATGAAATGTGTTCTCTGCATTTAACCCATCCTTGGTATCTTAGGGAGCAGTGGGCTGCCCTGAGCGGCGCCCGGGGAGCAATTTATGGTTCGGTGTCTTGCTCAGGGACACTTTGACATGTGAGCTATGGGGGGACTGGGGATCGAGCCGGCTACCTTGTGGTTGCGGGACGACCACTCATCCCCCTGAGCTACAGCCACCCTAAAAAAAAAAATTTCAGGGGAGAGCGCGAACGCAGTCCCCCACTACCAGAAATTGTGCAGTCGAGATTCCCACATTTGGGGAATTCGCAGGGGGTCAGCACAGCCGGCGTGCAATGGCTGAGCCTCGCCCTGGGTGAACCATCTTGATGATCATGGTATCTTCCCTGCCAGGAAAACGTCTGGGCAGAAGCCTCGTCTTCAACCCCTCGCTGCCGTTCGTCTCCTCTAAACGAAGGAGAGGTTTGATCTCGGTGGGGGAGTTCACTCTGCGGGCCTTCGGGCTCCATTCTGACTCACTGCTGCTACAGGACCTGATTTGTGAGATTCCTCTTCATCTCTCTTCTAGGATGTAATCTACATCTGCTAACACGTTAACCGACGAGGTAAGAAGACACATGCTACGAATAAACAAAGCAACATCTGTTTCCATAGCTACCTGCTCCGCTACATACCTGACTGGAATTAGTTCAATCAGACTTCAGTTGCCGTGCATGTTGACTGAACTGAGGCTTTTGGTTTTATTTACGCTGCCTCTCGTGGTACTTCATGCTGAAGATGATTCAATCAAGCAGCTGCCACCAAAATAACGGTCAGGTGATAAGCCTATTGTTGTCATGGCAATCCTGCTTGTTCCAATATGAGTGTTAAAGTCTTTTTTGTCTTGCAATACATTTGTTTTGTCATGCAGAAGGAGAATATTACACTGCGAAAAAGGGACAATATTAATTGGGGAATTTTTTTTTTTTGCTTTCACACTGAATAAAGGCATCAACCATTCACGTTGTTAACGGCGCCTCTGTGAAAACTTTAATACTCCTTTCAACCTTGAAAAAGGCAGACCAGATCCGAAAAAGAAAACATTAATAAAACAGTTTACAGTAGCTTATGCATATAACAGGCAATACTTTGGGTGTGATTTATTCATTGTAAATGTATATTCCCTTAAAACAGCCGTGTTTGTACATATGTTGTACTCCTTGATATCTTAAACAGACTTTGATGTGTGAGGGTGAGCGAGCCACATCCTCACGCAGCTCAGTGCTCGATACACAAACATGAGACTGACATCTCATCTCATTATTGGAAAGAAAAAAAGTTGCAACTATTCCTTTAAATAAAAGTGCACCACTCCATTCATACTGGTAAGAGAACACCAATTTGGTTCACTCGAGGGGGAAAAAACTTTAGATTATGACACATTTGGGTGCCGTATGAACGCCTCTCCTCGTTATCAGGAAGAAAATAGAAGCGCAGGAGAGCGGAAACCAATGAAAAATGAAACCACCAGCTTTGATGATGAATTCTGCAGTGATCAGCGATATATAATACATAAACATCTCTGTCCAAAGATATGCT
Organism: Myoxocephalus aenaeus; assembly: GCA_038501785.1. Classification (NCBI taxonomy): domain Eukaryota; kingdom Metazoa; phylum Chordata; class Actinopteri; order Perciformes; family Cottidae; genus Myoxocephalus; species Myoxocephalus aenaeus. Next base: position 2,952,319 of record JBAMJR010000015.1, read on the forward strand.
GCCTCTCCTCCTCTGTGATGTGGAGGTAGTAGATGAGAGATAGGGGTGTTTCCATATCAATTTTTTTGCTGATCCCGGCCAACTATTATATAGGAATTAATTATCAAGCTCAGTGAGTCACATTCTTTTGAGTGCATGTGACAGTTGTTGCTGGGATCTTACCTCATAGCATTCATCTCACCGGTAATGTGATGTAATACAGAAAGATGCCTGGGTAACATGCTGGAAGAACTGTGATAAAATGCCGACCGGTTGGTGTCAAATTGGCTCACTGTGGAGAGAGGATGGCATTTCTATCATGGCATATGCCAGCGCAAATCATACAAATCTCCACTGACATAACTTCCTTTTTCAATGAAGGCTTTAGGGAAACGGTGGGACCATTTTATCTCGACTGTCAAAGGGATTCAGAACGTAAATCAGACGGGCATTCAGTGTGAGTAAACTGTGCCGCAGTTCCTAACATTGAACATCTATTACTCTGGGTGACCGAATACTCACCCCCTCCTGTTGCTGCTGAGAACGCATTTAGCCTTGATCTGGTCATACTTTGTCTTCTTTCAAACTAGATGTGTACTTTTTGTTTTACCTGAAAATCACAGAAAGGGTTGCTTACTGACAAGGTGTGTAAAAAACATTGCACTTCTATAGGAAATACAACACTAATGCAGAGACGTTGCACTGGTTTAAGGGATGTTTGTGGTTTATTATATTGCTGGTTTCCTTCTCCCTAAGTATTTCATTTATTTTCTTTAATTAAAAAAGGGACGGTCCCCCTCTATTTTTCCTGTAGTGCTCTCTCTTTGTCAATCTAGATTGTTTTGATGCGAGTGTTGGAGATATAGCTTCTCTCCAATATATTGGGACTACATGGCACTTGGCTCAAAGCGCCCCCAAAAAAAGTCTGAAAAACTCAACAGCAAGGTCTCTTTCTTGAAACCATTCTTTTACTAAATACAATACACAGACCTTGTTTTGAGTAATGTAGGAACTGTTTTCTTTCAACCATAGTTTCTAAAATAAGAACCAAGTTTGAATAAACTGGAATTATCCTTTGAACATAGAAACTGAACACAAATGTGACATTAACCTCCTTTCTGTCACTGCACCATGCAGGACTGACGTAGAACGACTAAATTCCACACTTGAGTTTAACTTAAAGTGTTGCAGTCGTCCGTTTCCCACAGTTCCCTGTTGAAGTGGCACATGTGTAATTAGTTTTTAGAAACGACTTAACCGCTGAACTTACACTTGTATACAAGCTAAAAAACATCCATTGACGTGCCTTCCTCACGAAGCCGTCATCCGCACAAATGATCACACAGAGAGGTGGACAGTTACAGTAGTCAAACTCAGGCTGTATAGAAATTTCCATACATACTAATGCTAACAAAACTGTACTATTATGCTCTTCTGCTGTGATGAAATTTGGCACTTGGGTGCATTAGAATACATTAGAGATAATGGATTCCCCCCTCCGCCGAGCAGGGCTGTCCTATGCGTGAGGTGGCGGAGTGACAAAGCTTGCAGTTCTCTGCATTCGTATTTTCCATTTTTCGTGTGGGGGGCGACGCCGTCACGCTCGTGCCTCGCTGACAAATGAAAGAATGTAAGGTCGATGACTACTTTTTCCATTTTATTTGTTTCTCCGCGCCTCCCCCACCCCAGGATTTAGAGATGTCTATCCGGGACCCCGTGTGTTTGGGTACCTGCTCATTATCATTGCTTCCCACATTGCTGGAAGATTACAGGTTTCCCGTGCAGACAAGACGCCGACACAATGCAGGCAGACAGTCGCGCTAAAAGGAAGCGCGGCGATAATGGAATGTGAGAGAGGAACACACCGTCATGAAGTTCACCATCTTGTTTGTTCCTTTTCTCTCTCTCTCTCTCTCACACACACACACACACACACGCACACAGTGACAGTCAATCACAGCAGGCATAGCCACGCTGGTTTGTTTCCAGCTTTTGTCCCAGCTTCACCTCTGCTGAAAGGAATATTGACTCATCTCCTCCTCTGTGGCCATGCCCGCCACCAAAAAAAAAGACTTGTTTTGCCCAAAGTGATTTTTCCCAATGAGATTTGTCCAATCGCGACTATTTGTCCCCAACCCCCTCTTCCATTCTGCCATACTTTGGCACAATGTGAGCATGTGTGGATTCCCGTGTGTACGCGCACGCATGCTTGTATCTGAGACAAGGCCATCCATCTCAGACGGCGCCATCTGCGAGCAACAGCCTTGTTTACTTATCCCTCGACCAGAGAGCAGCCGCAGCCTGTCCGCAGGTACGCGAGCAGTCAGCGTGCAGGACGAGCTGGGAGGAGCAGGAGGAGGACGAGGACGAGGAGTCGGCTTCTATCTTCATCAGGGGATAAATCATTCTTTACGCCGACGCCAAACTTCCACACCTTTCTCTCCTCTCACGGTGTCTACTCGTCGCTCTGAAGCCATCTTTATCTCCTCTCCACTTTCTCACTCGATTCAATTCACTCATCTTTCCAAAGCAATCCCTGTCAGCTTTACTCTGTTCTCCTCGCCGATCCCCCACCTTTTCACACCATTTGCCATTTTATTCTCTCAAACCTCCTACACCTTTTTTTTCCTTTCTCGGTCGCACTCGCTGTCTAGTTATCTTCCCAAAGCAATCCTTTCCCCTACCTCGGCCGTCTCTCTTTTCTCTCAGTCCTCCCTTCCTCAATCTGCTTCACTTCCTCCCCGACCCCGGCGCCTCACCGCACATCATCGTCACATTTTCTCCGCCACGTTCTGCCTTTCTGGTTCTGTCGGAGGACAGCGAACAGCCGGCGTGGAGCCGATGGGGTGAAATAGTGGCCTGTGATGAATATTCATCCCGTTACCGCTAGCCGTGTCTCAAGTCGCCGTGTGGCAGAGGCCTCCAGCGCACAGATGCCACCATGTGTTTGTCACAGGCGAGGCGAGACCCACAGGAAGGTTTCTTGTGCCAGGACGGAGCGTCTGGGGGAGGCTCACCCCACAACGTCTGAACCAGTCTGTTCATCTGAGCCACATCAAACAAGGGTTAAGACGCAGACAGTGACGGCCCTGTCCTCGGATGTTTTCCCTGCTGCCCATCACAGATATGAGAGCGACTGAAGGAGCGGAGAGTTGGCAAAACATTTGATAAAAGCCTGGTTTATAAGGCGATGTCTGACATCTTTCCCAACAAGCTGTGTCATATTCTCATTGCTTCGGCCATTATTCTGATCAGCTGCGATAACATTGAACTCATCAAGTTCATTCCAGAGAGGAGGAAACTGAGTGGCAGTCCAACAGGGAAGGAACACAAGCGAGAAGTCCAACAGGTTACACACAGACACCCAATTTAACCAGGTAATACCATCTAATTAACATCTACATGAATGTAATGAAAGGAACAACTTCCATACTTAGCTACCAGATTTATTTTTGTCAGAGCATTTGACTCATTGATTGCTGTCGGGATGTAAATTCAACCACTATAACAAACATGTTTTCGAAGAAGATTACAAACACTAGCTTTAAGCCGTTTCCACTGTAATCAAATACACACCTGTAGGACGGGGGAAACTGTGCGTATTGTTTCATAGGTCTTAGGTTCGTTATTTCGTAGCGCTCTGCCAAATGAATAACTTTAGAGTTCAACACTTTAAGTGAAAACTAAGGAAGTTATCATGTTAATTCTGCCATCTTCTAGATTTATCTGGATTTAAACAACTTGGTACCACAAACCCTTTGATGGGAACCATAGCTTTGATAATATCGTTAAACCGGGGTGTTTGTCTAAAATGTGATCGGAATTGATGGCGCATTTAAAAAGACCACGGTTGCAAAAAAAAAACTCAACTGGGTTTAATGGATCACCGTGTTTCGCCATTACATGCATCACGTTCACTTGCCGTATAACTTCCGGTGTATGTGCAAGCGCATTAGATTACCGTATATGAAATCTCTCCTCTTTTCCAATCTACCAACAAATAAACATTAACCACATCAATGTCAGTACAACTTTTCTTTTCTCTTCCCCCCCCCCCCCCTGCACTCATCTACAGGTCAAGCCTGTCGACTTGCTTGCAGACCCGTCCAGCTGCAGTATCTCTAGAAACCTGGAGTAATAATCTGAGATTACCAGGTAGTTGTGGTGGTTGTGCTCAGACAGGTCCATTGCAATTCTCTTCCAGGGTCGCTCCGGAAGCGGTGTGGAGATGAGAGGTTCCTTTTGTTGTGTTCTTTTCAGTTCACAGCACACCTGACATGACGTCACAAGCCTGCTTATCTCTGTAGAGAGTCCCGGCCACCACACAGATGAGCACGCTCTCTCCCTACATTTGACTAGGCCCTGGTGTCCTTCCGTGAATTTTCTGAAGGATCTCACCTCTCATTTGCTTTGGCACGACAATCCTGTTTCCTCTGAGGACAAGGCCATTGTGTTCTGACAGCTCTGATTTCACTTGGACGTACTCTCTCCTATGGGCACATTGCTTAAGTGTTCAGGCCTGATTTCCTCCATCTTGTTTGTAGACGCAGGGATCCCCTCTACTACACTAGCCACATAGCATGCCACCTCACTGTGTGTGTCTGTCTCTGCGCACGTGCTGGCCAGCGGACTGCGTGACAGGGTGTCCGCGACGACCAGAGTTTTCCCTGGAGCATACTCTGCCACTGGATTGAATCTCATGAGCCTCATGAGGAGACACTGACATCGTATAGGTACATTGTCCAGGCTGCGGCTGTTAATGAGAGGCACTAGCGGCTTGTGGTCAGTGATTAGCTTGAACTGCTCTAGTCCATTGAGGTATCTGTCGAACTTCTCGCATGCCCACACACCAGCCAGAGCTTCCTTTTCTATTTGGGCGTAGCATGTTTCTGCGTCGGTGAGGCGTCTGGAGCAATATGCCACAGGTTTCCACTGCTCCCCGTGGAGCTGAAGGAGTACACCCCCTAGTCCATAACTACTTGCGTCCGCTGACACAGCCGTGGGCTTGCTTAAGTCATAGAAAACGAGTACTGGTGCAGTTGTCAACAGCTCCTTGATGTGTTCAAAAGCTGTTTGTTGTGCGTGGCTCCATGTCCATGTATTCTTGTCCTTCAGGAGCTCGTACAGCGGCTGTCCTACCGTTGAGAATTTGGGGATGTATTTTCCCAGATAATTCACCATTCCCAGAATTCTTCTCAACTCTTGCACGTCTGCTGGTGGTGACAGCTGCCGAATAGCTTCCACTTTGTCGGGGTCAGGCCAGATTCCGGACTGGTCAATGAGATGCCCGAGGAACCGAAGCTGACTCTGCCTGATGGAGCACTTCTCACGATTTAGCTTCAGACCAGCTGTCTATATGCGCTGCATTACCTTCTCCAGGCGACCGTCATGCTCCTCCTTTGTGGCCCCATAGACCAGAATGTCGTCCATGAAGACCTCGACACCCTCTAGCCCCTGCAGGGTCTCCATCATCTTCCTCTGAAAGATTTCTGGTGCGCTCGTTATTCCGAACGATAGCCGCTTAAAGTTGAATCTGCCAAATGGCGTAATGAAGGTAGTGAGCTTACAGCTGTCTGGATGCAACGGTATCTAGAAGAACCCCCTTGCAGCATCGAGCGAAGAGAAGACAGTGGCCCCACTCAGCTTTGCTGTAATCTCATCAGTAGTAGGCAGGATATACTGTTCTCTTTTCACAGCCTCGTTCAGCCTCTTGAGATCAACACAGATGCAGGCTTTACCTGTGCTCTTCTTCAAGACTGGCACCATGGGTGCACACCAGTCCGTGGGCTGTGTCACCTTCTCGATGATGCCATTTCTCTCCATCCTCTGGAGCTCCTCCTTTACCTTTTTCAGCATAGGGAGAGGTACGCGTTGTGCTGTATATACAGCATATGGCTGAGCGTTGTCTTTCAACAGTATTCTCACCGGTTCAGTCTTTAATGTCCCATGCTCGCCATATGCCTGTGGATGTCCTCTGTCGCACACCGTTTCATCCACTCTCCTCACCAGATTCATTTCCACAGACAACGGCCTGCTGAGTAGGTTGTTTACAGTACGTCCGCGGATGACATATGCTGTGAGTCGGTGAGTTTTTCCTTTGTAGGTCACAGTGCTCTGGATCTGTCCTATGCACTGCAGCTCGCCGCCTGGGCTGTCCAGTGGCATATCTGCAGGCTCCAGTGGTCTTTTGGGGATGAGTGAGTGGTAGGTCTCCTCGCGGATGATGTTAACATCTGCCCCTGTGTCGATTTTGAAGTCAACTGGTGTAGAGCTCACCAGCAACTCGACGGCCCATTGCTCTGGTGACCCGCCTACTTTACACACAGCCCCAAGAAAGTATGACTGCTGTTGCTCCGTTTGCTCTGTAACCTCACTCACTGCCTTCCTGTTCCTACACACTCTACTCCAATGTCCAACTTTGTTGCATGTATTGCATGTGGATTTTCTAGCTGGGCAATTTTCATCTTTGCTGTGCTACGCTTTCCCACACAGTCCACACTGTCCTTTATTTCCCCCTCTGGGCTTACCGTAGTGCCTGGGGTATTTGCTGCGATCGTGTGTGACTTCCTGTAGCACCCCCGTTGTCTCTCCTTGCATGCTGACTTGCGAAGCAACCTCCTCCGACTGCCTGACTGTCTCTATAGTCAGCGGTAGCGTCAGGTCCTTCGTCAGACTTCCGTGACGCGTCTTTGTCGAGTATTCCCACGGCGATTCGGTCGCGGATATTCTCATCTCTGCTCGCGCCGAATTCGCAATGCTCCGCCAACTCGTACAAAGCCCTGATAAAAGTCTCAGCTTTCTCTCCCGTTCTTTGCGTGCGCAAGTGGAAACATGCACGTTCGTGTATTATCTACATGTCCGTCTTCGGCAAACGCAAACGAACGGAAGATTTTCTCCGACTCGCTTCCCATGGTGTATATCAGGCTGCTGACCTGCACGGTGCCATCTTCTTTGTCCAGTTTAGTGGCGGTTCTGAATCTTCGAAAACGCTGCTTCCACACTGCTTCTCCTGGCTTATCGAAGGAAAAGTTCGTCGGTGGATTGAATTTTGCCATGACTCCGCTTTTACTTCTGACACCATGTAAAGTAATGCGATAGAGGCTTCTTAGTTTGCTCAACTGGGTTTAATGGATCACCATGTTTCGCCATTACATGCATCACGTTCACTTCCCGTATAACTTCCGGTATATGCGCAAGCGCATTAGATTACCGTATACACTGACAAGATACTCTAGTTCAACGCTGCAGATGATTTTCTCTGAAGGTGCCTAGAACAGTGTGGAATAAAAATGCTGTTAATGGGTAAAAAAGAGAGCGGGGTCAGATTGGGGGTGGGGACGTCGACATGATTGAAGTTCCAGCCCAATTAACTGGAGATCACTTAAACGGTTGGCGAGCTGGAGAGGTCATTATGTTGAAGAGCTCTGAAGAAGCCCATTACGGCTTTCCAAAGCCGGACCCATGACTCCTCCACTTTGGTTTTCTGGTTCTCCGATAAAAAGACACATGGCTGATTCTGCCGGCCTGTTTAATAAACGTTTTACCTCCACTGAATCTGAAGAAACGCGTGCAGTCATCCATGTGTGTGTCTGTGGGCTCAATCATCCAGACACACTATCATACATTCACTAAGCTAGTGCACACAGTGGAAGCGGTGGAGAAACTTTATCCTCCAACAACTCAGCTAAGCTATGAGAAAAATACCAAAGAACAAATCAATGCTTTCCACAAACTGAGCACTGCTCACAAAACAAATCCAAGAAATATCGACTTCCGCGTTAGCCCTGCAAAAGAGATGGTAAACTAAACAATGTACAAATGTTTCCCTGAACAGCCGGAGAAACATGAATTGCAACATCAATACACGCAGCTGTAAAGGGACTGGGTGTATAATGTATTTTATAGTGGGACGCGCGCTGTGTGGAGATCAGTCATTCATGCGCAGCAGCGCCTCATAATCACGCTCCTCTGACCGTGAACATCATAGCAGCATCTCCTGCATTAGTCACGCCGTCCCACCAACACCGTCTGTCTCAGCCTCCCTCCAAACCCCCACAATCACTGCACTGACATCTGATGAATCTAAATGTATTCATGAGGGCTTTTTCTTTCCAAAACAGAAGCAATTAGGAGTGCCTCAAAGAGCAACAAGGGGCATCAATGTAAAGAGAAAAGACCGATGTGCTTTGAACATTAAACATGAGGCCTGTGTACGAGTTTGTGTGTGTTCGTGAATCCGAGAGTCCTACTAATGTGTCGGTCCGCTTATGCAGGATGGGTCAAATTCATTGGGATTCTCACCTATTTTATAGTAACAGTTTTTTTTTGTGAAGCACACTTTCAAACACTTTGAAACTTTGTTTCAGGGCGACACTGAAAGATACAACTCGAGGCCTTAGTAATGTGATGTACTAATACGTTATACAACAGCCTTTCAGATATGAAGATCTTCTGCTTTCTTCTGTTCAATATTGTTAGAAATTAACTTTCTTTGAGTTTTTGACTGTTGGTTAGACAAAATCCAAAAGAGGAAACTTAAATTTTTCACAATTTGTTGACCTTTTATTTACTTAATTATTGATTAAGAAAGCAATAGGCAGATTAATCAATATAAAAAAAAAAATTGTTAGCAGTCTACTTTTACTATCGATAATCAAGTACATTGTCACACTGTGGTACTACTAGGATCTGAATATATCTTTCCCTGTTTAACCAAACAGGTTAATAGTTTTAAAATCAAGTCTGCAAATGTAGAGAAGAAAAGTGTGAAATGACTCAAGGTAAGGCATGACGTTTAGTTGTCATGGTGTGAGAAGAGCGAACATAAAATCAGTACAAAAACAAAGATACGTAAGAATATGTGATAAAAAACAATGACCAGGAAGCTGTTTAACTCACTTATTTAGGTGTGTCGGTAGTTTACACTCTGCTGGTGATGAACAAAGGGCCTTTTAAAGGTGATAACTATACGAATGAATTGTTCATTTGTAATGGTGGTGCATAATGGTGATGAGCAACAGGAGCTCATAGTTTGCCCACCTTTTTTTAAATTCCTAACCACATCTCTCGCAGCAGAGCCCCGGTAGAGCCATTGCCATATGACCTAATTATCTCTCATTAGTGGCCTCAGTAATTACAGGGCCTTTTACAGCTCCATCTACTCCGTCTCACATAGGAGGGGATTTCAATTAGGATTGCCTTGCAGCTCTGCCCGCCTCACTTTCACAGCTAAGCCATACTGTCACCTGTGTAGCCAAGCATAGCCGAGCGGCAGGCAGCCCGGCACTCATGGAACGCTCCCACAAAAGGATGGGAGTGTTCTGCGGCTGGCTTTTATTCATTCCATATCACGCGCCCATCAATGAGACAAAACAACAAGACAGCTTGAAGAGGTATCTTCTTTCGGGGAAGAGAATGATAACCTTTTATGCCATCTGCTGCAAGCGGCACATCATGAAAAATACATAAGGAACAAACTATGTGTTGCAGAGCATCTTCCTGTCTCAGGTAAATGGCATGTGGAATGCAAAGTCTCCGGCGTTGCGGAGTGACAGCAAATGACTCCATCAAGCCCGATTCGTCAAGCATAACTAGGATGGGGGGGAATAATGTAAGCTGCACTCACATTATTCAGCTAAAAGCACAGTCGGATTGATGAGAGGAAGAATCAAGAGGAGGACAGACGGCAACAGAGGAGGCTTGAAGTTGTTGAGTAGCGGGCGAGGAATAACTCCACGGTCCCCTCCACTCCCGCTGATTATTTATCTCTCACTCCAACCCTGGTGCCAAATCAGTCACCCTAATTAACAGGCCAGCGAGTTACACCAATCAATACTGCGGGGGGGTAATTAACCCCTTGTGTTCTCAATCGTCTCTACAAAAGGTGAAATTGAAATGGATTGAGATTACGTTTTGTTGGCTAATTGTGGCTCCTCGGGCGGGTGAAGGAGGGTCGACTAATGGCATGTGAGTCGTTATCAGGAATCAGTGGGATAGTATTGAGGTTGTGTGACTGCTGTGGAATATATGACAGCTGAGAAAAGCTGCGGAGGGAAACGGCTGTACAACGGCTGCTCCAAAAGGCTGTGTGGTATCAGAAAAGGATGAGTTTCAATGCTCGTATGCACCAAATGATGCTGCATGGCTGAATGCAGCGTTGGGCTCAAGGCCCGAACCACAACAAGACACATAAAAATTCAGGCTGCTTGTCTGCAGCGAAGGCTAATGGCACACGCTTTGATTTTAAATACCAGGTTTAATATACCCTGTTTAATTGCTGCAAAAATATGATCAGTCATTGATCAACGTATGAGTCTGTTAACTTACCATAACAAGGTAATTATGTACAGTTGTGGGTATTTCTTTTATATTATACACTCTGATTTGAACGTCTTCCAGGCTCTTGCTTCATGAGATAAAATAAAGATTGTTTTAAATAGATATGTTTGTATGTACCAGCTCAATACCGTAATGTTTCTGTGTACATTTAATATGCCAGACTGAAAAAGTCTGCAGATTTATGGACCCAAATCCCAATGTCCCCCCCTTAAGGCCTCAAACCCTGAACCTTCAGGGACTTACTGACGTCACCTGTTAGGGGGCTCAAAATGTCTGCCAGAGAGGGCTCAAACACACAACGATTTGACAGCGGGACAGAACTAAACCCTCACAGACTTAGTGGGAGCGCACCTCAAAGTCTGTGAGTCCATAAGGGTGGAGATTGGGATTGGGCCATGGAAAGTGTTCAAAAGAGATTGGGACTGGGCCCCGATCTCCACACTCATGGACTCATGGTCTTTGAGGCTCGTTCCCACAGGTCTGTGGGGGTTTAGTTCTGTCCCTGTCAAATAGTACTTGTAGCGGCAATCTTGTCTCCGTCCGGTAATCTCTATTACCACTACTGTTACAGTCTGTGTATTGGCAATGAGCTTGACGCGTAATGAATCTTCAGAGGCAGTAACTCCATTTTAAAAGTTTACTCAACAAAAAATAAAGATACAAGAATCATTCAGTGCTCAACTTGGCACAACGGTCAAAAAACTGTCTTGCTCCGCAGACTGATTAACAACTGAGGGATATATGCTATGACGTAGTCAGTAACGTAACTTAAAGGAGCATTTCAACACACTTTTATAAATCACTAAACACATCTTATTAAAGTCTATTGTGGATCTTACAGTACTTGTGGGCTCTCAGACATTTTGAGCCCTTTTATGAACCGCAATGTCCTGGGTTCTATTCTGCCCAAGAGACCTTTGTAGTATTACCCTCTAACTGTTAAATGAAGGTGCTAAATGTATATCATTAAAAGTACTTGAAACAGTTGGAACTATCAGGAAGTTATATATTAATGTGTATCACCTGACTACTTTTCAGCAAAGCAAAGCTCCGGTTTGAAAAGACATCAAGTCAGGTGGGTGAAGCTTTGAAACATGCTATAATGAGCTAGGACAGTTGGAGAGCTGTGGACAGAAATATTCTCATCGTGACTGAGAGTAAATGAGCTATCAAATATTGCTGTCCACGGTAGCCAGGAAAAGGTAATTTGGGGTTGATGGATGACGCCCACATTGTTAGCACAAATTGTAAATCCATCCCCACTGTCAGGACGAAATTGAAGCATCATGTGAGGGGAAAACAACAGCTTACCTGGCTATTATTCTGTAGAGCAGAAATATCAGTCAGGAATCCTGAGGGTCCCATGGGTGCTGTCAGACTCTTTGGGGGAGTGGTATTACATTATTCAGCAAGAATATCGGCTATTTCTATATAATTATTCTTAATGCTTGTCATCGGGCTTCCAGGTTTGATTATTTCAAAATCAGATGAAATCATGCAGGTTCGCCAGAAACATCTTTAGCTCAGAGCAGAGTTTTACCTTATTTCTCCGCCGATCCTCGCGGGCAGCCGACACTGACGCGACGCTACTCGAGGCCTGGGTCGTATTGCTGGGCCCAGTGGCGAGTAGGGAGGCAATGGGAGAACCAGAACCAGTACCGAGAGGAGAAGGCTGTCAGAACCTGCTGCAGTAAAATTAGGTTTTCGAAAAAGGACTCTATCACTTTTGTGTATTTTGGACCGCAAAAATCCACACAAAATTAAAGTTCATCACAGTAACTTTAGGTATATGATTACAATGAAATGTTTTTTGTAAACAGACAGATTATTACAGGTGAGAGATATGCAATGCAGAGAGGAAGGAGCTATGTAACACCTGAACGAGGATTAGGAGTCATAAGCCTTTGAACTCCTGCAAAAGGAGCCTCATTGCAGGAGGTAAAGAGTATCTCACTCCTAATTCACCTTTTACTCCTCATAGACCCAAAGTGATAAAAGGAACTTAAAACCTGAAACAGGATTCAAGAGTAAAAGGAAAAGGGACAAAAGTAAAAAAAAAAAACACTGGGATGGGACAGGAAGAAATAAATTGGGACTGAGCTGAAAGGGAAGAACCTTTTACTCCTGTGTCACCTTCTAAATCACGACCAACCCAAACTGATAGACGGTCGACCCCCTGAAATTTTATTTTTTTCCAAATATCAAAACCTGCAGCTGCTGTTGTGTTGACTAAAACTGGAGGAAAATTATGCAAAGATGAGGACAGATGTTGAACAAGTGTGGTTAGCAGGATCAAAACACTCCCATTGTATGTTCTATTAAAGATTAGGTCAATGACTCCTCAGTAAATAACATTAAGACGTTTGTTTGAGTTTTTGCAAAAGAATATGTGGGGTCTCCAGAAATTTTCCCTGGAAGAAATCCTGAGCCGATACGCCTCTGTATCCATTCACCTTGTGGTGTTGTAATAAATTGTATGCTGCATCATAGAGGCCGGGGCCCACACACGTGGGTAATTATTAAGCTGCCATTACACATGAATGATGCTCCTATACTGTGTCTCCTCAAAATAACCAGACATCACCGGCATGACATATAGAGAAAAGTTGCTCTCCTGAGCTTTCCTATCAGAAGTAAAGCTCGGACAGAGCTCTGATCTGGTTAAATGCATGCAGTCACGGGGCGGCACAAGACATGACAGCTGTCATCCAACATAGCGGAGGCTCTCACTGGGAAAGGTAATGGCCAGGAATGAGATAATTTGGATGAACTTGCTTTTTAGAATGGATTCCACCTGCACAAGATGACGCCACCGACTCCGAGGGGCTCCGGTCCTGAGTGACTGCAGCTTAGCGAGAGATGACATGACAAGCAGAAGAGTGCTTTCTGCTGCACATCTCCCAGTGTCATCCGTGACCCACTTTCCCTCTAATTGCAATTCCCTCTTTAAAACTCTATTACTATGCACAAAGGGGGATTCAACGTGCAGCTACTGTCTGCAGCGGATCACATGCCACGCAAAGGGGAATCAGTCTTTAATGCGAGTGGAGAGTTTATTGTGTAAAACACACATACATTTACAACGCTGTTCTATGCATTGGACACAACTTGTTTTGCTCATATATTTGTGGCTGTGTGGTCATTTCTGGGACTAGATGCTCTGATTTAAGTGGCCCTCAAGAGGACCTGACCCACCTCCCTAAATAAGACCATCTGACCCCAGAGATTAAAACTAATGGTGCATTCAGGTATGTCTTGTCAACAGTCAGTATTTCCATAACTCCCAGGTTTACAGTATGAGCCGGTGAGCATGGTGAGAAAAATATATTATTTTGACCAGTACGGCTTTCATTTTTCATTTTCATTTTGGAACCATTGGCAAATTTATTGATACAATTACTAGGTTTTGAAGCATAAATGAAATGTTCTGGGTGAGTTACTATTTTTTTGCAGACACGCAATAGAGTTGTCGTGTCCCATGAAACAGTTTAGGAGAAACTGTGATGGTATCAGAATCATTTTTATTTGTAAGGTATGGAAAAAAACATACCAAGAATATGACTCCGGATAAATATAGATAAATATTTTTTTTTATTTACCTGTAGCTGAAAGAAGATAACAAAATATATTTAAAAAAAATACACAAACAATATATAAACAACACAACAAGGAACAACATTTTTTAATGTTTATAAGTCAGCCTGGATATCGTAACCATACACAGTACAATGTAGTGCAAATATGCTGGAATTCAAGATTCAAGATGCTCACTGAGTCAGTTTAAAAGGAAAACAAGAAAAAGGCATAAATATGGAATGACTAATATATCAGGTTACTTTATAGACATGATGTAGGTGGATATGGACAGAATATATGCAGTCAGTTTGCAGTATATTTCAAATATATAGTGTATTTAACTGATGTTAAACACATAGAATATTTGCGTCGCCTCCCTTTTACTGTGATAACCTGTTATTAACAACATGTTCAGGCTGCTAACAAGAACAAACAGTGAATTCTCAGTCTGGATTTCTATTATTTACAGCCTGCAGTGGCTTTTTCATTAGTCTTGTTCAGGTGATATATTTACGAGTCCCCACATGCATCCAAACGTCCTGGTACATACCATGTGGTCTTGTGATTTATCTTGACTCCACGATTTGATCAGGATCTCCAGGATGCTCCATTAAACAACTCATCAGTGCACAATAGATTGCGGGATGCCGGGGACTTGAAAATGTACTCCAGGTATGTCGTCCAAATCAAGGACCGAGGCTCCCGGAAGTCAGGCGTCAAACAATTCATCTTGGATTAATTCATGGTGGGTATTTCTTTATTAATGGAATAAAACACAAAACATATTTAAATATAATGGAACATAATGCAGTAAGGCTGTCTTGCTTTCCAATATGTATTCTCTTGTTTCTCATGTCACGTTATCTCTGCTGAGTCAACACTCATAGAGGCATTATTCAATTTCCTCCTCTTTTGCATCTTTTGCTTGGGGAAGTAACCTCTTAAGATGTGCATGTGGCACATATTCACCTCAATGATACATTGATTCATTTTAATTCATTCATACGCCTCTGAACTTTAGTAGCTCAGATGTGTTTCAGAAAGATTTCTGCTCATGTTCAAAACTTTCAAAACATTTACCAAGCATCGTTCTATATGTTTAAGGGGAAAAAGTAATATTATGAGAAAAGTAATAATTTAATGAGAATAAAGTCATAATATTTTCGAAAAAATGCAGTCAAGTGGAGCAATAGTGTCTGCTAATGTACGGCAACACAAGTGCAGTACACGACTAGAACCGGTAGTAATATTAGGTTATGTTTATTTATGGCAGGCTTTGGTATGTGGCTGCCTGTCTTATTTATATTATGTATCAATATATGATATAATTACATCCTGGCCTCAAATTGAGGAAAAAAGAATGCTGCATTGCGTTGCTGCATGTGAACACATGAGACATTTTATCATCAGGTATAAAGAGACGCAGCTCAAAGAAAAGGCCTCTATAGGAGAGCTAATGCTGCATTGTGTCTCCTGGTGCCCAACTGCAGAACCGGGTGTATCAACCAATTGTTAAGTGGCTTGGCAGAGAGAAAACCCCACACACTTCCTGTTTTCCTGCTGGGCTTCACTCACAAGGGATTCTCCACAAATGAATAATACATCTTCTCCATTTAATTTGGAAAGCAGCCTTAATGAGGCACTTTTGCACAGCAGTTCCCCGGTCTGGGCTCCCACGTGCCATCAGCACTGTGTGGTTAATTTTGAAGCTGTTAATGGACTGTGGTAAACCGGCGTAAGGGCAAAAAGCTAGAAACGTTCATACTATTCATATTTTAAGGGCCTGCAAATTGACTGGTTTATTTACGCAAAGTAACTGAGAGTGGCAGCAGCCCGAAGATGAAAAAAGCGATCTTGTGACTTCAAAGTCTGCCAGCTAGACTTCCAAGAAAATGTGACTGAATAGCAGTCGTGGCGCTTACAGGCACAACTCGGCTGGCACTCAGAGAGAGCACTGTTGATTTCCAGCCAAACATACGAGACATCAAACATTAAAAATGTGTTTTTTTTAAATACTGTGGGTAGTATTTTTAAAGCTCCATTAATCATGTTTGTATATTAAAGCTGAGTCAAATGGCTGCGTGTCAAATGAAAGGCGTCGCTCATAATGATGAACTCACGGAGACTCTTCACAAACTCGGCAGCTCTTTGGAGATTTTTTTGTCAGTTTTAGCTCTTTTCTTTGGTTTAACAGCCCATTTAGTGGATAGTTTAATAAATCGACTGTACACCACCTGCCTGAAACCAAAGACACAGTTATTGACTGAACCACCACCCAGATCTCAGTTCAGGGATTCAACTAGACCTGGTGTCTCAATGACAGCAGGTTCTGCCAGCTAGAGAAACAAATCAACCAATCAGAGCTTTGAAGGCCGGATTAAGAACGGGGATTTCTTCATGGCTAGCAAGCTAGCTAGCAACATATCGAGGAGATACAAGGTACAAGTTCAACACAACAGTGCTGGTTATTTTAATTCAATCAATGGAATTCTTTGATCTTTATGGAAAACTTTACCTGTTCCAGCAAACTTGACCACTGCCTCCATGTTGACTGTAAAAAAAAACGCTACTGATTCGAGCAAAACAACCCCCTCCGAAGTGCGTTAACATAGGGTGACCAGACGTCCTCTTTTTCCCGGACATGTCCTCTTTTCGAGACCTAAAAAAAGGTCATTTATATAAATATAAATGAGCAGTAAAACAGTAGAGAAATATTAATATACAGACTGAATAGAAAGAGAGGAGCTGGGAGGAGATGTAAGGGAGTGTTTGTGTGATAAAGGGGTACGACCCATTAAACCCTCAAGGCCTGAGTAGAATACAGTCTCACTGTAACATTACCATTAAAGAGTCAGCCATTCCTCGGATGTAAATGTATTGAGGAGGTCGTAACATTTTACAGCGGCTGCTCTGTACTGGATATGATCGCATTTACTCGGAGCTGTTAAGATTATGATCCCCGATGATGTGTCACACCGCAAACAAGCCATAACCTCCGTACAGTTACTTTAATTACTACTAAAAAATTGCAATTAATGACCGATTGCATGCAATAAAGAAGCAGAAGGTTTTCTGCTGGATAAATATATGAGTATGTTTTACTAATGAGTTTGTAGTTAAAGATGGAAAGGTGTTAAAAGTTGCAGGAGTTTGGAGAGTTTAGAAAGTATCCGTCTGTCTAGCTTCGATTTTTAAATAATGGTGAAAAATAATCAGACTGCCTTCCTTTGCAGAGGCAGATGGCATCCTGTTTGCCACATAATCCCCTCTGAGTCGCTATCAGAGCACAAGGAGCATGTGGCCTTTTTCTCAGTCTGGGTTACTTTATCATTTAGCTTATTTACTGATCAACAAATCAATGTGTGTGGTGGTGGGGGGGGGGGGGGGGACAAAAAGTCTAAGATATAAAAGTTTTAATTTCTTATCTTGTGAAGTTGTTGTTTCGTCGACTTGTTTCCCCGGCAGACAGCGTTGCCTCTTCATTCATAATGAGCAACAACAACGAAAAACCTACAGAGGAATCCTGTGAGCTTAATTAAGAAATAATCATTTTCAATGGCTCGAGTTGTTTGAAGTGGTGTGATAGTCTCACGCTGACACCTTAAGACAGCAGGCGCCTCAAGATCTGTTGAAATGTGGACACTTTTTTCAGGGGCTGGGGGGGGGGGGGGGGGGGGGGGGGGGGGAGAAGCATTAAATAAATGGCTTGAAATTGGAAATCTAACACGATTTGAGATGCTAAGAGAGAACATCTCTCTTCTGGTGCTTGATAGACTGCATGAGCCTGGGAGGGAAGTGGCAATTCAATTCTCTCTGTGCAAATTGAGTGTGTATCCGGGGGATGTTTTGAGCGAATTTCAGGTATAATTTGCTAGAATTATAGCAACAAGAACCAAAAATGAGAAAATGAGGATCCACGCCATTAATCCAAGTTTAGCATACCAACGCCTCCATACTGTACCTCAAACATCTCCCTCCTACACAGGCATGCAGGGGATCTACTGACAGCACAGATCTGTTGTGACACCTGATATGAGTGGTGTTTAGCTGCCATCACTGAGCATTTCTCAACCTCCCGCTCCAATAGAAACCTCCACTTAGCGAGGAGTATTTGAAATTCCGGAGTTGTACGCATGAAAGGGAATAGAAATGATGGCTAATGTATATGAATGGGAGCCGTGACGTTCAGGTATTTCACGCTGCGTGCCCTGACAGAGGCTGAAGTGAATAAGTCGTCAGCTGGCATTGAAATTCATATTGTATCCCCGGCTGGAGCTGGAGCCCATTTTCTCCACAGTGCACTCGCCATGAGCCGTACAATAGTCAGGGAGACATCTAATGAGGCAGGAGAGAGAAATATTAAGTGGAAAATCCTTAAACTCTGGGAGTTGGCATATTCAATGGCCAGTCTCTAAATTCAATGAGTAAAAAGTCTTTGTTGGAGCTTCAGGCCGGCGGGGAGAGAACAAAACGCAGGAAGGAAGAAGAGATTGAGCGAGTGACTGAGATGGGCTGTGACAATGTCAGCTTTGCTCTGGTCGGCCTGCACAGACGGCGAGTGGATATGAGGGCAGCTGCAGAAGCTGCGGGATGCGGTCCCTGAAGGTTGCGGGTTCACATCTTGATCTGGGAAGCCTTCCCTGCTCTCCTAAACATTTAGGTATCAGGTGCTACACGCGGGACCTTCCCTCTGTGACTCTGAGTCAGCAGCTCTGGACATCAGCTTCCCACACGTTGCCTCTGATCTGCTGCATCTGCAGTTTGACCTTTGGGTCGCCCTCAAACTCTCCATCTGGTTGTTGTTATTTTGTTTCTTTTGAAACATCGGGGCTGCTAAAAAAAGAAAACACTTTGCAAAATGAGTGAATAGTACAAGATGCTTCTTCTTTTTTTTGCTATGAGAATTGTACGTACTTCACTTAATGGCCTTCAATGTATTATTCCCTCTGTAAGTGCTATTGAAGCCTGAGAGTATTTTCATTTCGACTACACATTAAAGCAGCTGATTTGGCTGATGAGCTTGTGCCTGGTGCTAATCAGGGAGTAATCAGAGTTTGGCTGGAACAAAAAAGTGCATATTTTGTGGGGGCTTCAGAAGAACCTCCTCATAACCTTAAGCCACTTAATCTTTTAACTTTGACCTCAGAGCGGCCCCCTTTTTCACGGAGAAGACAACTAAATAAGCTCATTTTGTAGTATCAACGTAGCCCTGATAGTTCTTTTCATCTATCAAAGGGAGCAACTGTTTTATCCTTATAGTTAAATCCTGCCTACATAACAAGGTGTAAACGTTGCACAGACCTGACAATCACAGGGGATGAAAGAGAAAACGTACACACCAACATACACAAACATCTGCAGCGGAGGCCGTCATTGTAATCTCCACTTGACATTTGCTTGTGCATTTTATCAAACAGCTGTTTGTAGACAGAGATCAACTTCCAATGTCTGCGCATCGCTAATTAGTGGAAATACTCACACATGAAAACAATCTCGGCTCCGTGTGTTTGATGTCTCGCGGATCAATTTTAAATTGTTTCCAAGCAGCCGCAGCGTCGCTGATTTTGTTGCCTGGTGGATTTGTGCTCTGGTGTCACTATTTGTCTGTTATCATCAGACTGCAGCTCTCATCATGTCCGGCGACACACTGCCCCCTAGTGGGGATGTGCCGATCTATCGGTCCTGATCTGAGGTCTGTTGTGAAGGTTTAATAAAGTGATGTTTATGAAGCCAAACAGCTGGATGTGCGGAGCTAAAAGAGACAACTTCAGAAAACCAAATGTTGCATTTCAAGGGCTAATATGTACTGAAGGTATTTAGACAAACTATATGAAGTACTTGGAGCTGACAGGTCGTCAAAGAGTTAATTTGAGTCCGCCATTCTAATAATCACAGATCATCCACTCCCTCCTCTCTTTTAGACGCCAATGTCTAACTGCTGCTAAATACAGAATGATAGTTTTTCTTAATATATATGTTGTCTCAATGTTTTTTTTTAATCTATTTGCACTTTATTATCTGTATTCAGTTTATATATTGGACAGGAGAGAAACGTTTTTTCAACTCCTCTGTATGTTTGATAACAGTATTGTTGAGGAATTGACAATAAAGCTGACTTTGACTTTGATTAAAATTCACTGCTTTGATAAATAATAATAATTTGTATCAGACATATTAATATATATTACATTTTAATTATCTGGTCAAAAATGTTGGGCTTTTTGCCTTTATTTGATAGTGGAAAGGGAAGGGGAGAGAGCGGAGGGTGACATGAAGTAGCTGAATTTTGGGCTGCTTTTGTCAACAATTGGCAGGTTTTTGAAAATATTGTAAAAAACAAACAGTAAACCCAAACAAGCTCAAATTGTATGGTTAAACACAGATACAAAATTCAGTCAACTTTGTTGTGTCCACTCACTCATATTATTGATATTGAGATATTAATACAAATATTTGATTGACAGTAGTTTTATTCAATTGTAGTTATAAGACCTACTTACCTTGACATCATCGAAAATATGGCAATGTGTGCATTTGGTTATCAGACTGCACTCTTCACATCATATTCAGCGTTTTATCTTTGGTTATTTGATGATTTAAAGTGTGAGACGGATTTCTGGCTTGGGCTGTTTTTTATATTGAGTGTTTTTATATTAAGTGTGGTATTTTGAAAATGGCACTAAAGGCTAAACCCTTCATCCACATGAGAGTGACTGATTCCAAAGCCGTGAGCATTACTCTGCTGCTATAATGGACTCAGGTGGACTCAGAGTTGAGTCCTACAGGTGGTCTTAGAGTCTACAGCTGGACTCTACAGCTGGACTCAGAGTCTACAGGTGGATGCTGGGGTGGTGAGGATGATGAAG
The DNA here is from genome assembly GCA_038501785.1 of Myoxocephalus aenaeus. Taxonomy (NCBI): domain Eukaryota; kingdom Metazoa; phylum Chordata; class Actinopteri; order Perciformes; family Cottidae; genus Myoxocephalus; species Myoxocephalus aenaeus. The sequence goes on from JBAMJR010000015.1 coordinate 2,973,078, forward strand.
AGCTGTGTGAAGAGCAGCAGTAGAAGCAAGTGATATCTCTCAGGTGAGCGACGTCGCAGCAGGCGAGCGGCGCACTGACAGTTTAAGTGCACCACCCCAATGAAAGCAATGCTCTGGATATATCTCACAAGTGGACCCCACCAGACTAAATGAAGGAGATGGATGGCAAAGTATATATCCCACTTAAATTGGAAACTCTCTTTGGGTGATCTGCCTTCAAAAAATGTTACCTCTAGAGTCGGGATAGTTTTTCTAAGTGCTGCTGGCAGAAAGGCCATTACCAGTGGTGTTTTCAGGAGGAAGAAAACGCATCAACTACTTTGACAATTTGACATGATGCACTATTTCACATTTCCAGAACTGCAACAAATATTTAGAAAAAAAAGAAATACTTGAAAGTTGATCTTGTACATTGCATTTTAAAGTACAGACATACAGGTGTATGTAAGTTACTCTCCAATGTTCTGGCTCTATTTACCACGTTTTGCTTTATTATTAACATTAACATATTAACATTATTTATTTTGTCTATTAGAAGGTTGCATCTCAAGTCCTTTAAAAAAAAAAGGTGCTTTATTCCAAATGTATACCATATTTGTTGCCTCCACATGGCTCTCAACATGGTAGGGACTGCCAGCGGTTAGCAGCTAACGGTGCACTGACAGAGCTAGCGGAGGGTGCTATCAGTTGTAACCGCCGTCTGAGAGCAGTGCACTGGGCGGCCGTGAGCTCACCAGCGGACGACGCTCACAAGCGCAAACTCTTGACATAGCTAACCATTGTTTGATGCTAAATAAATGCTTTGAACGTCGACGAGAGAACCTTAAAAAAGATTTACTCGATGTCTTTCACAGCACATTAAAACGGACAGGACCAACATCGCCCTCTGCTGGTTTACATTAGAACTTTTGTCGTTCAGTTCACAGGTTTTTATCCAGCTGACACTGAGCTTGTGTTTTTCTTTTATCCCCCACGAGATGCACACAACCTCTAAATCCTTCTCTTGTGTGTTCTCATTTTTAATGTGGGATCCCCGGGGCCTTGTCTTTTTGGAAAATGCACCGTGTGCCCTTGATTGCAGAGTACACAAGTTTCAAGGAATACACCTTGGGTGGTGCTAAAAATGTGTTTTATTTATTTGATACTGAAAAAAAGATCAAAGCAATTGATGTTGGCATCTAGACAGATTTTCTTTTTTTCTTCTCATCGCTCTGGTTTTTGATTTTGGCTGCCAGCAGAAAAAAAACTGGTTGGTTTATGTGAGACCTGGAGGAGGAGCAGGAGAGTCTGTCTTCATGGGGGGACACAGTCGGAGGTACAACATATGTTCATAAAGTACAGGATTACCTGTGTTGTTTTTTTGAGTCTGCATGTCTCTGCTGTACTTCCTCGTATACAGTTTTATTCTGTATTTTGCACGCCAACAACTCTACACATGTTTTTTATTAATATTTCATGTCACCTACGGTTTTCGTTGTCCTCATATGTCTCATCAACGATGACATTTTTGGTTCAAAGTGACATTAAAAAGCTTTGACTTTGATCTTTCTTTGCCGTTTTTTTTTTACAAAGCATTGAATCATACTTTGCACTGCACAAAAACAAACGCTAGTTTTCTCCCACTCCTCAGGAACAAAAGGTGCATTTAGAAGTCACGGTGAAGCAATAAAGCACTTTCAGATTAATTTATACTCTCAGAATTCTCCCCACCAAAAAATAGGCGAAGTCTGATTTCTCAAGGTCACACTGTGACATTTTAAGTATGGTGAATCGGATAAATCGCCGCCTTTGATGTTGACGAGTAGCTTTTAACTAGCCTCTTCAGCTGCACTCTTTAATCTGCCACATTTTCTTTTCCACTCTTCAATTTGACAAACAGGATTTGAACTGAAGCCTCCCACTCAGTAAACAGTCACCAGTGAGCTGCAAGTGGCTCAGGGAGATATTTACCACTCGGTGTGTTTACCACCTCGTGCAATCAGTAACCAGCAGCTGCCGGTCCGTCCTTTCCTCTTCTACCGCCGCCGAAAAATGGCACCAATGGTAAACGACAGTCGGCCAGTTTGTCCGGTAGAGACAGCAGTAACGGAGCTCACGCAGCTCGGCTTCACTTGGCCAGGTAAGCTGCCACTTCCTTCTCCAGACTCTGGGCGAAGCGGTGGTTGAGGAAGAGGAGCTGCCCGTGAGGAAGCAGGCGGCTGAGCAGGGCGTCGACGCGGTTGCTCCTCAGCAGGACCTGGAAGGGAAGCGTTGTTAGTGAAAAATAAAAAACCTGCGTTGTATTTACAGCAGCAGGACGGTGTGTGTGGGATTGAATCAAAATAGACTACAGTGTCAGCCAGAGCAACGGTTTGTTTTTAGAGCTCACAAATGAAAACCAGATATGAGGCTTGGACTACTGTTCTGGTTGGGTTTGGTCTTTTCATGGGATATGTTGAAGAACAAAATAAAGTGTGTCCCAAGTTTCTAAGTTTGAAAGCAAAGGGTTACTTCTGGGATAGTAATATTTCTCAGCCGATCCTCTGTTGCCACACCGCTTCAAGGTACTCACATTGCTGTAACAACCTCCCCGACCCCCAGTTGGATTTCAGAAACCTTTAGTCCATTTGTGAAAACAGAAAAATTGTAATTTTGACAGTTTTTTTCCTTCATTTACAACATCTCAACCAGAGGGATGCAGAGGTTCTGCCTAATGGTTGGATTCCATTAAAAAAGAAAAATGTAGGTAATACACAAAGCTCATTAATTGTTATCCCTAAAACGATATAATAAATGACTATTTACACAGTTGGCTGGCTAACGTTCCCTCGGAACGAAAAAGTGATGTGGGAGACAAACATCCGCCAGAAAAAGCTCTAAAGCGTTGACTGAAGAAACCTGAATCCATTCAGTTTTGATTCATAATTCAGGAAGTGAAGGGTGAGTGTATGCAGAATATTTATTTTGGCCATTAAAGCACGTCAGAGGCAGAACACATGTTAACAGCCCAGATTAGTTCCTTGTTTATTTGGGACAGTGGTCCTTGAGAATGTTTTTTAACAAGGTAACTTACATAGATGTTGAATGAGAATGAAAGCATGGAAGTGATGGATATCGTGGACTAGTAGACTTAATTGACATGGAGACTTCCGAGACTGCTTAAAACCCCTGAAACTGTATTTTTGAAAACAGTAAAGGGAAAGATCTCCCTCTTCATTCGCTCTTGGTAACCGTTGCTACGCATTGTTGATGGTTTGGCAGATCTAAGTACACTGGTCTGAGTACAGTCTCATCTCAGCATCTTACAGGATTTTGGAGGAATTAAAAATGACTAAAATGTTTACTCCTTGGTGCTACTTGGAGCTGCCGCTGCATAAAGGCGACCTGTGCTCCTTTACCAGTTTGAGGTTTGCGTTTGAGGTTCCTGAATCTGCTCACCTCACTGCCCTGCCCCAGCATGTGAAGAGTCTCCAGGCAGTGCCGGGTCAGGTTGCGCAGGGTTGCCTCGGCCAGCAGGAGGTTCTCGTGGGGCTCGCAGACCAGCGTGAAGCCCAGACTCTGGACGCCCAGCCACAGGGCGCTCATCTCCTCGGAGAAGGGGTCTCCGGCTCTCAGGCGCACCACTCCGCCGTCGGCCTCCTGCAGGGCGAGCGCCTCCTCGCCGGGCACCGTCTCCACCAGCAGCCGACCCGAGGCCTCCCGGGACAGAGAGACGGCGCTCCGGACCTGCCTGAGGATCGGAAATATAGAAACAGGCAGTTAACCAGAATTCTGAATCATCTGGATCATAATTAACCTTAGAAGCTATTATTTTTGGGGGGTATTTTTGTATCATTTTCAATCCCCATCTAAAATGATTAGAACCTAATGTGAAATAAAATGATATGGGAAAATATTATTCTGGCCAACAGTCAAACAAAGCACCAGAGGTATTTCATTTACAATGATCTGAAATAAAGGAAAACAAGAAAATACTATATTTGAGAACTTGTTAGTCACACAGTCACATTGGATAAAGCTTCCCAGCCCTTCTTTTGAGCTCACACAGTGCAGTATTTTATCATTCGTAGTATATATTCATGAGGTCTTTTACATAATGCCCGTTTTTCCCTTCATGCTGAAAAATAGACAAATAAATATAGTATAGTCGTTCTCTCTCACTGCACAGAGAGTGATATTTCTCTTTTGACAACAATAATCAGTAGTTACAGGAAGAGCCCCCCCCCCCCCCCCATGCACACACACACACACACACACACACACACACACACACACACACACACACACACAGTGAAATAAATGCCCTTTTGCTGAAAACAAATGAGGCGAATGCAAAAGATTGACAGCCTCCACTGGCTTTCTTTGATGCGATGCTTTTGACGTCGTGTGCAATCAGGGAACCAGCAGGACGCAGAAAAGAGGGGGATGCAATACCTTGGAAAACAGGAAGAGGGCGCTGTTCTTCTGGGAGTCAAGGCATCCAAAATAAATAAGTGAAATACCTAAAAACAGCAACGTCAAGAAGAATCACATGGAAAAGAGCAGCGTTCTCTTGACACAGGGATTTATAGGAAATGCAGCAAGACCAAAGAGACCGGAAGTGCTTGAGGATCAGATCTCATGAGGAAACTTTCCAAGCAGCAGCATCAGTATACTAATAAGAAGCCACAGCTGGATCATGTGAATTCCATTGGGTTAGTCTAAATAAGGTATTCAAATATAGCTTCTATCCCACATCTCTTCTTTTATTACATTGAAAGTTTTGTATTTACTAACATCTTTATAACCCCTTGACTTCACCGACATCACGAGGGGTATGGAGCAGAGTAGTCTCCTAAAAACGACTCACCTCGCCACCGCAGTGATCTTCTCCTTCTGCAGAAGCCGCCTCTCCTCCGGGCTGAGCCCTCGGTCCTGGTCGGACCAGACGCCCTCATCTGGACCGAAGACCCGGGAGTAAAGCACCCGACTCTCCCCGGAACCCAGCGCACTGACGGGACACACGGTGTGGATGAGGAAACACCGAACCATGTCGTCATGTGTGGACAAAAAGCACACACAAAAAGAGAGGCAATAACGTCTCACGAACAGTGTTTACGAAGCTTGGTAATGTTGCGACTGAATCCTCACTTCCGCGTTGGTCAGCTGACCGCTCAGGGTAACCGTTGCTATGCGTTGTTTGATCCACCAGATGGCGCTCGCATTATATTTTAATATTATAATTATATATTATGTTATGTTATGTTATAATATGTTATATTATATCATGTTATGCTATGTTATGTTATAATATAGTATGTTATATGGTATTATGTTGTATTATATTATGGTATGTTATGTTATGCTATGTTATAATATATTATAGTATGTTATATTATATTCTGTTATAATATATTTTGTTGTTATAATATATAAGATTGTGTTATGTTATAATATATTATGTTATATGATATTATATTGTATTATGTTATAATATATTGCATTATATTATGGGCTGCACGGTGGTGTAGCGGCTAGCACTGTCACCTCACACCTTCTGTGTGGTGTTTGCACGTTCTCCCCGTAGCAGTGTAGGTTCCCTCCAGGTTCTCTGGCTTCCTCCCACTGTCCAAAGACATGCATCTTGGGTTAATTGGAGACTCTGAATGTCTCCAATTAACTCTGTAGGTGTGAATGTGAGTGTGAATGGTTGTCTGTCTCTATATGTGCCCTATGATAAACTGACGACCTGTCCAGGGTGAACCATGCCTTCACCCAATCACAGCTGGGAATCCAGCTGTCATCCATCACCCCGCGACCCTAAATGGGATAAGCAGTTTGAGGAATGAAATATTATATTATGTTATGTATATATGATTATATTATGTTATATTATACGTATTTAAGGAAAATAACCTTAAGACAACTATTTGCAAATGCTTGATAAAACGCTGAAATGCCAGAAAATTGAGCAAAACACACAAAAATGCTTTCTGAAGCAGGAACCAGTGAATTATTTTTGCCATTTGTTTCTTGAAAAATTTACTAAAAGGATAAATTAGTCTGATTAGATCAGATCAACCTCAATTGAATTAGAAGGAACTGAGAGACTGAAACTGATAAGAGTTTGAAAAAGTGTAGCGTTGTGTAGATGTGGATTAAAATAGGAGAAGGAGGCTGCAGAGAGGTTGAGTGAGAGATCACACCAGAGATTGTTTCGGGGGTCTCAGAAGACAAACAGAGGCAGCTGTTAATCCAACAGCTGCTGCTGGTCACGCTTCTTTACTCTGAGAGGCCCCTGTTCTGTGTGTGTGTGTGTGTGTGTGTGTGTGTGTGTGTGTGTGTGTGTGTGTGTGTGTGTGTGTGTGTGTGTGTGTGTGGCGGGGGGAAGAAAAGAATGAAGACATTCACTCCACTGTCCTGTTAACCTCCTCACCCTCTGCGCTGCACAGATCTGCTGCTGAGACTGAGACACGCTGGAACAAGACCTGAGGATACCTTGTTGTTTGTGGGATTTCATATTTTTGGGGGATTAAAATCTTCCTGTTCTGACATTCTGCTCTACTTGTGTCATTTTTATTTATGTGTTTTACAGCTGTAAAATGAGAGCAGCAGCACATACATGCATACGTTAATAGTTTTAGGGATATAAATGTCTGTCTGTCTCAGAGATTAACGGATGAATTTCCATTCAATGTAACATATTCATGGCCCCAGCAGATGAACCCTGAACAATGTGTTTCTCTGACTTTTCATCTCGTGCCTCCAGCTGATTAAAACCTCCAAGTCCTCATTAACTGATTTCTTGGAGGGCCATTAGTGCTTCTCCAAGAGTTTAACTGGAAAATAATGTTGTCTGTCTTGTTCCAAGATTTCAATTTAGCAGTGAAATACTATACCTCCAAATATACAACATTGATTTACATACATTTTATAACAAAACCTAGCTTCCCAAAGGATGATTAGAGGTATTTTTTTCCCAGCACTAACGAAGAATAAATTGAATTTAACTTTAGAAGTCTTGTTTGGATTACTAAATTCTCTCTGATGCTCGATAATTTTTCGATAGTTTGCATAACATGTTCAAATATATATATAAAATATTTATATTATATTATATTTATTTATATTATATTATATTTATAAAATATTTATTGCTAGAATGCAAATGTGTGTTGTTGTCAAATTTGTTCCCAAAAAAACCACCAGAATTCCCTTCCCTACAAGCTACTATCACTTTGAGCATAGTATTATGTGTCTAAATTTAGTCGTAGATGATGCTTGAAAAAGATACATTTTAAAAAGAGTAGTTGGACATTTTCTCATGTTTCCAAACTTAATATGAAGTTACAGCCAGCAGCTAGTTAGCTTAGCTTAGCATGAAGACTGTAAACAAGGGGAAACAGCTGGCTCTGGTTAGATGTTGTTCCCTTCAGACAAATGCCCAAGTGAGCCGTTTCCCCCTGACTTCAGCCTTCATGCTAAGCTAAGCTAACCAGCTGCCGACCGTCTCTTCATATTAACCATACAAACTCTCTGCAAGAAAGCTAGCTTTGCCTACTTTAGATTAGGGTGGGGTTTGATTAACAAGCTGACCAGGAAGCCTAAACACTGTGTGTTCAGTCCAGCTGTGTGAAGCGCTTCATCAGAAAAAGTGTGGATGAGAAGTACTTCTGCAACACCCACACAGTGTGTAATAATTAGCCCAGAGCGCTTTGCAGGTGAGTAAAGGAGCGGGATCTCTGCAGGTAAATGATCAGCCACAATCAGTGTGAACATGCAAAGTGAAAGTAAAGCCAGATTTCCACAACATTGGATTTTCACTGCAGCATGGGCATGTTGGGGATCAGATTGCCAAAAGCAGGAAGCATTGGAGGTTGTGAAGCTGCCCTGGGAACACCTCTAAAAAAAAAAAAAAGGTAGAGCTAGTTTTAGTGTTTTTGAACTCTGAGTCACAGTTCCCCCTGATGCAACAAACCAGCTGAATAAGAACAACAACAGGATGTGGGCGAAGGGGAGGACCAATGACAGCGAGGCCTGTGAGTTTGAAAAAAAGGAAGCTAAAGACACAACGTGCGAGACTACAATATCGTTTTGCACTCTCAGCAGGGTGAAATGAAAACATCCTGAACTCATGGTGAAATCATCTCAGCAGATGATGTGCAGAGAGCAGAAACACCAGCAGGAGCAGAGAAAATGGCCTTTAATCCTCAAATAACATTCAGAAAGAAGAAAACACAACCCCCCCTCCACCCTTCCGTTTGAAACCACAGTGTTACACTCCGCGTTTCGCCGCCCTCTCCAGGTTGTGACAACCCTGTTTCACAGGCCGGTTTGTCAGTTTACTGTCAATGTCAACAGGTCAGAGCAAACAGGGGTTTAAAGGTGACAACCAGGCTGCAGCTTCGTGTGAGGGCAGCTTTGATTGAGGCAGGAACAGGACAGGCCTGGACAGACGCATGGAACAGGACAGGCCTGAGGTAGAGAGGTGGACTCACAAAAGAGACATGGTGATGGGAAGGGTGGGCTAGTTTTTGAGGGCAACTCTGCAGGGGGTTGTTGCTGTAGATGGAGATGCAGATGGATTTGTATTTCAGTACAGGGAGAACTGGCACCCAATACTAACCATGATGCTAACCCCCGTCTACACCAGATACCAACCCTTTAATTTAAGCGAGTGACTCCTCATCCTCAAGTCAAAATATGAAGTACAGGGAGGGCTCAACATTTGTGGAAATGCACTTATTCGCTTTCTTCTTCAAGGTTTAGAGGAGCAGACAGAAACCGTTTTCATTTCTGTATGCTAGCTTAGCATAGGAAATGGAAACAGGGAAACAGTTCGCCTGGCTCTGTCCTAAGGCAACAAAATCAGCATCTCTAATTAACACATTAAATATTGTTTGTTTAATCTTCAGAAAATAAAGTTTCCGTTCTTGAAGCTAAATTAAGCTACGCTAATTGCTGCTGATTGAAGCTTTACACAAGAATGGCATAAATTTTCTCGTCCGACTCTCGGCAGGAAAGCAAATAAGTGTATTTCCTGAAGTGTCGTACTGCTCCTTTAAATTGAATCACATTTATAAGACCGGCTACAGATTTAATTGTACAATTTAAGAGAATAAAACAACCGTAACCAATAAACTGAAAAAAGACAGACAAAACAGTTTGGCTTCTCATTACAGCACAACACGTCCAAAACAATCTTTAGCTTTTATTTTATATATGATGATTTTAGATTTACTGAAAGTATAGTATACATAACAAAACAAGCAAGTCAGAAAAAGCACCCATTAAGAGTCTTTTGCATTTCTTTGTGGAGCCTCCAGCCCCTACTTGGACGGGCATAGCTGTACAATCTGGCTTGTTTCTTTTGAGAGAACTGCCAGGCACTCATCTACATTTTTAAACCGACTGTTGAAGTGAACAATTAAGCTGGTCCCGTGAGGCTCTTGCAAGTGTTGCTTTATGTATGCCTCGTGAGAAGGTGTGAGGCCCCTTAAACCTCTGCAACTGCCCGATGAGTTGTCCTGCGCAGACAAAGGTCGCTGCTTTGATTTGCAGGGAAAAGGCTCATTGACAAATACATGTTAAGATCACGGAGATCTCTCCCGCCAACACTTATTTCTAGGTGTTCAGGAAAGAGTTAAAGTATCTTCAGTTGAGTTGCACAGCACTTGTCAGCTACAAACTGTTTGCTGTAAATAAGGCTTTAGATCTGTGGAATGCACATAAAGGCCCACCCTCCCCTTTCACATACCCACATGGCCGATGGGAAACTGCCTGATTTCAAACTTTGGTAAAGTGCCAGAAGGGCGGGAGTAATGCTTTTACAATTCTCCGTCAGATCGGTCACGTGTTTACAGCAGGAGCTGCCGCTGACTTCTCCTTCCCTCCTGTCAGGACATGTCAGGGGAGCGGCTGGCGGCCAGGCGCCGTCCCCACAAAGCCTCCCTCCCTCCGCATACAGGAATGTGTATATGTATGCATGGGCACGTGCTGCAGCAGAGAGGCCACTCCCAAGGTCGGCTAGAGAGGGAGAATTTGAAAAAAACAGGAACTGCTCTGTGTGTGTGCAGGAAATACGAGTATCCTCACCCTGCGGAGGAAAAGACCAAACAAAACTGCAGATGTGCTATTCTTAGTGATCTGAAGAGGAAAGTCTAGTCTGCGTTGAGAGAATCCTATTTGCAGGTTTACAACCTCGAACCAAACCCAGACGTGCCTTAAATCTGGACCGTGGACTGATATGTAAAGCTGGACTGCAAAAAACAAGCTTTTACTTCAACCGATCAAGTTATTTTTGAAAAATATTTAAAAAAGGCCTATTCCCAGCATTATAAACAGTTCATTCAAGTGAGTAGTACATTAAGATGTCAGTCATTAATCAGTCGCTGCCAGACCTTGTGTAGTGGTGTTCCAATGTAAATTTACAGCAAACGTTAAGAATTGCATTGCAGCATTTTAGCAAGAAGCCGGCAAGCTGGACTCATGGTCTTTGAGGCTCGTTCCCACAGGTCTGTGGGGGTTTAGTTCTGTCCCTGTCAAATAGTACTTGTAGCGGCAATCTTGTCTCCGTCCGGTAATCTCTATTACCACTACTGTTACAGTCTGTGTATTGGCAATGAGCTTGACGCGTAATGAATCTTCAGAGGCAGTAACTCCATTTTAAAAGTTTACTCAACAAAAAATAAAGATACAAGAATCATTCAGTGCTCAACTTGGCACAACGGTCAAAAAACTGTCTTGCTCCGCAGACTGATTAACAACTGAGGGATATATGCTATGACGTAGTCAGTAACGTAACTTAAAGGAGCATTTCAACACACTTTTATAAATCACTAAACACATCTTATTAAAGTCTATTGTGGATCTTACAGTACTTGTGGGCTCTCAGACATTTTGAGCCCTTTTATGAACCGCAATGTCCTGGGTTCTATTCTGCCCAAGAGACCTTTGTAGTATTACCCTCTAACTGTTAAATGAAGGTGCTAAATGTATATCATTAAAAGTACTTGAAACAGTTGGAACTATCAGGAAGTTATATATTAATGTGTATCACCTGACTACTTTTCAGCAAAGCAAAGCTCCGGTTTGAAAAGACATCAAGTCAGGTGGGTGAAGCTTTGAAACATGCTATAATGAGCTAGGACAGTTGGAGAGCTGTGGACAGAAATATTCTCATCGTGACTGAGAGTAAATGAGCTATCAAATATTGCTGTCCACGGTAGCCAGGAAAAGGTAATTTGGGGTTGATGGATGACGCCCACATTGTTAGCACAAATTGTAAATCCATCCCCACTGTCAGGACGAAATTGAAGCATCATGTGAGGGGAAAACAACAGCTTACCTGGCTATTATTCTGTAGAGCAGAAATATCAGTCAGGAATCCTGAGGGTCCCATGGGTGCTGTCAGACTCTTTGGGGGAGTGGTATTACATTATTCAGCAAGAATATCGGCTATTTCTATATAATTATTCTTAATGCTTGTCATCGGGCTTCCAGGTTTGATTATTTCAAAATCAGATGAAATCATGCAGGTTCGCCAGAAACATCTTTAGCTCAGAGCAGAGTTTTACCTTATTTCTCCGCCGATCCTCGCGGGCAGCCGACACTGACGCGACGCTACTCGAGGCCTGGGTCGTATTGCTGGGCCCAGTGGCGAGTAGGGAGGCAATGGGAGAACCAGAACCAGTACCGAGAGGAGAAGGCTGTCAGAACCTGCTGCAGTAAAATTAGGTTTTCGAAAAAGGACTCTATCACTTTTGTGTATTTTGGACCGCAAAAATCCACACAAAATTAAAGTTCATCACAGTAACTTTAGGTATATGATTACAATGAAATGTTTTTTGTAAACAGACAGATTATTACAGGTGAGAGATATGCAATGCAGAGAGGAAGGAGCTATGTAACACCTGAACGAGGATTAGGAGTCATAAGCCTTTGAACTCCTGCAAAAGGAGCCTCATTGCAGGAGGTAAAGAGTATCTCACTCCTAATTCACCTTTTACTCCTCATAGACCCAAAGTGATAAAAGGAACTTAAAACCTGAAACAGGATTCAAGAGTAAAAGGAAAAGGGACAAAAGTAAAAAAAAAAAACACTGGGATGGGACAGGAAGAAATAAATTGGGACTGAGCTGAAAGGGAAGAACCTTTTACTCCTGTGTCACCTTCTAAATCACGACCAACCCAAACTGATAGACGGTCGACCCCCTGAAATTTTATTTTTTTCCAAATATCAAAACCTGCAGCTGCTGTTGTGTTGACTAAAACTGGAGGAAAATTATGCAAAGATGAGGACAGATGTTGAACAAGTGTGGTTAGCAGGATCAAAACACTCCCATTGTATGTTCTATTAAAGATTAGGTCAATGACTCCTCAGTAAATAACATTAAGACGTTTGTTTGAGTTTTTGCAAAAGAATATGTGGGGTCTCCAGAAATTTTCCCTGGAAGAAATCCTGAGCCGATACGCCTCTGTATCCATTCACCTTGTGGTGTTGTAATAAATTGTATGCTGCATCATAGAGGCCGGGGCCCACACACGTGGGTAATTATTAAGCTGCCATTACACATGAATGATGCTCCTATACTGTGTCTCCTCAAAATAACCAGACATCACCGGCATGACATATAGAGAAAAGTTGCTCTCCTGAGCTTTCCTATCAGAAGTAAAGCTCGGACAGAGCTCTGATCTGGTTAAATGCATGCAGTCACGGGGCGGCACAAGACATGACAGCTGTCATCCAACATAGCGGAGGCTCTCACTGGGAAAGGTAATGGCCAGGAATGAGATAATTTGGATGAACTTGCTTTTTAGAATGGATTCCACCTGCACAAGATGACGCCACCGACTCCGAGGGGCTCCGGTCCTGAGTGACTGCAGCTTAGCGAGAGATGACATGACAAGCAGAAGAGTGCTTTCTGCTGCACATCTCCCAGTGTCATCCGTGACCCACTTTCCCTCTAATTGCAATTCCCTCTTTAAAACTCTATTACTATGCACAAAGGGGGATTCAACGTGCAGCTACTGTCTGCAGCGGATCACACGCCACGCAAAGGGGAATCAGTCTTTAATGCGAGTGGAGAGTTTATTGTGTAAAACACACATACATTTACAACGCTGTTCTATGCATTGGACACAACTTGTTTTGCTCATATATTTGTGGCTGTGTGGTCATTTCTGGGACTAGATGCTCTGATTTAAGTGGCCCTCAAGAGGACCTGACCCACCTCCCTAAATAAGACCATCTGACCCCAGAGATTAAAACTAATGGTGCATTCAGGTATGTCTTGTCAACAGTCAGTATTTCCATAACTCCCAGGTTTACAGTATGAGCCGGTGAGCATGGTGAGAAAAATATATTATTTTGACCAGTACGGCTTTCATTTTTCATTTTCATTTTGGAACCATTGGCAAATTTATTGATACAATTACTAGGTTTTGAAGCATAAATGAAATGTTCTGGGTGAGTTACTATTTTTTTGCAGACACGCAATAGAGTTGTCGTGTCCCATGAAACAGTTTAGGAGAAACTGTGATGGTATCAGAATCATTTTTATTTGTAAGGTATGGAAAAAAACATACCAAGAATATGACTCCGGATAAATATAGATAAATATTTTTTTTTATTTACCTGTAGCTGAAAGAAGATAACAAAATATATTTAAAAAAAATACACAAACAATATATAAACAACACAACAAGGAACAACATTTTTTAATGTTTATAAGTCAGCCTGGATATCGTAACCATACACAGTACAATGTAGTGCAAATATGCTGGAATTCAAGATTCAAGATGCTCACTGAGTCAGTTTAAAAGGAAAACAAGAAAAAGGCATAAATATGGAATGACTAATATATCAGGTTACTTTATAGACATGATGTAGGTGGATATGGACAGAATATATGCAGTCAGTTTGCAGTATATTTCAAATATATAGTGTATTTAACTGATGTTAAACACATAGAATATTTGCGTCGCCTCCCTTTTACTGTGATAACCTGTTATTAACAACATGTTCAGGCTGCTAACAAGAACAAACAGTGAATTCTCAGTCTGGATTTCTATTATTTACAGCCTGCAGTGGCTTTTTCATTAGTCTTGTTCAGGTGATATATTTACGAGTCCCCACATGCATCCAAACTGCAACAAATATTTAGAAAAAAAAGAAATACTTGAAAGTTGATCTTGTACATTGCATTTTAAAGTACAGACATACAGGTGTATGTAAGTTACTCTCCAATGTTCTGGCTCTATTTACCACGTTTTGCTTTATTATTAACATTAACATATTAACATTATTTATTTTGTCTATTAGAAGGTTGCATCTCAAGTCCTTTAAAAAAAAAAGGTGCTTTATTCCAAATGTATACCATATTTGTTGCCTCCACATGGCTCTCAACATGGTAGGGACTGCCAGCGGTTAGCAGCTAACGGTGCACTGACAGAGCTAGCGGAGGGTGCTATCAGTTGTAACCGCCGTCTGAGAGCAGTGCACTGGGCGGCCGTGAGCTCACCAGCGGACGACGCTCACAAGCGCAAACTCTTGACATAGCTAACCATTGTTTGATGCTAAATAAATGCTTTGAACGTCGACGAGAGAACCTTAAAAAAGATTTACTCGATGTCTTTCACAGCACATTAAAACGGACAGGACCAACATCGCCCTCTGCTGGTTTACATTAGAACTTTTGTCGTTCAGTTCACAGGTTTTTATCCAGCTGACACTGAGCTTGTGTTTTTCTTTTATCCCCCACGAGATGCACACAACCTCTAAATCCTTCTCTTGTGTGTTCTCATTTTTAATGTGGGATCCCCGGGGCCTTGTCTTTTTGGAAAATGCACCGTGTGCCCTTGATTGCAGAGTACACAAGTTTCAAGGAATACACCTTGGGTGGTGCTAAAAATGTGTTTTATTTATTTGATACTGAAAAAAAGATCAAAGCAATTGATGTTGGCATCTAGACAGATTTTCTTTTTTTCTTCTCATCGCTCTGGTTTTTGATTTTGGCTGCCAGCAGAAAAAAAACTGGTTGGTTTATGTGAGACCTGGAGGAGGAGCAGGAGAGTCTGTCTTCATGGGGGGACACAGTCGGAGGTACAACATATGTTCATAAAGTACAGGATTACCTGTGTTGTTTTTTTGAGTCTGCATGTCTCTGCTGTACTTCCTCGTATACAGTTTTATTCTGTATTTTGCACGCCAACAACTCTACACATGTTTTTTATTAATATTTCATGTCACCTACGGTTTTCGTTGTCCTCATATGTCTCATCAACGATGACATTTTTGGTTCAAAGTGACATTAAAAAGCTTTGACTTTGATCTTTCTTTGCCGTTTTTTTTTTACAAAGCATTGAATCATACTTTGCACTGCACAAAAACAAACGCTAGTTTTCTCCCACTCCTCAGGAACAAAAGGTGCATTTAGAAGTCACGGTGAAGCAATAAAGCACTTTCAGATTAATTTATACTCTCAGAATTCTCCCCACCAAAAAATAGGCGAAGTCTGATTTCTCAAGGTCACACTGTGACATTTTAAGTATGGTGAATCGGATAAATCGCCGCCTTTGATGTTGACGAGTAGCTTTTAACTAGCCTCTTCAGCTGCACTCTTTAATCTGCCACATTTTCTTTTCCACTCTTCAATTTGACAAACAGGATTTGAACTGAAGCCTCCCACTCAGTAAACAGTCACCAGTGAGCTGCAAGTGGCTCAGGGAGATATTTACCACTCGGTGTGTTTACCACCTCGTGCAATCAGTAACCAGCAGCTGCCGGTCCGTCCTTTCCTCTTCTACCGCCGCCGAAAAATGGCACCAATGGTAAACGACAGTCGGCCAGTTTGTCCGGTAGAGACAGCAGTAACGGAGCTCACGCAGCTCGGCTTCACTTGGCCAGGTAAGCTGCCACTTCCTTCTCCAGACTCTGGGCGAAGCGGTGGTTGAGGAAGAGGAGCTGCCCGTGAGGAAGCAGGCGGCTGAGCAGGGCGTCGACGCGGTTGCTCCTCAGCAGGACCTGGAAGGGAAGCGTTGTTAGTGAAAAATAAAAAACCTGCGTTGTATTTACAGCAGCAGGACGGTGTGTGTGGGATTGAATCAAAATAGACTACAGTGTCAGCCAGAGCAACGGTTTGTTTTTAGAGCTCACAAATGAAAACCAGATATGAGGCTTGGACTACTGTTCTGGTTGGGTTTGGTCTTTTCATGGGATATGTTGAAGAACAAAATAAAGTGTGTCCCAAGTTTCTAAGTTTGAAAGCAAAGGGTTACTTCTGGGATAGTAATATTTCTCAGCCGATCCTCTGTTGCCACACCGCTTCAAGGTACTCACATTGCTGTAACAACCTCCCCGACCCCCAGTTGGATTTCAGAAACCTTTAGTCCATTTGTGAAAACAGAAAAATTGTAATTTTGACAGTTTTTTTCCTTCATTTACAACATCTCAACCAGAGGGATGCAGAGGTTCTGCCTAATGGTTGGATTCCATTAAAAAAGAAAAATGTAGGTAATACACAAAGCTCATTAATTGTTATCCCTAAAACGATATAATAAATGACTATTTACACAGTTGGCTGGCTAACGTTCCCTCGGAACGAAAAAGTGATGTGGGAGACAAACATCCGCCAGAAAAAGCTCTAAAGCGTTGACTGAAGAAACCTGAATCCATTCAGTTTTGATTCATAATTCAGGAAGTGAAGGGTGAGTGTATGCAGAATATTTATTTTGGCCATTAAAGCACGTCAGAGGCAGAACACATGTTAACAGCCCAGATTAGTTCCTTGTTTATTTGGGACAGTGGTCCTTGAGAATGTTTTTTAACAAGGTAACTTACATAGATGTTGAATGAGAATGAAAGCATGGAAGTGATGGATATCGTGGACTAGTAGACTTAATTGACATGGAGACTTCCGAGACTGCTTAAAACCCCTGAAACTGTATTTTTGAAAACAGTAAAGGGAAAGATCTCCCTCTTCATTCGCTCTTGGTAACCGTTGCTACGCATTGTTGATGGTTTGGCAGATCTAAGTACACTGGTCTGAGTACAGTCTCATCTCAGCATCTTACAGGATTTTGGAGGAATTAAAAATGACTAAAATGTTTACTCCTTGGTGCTACTTGGAGCTGCCGCTGCATAAAGGCGACCTGTGCTCCTTTACCAGTTTGAGGTTTGCGTTTGAGGTTCCTGAATCTGCTCACCTCACTGCCCTGCCCCAGCATGTGAAGAGTCTCCAGGCAGTGCCGGGTCAGGTTGCGCAGGGTTGCCTCGGCCAGCAGGAGGTTCTCGTGGGGCTCGCAGACCAGCGTGAAGCCCAGACTCTGGACGCCCAGCCACAGGGCGCTCATCTCCTCGGAGAAGGGGTCTCCGGCTCTCAGGCGCACCACTCCGCCGTCGGCCTCCTGCAGGGCGAGCGCCTCCTCGCCGGGCACCGTCTCCACCAGCAGCCGACCCGAGGCCTCCCGGGACAGAGAGACGGCGCTCCGGACCTGCCTGAGGATCGGAAATATAGAAACAGGCAGTTAACCAGAATTCTGAATCATCTGGATCATAATTAACCTTAGAAGCTATTATTTTTGGGGGGTATTTTTGTATCATTTTCAATCCCCATCTAAAATGATTAGAACCTAATGTGAAATAAAATGATATGGGAAAATATTATTCTGGCCAACAGTCAAACAAAGCACCAGAGGTATTTCATTTACAATGATCTGAAATAAAGGAAAACAAGAAAATACTATATTTGAGAACTTGTTAGTCACACAGTCACATTGGATAAAGCTTCCCAGCCCTTCTTTTGAGCTCACACAGTGCAGTATTTTATCATTCGTAGTATATATTCATGAGGTCTTTTACATAATGCCCGTTTTTCCCTTCATGCTGAAAAATAGACAAATAAATATAGTATAGTCGTTCTCTCTCACTGCACAGAGAGTGATATTTCTCTTTTGACAACAATAATCAGTAGTTACAGGAAGAGCCCCCCCCCCCCCCCCCCCCCCATGCACACACACACACACACACACACACACACACACACACACACACACACAGTGAAATAAATGCCCTTTTGCTGAAAACAAATGAGGCGAATGCAAAAGATTGACAGCCTCCACTGGCTTTCTTTGATGCGATGCTTTTGACGTCGTGTGCAATCAGGGAACCAGCAGGACGCAGAAAAGAGGGGGATGCAATACCTTGGAAAACAGGAAGAGGGCGCTGTTCTTCTGGGAGTCAAGGCATCCAAAATAAATAAGTGAAATACCTAAAAACAGCAACGTCAAGAAGAATCACATGGAAAAGAGCAGCGTTCTCTTGACACAGGGATTTATAGGAAATGCAGCAAGACCAAAGAGACCGGAAGTGCTTGAGGATCAGATCTCATGAGGAAACTTTCCAAGCAGCAGCATCAGTATACTAATAAGAAGCCACAGCTGGATCATGTGAATTCCATTGGGTTAGTCTAAATAAGGTATTCAAATATAGCTTCTATCCCACATCTCTTCTTTTATTACATTGAAAGTTTTGTATTTACTAACATCTTTATAACCCCTTGACTTCACCGACATCACGAGGGGTATGGAGCAGAGTAGTCTCCTAAAAACGACTCACCTCGCCACCGCAGTGATCTTCTCCTTCTGCAGAAGCCGCCTCTCCTCCGGGCTGAGCCCTCGGTCCTGGTCGGACCAGACGCCCTCATCTGGACCGAAGACCCGGGAGTAAAGCACCCGACTCTCCCCGGAACCCAGCGCACTGACGGGACACACGGTGTGGATGAGGAAACACCGAACCATGTCGTCATGTGTGGACAAAAAGCACACACAAAAAGAGAGGCAATAACGTCTCACGAACAGTGTTTACGAAGCTTGGTAATGTTGCGACTGAATCCTCACTTCCGCGTTGGTCAGCTGACCGCTCAGGGTAACCGTTGCTATGCGTTGTTTGATCCACCAGATGGCGCTCGCATTATATTTTAATATTATAATTATATATTATGTTATGTTATGTTATAATATGTTATATTATATCATGTTATGCTATGTTATGTTATAATATAGTATGTTATATGGTATTATGTTGTATTATATTATGGTATGTTATGTTATGCTATGTTATAATATATTATAGTATGTTATATTATATTCTGTTATAATATATTTTGTTGTTATAATATATAAGATTGTGTTATGTTATAATATATTATGTTATATGATATTATATTGTATTATGTTATAATATATTGCATTATATTATGGGCTGCACGGTGGTGTAGCGGCTAGCACTGTCACCTCACACCTTCTGTGTGGTGTTTGCACGTTCTCCCCGTAGCAGTGTAGGTTCCCTCCAGGTTCTCTGGCTTCCTCCCACTGTCCAAAGACATGCATCTTGGGTTAATTGGAGACTCTGAATGTCTCCAATTAACTCTGTAGGTGTGAATGTGAGTGTGAATGGTTGTCTGTCTCTATATGTGCCCTATGATAAACTGACGACCTGTCCAGGGTGAACCATGCCTTCACCCAATCACAGCTGGGAATCCAGCTGTCATCCATCACCCCGCGACCCTAAATGGGATAAGCAGTTTGAGGAATGAAATATTATATTATGTTATGTATATATGATTATATTATGTTATATTATACGTATTTAAGGAAAATAACCTTAAGACAACTATTTGCAAATGCTTGATAAAACGCTGAAATGCCAGAAAATTGAGCAAAACACACAAAAATGCTTTCTGAAGCAGGAACCAGTGAATTATTTTTGCCATTTGTTTCTTGAAAAATTTACTAAAAGGATAAATTAGTCTGATTAGATCAGATCAACCTCAATTGAATTAGAAGGAACTGAGAGACTGAAACTGATAAGAGTTTGAAAAAGTGTAGCGTTGTGTAGATGTGGATTAAAATAGGAGAAGGAGGCTGCAGAGAGGTTGAGTGAGAGATCACACCAGAGATTGTTTCGGGGGTCTCAGAAGACAAACAGAGGCAGCTGTTAATCCAACAGCTGCTGCTGGTCACGCTTCTTTACTCTGAGAGGCCCCTGTTCTGTGTGTGTGTGTGTGTGTGTGTGTGTGTGTGTGTGTGTGTGTGTGTGTGTGTGTGTGTGTGTGTGTGTGTGTGTGTGTGTGTGTGTGTGTGTGTGTGTGGCGGGGGGAAGAAAAGAATGAAGACATTCACTCCACTGTCCTGTTAACCTCCTCACCCTCTGCGCTGCACAGATCTGCTGCTGAGACTGAGACACGCTGGAACAAGACCTGAGGATACCTTGTTGTTTGTGGGATTTCATATTTTTGGGGGATTAAAATCTTCCTGTTCTGACATTCTGCTCTACTTGTGTCATTTTTATTTATGTGTTTTACAGCTGTAAAATGAGAGCAGCAGCACATACATGCATAAGTTAATAGTTTTAGGGATATAAATGTCTGTCTGTCTCAGAGATTAACGGATGAATTTCCATTCAATGTAACATATTCATGGCCCCAGCAGATGAACCCTGAACAATGTGTTTCTCTGACTTTTCATCTCGTGCCTCCAGCTGATTAAAACCTCCAAGTCCTCATTAACTGATTTCTTGGAGGGCCATTAGTGCTTCTCCAAGAGTTTAACTGGAAAATAATGTTGTCTGTCTTGTTCCAAGATTTCAATTTAGCAGTGAAATACTATACCTCCAAATATACAACATTGATTTACATACATTTTATAACAAAACCTAGCTTCCCAAAGGATGATTAGAGGTATTTTTTTCCCAGCACTAACGAAGAATAAATTGAATTTAACTTTAGAAGTCTTGTTTGGATTACTAAATTCTCTCTGATGCTCGATAATTTTTCGATAGTTTGCATAACATGTTCAAATATATATATAAAATATTTATATTATATTATATTTATTTATATTATATTATATTTATAAAATATTTATTGCTAGAATGCAAATGTGTGTTGTTGTCAAATTTGTTCCCAAAAAAACCACCAGAATTCCCTTCCCTACAAGCTACTATCACTTTGAGCATAGTATTATGTGTCTAAATTTAGTCGTAGATGATGCTTGAAAAAGATACATTTTAAAAAGAGTAGTTGGACATTTTCTCATGTTTCCAAACTTAATATGAAGTTACAGCCAGCAGCTAGTTAGCTTAGCTTAGCATGAAGACTGTAAACAAGGGGAAACAGCTGGCTCTGGTTAGATGTTGTTCCCTTCAGACAAATGCCCAAGTGAGCCGTTTCCCCCTGACTTCAGCCTTCATGCTAAGCTAAGCTAACCAGCTGCCGACCGTCTCTTCATATTAACCATACAAACTCTCTGCAAGAAAGCTAGCTTTGCCTACTTTAGATTAGGGTGGGGTTTGATTAACAAGCTGACCAGGAAGCCTAAACACTGTGTGTTCAGTCCAGCTGTGTGAAGCGCTTCATCAGAAAAAGTGTGGATGAGAAGTACTTCTGCAACACCCACACAGTGTGTAATAATTAGCCCAGAGCGCTTTGCAGGTGAGTAAAGGAGCGGGATCTCTGCAGGTAAATGATCAGCCACAATCAGTGTGAACATGCAAAGTGAAAGTAAAGCCAGATTTCCACAACATTGGATTTTCACTGCAGCATGGGCATGTTGGGGATCAGATTGCCAAAAGCAGGAAGCATTGGAGGTTGTGAAGCTGCCCTGGGAACACCTCTAAAAAAAAAAAAAAGGTAGAGCTAGTTTTAGTGTTTTTGAACTCTGAGTCACAGTTCCCCCTGATGCAACAAACCAGCTGAATAAGAACAACAACAGGATGTGGGCGAAGGGGAGGACCAATGACAGCGAGGCCTGTGAGTTTGAAAAAAAGGAAGCTAAAGACACAACGTGCGAGACTACAATATCGTTTTGCACTCTCAGCAGGGTGAAATGAAAACATCCTGAACTCATGGTGAAATCATCTCAGCAGATGATGTGCAGAGAGCAGAAACACCAGCAGGAGCAGAGAAAATGGCCTTTAATCCTCAAATAACATTCAGAAAGAAGAAAACACAACCCCCCCTCCACCCTTCCGTTTGAAACCACAGTGTTACACTCCGCGTTTCGCCGCCCTCTCCAGGTTGTGACAACCCTGTTTCACAGGCCGGTTTGTCAGTTTACTGTCAATGTCAACAGGTCAGAGCAAACAGGGGTTTAAAGGTGACAACCAGGCTGCAGCTTCGTGTGAGGGCAGCTTTGATTGAGGCAGGAACAGGACAGGCCTGGACAGACGCATGGAACAGGACAGGCCTGAGGTAGAGAGGTGGACTCACAAAAGAGACATGGTGATGGGAAGGGTGGGCTAGTTTTTGAGGGCAACTCTGCAGGGGGTTGTTGCTGTAGATGGAGATGCAGATGGATTTGTATTTCAGTACAGGGAGAACTGGCACCCAATACTAACCATGATGCTAACCCCCGTCTACACCAGATACCAACCCTTTAATTTAAGCGAGTGACTCCTCATCCTCAAGTCAAAATATGAAGTACAGGGAGGGCTCAACATTTGTGGAAATGCACTTATTCGCTTTCTTCTTCAAGGTTTAGAGGAGCAGACAGAAACCGTTTTCATTTCTGTATGCTAGCTTAGCATAGGAAATGGAAACAGGGAAACAGTTCGCCTGGCTCTGTCCTAAGGCAACAAAATCAGCATCTCTAATTAACACATTAAATATTGTTTGTTTAATCTTCAGAAAATAAAGTTTCCGTTCTTGAAGCTAAATTAAGCTACGCTAATTGCTGCTGATTGAAGCTTTACACAAGAATGGCATAAATTTTCTCGTCCGACTCTCGGCAGGAAAGCAAATAAGTGTATTTCCTGAAGTGTCGTACTGCTCCTTTAAATTGAATCACATTTATAAGACCGGCTACAGATTTAATTGTACAATTTAAGAGAATAAAACAACCGTAACCAATAAACTGAAAAAAGACAGACAAAACAGTTTGGCTTCTCATTACAGCACAACACGTCCAAAACAATCTTTAGCTTTTATTTTATATATGATGATTTTAGATTTACTGAAAGTATAGTATACATAACAAAACAAGCAAGTCAGAAAAAGCACCCATTAAGAGTCTTTTGCATTTCTTTGTGGAGCCTCCAGCCCCTACTTGGACGGGCATAGCTGTACAATCTGGCTTGTTTCTTTTGAGAGAACTGCCAGGCACTCATCTACATTTTTAAACCGACTGTTGAAGTGAACAATTAAGCTGGTCCCGTGAGGCTCTTGCAAGTGTTGCTTTATGTATGCCTCGTGAGAAGGTGTGAGGCCCCTTAAACCTCTGCAACTGCCCGATGAGTTGTCCTGCGCAGACAAAGGTCGCTGCTTTGATTTGCAGGGAAAAGGCTCATTGACAAATACATGTTAAGATCACGGAGATCTCTCCCGCCAACACTTATTTCTAGGTGTTCAGGAAAGAGTTAAAGTATCTTCAGTTGAGTTGCACAGCACTTGTCAGCTACAAACTGTTTGCTGTAAATAAGGCTTTAGATCTGTGGAATGCACATAAAGGCCCACCCTCCCCTTTCACATACCCACATGGCCGATGGGAAACTGCCTGATTTCAAACTTTGGTAAAGTGCCAGAAGGGCGGGAGTAATGCTTTTACAATTCTCCGTCAGATCGGTCACGTGTTTACAGCAGGAGCTGCCGCTGACTTCTCCTTCCCTCCTGTCAGGACATGTCAGGGGAGCGGCTGGCGGCCAGGCGCCGTCCCCACAAAGCCTCCCTCCCTCCGCATACAGGAATGTGTATATGTATGCATGGGCACGTGCTGCAGCAGAGAGGCCACTCCCAAGGTCGGCTAGAGAGGGAGAATTTGAAAAAAACAGGAACTGCTCTGTGTGTGTGCAGGAAATACGAGTATCCTCACCCTGCGGAGGAAAAGACCAAACAAAACTGCAGATGTGCTATTCTTAGTGATCTGAAGAGGAAAGTCTAGTCTGCGTTGAGAGAATCCTATTTGCAGGTTTACAACCTCGAACCAAACCCAGACGTGCCTTAAATCTGGACCGTGGACTGATATGTAAAGCTGGACTGCAAAAAACAAGCTTTTACTTCAACCGATCAAGTTATTTTTGAAAAATATTTAAAAAAGGCCTATTCCCAGCATTATAAACAGTTCATTCAAGTGAGTAGTACATTAAGATGTCAGTCATTAATCAGTCGCTGCCAGACCTTGTGTAGTGGTGTTCCAATGTAAATTTACAGCAAACGTTAAGAATTGCATTGCAGCATTTTAGCAAGAAGCCGGCAAGCTACAGACATTTTGGTCCATTGTGAGAACGCTGCACGGCCATCAAGGTTTGTACTTGTGACAGTAACTGTAGTGCACTCTACAAACAAAGTAATTTCAAATCACAGCCCTGGCTTTACTCTGCACTTATTACTTATTCTTTGAAGTGTGAAATTATAAATATTTTGTAGGTTTGAATGTCCTGCTTTTGAGGAATTAAAAGGTTTTGTAGAAAAACCTGATTAGATTCCTGATGTACAGTAATTGAATAAGCACAAAAACAAATTTCTGAACATTTAAAAAGAAAAGATCCTGCACATCACATTTGAACACACATTGGCTCTTTATTTCAGCAGCTCCCCCACAAGCCTGCACCAAAATATTTAAACCACCCCAGTCGTTATGAACTGACATCATTAGCCCTGCAGAGGGGAAGACATGTCTCTGAAAATAAAATAAAAATTAAAGAATCAAAGCAAAACGATAGAAAGATCGAAACTCCTCACACTTGCCGACCTGCAGCATCAGAAAAATCTCACTGCAAAGTTAACAGGTAGTACGTTTTTGCTTTGGAATCTTCGGAGTGAGAAACAAAACAAAAAAAACAAAAAAGTTACCATGTATTGCATATGATCAAGAAAAAAAACTTCTGCATTCATTTCAAACTGTACAAATCATCATTAAAAATAGCTAATTTGCATTTTGGGACACCTAAAGACAGGCATACTTTCAACAGATCAATGTCTGAATGGGGGTAAACACAAGTCATTTAAAAAAAAACATATATATAAAAGCAGTATCAAAAAAGAAGCACCTCACCACTTCAAGGTATTAAGTGCTTAGATAAAAGGTGGGACATAACACATGCAAAATAAAAAACAAAAATATCCAGTGAGGAGACAGAAAGACAAACTTCAGACTGGCAGTGTGGTTTGGTTTGTAATATTGCAATCTGGCTTCGTGCTGCAAATGCCAGCGTCATATCAAAAAGGTAAAACAGGCAGTAGGTCCAAGTGGTTTTTAAAAACGATCACATTGCTGCTCAAATCTGTTCACTGCACCTCGGCGACCACTTTAGGTCAAGCGTTCATTCTTTCCCCTCATTCAATTTGCATAAATAACTAAGCTATAGTTAAATGAAACTTGTAGGGACTTTGTAAAATCCCCTTCTGATGACGCAATCCCAAAAGGTTCCTCGTTGGTGGGGCGAGGCCTCAGGCTCTGAGAGAAGTTCAGGAGGGGAGGGGGGGGGGGCAGTGTGTTTGGTGGCAGTTGGGAGGACGAGGAGGCGCTCAAAGCTTCTTCAGTCGGCTGTACATGTCTCTCTTGCTGCGCTCCCCGGCCCAGGTGCGACTCTTGAGGCGAAACTTCCTCAGGTCCTCCTTGAAGTCCTCGTGGTGCATGGGCCGGTAGGACTGAGGTTCACATTGGGTCTGCGTGGGAAGAGTACGAGACGGGTTCAAAGCACTGACAGGGGTTTCATTCAAACCACCACTACGCGGGAGGATTGCGGATCTTTACATCTGACAAAATAATCTCCAAAAAAAAAAAAAAAAAAAAAGGTGCCTTCACAATTTTTTCCTGAACATGCAAGCTGAGAAGAAAAAGCTAGTAAGTGGACCTTGTCATGAGCCAATGTGATTAAAAACACCAACCACAAGATCTAGAATAAACTTCCAATATCATTCCTCACATTAAAAGCCTGATCTGTCAATCACACATGATTATGAATCAGTCACCAAACGGGATTCTTGCCTTCAGTCCTTTGCTACTTTATCTGTTGAAAAGGCTCATCTACATGATTTACTCAAACAGCTCCCAACTTAACCAGCACAGAGTCGCCTCCAATTCCACTGGCAATAATTATTGATCCGAACAAATTTAATTCAGTGACACAATTCGGAATCGAATGGCCTTGTGGCGAGATCGACCCGTCAACAACAACAAGAGTTTAATGGCTTCCGTTTACGCTCTAGTGGCTCACAGAGGAACCTGAAGCAAAACCTACCTGGAAGTCAGGGAAGAAGTCTTTGTATCCGCCCTTGAGGATGTAGAGCTCGGGGTAGTGGAGGTTGGGATACTCGTTGACGGCGCGGTCTCGCTCCCTGACGAACCGGGACATTCGAGGGCCGCGCTCCGACGAGAACTCGCAGTGAAAGATGATGACGACGCGTTTGTCCGGGCAGAACGGGACGATTGGTGTTTTGAGGAGGAAGTCCTCCACCTGGTTCTCCTGGTGCAGGTTCAGAGCGCCCTGAGACGACAAAGACAAAAACAACCACTTAGTTTATAACATTTTTAAAAAAGGCATTCATGGAGAAACACATTTAACTTGTGACAACTCAGAATACAGCAGTCCATTATTTAAAAAACAATTACTTGAGAAATACTTTCACACTGAAGTATTATATTGCTGGCAGTCACTTGTTGAAATGCAAACAAATATGATATATAGATATAAATATAAAAGGAGACTTCTTCACCTTGATGTGTCCCCCGTCAAACTCGTAGGGGTAGCGGCAGTCCATGACAATAACTTGCTCAACTAGATGATTGAACTTGTTGGACAGCGCTGCCACCATCTGTAAAACCACAAAGAACACATTATAATGTCTATATGTGGCAAGAACGCATGCTGACAAAAGAATAAATATTGGTGATATTTGCTCCGAGGGCCTCCACCCACCGTGTCCGGGGTAATGTACTTGAGGTCTTGATGTTTACCATCCACTGTGGGTAGTACAAAAGGCTGAAAGACAAAACAGAAAATTGGATCAGACGAGTAAATTCACACCGTCAAGTTAACAGTGTAAGAAATGCAGTAGTGACTTCCTTACCTTGGTGAAATCTCCTATTAGGTCGCTCGAACCACCGTCGCCGTCCAGCAGCTTCTCAATGTCCGTCTGGCAGAAGGACTTGGACCTCTGGAGCAGTGAGCAGGCCTGGAAGGGAGACGAGGGAAAGAGTTACATTTCCGCCAGGCGACGCGACTGACGCGTTTGAGGCAGCGTGAACAGAGCGAAGGACGCGACAAGAGTTGAAATTTCCCAACTCGCCGACAAAATCGCATGAGTCATAGTTGTGTCAGCCAATCAGCGTTGAGAAGCTCCGCCCGTCACCACCGCCGTCTTGCTGTTGCGGAATCAAACTGCTGCTGCTACGCCTGAAGTAGCGCTGGTAGCGGCCGTCATTCAGACGCTGTTGTGGGACTACGGATAATATTATGAACCCAGACACCATGGAGTTTGATGTTCCGACGTATGTGGAATTTACACAACAAGTATAAAGCAGAACTAGTGGTTATTTCCATGGTGGATGAAGGAAACAGTATCAGTTTTATGGAGATAAGCCAGACGCAGTTCCTGGAGGAGTCTGTGAAATTCACCGAGCTGTGTGCGGCTACGGATGATGTTATGAACCCAAACACGAGGGCGTTTGATGTTCCGACATGTTTGGGACTTCCACAACAAGTATAAAGCAGAACTAGTGGTTATTTATTCCAGTCGATACCGGAAAAGATAACTCTTTTTCACGGAGAGAAGCCACGGCCCCTTTGCCGCGTTTGGTGTGAACACCCTCGTTTCACTCACGCAACCAAGCGGCAAGCTCGACAATTCGTGTCTCGTTCGGTGTGAACGCAGCATAACGCTCTTTAACAGGATAAAACATCACGACACGACAGTTTGTGACAAACAATTTGTAACACTAATAATTGTACAGTTATAAAATTACACCGCCGAACTGCATGCTCGGTAGAGCTCGCCCACTTTCACAGAAACTCCGTCTCAGGAAGACACAGACCCTTCCGGTTTGTCTCTTCCTGAGACGGAGATTCCCTGGGTCCTAAGTCCCTCCCTGTTTAGCTTCCTAACACACTAAGTAGCAACGTAAAAACAGCTGTTCACCACTCGCAATAGCTTTTCAGTTGGCGAGCGGTCCTTTTCGGCGTCAACGAATGAATGTTTTTACTCTGAAAAAAATACCGTGGTATGCCGTGAAACCGCCAGAATCTTACAAAATACCGTGATGTGAATTTTTGACCATACCGGCCAGCCCGAAATACTGATCCCTCGTCACGCCCGGCAGTGAGGAGGACTCACCAGTCTTGGGGATTCAGGGTTCTGTTCCACAATGGTGACCTGTGTTCCTGCCAGGCTGCGTCGCCTCTTCACCCGGACCGGCGTGTTTTCGTCTCCGGGGCAGTCGGGGCGCTTGGCGCAGATCCGGGACGGGAGCGGACTGGGCATGGAGGGGGAGCGGAACAGGCTGCGCGGCCGGCATCGGATCACGGGCTGAGGAGAGAAAAATCATCAAACTCAATAATACATGTATACTTTATGAGCGTAATAAATACAGTATGATTAACACGTGGGCTTTCTTTTTAAAAATGGCACAATGTTTAAAGGGCAAAAGTAAGAGTTTCATCTTCTAGATTCATGTGATGTGAAACAGCATGGGGCAACATTTACTTCCAGCAAACTTCTACTGAAGTCTCACTAGGTATTCACATTTAAATAAAGTTAAACGCAGAGCCTTTGTTTCCTACTAGACAAACTTACAGAGTCTTCTCCTGAACTGTCGGTCACCAGCGGGGCAGTGAGCAAGCTGGCCATTCCCGTCGGCATCCCAGCGTCGTTCTGCAGGCAACGAGGAAACAAATAGTGAGTGAACAGGGAAATAAAAGTGTGATGTTCTGGAAAGAAATCCATTTAACCGATACATCATTTCCGTGTATGTCGGCGTGAGTGACTGGACCTACCTCCATGTTGTCGTCCAGATTGTCCAGGAAGCCGTCGTCCTCGTCGTCGTTTGGCGAGGAGGGGGGGGAGGAGCGCCTCAGAAACATGGGGCTGGAGCTATAGAAGTCAAGCTGCTGGATCGGAGGAGGCGACGAAAACTGGACGGCAGAAAAGATGGAGGTGCGTTAGCGTCTTTCCAGAAGCGGGCGGAGTGCGCAAATCTGAATGCTCATTCATCACGAGTTCAAGTACCATGAGGGCTGGTGCGGAGCTGGGCCGGCGGGCAAACGCGTCCTTGGCCTGACTGCCGTTGAAGGAGCGCACGCGACACCGTGACACCGGCTTGGTTGGTTTCTTGAATTCAAAGCCCTCCTGAGAGAAAAACAAAATTATTTAAAAAAAAATGAGTGAATCCATGGTCAACTTTTTAAGAAGCTTTTTTTTTTCTTTTTTTTTACAGCGCAGCAAACCCTTTAAAAACTGAATGGCTACTAATCTGTTGCAGAGCTACAGACTCCCATTATCTGTACGCACCATAAACAAACTAAATAACCTTGTCTGGGGTTTGGGTTAAACTCTTTAAAAAACAACCGATATTGATATCAATATTATTCTAATAATAATTTAGGATTGGACAAACTTTTAAGACAAATAATGCAATGCCTTTTCCATGGCAACAAATCAGTTTTCCGAGTATTATATTACATATAGTTCTATGGTGTGTATCACTGACCTCCGGCATGTTTTCCTTGTTGTGGCGCTGAGAAGTGGAGGCCGTCATTTGGGAGGGTGGTTGTCCGAATATTCCATAGCGGTGGGAATCTGTTTCCGGTCCTTTCTGAGACGGACTGTAACTCTGGAGCTGGAGCTGA
This sequence comes from Myoxocephalus aenaeus, assembly GCA_038501785.1. Classification (NCBI taxonomy): domain Eukaryota; kingdom Metazoa; phylum Chordata; class Actinopteri; order Perciformes; family Cottidae; genus Myoxocephalus; species Myoxocephalus aenaeus. The sequence goes on from JBAMJR010000015.1 coordinate 3,002,874, forward strand.
AGGGGGGAGGAAGAGGGGAGGAAGAGGGATCCAAGTCAGCAGAGGCTCAGCAACTCTAAACAAGTGGTAGTAGGATTACACTGGACAAACTCATTAAATATGAAAAACTGCACTCAAGACAAATTCACAGCTTGATGTTTATATTATTGTGAGGCTTAAAAGACAGTTGGGATTCTTTTAAAACTCCCTTTTGTGTTCTTTATAGATGATTGACGGCCAAATGAACACAGCATCGGCCCTGAACATCAGCCAACATTTAAACTAATTAAAATAAGACATGCAGAGCTGTAAAAAAATATATATAATTTGAAAATGAAAAATATCCTTACCGGCAATGAGTTGATTCTTCTAATTGGCATCCTCCTGTAATTGATAGAGGACAGAGGAAGCATTGAGGTGAATACAAACCAAAAAAGGCAGTCAGGCTGTTTTAGTTCCTTAGAGAGCAATACTGTTCAAATAATGAGGCAATAAAAATACCTGTTAATGATTTCAGTTTATTGACAATAAAGCAACTTACTCGTTGACAACTCTGCTCGACTGTTGAATGGCCTTTTCAAATCTGGAACAGAAAACACGAAAAACGATAAAAAACTAGCTGAAAGTCGGCAATATAAAAACAGATTAAAACCAATATTGCACAATAAAGAAAAATAGAGCTGCAACCAACGATCAATCGATTAATAATTTAATCAATTACTTTTCCATCTAGGATTTCAGCCCAAACTAAAAGCAACATGTCTTTATAATGAAACCTGCTGAAGAGGGCGGAAGGCCTTCGTTGGCGGTTGAAGAACACCTTGTGCTCTTAAACTACAAAGACAAAGAATCTGGAGCTCTATTGGGAAAGAGAGGAACGGTTGGGAGAGAGGAAGTTGGTTGAATGCATAGAGGCAAGAGGTGGTCTCTGCATTGGAGTAATGCCCACCTGTATGCTAAATGAGCGGAGAGCTCGGTGTGTGTGGGGGGGAGGCGAGGGAGAAGGGATGCAGAGATCAGCTAATCTACCATATGCCTGCTGGAGCCAACGCCGCCAACCCCTTTTCTGCAAGAGCCTTTTGTTTGTCGAGGAGAGAGCGTGTCCCATTCAATGTAGACCAGGAGAAGGGAGGGCAGTTCTCTGGGGTGCCCTCATTTCTATGGCCCTGACGCAGAAGAAACTCCAGCCCCCCTATTCCTATTGATATAACAGTGCATAGGAAGAGTGTGCCAAAACCCAGAGGGGGTGACGGGCTATCATTAAACCCAAGCGCGGGGCATGTCCTCCCCCAACCTGGAAAACTCCTAGCAACCGAGCTGGAGGTGAATGAGGTCTTGAGGACCAAATGCTGCTGTAAAGGAAGTCTCACATCAGACAGCGGCAGATGTCTGCAGAGACTCACCCTGTTCAGAATTAAGAAGGGGCCACCCAAGATTAGCAGACCGAGGATGTGCTGACCAACTGGCCAAGATAACAAGGTGGACCTGCACGCTCCAAGCAAATGTAAAGCTTGTCATTTAAATTTACGTCAGTGAAGTCACTATTTATTGTCGATGGAGGCAACACAATGGTGATCAAACCCATGGCACACTGATGAAAGTATTGCAATATTTGTTATTTATATATTTGCTAAATTACTAACTGGGTGTCTGTGGTGACATTCCTGGAGAAAAAATGCTGTATTACGGTTTGTCTCAATTTCTTTACACACAAGATAACTAAACTATGAACACAATATAGAAAACTTGAAGCTCAGTTATCAACAAAACAACTCCAGCCTGCAAAATTCAGGCACAAGTCTACCGTTTGCACTCAAATAGAAATGATGCCATTAACCAGGACTTAAATCTAAAGGATTGCCAGTTTAAGGAAAGTTAAGATCACATGTCCTTATTAGTTAATCTTCTTAGCGCAAAATAAATAAATGAATGAAGCCGTCCTCTTAAAGCCAACGGTAGAAACAATAATCCTACAGATGATAAATGGTGCTTGGCTCAGCTGAGCCCAAGCGACAGGGTGGAGGTGGGGGAGGTGGTGTCTGGTTGAGCAGAGGGGCACAGCTCACGGGCTGATTGATTAGAACAGACATGACGAGGACAGTCTACTTACACGTCCTCCATTTCAACAGCATCCATGGGGCTGGGGGGATCCATGCCGAGGCCTGAAGGAGGAGATTTGTGTCACAGGTCAATATCTGCATCAGGTGGTAAAATGGCATCAACGGCCAGATGAATACCGATGAATTAGAGCTGAATACTTAAGTTAATAGCAATGCAACAGTACATTTAGAGTATATTTTACACTTAAGACTGGTGCAACTACACGTATTGGTGCTACAATTATTTTCATCATTGTTTAATCTATCTTTCATGAAAGTGAAAAATCATTAGTTTCCTAAAGCCCACGGGGACACTTTCAAACAGCTTCACATAACAATACTTATATTTAGTTAAACATGCAAGACAAAGAAAAAGTAGCAAATCCTCCTAATTGAGAAGTGGGGAAATAGGGTAATGTTTTGATTTTGTTTTATAAAAAAATAACACAATAGTTAAATTATGTTTCTGTACAAAACCCCCCACCATTTAGAATAATCACATGTACACATCTTCAGGACATGACTACGACAGGAGATGCATAGATTTGCATTAGGCCTTTGGGCATCAGTCCTAACAGCATCAATTAACACAGACAATAGGTCTTTTAGAGGGCTCACCAGCATCAGATGAGACGTCAGAAGCAAAGGAGGGAACCTTTTCAAGGGGTGCATGCTTTCTCCTTTTCGGGGTATCACAGAGGCTGTTTGGAGGGAAAAGCATTAACATGGGCATCAGTGATGTGGACATTAAATCCAGACTGTGCAAGACAGGAATACATTAATATTCATGCAATAAAAAAACAAAAACAGCAGATGTAGTTGAAGTACACAAGTAGAAGACCTAACACGTAAAATGTGTACAATACCTTCCGAGTACAGCCAAGTTGTTCATGTCCAGAGCCAGATTGGTGACAGGAGACAACACCGTGGCGGGTCCACGGGAGAACAGGTCTCTGCAGTGCGTGGTCTTTGTGCTCAACTCGGGCAGAGAGAGCGAGGAAAGCCCGGGGATCCCATCGGGCCTGCGCTTCAAAACGGTGTTAACAGGACTGCCGCAGACAAAAACATCGTCCGACTCCATCTTCAGTCGTCCAATTTGTTTAAAATCCCGCAGACGGTATTGTTCTGCGGAAGATTTAGTTTGAATGTAGGGGTTTGGAAGGGGAGACAAATTAGCAGGACGGTCCAAACTTCAAGCTAACCCGGAAGCTAGTAACAAACTAAGAAAACATTTCCAAAGATCCGAAACACCGCCTTAAAGTGACTCGGTTGGTTCCGCGTGGAGTAAAATGTTGTTTCGGTCCTGCAAATGACTAAAGCCACATAGCTGTTGTGTGCGTCAGAGAGCTGCAGCACAGCGTTCTCTCTCTCTCTCTCTGACAGCCCCTGGTTTCTGAGAAGAAGAAAAAAGGCTGCAGCAACTCGTATTTATGTTCAAAATAGAAGCTCTGGAGCGGCAATCCTTCAGCCAATCAGCGCTGTTGTTACATCGAGCGGACCAATCAGAGCGCGGAACGAGTCTGCGCCGTTGTCCTCTCACCGGATGGGGAGAGGACGTAGGATGTGACACAATCCTTGAAAATGTTCATCTTTACTCTCAGATGTCTTTTGTTCTCGACTCTCAACTGTGGGCTCCATTTTTCTTTATTAATGGATCTATTAAAAATACAATATATATATATATATATATATATATATATATTACTGATAAATATACCTGCTTTTGGGACATTAAATCTATTTTAATAGAGTAAATGTGGAGTAAGATTTGGAATGAGATGATTAAAACAGGACAGAGCTTTTAAGTTACAAAATGGCTGCATTGTAAGTTAAATAAGGACATGACATAAATTCACAAATAAACACCAGTAATTCATCTAAACTGAGGTCACACATGCAAGCTGAAATCAGATTCAGATTTGTTGCATAATTCTTACAAGATATAGATAGATAGATAGATAGATAGATAGATAGATAGATAGATATATAGATAGATAGATAGATAGATAGATAGATAGATAGATAGATAGATAGATAGATAGATAGATAGATAGATAGATAGATAGATAGATAGATAGATAGACATCTTTGCAAAATGTTGATAAAACACAGTAACACATTGTGCGCATACGCCTCCCACACAAAGTGACAAATCAGTTTTCCACAGATGACTACTTATTTTTTGCTGTTTTTCTCCCTTTCTGTCTCACCAGAGCACGCATTCTTCTTCTCTCTTTAATCCTGTCAAATGTATGAATGTTTCTAACTGGGATAGACAAAATGGTTTTACAGGCGAGAAGATGCAACAATTTCATGTCCAGCATCACTCCATGTCTCTAAAGTGAGAAATTTAGCAACTGGAGTCCCTGAAAAAAGTCAGAAAAAGTCACAAATATGTTTTCATTTAAAGAAGGAAACAATGTCATCCTCACTGCTTCTTCTGGTTTCCATTAACTCAAAGCATGGAACATGTGTTTTTATAAGGAAGCAAACTTAGTTTCAGTGTATTTGTGGTTGTTTCTTCGCATATTGCTGCTCTTCAGGACTCCATTTTGAAAGGTTAAAGTACTAGTCACTCTGCAAACAAGGGCCAAAACTCATGTGTATAAAGTCGAACACAACATTGCTGACAAACAGAGACAGACATGCTTGTAACTAGTTCAACCAGACTGCTGAGGCAGTTCAAACCAACACAACCAGACAGATGTGACCAGTAAAAACACCTCAGTATTCTGCCTGAGGTTTATGCAGTGTTCTGCAACTTTGTATTTGATTTAAATTCTTCCACCAGAAGTCCAGGTTTCTCATGCACAGTCCTGTCTATAGTTACGATGCTAAATGTGCAGTTATATGTCACTCCGGATCTGATAACTTATCATGCAGGCAGCACCCATTTTAGGACAAAACCAGGGCTCTTGTATTCCAATGGGAAGGTCTTTCAGTTTCTTTTCTACCTGGAGCTGTAAGCACGGGGGTGTACCGACCTTTGGCTTGTGGAGGAACCAAAGTATCTGCGTGATTTGCATCAGCAATGTAAATGAAGTTTAATGAACTTCCCTGGAGAGGTACAAGCACAGGCCTGGGACTCCGGGCTCCACACCCCACATCTGAAAAGAAGAGAGAAGAGGGGTGGGGGGACAGACTCATCCCAAATAAAAAACCTCTGCAAACCTCCCGACACCTTTTGTTCCCACCAAACCTGCACTGACCGATTTCCTCTTTACAGAAGCTCACACCAACAGACATATAAAGAGGAGCTACCATAAAATACCAAACAAGTGTCAAAGACAACTACTCTTGTATTTCTTCACTCACTGTCTCTTTATTATGCTTTATTATATATACGAAGGCATTCTGGGAAAACTTTCTCAAAATATTTGACTGAGTTTATCTTGCCATCATCACCCCAGAGTTCTTTAAAGGGAAAACAAAAACTATAAACAGAGTAATTTAATGGCTGGCAGAGATGTAACTAAGCTGATTAATAGTTTTGATAATCGATTATAATGTTTTAAGCAAAAATGAAATAAATACTTTTTACAATAGAACCATAATATCTTTGGACTGTTGGTTGGTCAGAACCACATCTGAAGACGTTAGTTTGGACTCTGGGACTAATTCTATCCACCATGTTGAAACGGCAGCCCTAATTATCTAATAACACTAATGATACTAATGTTCGCATTGTTTTATCTCTTGACTGATTTCTGTATTGTTTTGTCTGAAAGTCTTTGCTTGGCCTGGTTTCCAGTATCACGTGCACAGAACTGTGTCAGCAAGAATGTAATTTGCTTTTTTAAGAGCTAGAACTTCCTTCCTTAAAAATAAGGGAGACCAATAGTTTTACTAACCAGCCCAAACAAGCATCAAACAGAAAGTGCAACCAATCATCATCATTTTATAAACGTTTGTAAACGCTGCGATAAAAAGTGCTCCGTGGATAAAGTTGATTACTGCAGTGTGTAAATGATAGAGCCCGTCTTATCTGTATTCCTCTCACAGGTAAACACACAGTGTGCGGCTGTCTGCGGGCAGTTTGTTGTGTTGCACTGAGGTAACCTGTAATTGGGACACTCCTGGTGGATTCTTCCCCACTGACGGCCTCAATACTCAACAATCTGCGCCGCTTTCAAGCCATCCATTTACAGCTGTGAGTAGCTTCAAGGGAGGGAGGGTTTCACACACACACACGCACGCACGCACGCACACGCACACACACACACACACACACACACACACACACACACACACACACACACACACACACACACACACACACTAGCTGCCTTCTATAGTTCTGTGGGTGAGAAGTCTCTTGGTGACCTTTCTTCAAACGCCAGAAAAAAACAAGTACTCAGTGTCCGACAATGTATTCTTGTTGTCAACATAGTTTAGACCCTCAATTGACATCAACTCTCCACTAAAACCAAAAGTAATGAAACAATTTACACATAAGTTGTTTTTACACAGAAAATAATAAAGCAAGTTTGAAAACACAGAAAAAATGCAAAGATAATTAGTTTCAAGTTGTCCAGATGCAACACCAGAGTGTAAGTCCAACATTCAAATGATTGAATGAAAGTAAAGAAGTATTATCAGATAAATGTACTTAAATGCTTGAAAAAGCATTTTTGAAAGTACATTCATTAGTTAGAGTTGCAGTGCAATCCACACAGACGAGGACTCAAATCACAATATTAAACAACTTAAACCCTCCCGGCAGCTAAATGTAGAAGATTTAAAATGCCTGACATAAAAAAGATTAATATATATATAGTAATTAATAAATGTGAAAGCCATGGAGGGAGTCAATTTAGCAAGTTGAATCTAAACAAAATGATTATAGTTGTACATTTTGGATGCTAAATCTGAATCACTAACTATACCTCTATAACAAGTATCTCAAAGTTATACTGAAGCACAGTATTTGAGTAAAAGTACTTTCCACCACTGGGTTAGAGGGGGACAACTGAACTAAAACTCTCAGTGCAGGACACCGATGTGAGAGCGGTCAAAGAGCAGTTGAGTGGACACTTACTTGTGCGTTTGCATTTTGTCCTATCTGTAAATGAAATGAAGCAGCATTAACATTGACACTAGTTCAAACAGGCCATTGACACAGACTCAGAGGCAGCTACATCGCAGAGCATAACGTGGACTGAGCAGACCTCCACAAACGGATGACGCACCACGCTCTGGTTGATTAACATGGCAGCCTGCTGACAGGAAAAATGTCTCCCGACATCATTCCTCAGCAGCGTGTTATCATGTGTTTTCTCTCTCAGCTATCTGTGACCTTTTAGTTACTGTTACCAGCACACCTAAGACCAACACCAAACATCTATTATCGGTTTCACAGTATTTATAACAAAATCTTTCAGCATTCTTGCCATAAAAGTTATCTTTTCGTAGTCCGACCAACCCAGTATGAGCTCTGTTTTTTACTAAATCAAAGTACAAACAAATAGTATGGCCCACAACAGCAGCATTAACTTAAGCCCTCTCTGACCCTCGAGGGTCAAAGGAGTAAATAAATACTAATCTATGAGGACGCCCAGATGAAAGAAGACCGGCATTAATATCAAAAGTACTCCAACATGATTCAGTTTAGTTTGGAGTTAGTTTCAGTTCTTGATTTCACCTCAGCCTTCTGTAAAACTACAACTTATTGTTTTTTTCTATTTCTGTTTGTGTACATTCAATGTGGTAATTAGTCTGGCAGGCAATGTACATGTTTTCTTCCTGCTTCTGGTCTTTCTGCTGAACTAAGCAAAGCTAATCGCCTGTTGGCTGTAGCTTTACATTTAGCTCACAGATACCAGAGTGGTATCGATCTTCTCATCCAACTCTTGGCTAGAAGGAGAATAACTACGACATAACTACACCTGTAGCTACCGTTCAATGAAAGAACTATGAAGATACGGCCCCAGCTGTTTCATAGTTTCATTGCCTTAGCAGAGGATTTTATAGTTTCCCGCCGGCAGATTTTTCTGATAAGAGTCTTTTCAAGATAAGCATGAGCAAACTGAGCCGATGCAGATATGTTGCCAAAACGTTGTGTTTCTCGTCAGTAGAGTAACCAAAAGGAGGGTCACCACTGCAAAGTTGATAACACCCAGTGTAGCATTATTGGATTTGTATATCCTAGTTTGGGTGAAGTATCTGAGTTTCATTCCAGGTTTTTGTTTTGGAAATACATGACTTAACATTTCACTTGAGGAAGCATGGGGGGAAGGAAATATTGCATATTTTTCCACAGTGCTGCTGTGAAGCAAGTTTAATATGTAACCACACAGACTTTTTCTGCTCTACATCTCCACACTCCTTTCAAAGAGGAATGAATGCACGTTTGCATGGAGACGCTCAGTCAGTCAGCCACTGCTCCCCCCCACACGCCTCCTCCCTGGTGTTCATCCATACCATTGTTCCCTCTTATTGTCCCCACTAGTGTCAATGCAGACTCTCCCTTGGTAAAGGTCACCCCTCCACCGGTCAACCACTTACCACCCCTCCCCACACCTCCAGGCTCAGGACGAGGAAGCAGACATCTGCTGGCGGAGGAGGCCCGGCCGCCGACAGATGGACAACCGCACGAAGGGAGAAGGCTCGAGCCTCTGGCCAGGAATTCTGGGGGGAAAGGGAGACAAAAGATGAGGAGGGGACTAAGACGGGAGGCTGTGCTGGATGTATGTGGGGGTTAAAGAAAGGAAGGAGGAGGTGTTTAGAGTTCAGAGGCATTCTGAAGAGGCTTTGAGTTTATTTTCATGTGATGTGGCAATGAGATGAGAAGCATCCAGAAGTACAACAGCTGGGAATCAAAAGCTGTTCAGTACTTAAATCTGGCTTTGAATGCGTTTTCTTCTTTGCCTATTCTTAAATCACAACAATATCAAAATTGCCATTTATGCCATTAAGTTTAGACAAAGTTATTGTTCGGCTTCTTTTATCATATGAAAACAAAGAAAAACATTATTTCTCAAAGTAAGATATTAATCCGTATTGAAAATGGTTGCAGCCTTAAATAATATAGTAAAAAATTATCCCCAACTTAATCAACTGGAACAGTAAACTGGTATTTATATATAATGCTGCTTAACCATTAACACATGAGGACTAATAATCTAATGATACAATTTATAATTGTATACCACTTACAGCGGCCATTTTTTAGCACTTTTGAGCACTTTCCCGATTATTTTTTACAGTGTGGTATTTGTACTTTTACTTAAGTAATGATCTGAGTACTTCTTCCACCACTGCACTCGGTCAATATAACCATTGTTTTGTTTGGGTTAATAACCCAACCCATTGGTTCTGGGTAAAGTTGGCCCAGTTTCTATAATGATGAATATATAAATATGAACATAAACAAATAAGGGTTCTTATAAGATAAGATAAGATAAGATTTAATTTGAATAGTCCCGCAGTGGGGAAATTTGCAGGATTACAGCAGCAAACATAACATTATAACTGTTAATACTGACATCTCACAGAAGCTGAATGAGACATGAGCGAATACACCTCGAATAGAAAACTGAAGCAAATAGATGCCACATTAAAGCATTACATATATAATATAGAAATGTAGACACATATCTCTTCGAAGACTCTTTTGAGGCAAGTTTGTGATTTTGGGCCACGTGAATAAAATTGACTTGACTTTCATTTGCTAATTCACAGAGATTTAAGCTCCACCGACTGTTGAGTTGTCTCCTCTCTGTTCAAATGTGTCTCCGCCCGCTCACTCTGCAGCCAATTTACAAATGTGAGACAGGGGTTCGGTGCATTTGTGCTCAGCGGCTTGTTAAGTGTCCGTCTGTTGATGAGGGAGAAAAAAAAACACAGGCTCAGAGTGAGAATGTGTGTGTAAATACACTCGTCTGTTGAGAGCCTTTAATTAGGTGATCTTAATGCACCTCTCTGTGTGTCGGGGGCTCAAACTCTTTAGTCGCAGTTAAAGTTACAGTTTCATGATCAGCACAGACTACATGTGTCTTTTTTACTATGTGGAGATTTATGGAAAATAACTGTGATATGTACTCTTTTTTTTAACACTAAAACAATAGAATAAATGCAATTGATTTCAACACCCTTTTTTGCATTTATAACATATTTTAATGTAATCTTAAGTGCATATGAGAACGATATTAAGTGTTAATGTATCTGATGCGTTTGTCAACCATCATAATTCCTCCTTTGTAGCCTCTCTAAACGTTGTATAACTTAGTTAATGAATGATTGATACCACAGTATAACAAAACGTAATCATATTAAATGGCTTATGAACAAACATGAACAAAGTGTGTGTTTTTAAATAGTCAGATTCGGGTTTAAAACGGTTCAAGTCTAAAGTCAAATGATTTGTTTTATTCTTGATCTTGGAAATAGTGAATTCTTACCTCAAGGTCATTTTCAAATAACTAATTAACTAATAATAATAATATCCAGTGAGATTAGTCTAAAGTTTTAATTGCAAGAAACTTTTCAGGAGAATCAACTGTTTCTATTTTGAGACGTAGTTCATATTTAGTTGTGAGTTGTGATATTTGCAGTTTAATGCCTGATACACTGACTTTAACTCATTCTCACTCTATTATATCCGCCTGCTCTTCATATGTTAATGATTTTTGTGTCACTATTTTACTGATGAACTAATAGAAAAGAGTTATTTCCAGTCCAGAAATACGCCCTGGTGGCAGTGACACTTGCCCTTTGTCTGACTTCTAATAAGAGTGATGGGCACACGTGTGTGTGTGTGTGTGTGTGTGTGTGTGTGTGTGTGTGTGTGTGTGTGTGTGTTACACACACACACACACACACACACACATACATCTTGAATATTGCATGGAAAGCAGTTGGCAGCGGTTAGGCTGCCCATCTGTCACAGGCTGAGCGGGGGTCTCGTTTAAAAAAAGGATCAGACAGAGAGTTATTAATCATGGATGAGGTCAGGGATTAAAAGTTAATAAATTCAACAAGTATCAAAGGTAACGTTATTAAATGTTCATAGACTCGAATTAGAAGTCCTTGAATATAATGTCCCGATTGATTGATTCTTTATTAATACTGAATTAATTGGGGGAGGGATGCCATTCTTCCCTGCAGGGGTTAAACATCCTGTTCAGAGGCTAGTCAGCTGTAATTTTATGCTTTACAGCCAATTTGTAAGTGAGTCCCTCAGCGGCGCGTTTAAGGTCAGAGAACGGTTCCTCAGGGCGTTAAGATGAAACTAATTTCCTGAGTTAGTTACGATCAAACACAACCTCATCATCATATTTCACAATGCACCCATCGCCTGAAACACTGTACACCTCATTGTCTTTTTAGCATCTTTAGATGAGATGAACCACTTTGATAAAAACGTCTTAACGGTCATCAAACATCCCAAATGTTTAGGGTCTCTTTTTAATCTTCGAGGTTGTCTGAGTCAAAGTTGAAACGCTGTAGGTATGTCGCCATGAAACATGAACGTTTTGTCTTGTTCTATGATTCTGGTATGCATGTGTGCCTGGTTAAATAGATTAAATCACATTTAAAATCATCCTTAAGCTGTAAAGATATTGACGAGGCCGGTTCTGATTGTAAGGGTTCACTCGAGACTCTTGAAAGCCTGCTGCTGTTAATTAGAGGGATTACTTTAAGTGAAATTCATATTTCCCACAAAATTCACAGATATTGTAACCTATTTTGGCATGTTGAAAAATGCATTAGGAAGTTTGAAAGAGGCGGTGAATTTTCAAAACATCTACCTTCACAATACAAATGAAATGCCTTTTGATATTTGATCTTCTTCAACACTAATTCATTCATATCACAGACTGTATTCAATCCACACCTGTGATATGTGACAGCAGCTGCCAGAGAGCCTCGATAAACTGTTTAATTGTAGCAAGATGCCACCTGCTGGTGGTTTGTGGGACTGCATGCTGGGTACAACAATGGTGGTGCTTTCTTTTTGTTTTAGCTAAAGGAGGTAAGAACCCCATCCAGAGAACTCTTGAAGAATTACACAGATATTTTGAGATTATTATGTGTTTATGAATAAATAGCAAGAGACTCATAGGTCCATTATAAAAATGCATTCTAATGAATTAATTCAAATGCATTTTTAGAAGAAATAAAGAGTTTCCTGACCAGAAAGGCCCTATTAATCTAATAATGTGCAGTTATTTGATCTATCGGAGCATAGAGCATTAATGATATGCAGCAATATGCAGCATCAAGCATATCAGTGTGGAAATACACAACTATAAATATAAAATATTGATGAATTAAATATTGTGCAGCGAGACAAAATATACGACAGGGTAGTGATTTTTTTGTATGTACATATCTGTCACTGTCAATATAAATCCTACATGCATACTGTAAACATGGACATCTGTACAAGTAGATTGTTGGTTCCTGGTGCGTTTTCAGTATATTTAAATAATATTTATGAAAACACCTTTCGTTTCACTAATTGTGTACATAGCAGCTCTGTTGTGCTTGTCCCTAGATGTTATTTATATTTCTGTGGAAGTACAAATTCCTTATAAAGGTGATTGTGATTTATGCTGTTCTGCATAATGACCACATGGGGGCAGTGTTAATACTGTTCTAAATGTGTTTATACCTGATCGCTCCTCATCTCCTCTTATTCATACATGACACATGATTTACATGAATAAAAGCAATCAAACATCTGTGCAATTGAAATGTGCCATGTGTCAGCATAATCTAATAACCGCCACATAAAAGTATGTTCACCTGATAGTGATGCAATTGTGAATATTCATTTATCTTTTTGACAGCATATTATCTGACATGTCACTCATCTGCAGTGAAAAAGGTTTACTCAGTTTAAAAAAAAAAATCCCATTCACTCCAGAGCAATCTACTGATATATTGATATTTATTCCAAAATCTTGTGTAATCTGTGTGTTTGTGCATATTGGTCCTTTTTATTTGCACATTTTGTTCTTTCTAGAATTATGTTTAGCTGTTTACTTGTTTTTGTATTGTTTTATGTTTGCTTTTAATAAAGATATTTGCAATTGTTGATTTTATATGAATTGACTTTATCATTATAATAGTTTTGGTCAATTAAAAAATATGTGAGCATCTCTGCATGAAGACATAACAATGGGATGTATTGCTTATTCAGGTTTTTTCTCACTGGAAGTGCCTCTTCCTCTCTCCTCCACCAGATGTCCCCAGATGTTCATCAGACCTGCGGTCCACCTGTCAGCCTGTGTGTGTGGTCTTGTTTGAAGTGTTCAGTCAGCTCTTGTAAAAACACTAAATTAGCCACGGTGTCCCTCGCTTGTTGCATACGTTAAAGGACGAGGAAGTGAGGTGTAATGTGCCTTTAGCTGGGCTGTCTGCACTAATTGTCTCTCCCAACACTCAGAGTCCATCACGGCCCGGCACTGGGAGCGTATCTGTCTTTGTTTGGAGTTTCTCTATGGCGACCGCTGCTTTGATCTGCTGTTCAGCTCAGAGTTACGTGGACACACACAATAGACAACAACCAAAGGTGCGATGACAGTAAACCTACATCACTACAGGGAGGAGCGACCGCTAAAACACAGGCCTCTCTTTCTGCCGCCAATGCAAAAGAAAACTCACACTTCAAGAGCAGCAGAAAATGAAAAAGCATACAAGACAAACTTATGTGTGATTTAAAAAAACAAAAACATTAAAGAAACACCTTAGAGAAACAATAGAAATGTAAATAAATGTGTTGAACCACCGGTAAAATAAAAGCAGGAATACACTTTATTTATTAACAGGTATTCCCATACATTTTGAAAAGTAAAACTAAGTTGTGGTTGTCTGATGCTTGTAAATGCTGCTTTATATCTTATTGGTTAGAAGATAAATCTTCTTTTCTATCCACACTCAATACAAACATGTAGCCCTTTAAGACCTAACCCTAATCCTATTTATTGTTTGAGTTGTGTTTAGAGGTTGTACATGGGGATTATATATTATTGTAGCCCTGGTTGTTATGTTTAATTTGATGCTCAAAGAATTAAGAGTAAGACTGGAAATATTTCATCATTTTCTTAATGTTAAATAAAAATAAAAAAGACCAAAACCAGCACAGAATGTACTCACAAGTCTTCTTCCTCTGAGCTCCATTAAAAACACATATGAGCCTCACTTTTTCACTGGGTGACACGTTCCTTCATTACCAGGAACATGCACACTGAAGCTTCATTTGACTCAGTCCCACCACACCGTCCTGCTGCCCCAAATATAGACAGCCGAGTATCACGCAGGTCTTTCAACTTTCAGGAGATGTGAGATATTGGTTTTGTGTACGTGTGTGTACTCAGAAAGACAACAACGCAAACGGAAAGAGTGACAGAGTGACGTAGTATTCAATATTTACAAAGACCACTTATGGTGGGCATGAAGGCATGTGGATGGTCCAACAAACACAGGACTTCAACCTCGAGACCGGTGTTGTGGTGTTGTTGCCTTAACCTAATGTTTGTTTTGTTTCAAGCCCAACCATGATGCTTTACCTGAACCTAACTATGTGTTGTTGTTTTTTATTTGCCTTTTGTTTTGTAACACAATGTCGTCCGGCAAAAAAAGTCATGCCGAGCTGCATGGAAACATTTGCGTCCCCGTAAACATGATCAATAGATTGCATTTCCTGATTATTTCAAGAACTGCCGTGAGACTGTATAAGTCTGTATAAATAAGTGATGTACTATGTTGCTTTTTAAGGACATTATTCCACCTTTTCTGAAAAATAAAACGATATTATTTGTTCCGTTTTTAAAGATTGAAATCCTCTGAATGAACTAATGGGCTGAAGGCTGCAGACAAGAGAGATGGACTGCCTTTTTCATGCCATTTGTTGACAGAAATGAAAAATAATGAAAAATGAAGATTATATACCTAACGATTCTATTATACATACATATGTAAATGGTATGATTTAAAAGGATTACTCTTTGTGCCTTTGATGGACACTTGAATCCTATTGTGCAGAACACAGCTTGTCTGATTCCTGAACTGAGGTTCTACGTCACAACAAAACCTTCTGGGAACATGATCCAACAAGAACAACGTCTTCAGGCCTCGAGTGTCACTTTCAAGTGACCAGGGAGGAGAAGCCTTTGATTTGCATATTAGGACATCAATTATTGATCAGTGTATGTCGGTCCCAGAATAATCATAAACAGTTGTGTACAATATACTCAAGGAGTACATTATTACATCTCTGTCCCACACTTCAAATATGACTTGTGTTACATATATTGTATTACATATGAATATATCTCAGTATGGTCGTTTTTATGATTATTTTCATTTGTTTCCATGCATTTTTTAAATAATTCAATGGGTTTTTATGAGCCTAATAAGTAAAAACATGTTGCAACCCCGAAAAGGTGTATTTGATTCTTTATTTGAAGTAAGAAATTACTAAATTTTACGATGACGACACGTTACAGCGAAGATAAATTGATGCTATTAGAGGAACTGCACATTATAAACATATAACAAATATACTGTTTTGTACTCATTAACTTTTGCTTTACATATGAAGATCTAAAGTGTAGTCATATATGTTATTAGGAATGATCTATAACCATAATATAATTATAGACACAGTCTAATCTATTCTGAATGTCATATATGTCCATGGTAATTTAAGATATTTACAGCCTTTACAGCCTTTCTGACATTTTTCCTGTATTTACTGAGTAAAGGTCAATAAAACTGAATTGGTTTTTTTTGTTGGTTGAAGAAACAGAAGTGTCCAGACAAACTCATTCACTTAAAAAAGTAAAAGAAATGTAGACACATTTCAGTATCAAAGAGAAGTTTCGTCTGGATAATAGTACTAATAACTAGAGATGAAACAATCAGTCTTTTGATAAATCAACAGAAAATGTGTCTAGATTCTCCAAAGCTTTTGGTTTTGGACTGTTGTTCAGACAAAACAATCGGTAACTGTGGTCATTTTAGATTTATGACCCTTTATAGAGAGAATCATCACCAGTTGAAGTCGTACACAAACTAGCAGGTTGAATATGCAGGTTTGTCATCATTTTCCTATAAAAGGCCCGAGGAGGTGTGTGCGTGGGGGGTCGAGGAAGTGTGGCAGTAATATAAGCAAACAGAGAATGTGAAGAGAGGAAATGGCCTGTCCTAATAATCACAGCCCAGGAGCAGCAGTGCATTCAGCTCGCAGCGCCAGGGTGCTCGGCCGCTCTCTGTCTTCTTTCAATGCAGCAGAGTCCTGCGAGCAGCGCTTTATGGACAAGCCCTGACACCCACAGGAAGTGTAAACAGAGGTCAAGTGTTAAAGTCCAACCCGCCAATTCTCACCTCCATTAAAGAGGGTTGAGGGGGTTTAGGAGGGAGGGAGGGAGGGGGGGGGTCGCTCCACAGAGCACTCAAAGCACCTGGGAAGGGGCCCCTTTAAAACACGACAATGATTGGTTTCATAAAGAAGCTCTACAAATCAGCAAACATGTGAAATGTCCACAGGACATTTACATTTTATGCATTAATCAAGGAACCGATGGCCATGTTACCTTGACTAAAGTGGTAAGAAAAAAAAGACTAAAATTTTAAAATGAAAGAGCTACCGTGTGAGGAACTATCAACGTTCTACAAAATGATTAATGAAATCCCTCCGAAGTCTGTGGCTGACCTTTGACCTTTGACGTGGTCTAATAATACACTGGCAAACATGTTTCAGTTTTAAATGCATGATGAACTCCTGCATACGATTAAGAATCAAACCAGTAACTGCTAAACATGTTCATGCATGTGCATTGCAGAGAAATGGAAAAAGGAACCGAAGTTGATAAGAAAAGATCATGTAAAGAAAAAACTGTTAGACTTTGACATTTTGTTTAAAATGCGCTTACTGGCTTTCTTTCTTCAGAGTTAAATTAAAAGATTGAAATGACTTTGTCTATACGATGAGCTACAAGTGCAAAAAGGGCATTGTGAAGAAGAAGAAGTTTGCACCTTGCTCTCGACACCAAATTACCACACAAATCAAATGTCAAGGTCAGGAAAATAGCCGGGTAACAACAAGATGTGGTGAAGCTAACTGGCTGTGGCTTTATATTTATCATGCATGAGAGGGACATTGATCCGTTCAGAGAACTCAGCGTAAAAGCATATTCCACAAAATGTTGAACTCATGCTTTAAATGGCAACATTTTGACGGCTCTTCACCTGGCAAAAGGGTTGAAACGCTGCCTTTCATCCAGTTTCTAGATACTTGACTGTTATTTCATCCCTGCACGTGACCTAAATATAGGATTTGATGTGAAAACCCTTCAGAATCTGAACGTCCAACAATCCTCTCTGTTAGCTGATAGACAGCAGAGTATGAGTCTGACAGAAGGATATAAGCTGCTTTCGACAAAATCATACAACTTTTGTGTTGTATGTGTTTCTCTTCAGCTCAGTGGAGTTAGTGACTGTATGGAGCATCAGACAGGTCGAATACACACGTCCCCCATTCCCAGGACGGGACCGTCAACAGATACTGTTCAGGGAGAAAGTTAATCCCTCATTAAGTTGGTAATGACATGGACGGTCTTTTCTGTGAGAGGATGGAGGACTCTCTGGAACTAAGGGGCCCCTATTAGGCCCCGAGGAGAGCAGCTTGTACAGTAGCACTTCACAGCGCTGGTGTCGATGCTAATGCTAATGGCTGCTTAGCGGGAGAACGGAGCGACGGATGACCGGAGGTCCTCCCTTCTGCCACACGTGTAAATGAAAAACACACAGAATCTGCATAGCAACGCTGCATCAATGCTGGAATTAGTCAGTTCATTTCACATTTTGACCATTTAGCTGATGGTGTTAATGTACCTGGTTTTAAAGAGAGAGAGAGAGAGAGAGAGGAGGCTGAAAGGTTCCAGCTAAAGGCGCTTTGACAAGACTGATAGGACACCAATTCATACTTTTATCACGATTTCTATAGCTGTATTGTGGATTCACTCACATACAGCTACAGTACACGACAAAGTGTTAACGAGGAGGGAATTATTAATTGGCAGCCGGCTATTAAAAGAGCTTGATCACCTTGGATTCAAGTTAAAAGGAGGACTCATGAGGCTTGAAATTATACATATTCAAGTCCCAAGTTTTGGTTTGGTGACATCCAGAAATGGTTGTAAATTAACTTAGAGAGTACCAGCCAGGCTTTGTGCATGCCTCACATTGTTTAATTGTTAAATATGAATAAAAATATTTTGGTCTCAGGTCTATAAAACACCATATTTACCATATTGTTATCAGCGCAATGGTCCGCATTGAAGGAATGTTGGACAGGACTTTAGACTTGACTTCACTTTTAACATCCATATGAACAGAAATACTTCATATGCAAAGTATGTTTGTAAAGTATCCAGTTTACCTTGGTAAGGTGTGCATGTTCAGACATGTTTTAGACTGCCGGCTCTGCAGACAGGAGGCTCATTAGTGAGTAATCAATGTGCATTACAGTGACAAATCTAATGAATCCTATATACAGTGAATTGTTCTTTATTGGAAAAGGGTAACTCGCTTTATTCTCATCTAAACTGACAAGAATAGATGTCTGTGTTTATGTCTTTTTTTATTTTGCCGCATTTATTCACCTGCATCAAGTGTAACACTTCTGAAGCAAATGACAGTTAGTGTGCATTTTTTCTTCCAGCAGCTTCAGGGCAGGTGTTTCAGTCACAACTTTCCATCAAATCCGGCTCGTCATGTGCTGAAGAAGAACCGACACAACCACGCACAAATACACACACAGCAGAGGCTGAGTGTGTATTGGAGCCAGACGGAGCATACCTGGCCTTTTACTGGACTCCCATTCATAGTCAAGGTGAGGGCCGAGGCCCAGCAGGTCCCAGTAATGAGCCCTCAGGACCAGCAGCAAGGTGACAGAGTGCGGCCGCTCTGGATCGTCCTGTAAATGGCTTCATAAACTCATTAGCGATGGATGTGCGTGGACAAGAAAGGCTCAGATTACAGTGGCTGTTAAATGTGTCGTCCAGGTGAGAAAGCGATCCCCTTTCACCTCAATAATAATAATGATGACAGTGTTTCTCCATGCTTTTGTTTCATTCAATTACGTGTGAGCTGAGCTGGAAGGAGAGGCAGAACAGAGTTTCTCCTCTCTGATCTCACTTCTCTGGCATATGCCATTACTCCTATATTAATAAAGTTTGGAGCGACCATTGTTAAGAGATCATGACTTTGATCTTTAAATCTCCTCACAGGAGGTTAAACCTCTTCCTTTTTACATGCAGAAAGATTTAAGACTCATTACTTTCCAAACGTAAATCTGATATATCTTGAGAAACCTTTGCTATAGATGACGTTAAACAACTGAAAGCTATATGAATGTCTGCTGTACTGAAGTACAACTTTTAAGGGACTTTGAGTATTTCCATTTTATGTTACCGTTTACTTCTACTCATTTCATAGGGAAATATTGTACTTTTGACTCTACTACATTTACAGACAGTTTTAGTGAAGAGTTCAAATCTTCTTTGAAAGGTTCATAAAATAAACTCTCCATTGCTAAGTGATGTAATGAGCTCAGAACCATCCATCTACAACATGACAACATGTTGATGCATCAATGATCCAATAATATAGTTATACTATAACAATTTAAGCTATAGGGGCCATCCTGCACAGGGAGGGGTTATATATTTGAAACTTTGAGCTCATTGTTCTTATAATAATTCCATTACTTTTTAACAGGACATGTAACAAAGTATTTGTATTGTTACTTTTAGTCAAGCAAATGGCATACAAATTAAAATATTTAGACCACTGTCTGCAGGTCTAAATCTATCTAAAACAATACTGTAATTTATTATTTTGATTCTATGCTTGACATTAAATGACATCTGTCAGACCAGGTATAACTTTACAGCTGTCAAGTTGTTTCATTTATCATGTATCATAAAAAACCAACAACACCGTAACCTATAGGCAACAAATTCTCGAGAGTATCTGGCAATTTGATATGTAAAATTTGATGTTTTTCCACAGCTTTATAACTGTAGTTATTTGTGTGCGCTGAGATGCTTTATGAGAAGAATATTTAACTTCTACAACCTTTAGTCTTTCTCTGACTTATGTTGTCAGAAGTGAAAACAAATCCTAATAAGTGACCACTTTGCATTTTGTAGCCAACCGCAGAAACTGAATGAAGTGCTGATGAGCAGTTTCAAGCTGTTGGTGAGAAGGATGGCCCATAGAGCCGTTAGAGAGCAGCCCCTTCAGCTTCTTTCTCCTCTCAGCCATGACTATGAAAAGAGGACACTCAGGGACAATGGTCTGTGTATTCCTTGTCTGGCTCCAATACACAAGGAGGACATGTTGACTTCACTGCAGCATCATTAGAGGACACACAGGGTTCACTGCCGATATCATGAAAAAGACATGTCAGCATATTCAGCAGAATATTGGAGGGGGACTTGGCTGCAAGTGGCAATAACATTTCCCTCTTTCGGTTTTCTTTACTTGATGTGGGGGTTAGGGTTGCAATAATGAATATTATCGTAATCGTTTAATTGTTTAGCCTCTAAAATGTTCCAAAAGAAATGTTAAAAGTGTCCAGAGCTCAACATGAGGCCTCCAAATGTCTTGTCAAAACAGTCAAAAGTCAAATATATTTTAGTTTACTTTCATAGAAAACGGGCAAATATTCACGTTTGACTAAAGTTGCTTGTTGGCCTTTTTTTATTTGAAGGATCGAGAAATCAACAGGTCAATTGAGTTTTATATTTTTTTAACGTTTTTTTTTTTTTTTTGGGGGGGGGGGGGGGGGTAATTCCAGATTAGTTTCACTTATTTTTTAAACTTGCTTGTCTAAATAAAAACCTTATTTCATATTTATCTTTAAGTTGCTTTGACTCTGAACATCTGACATCTTCATTCAACTCGTCTTCCAGCTTGAAGCTTTCATGTTAACTTGAGGTTTCAACACTAAATGTGAAGTGAGTGATCTGTCAGGACGGAGGTTTTCTGCAGTGCACGCCAGCAAACACGCTCGTGGGGTGGGTGGTCCGGTCGTAGAGGCATCAGAAGAAGCCTCCTTATTGTTCAGGCCAGGTCGACAAAGTCTGTGTTTGCCCTCTTCATTAGACATTCTAGTGTCAGTGAAAGAGGATAAATAAAAGGCTCCGAGGTCAAAGGGAACGAGCGCTTCGCTTCGGTGTTTAAATGTGTTTTAACAGTTACTTAGGGCCTGCAGAGCCTCTCTGCCACCTCCAAATGATGGAAATGAGGCTGGAAAGTTTGCAGAGCTGGCAATAATCCGAGTTGAAAGAGAGGCTGTCTTTGTGCTGCGGTGGTGTAAGAGAGCAAATCACTTCCTTTAAAGAAGCCGCGTCTTCATCTTCAAGCCTTTAATGAGAGACCGATAAAACAAAAGGATATTGTTTCCGGTTTAAAATTGTATTTTTCACAATAAGAGGTATCTTTTCTCATTGCCTAATGAGACTGGCTTTCATTTAATTCGCTTAAAATGAATCCAGCCTGCAGATGTACGGCTTTAAACCAACCGGGATTGTTTTAGGAATCAACCAGAGGCCTTTCCCAGTCTGCCATTCAAATGATGGGATGGATGGATCAACCTGTGGATTAACGCGGTGCCTGAGATTAGTGGAGTTGCAGTTTGGTAAAAAAAAAAAAAAAACACCACTCTGTCGTCACACCCGAGCCGCTGAATCTGACGCCTCAATTACGCACAAGCAGTCATTCCATTTTAAGAGCGACACCGCTGCTGTTAAAAAACACACTCTGAAAATAGAGCGCATTCATTTTGGACAGAAAAAAAGATTATGATCTGTTTACACACGGGAGTGACTCTTGATTTAAAGCAGGTTGAGACAAACGTGCCCCTAAATTATAAAGGTTGGAAAAAGTGCGTCAAAAAGTAAAAAAAATATAATACTAATAAATAAGTGGAGTTCAACACAGTAGGTTATTGTACAGCTTGAGGTCGGCCTCCAATCGTTGTAAGTGACTTGTTACGCTGCTTAAAGCATCTGTCGGCCAGCCAGAACTTAAAAGGCTCCAAATAGGATGATTTGGTAACATCAAGGCTTTCCCAGCGGTAATGATTACATTTGGACTTAAGATCCATGGAAGAATTTGTTGCCCAGTAAATCTCCCGAGGTCCCTGCCCCCACAACTCTTCAAAAGCCTTGTCATTCAAAGGGTTAGGATGTTTGACAATCCCAGCTTGTACTACTCCACCAATTAATTGGATACGTTGTCGGGATGTTCGTTTCTCTCATCTGCTACTTAGAAAGACAAAAGACCGATGGGGGGGCTGTTGACACCTCTGTGTCCGGCCGGGGTATAAAAGAGGAGGCTCCGCAGGAGGAGCAGCATTCACTTTCCTGCTGCACTCCAAGCGACAACTTGATTTCTGCAAAATTTCGAGATCTTATTTTACCACTTTAAAATGCAGGTGCCGAACAGACCAATGGGAGCTTATGGATATTCCGTGCGTAATTACGCACCGGCATCACTGTACCCGCAGTACCCGGGGAGTCAATGCGCGTTGACAACGAAGCCTCCCAGTGGGAAATCTTTCACCATCGATGCTTTGCTCGCCAAGCCGGAGCGCGCAGCCAGCTGCCGGGCGAGTCCGACTCTATGCGGAGAGAAATACCAACCAGGAGTCCCAGTTCTGCCGCTCACCGGACACGCGGGCTTACCGATGGCAGCAGCACCTTACGTCTACTCTCAAAACATGTTGCACTCTGCGCTCCACGCACAACCCGGATACTCAGTCTACTGCTGCCCGCCGTTCGCCTACCAATCCTCGTGTCGTGGAGCATTTTACGCACACGGTAAAAACGATGTACTATTTACTGGATCTATCAGAGCGAGTACTAAATGCCTAAATGAAATTGTTTCCACGTGGCAGTGTGATTAAATGTGTCATCTCTTCTTTGCAGCTTCCATGTCCAAAGTGAGCGCAGGGCTGCATTCGTTCAAAACTAAAGGTGGCAAGTCGAAACGGATGCGCACCAGCTTCACCAGCGAGCAGCTCTCCCGGCTGGAGAAGGAGTTCGCGCGGCAGCAGTACATGGTGGGATCCGAGCGGTTCCTCCTGGCCTCGGCCCTACAGCTCACAGAAGCTCAGGTAAGAAAACGGAAGAAACCGGAGTGTGTAAAGCCTCAGAAACATATTGTATTAGCACTCGTCTCTTACTGGAATCTTTCTAATATGTATGTTGTTTTTTTCTATTTTCCAGGTCAAAGTCTGGTTCCAGAACCGACGCATCAAGTGGCGCAAACAGAGTCTGGAGCAGCAGCAGGCCAAGCTGGCCAAACTGGGCCTGGCTGCTCCGCTAAAAAGTCCCGGATCTCAAGGCCACGGGGATGAAGGAGATGAGGATGAGGAGTTCTCCGACCTGGACGTTGACATCGACGTGTCCGATGACTCTACTGACCACTGCTGACCGAACACCATGCACTGGACTTTCTGTACATAGTGCTGAGAAAGGAGGCCTGTGTCTCCAACTATGGATATTTAATAGATGTATAGTTATATATTTAAATGGTCTTGCTCTTTGATAAGCTCACTTCACCTTTTCAGTTTTTGTACATTTGAATGTCATATTCAGAAATATATTTTATGAAATTAACCAACCGTGTCCTGTTTATTATCCTTCTTATTCAGCCAAGTGTTAGAGGTCAAAGGTTACATTTTGTGTTGCAAGAAATCAGACATTCTCATTTGTTATTTGCACATGTAACACAGCTGAACACGTGGGACATTGTAAAGGCCCTGATGAGACATTTTACACTGAAACACAATATTATACAAAAGTAAGAACAGTTTCTCACACTTCACATAAGAGGTTTCTGGTCGTCTCGGTGCTCTTGTTACTGGTTTCAGGTGGGCGAGGCTCAGATGGGTAAACGTGACATCACGCACTTATGTCGACCAATCGGTTTCGGATTCAGCAACAAAATCTGATGACAGTTCTGAGTTCAAATATCAAATCACTCCAACACAATTCTGATGAAGTAGATCAACTCAGTTCAACTGTTAATTCATTTAATCTAAAGATATGCTTTTTTCCAAATTTGAAATCTGACTGCGGCTCATTTAGTCTTATTTCAGCTTCATTTAGTGCATTTAATGTGTAAGAAAAGTGTTGAAATGAGAAGATCTGGAACTGTTATTCAAGGGGCTTTGCAGAAAAACAAGGTTAGCCTAAATATCAGACCAATGCTCATAGTTTTGCCAACTATTTGTCAACATGAGACTAATTTAACAACTACATTTACATTTCAAGAGCACTTTAGCAGTTTCATTATTAAAGTAAACTAAAAGCACGAGATATGACAATATTGTGCTCACTGAAGAGTCAGAGGAGACCCTGATTTAAATAATAACTGAGCGTCAGCAAGATATTAGTGTCAGCAACTTTACCCTGAGAGAGTAAACCTGTCTCCTCTCTAATGTATCCCAATCAAACCATCATCATGTCCTTTGACCTCCCCTTATTGCTCCTCTCATCTGGCTCTGAGCGCCCGGTTGGAAGAGACACGGCGAGGCATTTCCTCCCCCGGTTTGATCTAAGTTGAAGTCTGGGACGGACTCAAGTTCCCCTCTGGTTTGAGCTAAACAAATAAATAACCAGCTCAGGGATTATGTGAGGATATCTGTAACCCGGGGTGGTAGGGGTCAGTCTGTCTCGGGGCTGGAGAGCTGGGTCTCCCTGTTTAATCTGTTTAAACGGTCACTACGCCTGTTCTCAATGGACGGGGGCTCACACATGCCCTCCCACCCCCGGCAGGTGTCCCGTCTCCGCTCTATTGAGTCTCCTCGCCTTTCCTTCCAGGTGGAAGAGGACTCACGCCGTCTGCTGAAGCCTGCCTGGCAGACATGAGGGATAAACCACGAGGGAAGACGGCGTGCAGGGAGGATTGGGACGTATAAAGCCAACGAGTCCATCAGAGCAGCTAATTGCGCCGGTCAACCTGAAAGTCCCGTCCTGTGGAGAACTCCGTCACATTAGACAAAGACATCTGAGCGGTGTGTCCATCTCTGTAATCCTCACATTTGTTTCACAATAAGTTACTACTTTGTGGTAATAAATGTATTATCACAGACTTTTACCTTCTATCAAACAACTTTACTCACATGTAGATGTAGATATCCGTCTCATGTCCATTTTTCCTTTGACATATTTTTGTAGGCCAACCCCGGAAGTTAGCATCGGCCTTCCCACGGCAAAAAAAAAAGGGATTTCATTCCTCTGGATTTTTTATTACTGCAGAAACACTATCTTATTTGACATACAAAGGGTTATGATACTTAGACGTTTTGTTTCAGCGAGTTCATTTTCACAGATGAACACAACTTTTATGATTTTTTAAGCGTGAATGCGATCGCCAGATGTAAAAAGCTAACATTAGGCCAGTAAGCTAAAAGCTAACGGCACCACGGTCACAGAGCGTGAACATAAACAACTGTGAAGGCAGACAAGTCGGCTCGACAATGTTTAGTCGTCTCGTTTCGTGTAAAGGGATCAACATTCACAAGAGTGTTTGAAATCGCAGACTAAAAAAAATCTCTTGCTGTTAACAACAAACCTTATTTCAGGAATCTAACAAAAAAAAAGAGGGAGACGAGGGAACTGGAAGTACAAAATTGCTGACTAATTTCATGGTTTTACCTCAAGACCAATTTAAATGAATTGAGAGAAACTTACAGTTAAATATAAACCTGATGACTAATATTGACATTCTGTAACCAAATAGCCTCAATGGCAGGTTGATTTTGAACATATACCTATCAAATAAAGTCAGTAAATAGTTGCTCTATTTTACAAAATGCAAAATGTTTTTCAGAATAAAGGTCACTCTTTTCTGAGCACAATGTTCTCCTGTGACCAGCTGGGCACAAATCCACTCTATCAACACGTTAAAACTAAATCAGATCAGATACTGCAGAAAGATGATATAAAAAACAATCCAGAGAGCCTGAAGTGATTCCAGATCACATTCACCATCACATTCTTAACTAATAACTGCTTGTAACGTCGGTGCATATTGGGGACATTTGCAGGCCTCTTCTAGTAAACACATCAAAGACACTGCTGTAGCCACAAACGCATGCAGCAGAGGTGCTGTAAGAGGGAGAAGACGGCTGGGGACAGTATCAAAGAGAGAAGTTTAATAAAACGCTAACAGAGCTGATCTCTTTCTCTCGCCCGCCACCCCCTGCCTGCTTTCTCTCTCCTGGTGCCTCTGCTCGGCCTGATTAGGGCTGGAGCGCCGCTGAAGGAGCAGAATTTGTGTAAAAACCCCAGAGAGCCGTTTCTGATGTGATCAGCTCCCCCTCCTCTCCGCAGCCCAACGTAATCCCATTGAGGGAAAGAAAGAAGCAGTCAGAGGCCTGGGAAAAGCCTGGAGAGTCCTGGGATGGATGGGGGGGGGGGGGCGTCCCAATTAGCACAGGGCACCTTAACGGCTGGAAACAAGCCAACGCTGGCTGGGTTAAGACTCTCTACGGTGAAGCTGCTTATGAAAGGCAACTGTTACATCTTTATTTGCCTCTTGACTTGTTGCTTTTATTTCTGTGGCAACAATTTGTCTGAGACAAAAACCATTTTGATGACTCAATTTATTGTTCCTTTAAGGGAAAGGACAACAAAAATCCCCATCTCAGCCTCTCAAATGTGAGGATTTCCATCTTTTCTTTGTACTCCACATTTTACAAATCATCGAATTTTGCAGATTAACGGATACTGAAAATTATTCAGTTGCAGTCAAAGTATTTTCAATGACGTTGTTTCTTTTGGTCGGAATTGTGCAGCGATGCTTTAAAAATAAATTCCCTGATCTCAAGAGACTATCCAGGTAAAAAAACTAAACGGTCAAATAGACAAAACAAGTCATGTTCAAGTAAAATAACTTGAGCCAATGCCAAGCTTTGGTCTTCCAGCAGTAACAAAGTGAATTTAGACTCCTGCAGCCACGTTAGCTTTACTGTTAAAACCAGCTGTTGTTGAGTTCAGGCAGTTCTCATCAGAGAAATTGACACGTGTTGCCGGCTCGCGTATGAATTATTGTATGATGATACGTTAAGTACACTAAAACAATCCTGATACTGCTGACACAAGAGATACAAGGCCACAAAACCTCCAGACTGTAACAGCCTTAATAAAGACAGTTCATCAGAATCATAAAAACATGCTGCACACAGACTTTGACAATAAGATAAAAAGAAGGACAAATACATTTGTTATGAAATATGAATTGTACTATTAATAATAGGCATGTTCACTATTTTATTGTCAAATCATTGTGAAACTTGCCCCGATCATTTCCCAGAATCTAAAGTGACACATTCAAACTGCTTGTTTTGTCCAAACAGTGTAAAACCCAACTATGTTCAATTTACTATCATATGTGACAAATAAAAGCAACAAATCCTCATATCTGAGGGGCTGCAACCAGACTGAATGAAACTGAATGTTTCAGCTCAATACAAATGTGTTTTCTACATGAAATACATTGTTCTGAGATGAGAATGTGCTTATCTCTTTGTCATCATTATTGGCTGTTTCTTTATATATTTGAATACCTTTGAAAACAATTCTCCTCCCTAGATTGAAATGACCTTCATGGCATGACTCAGCTCAGATGCAATGCAGTTCCTGTGAGGTGTGAAAGTTCTCATGGAGAGCAATAACCTCCAGCTCCAATAGGAGAGTGCACCTCATTTGAATAACGCGCCTTTTAGGGTAGGAGATTGTAAAAAATAAATAAAAAATCCTTCTTTGCATTTTATTTGGAAAGCCGATGGCCCCTCTACTCTATCTAATAGTCATTAGCTTTCATTACAAGCGTTTGAAGTAGAAGCCGCCCTTTGTCTCGTCGTGAAAGGGACGCACAATGGCTTCTGACCGGAGCAGCTCGCCTCGGCATGTGCGGAGAAGAGGACTCGTTTTCTCCCCGGAAACAGAAGTTCCTGTTCACATCGTGTTTCAGCGACAGAGAACACCGTGAAAGACAAGTTAAAAATAAAAATAGAGCGAGGGAACTCGAGAAACGCTGGTTTCCAAACAACCCGTAATTGATCCAACGTGCGTCCACACCAATGATAGCATTGCTATATTATTTCAGCACAACGTGTATCTGTTTATCAATGATTTCGTCTCCCAATAAATCCCACTATATCGCTGCGATATTCATTTCCGGTACTATTAATGTCCTCAAGCACAAAAGTGATGTTTTAATAATATCATATAGCAATGGCAGAATGTTCCTGTACCACTCTTATGGAGGACTGCGTATGTTATTTTGCTGCAGTAGTTCTAAAATGTGCACTATTCACTTTATTATAAGGGCTCAGGTTTACACCAGTCACTAAATAGTTTAAAGTGGATATGAAACGCAGCAGAAGCTAAACACACAGAGATGAATGCCTTTATACTCGACATGAACACGTAGCTCGTCTCCAAGCCGTGTTAAAGGGGGGTGTTTGTTTATGATGCGGAGGGGTGCCGGTGTGGAGGAGCGGGACCCAGCACAGGTGGCTAAGCGACTGCACTTCTCGTGCAGGTGGCACAAACGCAGCGACGTGCTACTTTCCCCGTCTCGTTATAATGGGGTGAAATTTTTCAAGTATTTAAGTGGGACAGATTAGCTGAACACACAACGCTAATGCGAAACAAAATGGCCAATTAGTTTATTAATGAACGCGGGAGGTGAGAGGGGGCCCCCAAGCTTCAGCTGGTTCCGTCTTCATCATGGAGGAAGAGGCCAGACGTTTACATATAATACAATAAAGCCAGACTTTAAGAATAATGTCGAGCTGATCCTGCGTCTAAAAGTTTTTTAAAGGAATGTGTAGAATTGTATAATGTTATGTCAACTGATTTGCGATACCTGTCAAAATGAAACAGGCTGAGATGTTTTAGGTGCATCAATTTAAAATAATTTGCACAATTCAGTTCAGTAAAGCCTAACTGACTTTGCAGCTGCCAGTGCTGCTATTTCTGTTCTTCAGAGCTTAATTTGGTTCTGTTGCACTATTATTTAATTTTATTCTGATCCTCTGCTGACTGAGAAAACACAAGAGATTCTGTCTTTGACATTATTGATCACTGAAACTCATACGTGTCTGCAAGAAAACATAGCTATCAGCTTATTGGGAGGTCCAATAATTCAAAATTTTCTTTTTCACAAAACTACTAATGTTTGAATCTTGACCTGAATTAAGCACACATTTCTGTAATACTGTAAAAAAGAAATTGGCCATTTGTAGATTTCTTTTTAGGGTTTAAAGTTGAATTCACACGGGCACATGATGTTCATTAATAATTATTATATTAACCTCCTATAGTTTTGAACTGAAGTGTAATCGGGGTAATATCCCTCATGTTCCACTGACACAGCTGAGTGGAACCTCTGGGAACTGGAACTAAACTAAAAACCCACTGAGGTCAAAGGTGACCTCTGCAGGAAACCTTTAATCCGATTAACATGCTCAAACTTCTTTCAACCACTGGGTGGCAGCATCGGTTTAAAAACAACACCAACAACACCACTGTTAACATGTTTAGTAGACTGGGAAGTGATCGCCCACCTCTGTGGAGGTAAATTGATGGACAGTTGATGGAGTGCAGGATGGAATTTTTCCACAACATGTTTCTCTGATAGTAAGGTTTTATTTAGCCACAAGCCTCAATCATTGGAAATAGAGTTGTACCGTCACGGGTTCAAGTTAAGTGCAAAGTTATAATGAACTGAGGGTTAATCACGTGTTTTCTATGAGATGAGACACATTTCTAAACATTATTATAAATATAACTTGGTAACACAGATGTAACACTTTCAGAAAGAACAGAATGGTTAAAATTCACTTAATTATATTACCTACTGCATCTCCATTAAGGCGACCATTGAAAAAAAAAAGTATCACATTTTTCTTAATCATTATTGATCAGACAAGACACCATTATAAGAGCACCTTGTTTTGGCCACTAGAGGGCAACAATTGTATTAAATTAAACCATCTTTCTTCATAGTGGCTCTTCCTCTTTGTCCATCTCTTCCCATAAAAAAAAAAAAAACTATTAAACAATTAAGCTGTGGCATGCATATCAAATTGTATAATGTATATATTTTGTATGTGCTATTTTTTAGACTGGTGTGATTGAAGAGTTATTTCAATTAGAGGAAACATTAACGACGTTTGAAGACAATTGTACAATAGATGTTGGTTTATTGAGGGAAAGTTGTAAACACTGTTTGTAACACTTTTTCATATTTTCCCAAATTTTTAGAAGACAAAATAAATCTATTTCTGACAGTAATCTCTGGAAGGCAGTATTGACACTGAGTGGATCGTCCAGGAGAAATAAAATGTATGTAAATTATAGTTTGCAGATAAATTCGTGGATTTTTTTGTCACATACAAATTCTGTCAGATTTTTTAATTTTTTACTTTCAGCTTTTACATCATACTTGTTGGGCAAAAATACTATTTACTTTAAACAAGGTGGGGTGGTTAAGTGTCTCTGTGGCTATATCTCCCACAATGATAAGAACCATTTTGGGTGAATTACCTCTGTTTTAAACATAGAAATAGTGGCACTAGCCGAATACCTCAAACAAAAAGGAATGTTCCCTCTTAAAGCTCAAACTCAGACCTGCGCTTTATCGTCTTTGATGTTAACTATTCCCTCTTTTAGTTTACTTGATTGGCCAATGTGTAACGGGCTCCAACTACTGTAGTCCCATAATTAATATATAATCTGAACACATTATGGACATCCAGTGTGGTACAAAGGATATTAAATGGGGATTAGGGTCTCGAAACGCCACTAATAGTCACACGTGCACTAAAATGTTAAAATAGAGGAATTTCTCCATAAAAAAGAAGGAACGCGCTGCTCAGTTTCCCATCTGAAGAGCACCTTTGGTCGGACTCTCAGTAACTCTCCTCCAGAGCCTCGGGGGGAAAACCAACAGTAGCCTTCGGAACAAAGGTGGACTGCTCTGCTTTGTTTCTGTTAATGCAGAGCGATCTGAACATCTATTAACCAGCGGCGATCAGGGTCAGTGCGTAAAGGCCCGCAGGGTTTCACCATTAAACTCAACCGGCTCGGCACAGCGCGCAAGTTCCTGCTGTAGCACCCATGGGTAAAAAAGACAGTTTCAATAAAAACCCTGCAATGAAGAGTTTGTGTGACCGGAAACAGGTCGCTCTACACTTTCCTTCACTTACATCTGTATGACAAGCGATCCCCTTCAACGGTGTTCTCATATTCTTAATAATTATGGGCAGAAGGATGTATAACGTGACCTTATAACCAAACGCTATATGTGTATCTTGAAGTAAAAAAAAACAACGTGTTCTGCCATTTCAAATATCATAAACAATGAGGTTGAATGATTTCTCTGGTATGTCTCAACAGTCATAAGGACAAATATTTCCAGTGAAACTATCGAGGAGTTCCTGGCTCACCCATTAAATAAATACAGATGTATATCTGTCACACAACACTAAAAACAACAACAACGATGGAGCTTTTTCTTTCTGACACCGAGCGATTCCCAGAACCCACATTGCCGTCTTTAGGAGCCTTTAGCTCTAAACGCCTAATCAACAACTTGTTTTACCTCATCATTTCCATCGGTAATGATTTTCTAATGCAACCTCGAAACAAACGAGCGTATTAAGCGGATAATTATTAACTTGGTTAGTGCACCGTGGAGGCTGAGGGGTAAGGAAGCCGGCGAGCTCCAAACACGAGCACAGGCCGCCTCTCGCTCTCCACATCGGGCTGCGTGCTGATAAATGTCCTCGGTCTGTTTTCTATAGGATGTTCATGTGTAAAGCCTAAAACAATATGGAAGTCATCTCAAAACAAGACGAGTATTATCGTCAACCATTATTATATTTGATGTATGTATTAATGCATAAGCAAAGCCTAAAAGAACGTTTTCACCTTATTCAAATCTAAATATAATAATAATAAAAAACAATAGAGGCATATTCAAGAACAACATTATTGTGATTATTAATTATCCTAGCAAAAACAGATTTATAATTTGAAATATGTTTTTGTATTCTTTCGTTGTTTTTATTATTTTGAAACATGTTGCATAATACACTGCAATAAATGAAATAAACAAAGTAAGCGTTCAAAATATATATAATTAAAGTGAAATGTCCTCTTTGGAAAGGAAATAGTTTGCGCTTGTTGGTGCGCGAGGATTAAAATGATATAGTTCATTTTTGCACGTTTACCTGTAAATCTGGAGCTTTACATCATCAATGAACAAATAACTGAAAGAAGGGCTGTGATAGTGGAGAACAACGTGACGTAACCGACCTTTGCAGCCTTATTATTTCACATATAAGGCTAAAACACGTCTAAACGTTATTATGTCAACTAAAGCACGAGGCTGACATCAAACTCGTTTACATACATTTATCCAAGTTTTCATTTTTCTTCCCAGTGTTATTATCACAGAGAATTCCTGGATGCTTGAACCCCCCCCCCCCCCCCCCCCCCCCCCCCCCCTTGTGTGTTTGCCTGAAGAAAAACGAGATATAACGCTGAATAGGACCCACAATGAGCCATTAATTGGAGGCACACATGTTTTCTCAGCGTGTCTCTGTAAGTAACCTGCCCGGGCTTGTGTGATCTTTGAAGCAGGCACTTGAAGAGAACTATTGGCAGGCGCTCTGGTCCAATCGCTGCCTCCCTGCGCACTCCCGGAGGTTGGGGGCGCTTTACTGGGTGCGTACTTGTGCACAGAAACCCTCCGAGTG
This sequence comes from Myoxocephalus aenaeus, assembly GCA_038501785.1. Lineage (NCBI taxonomy): Eukaryota > Metazoa > Chordata > Actinopteri > Perciformes > Cottidae > Myoxocephalus > Myoxocephalus aenaeus. Next base: position 3,035,754 of record JBAMJR010000015.1, read on the forward strand.
CGCGCAGACTTCATGGATCAGGGGCAATTTGCAGCACTGCTGAGTTTTGTAGGCAGCATCTCTGCTTTGGTTCATGAAGCATCTCTGAGAGGGAGATTGTTGTTTTGGGTGGGTTTTTTTTTGCCAGTGGGGGGAAACAATCCCTTTCTTTTTGGGTTTTGGTTTCCACTTCTGTCCAGAGATGATGTTTTCTTCCGCAGGCAAGCGCTGCTTCACGATCGAGTCCCTGGTCGCCAAGGAGAACCCTAATCTCGGAGGATCCCATCCGTCCGACGGCTTTAAGTTACTCCAACCCGACGACGGATGCCTTAATGAACAGTTACCAGGCTCCGGGGGCCAGGACCCTGTACCAGAGCCCGGACCTGATGTTCCCGGAGAACCACCCGTCCCTCACCGTGGCCCCCCACCAGCTCGGAGGCTCCCACCACCTCCAGCATCCGCACTTCTTCGGGACGCAGCACCGAGACCCGCTCAACTTCTACCCCTGGGTCCTTCGGAACCGCTTTTTCGGACACAGATTTCAAGGTATGACGGATTTGTTTATTATAATTACTTATAATTGCAAACCTTGATGTTTGCAATTATTTATGCCCGATAATCAGACTAAAACAAATAGCATATTCTGCACATAACATGCTGAATTAACTATTACCATAACATGTAATGGGTTGACTGCCTGCAAAACTAACTAACACAGTTTCATAAAATGTAAAGTGTGCTTCGATTTTCTGATGAGAGGACAGATACCTGTACATGGCTGTTAACATGAAACTATTCCTCAGTTGAACAATAACTTGCAGCAGGATGTCGGCTGCTCTCATATTCCCACTCTCCTTCGCCCTGCAGCTCTACTCACACAAAGCCGCAGCCGGGAGAAGATAAGCTCTCATGTAGATTTTAATTTTTTTTTTCAATACAAGAGAACTCGCCCTAGGTTAGGCTCATTTCATTCAAATACAAAATAAAAAGACATCTAGCACGACAGCCAGGCTGTAGAGACACAATTGATAAAAGTCCAGGATAATCATTTGAATATAATGGAATAGAAGGATCCTGTCAGGGTATTAGCAGCAAAGGATTTGAACACGGCCTGCAGTGATTTATTTAACAGACAAACCTCAGCGCAATTGCGCACGAATTATTACCCAATAAATGCACATCTATTACTACCGTTTATGGCATGTTTATATTGTGTGAGGCAACTTTTATTTTCATATCGCTTTTTATGGCATACAGTTCTGGACCTAAACATGTATTGTACAATGAAGAAATTATTATTAAAAATCCACAAGTTGTCCATAATTAATAAAAAATAAACTAAGCTTTAGTCTTCTAAGTTTAAGTCTTAAGTTTAATGTAAATATAGCACAGGGTACATTATTAGTGTATCCAATAATTACCTCTGATTGGGCTTATTTGGGATACAAGAGCAGAAAAAGCTATAAATATAATAATTAGGCTTTAATGAAAACATTTAAATAAAAGTTGACTATCAACAGAGAACGAAAACGCTTTTGTTATATTCATAAATCAGAATGTTTTAATCAGGATGAAATCTAAATAAGTTGTCAGTTGTGTCAATGTCAAATTAGAGTAAATCTTATTTACTGTATTTTTCAGTAATTTAAAATTAAATTAGTAGATTATAATTGTTTATCTGATGTCTATTTTCTCCAAAACTAGAACCGACTTGTATGTTTCGTCGTTTAAAAATACATAAAACTTAAAACTAAAACTGTTTATATTTAGCTCGACAGAATGATGTTTCTTTACGAGGCTTGTACAACATTTGTATTACAAACTATTTTCAAAAGTTTTCTGTCTCATAAGATATGTTCAAATGTGTTTATATGCAGTAAATCTAATTTAAAAAAAATTAAAACGGTAAAAAGGAACTTTTGACGGAGGCAAAATAGTCGCTTTGTTAAAACCATTAAAACATATTAGTCTACTTACTAGCAAATATTGAATTTCTAGTCAATTGTATTATTATTATATTATTATATTATCATTAGCTGGTACTACTACTGATCTAGTACATAATAATAATAATAATAATAATAATAATAATAATAATAATAATAATTAATAATAATAGTAATAATAATAATAATAATAATGCTACTACTACTACTACTAATACTATATTTATAAATATATTTGAAGTTTTGCTGACCTTTGCTTTTCACTACCGTGATAATGACCCACAGCATCACTGGCCACACTCTGCAGCAGTAGAATCCACTGCCTCCCGCGAGGCTCGTGCTCTTCTATAACACAGGTGTCAACACACTTGTTTGGACAGGGACAGCCGATTCGTGCCGTCCCAGATAAAACCAGGTGTGACGACAGCGTGTACCTCTGCCAGCCCCGCCTGACGGCCATGTTGTTTCCCTCCGACTCCGGCATTAGGTAACGACGTGTCCCAGGACAGCCTGCTCCTCCACGGTCCCTTCGCCAGGAAACCCAAACGCAATCCGGACGGCCTTCTCTCCGTCCCAGCTGCTCCGCCTGGAGAGAGCCTTCGAGAAGAACCACTACGTCGTCGGAGCCGAGAGGAAGCAGCTGGCGAACGGCTTGAGTTTATCGAAACGCAGGTGAGCTGGTGTTACTGTGGAGGTCTATGGCAATGGCTAGTTTGTTGTAACGCGGTTAATTATTACCGACCAAATGTTTAAAAGGAACTGACTTTACTCTGAAAGCGCTACAATTGTAGCCCCATTTTTGACCGCTTCTGGGTTTAACGTGACTCTTATTTTGTAGAGAACCGTTATTTCCATGGCAACATTCTCTTCCGCTACATCCCCAGCATCGAACGTTGGCGTTGTCGCTGCTGCTGCAAATATCGCGATATTTTTTATTTTTTTCAATAAAACCAAAACGGCAGGAGTAAGCCTAATTTTTGGGGGGTATTTATTTTTCCAGCATAGAGAACACATTTCAGATAACTGTATTTGAATGTCGATTAGTGTGTTAAATAATTGGATAATCGGATATATTTATACATATTTAGCTAAGAATACATATATCAAAATAAAGCAGTATTCCTAAAAACTGTGGAAATGTGGAAATTAACAGTTTAAAATAACCTGCGGTTAACTCCTGATACTGTGTTTTTTTAAACAATTACAGTCTAATAATCATAACTTACATTTTAAGCAGCAACTATATATTTATTTTTACTGAATGTTAAGAACTGTTAATATCAGAAGGGCAAGTTTTAAATTGTTCATTAGTGTAGGGTGTGCCAAAGGAGGCCCAGTGGTTTTGAAATATAGGTTATTTGTCATTTACAAAACGTGAGTCGACAACATTAATGACATAGGAAATTATAAATTGACAGTGTGAAATCATCTTGCATTGGCTATGTATTGTACCTTTTTTAAATGCAATCCAATTAAAATAAAATAAAAAATCCAGTCAAGAGGCATGTCTGCAGCTTAATCTGTTAAAATGTTCTCTTAAAAGGTGTTTAATTCAGGCATGTTATGGGCTAAAGGAGTGCAAATGTTATTGATGGGTTTATGTTTAATGAGTCCACATTATCTGGGTGTCAATTAGGCTTAATAGCAGTACAAAAGAGAGGTTTCCTGAGTCAGCCGTATTGGATAAATGCTGCTTGCAAGTTTTGTGTCAGTCAATAAGGGGCCTCCAATTAAGCACCAATAGCATTATGCTAATTAAGAATGACAGTGAAGTGAATGTTAAGTATCTCACTCCATTTGTCATTTGGTCTTGCTTTTTTAGAGTGAGCTCATAGAAACATGTGGACTAGTAGACTGATCAAGTGACTGAGGTCATGAAAATGGGCATTATTATTCAATATCACCCCTCAGCAGGGGTAGGCATGCAGCGACAAACTGAGAAAAAATAATGGATGCTAAAGTAATGAAAAGCTGCTGCTGCACATTTTCTGTGTCTGGTTCCATCATTTTATGTCTGTTCTTAAAGCCTCATGCGCTGCCTCCAATGTGGACAAATGAACAAAAACACTCCCACCCAGCTCTGCAGGAACTAATACAGTATAATGTTGCTCTTTCAGAGTTTTAATGTCTACTATAGAATTAGCCTGAAGCCGAGTAAGAGGCAAGAAGTAACAGAGGAGGAAGCCAACATGAGCGCCTGTGTTGCTATTCCAAAAATGCATCCTGACCACCTAACATTTACCAAGCTCATATTCCAAGGTCATACAAGCAACGATAGTCAGTCAGGAAGCTGTCAACCGTTCACGTGCATTGAGACCATGCTCCGTTATGAACGCAAAGATCAGATGTTGTTTTGTTTTTACAACATAATCCTATTGAAAGAGCATTCTGAGAGCACTTTGCATGCTGGGGTGACATGATGCAGGCAGGACAAATTGTGAAAAGCGGGTTGAGACTTTGGTTGTTTAATTAGTTAGTTTTAATGTAATGGTAGAAAGGGAAGATAAGCACTCAAGCCTACACTGGTTTGCAGGCGTGACTTTAAGTAAAACAATAAGAAAACAGAACTGTATATAATATTTACATTGTTTCAAACAGAAAAAAAAAAATGTAGCATGGATTGTCATTTTTATTGATATGACATCAAATTGTATTTGGTGAGTGCCCCACCAACACACAGACCTTGTAACTTGTCATAGAAAATCACAGGTTGAACTGAAACAATTAGCCAAATAATTGATTAATTGAATTAAAGAAAATTGACAGTCATTTCTCATGCTAAAATGGCAACCATTTTCTTGTTTCTCAAATTTGAAGATGTACTGCTTTGTAAACTGCATGAATATGTTTGGGGTTTTGAAATTGTGCATGTTTGTTAGACCAAGCAATTTATTGATTAATTGAGAAAATACTTAGCAGAGATAATGAAAATAATCGTTAGTTGCCGCCTCAATCTCCGGTAATATTAATGATGGCACTGTTACATTTAGATAAAACTAACCATCTAGAACTGAAGTCACACCAGTGTGACAAGTAAAGACGTCCACCTTGAGAAAGGTCTACTGACTCTCTGAAATGACACTATTGTCTTCTTAACAAAGAGCATCATCATCATTAACCCTGTTTATTTGCCTGTCCAGGTGAAGGTGTGGTTCCAGAACAGGCGGACCAAGTACAAGCGTCAGAAGCTGGAGGAGGAGGGACCAGACAGCCAGCAGAAGAAGAAGGGAAACCACCACATCAACAGATGGCGCATGGCCACCAAGCAGCCCAGCTCCGAGGACATAGACGTCACCTCGGAGGACTAAAGACCTCTGACAACGCCGCCCCAATGTCGCATCAGAGGACCAACACTATTTATTATGTAATATTATTAAGTATAACTAGACACATTAGAGAAAGGACTAAATATGTGATCGCCGCACTTCTCCTTATTGAGGTGCTACACTGGAAAGAAAAAAAAACATCTTATTTAATGACATGCGGATGAGGAGAGATCCGACCAAAACGTGAAGGGAAGAGACGTCAACCTCCATCATAGTCTGTTTTTTAAAAGTATTGTACAGAGGCCGTGTATAAAGGTTGTTTTCGAAAGAGGCTATTTGTTTCATTAAATCTGTTTTTACCACCTGCTTAGGTCATCAACACCTCATTGCTCACCCCATCCACTCCGCCACCTGTGTACCATGTTAATCTAAATTACTCCTCAATGACGAGATGATGCCGTTCGCACACTTTGAAAAGTACCCAGTGAGTCGGTTGAACAGGCTGGGGACTGGCCAGAGGGACAAAACAGGAAATGATCCATGCGTCCAAGGAGAGCCAAAATTTGCAGCATGATTTTTTTTCTTTTTCTCCACCGGTGACTTGACACCCTCTCCGGCGCTCTGCTGCGCTTCCTAGCGAAGACCCGGCACAGAGAGGTCGATTCACGGCCAGCTGTGCGTGACTGTGGGACCGACGGGAGGCTGCAGGGACCTCTGGTGTTCTTCTCCAGCTTTGTGCTTCTCCTGCAATGCCACATTTGTCAGTGTGGGGTGATGGGGGACCTCTCCATTCGAATGTCTGCAGATTTCATTAAGAGCCGTGTGTAGTACAAAAAACATATATGAATACAACAACTTCAAGCCGAACGTGTAATTACAAAAAGATGTTTTAGAAATAAAAAACTATTTCTCTGATGAGAAATATCAGAGTTTTGTATAATTGAGGTCTCACTTTGTACACCGTGTCAACCAAGCTACAGGTTTTTCATTACAAGCAGCCATTACAGCTGCAGGTTTCACTCATTAGTTCCTCCTCCGCGGCTGGAGGTGCATGTGTAAATCAGTGTGAAACATGCTGCTGTGTTTGATTGGAAAGCCACCACGGCTCATGGAAGAGTTCAACCAAAATACGACCATCCATGCTCAGGTTGTTTTATGCTTTTAGAGCTAAACGATATCCCTACACCCAAAAAGTATAAATATGTCTGTAGGTTGGGAACCACTGAGGTGTCAGGAATTTTGCAGGACAGTTGCACAGGTGTCAGGTGTGTTACCTTTTCAGTCGGTATTTCCTCTGAATTCCAGAAAAAAGGGGACACAGAAATGACTCCCATCCAGAGGGTGAAACTACTGGGGGGGGGGGGAGAAAGTAAAATAGTTACTATTGTTCAGCGGCTCTTTCAGCAAACTGCCTCAGTAATCACCTGTCAGAAGAAACGGAAGGAATCTCCTCGTAATGACCCCGAGGCTTTAGAGATGAGCCCTGACGTCTGACCCTGATGTCTTGTTTTGTAAGCTAAGAAACAGCGAGGAACAGAGGGGGGAGAGAGGGGAAATGTAGTCTCACCTTTTTTTCTTTTTACAAACATCTGCAGCAGCAAAAGGGGCCACCTTGTTTTGAGTTTCCGGGACATCCTATACTCAGTGCAGGTGCAAATACACAGTAAAAGAGATCCCTTATTGTCCAAATAAACACCCTCAAAAGGTAACCGGTATACAGTAACTCACTCTGGGACTCAAAAGCACCTCCACCACCTTCCTGTCAAGCAGGTGCGCTCAAGGCCGATCCCCGACCTTGGGTTAGGGAGAAGGTCAGCACGATTAACGAGAGCTGCACCTCTCATTTGTCTGTTAGGAAAACAATTAGAGGGGCAAACTCCGTGCCGTCTCCCTAAACGCTGTGTCTCCTGTCGCCTGAGTCAGAGAGAGAGCGTAGAGTTCAGGGATCCACCAACAGAAAAACAAGAGTCTCTCCGGAGGAGCAGAGTGCTGCGAGGTGGGGGAAGGAGGCGCCGCATCCCTGCTGCTGCCGCCAAGGTGTCGCAGAGCTGAACTGAAAGACAACGACCTGTTGGATCGTCACCGTTTGATTACCTGTTTTCTGCAAGATGAAAGAAGCCTCCTTAATTTTGTTTCACCCCAGCTAGCACTACAAATTACATGTGTTTTATTGTTTGTTATAAAAGTGCATGTCGAGCGATAAATCATGCAGCGTCGTCACAGTTGTCACATTGCATCAGTTTCAGTCAGGCGGCACACTGAATTACAAATTACAGCCTCATTACTGACAAAGAAAGACATTTTAAACATCTTCAAAATGACTGACAAAACAGTTGGATTCTGCTCTCCATGGACTGTGACTGAAATTACCTAATTTGAGATATTTGCATACGATTCTCACACGTGCAATTAAACTGCAGATAAAATAATTTAAAAAAATCCTCTGAAATATGAAACACATTTATAAATGTTTGAGTGTTTGTCGGAGAATTTTTCTTTTCTTTTCGAGATTTATGACAAATAGATATCCAAACAAAATAGTTTTTTTGTTGGTATTAGAGCTAAACTCACACTGGTGTATTAGTCAAAGTAGTTTAAGTGTTGAAATGTCGTTCAGGGAAAAAGACATCAGGTTACATAACATTCCATTCCTGAAGAGACTCCGCATTAAAGAGGAACATTCTTCAGGCAGAACCAAACGTGATGCTGATTGCAAGAGAAGAGACCTGAAGGTTGTGTGTGTATCGTCTCACCGGGTTTGTGAAACACAGTTTACTCCCAGCATCCTCCACTGATCCTGCATGTGGCTTCTTGTCTGCGTTCCCTCGCAAAAAATACTAATCGCACAGATCATGAGCAGAGATAATACTCAAAGACAGGAAGTTTATATAAATCAAGTGCAGATACATATGCAAAGCAGCGTTTTCACAATAGTGCTTTAAGAAAACATTTCTACAATAAAAGAGACTTTAAAATATTTGTTTGTATATAAAGTGTTCACTTTTTTTGACTGATTCCAATGAGATAAAAAAAAGCTAAATATTGGGATTAGTAATTTAATTAGGAGGTTTTCAATAAAAAAAAAAACATAATAGTGTTATTGGATGATTTCAAAAGAGATATAGATATGTTATGAAAGCTTTTAAAATAAATGTTTCCACTTTAAAAAGGCATACATACACAGTATATATATATATATATATATATATATATATATATATATATATATATATATATTACAGGGGTCACAAGAGAAGGTTGCTAACCCCTTCACTAAATAATAAACAAGACAAAAAAACTTTCACAAAAATACATTTCAGTGATTTATCCTGATTTCATTCACAGTATTTACATAAACAATTCAGACCACAACTACAATCCTGCCCGGTTTAAGGGAAGACACCTCTTTTTTTCACTAATTATTTTTGAGAGCCATTCTGCTTCCATAACATGTCGTCTTTGAGACGACATGTTATGTGAAGGGAGACAATGTGAAGGGAAAATATCCCAAATACACATGTTGGTGTTTCACTTTGTCCATTTGTGTCTGTAGATCCTAAATTGATAACACCTCATTTGTATATTCAAATTGTGATACAACAAATAATTGTCTTAATGCAAGTAATCGACTGGGAGAGTTAAATGGTGATATGCACTAGTTAAAATGTTTTACCCTATTCACCACATGTAGTGAATGAAGACTTTTACCATACAAGTCTTTAAAGGCTTTTTTTTTTTCAAACTTTCCAGTTTCATTTCTATCTATATTCTGAAGGTTTTCACAGATGATTTTGTTTATCATATGTAGCATGATTTATACAACATTGTATTTTTAAAAACATGGAGATAATGGATTATTTACAAAGAGACTTCCCTCTGTAGAAACATTTGACTTTGATACGTCAACACAAATGTGGAAATGTATGTAAATTAGCACATATTTGATAACATAATGCATACTTCCATATTTAAAACATACAATTTCAGAAAACATGTAATAAAAAAAAAATTGCATTAGTGCATTAATCAACTGGGGAAGATTCATGGTTGTATCCATGAGTTTCTCCCCTTCATCCACTTATTCTTCACGTTCATGTTAATCTCCAGTTTATTGCCTGTCCATTGTGAAAAAGAAAGAAAGATACCAGTCTGCATACATCCTTTAGAGTGGCTCAGTTATTGGTATTATTTCCACCATAAGTGTCCATGTAATAACAGGGATAATACTTTCTGAGGTGTCAAAAAGATATTTTCCTGTATCGCAATATGTCATAATGTGTTACTGCTGGTTTAACAAGCAACGTCTTGGCATAAACAACACATCTTCTGCCTTTCTCGGTAAACGTATGCTAACTTTCCACAGCCAAGTTTACCACTGTTCAGTTCAGTCTCTGGCAGCCTCGGGGCGGTCTGAACCATGATGAGCGGCGGGGTCCCGTCTTCATGCGTCAGGGCTGCAGAGGTCACTCACAGGCCTTTATTGTACGTCACGATCTTACAATCCGTTGCCACTGCGATCTCCGGCTCCAGCTGATTCACACTGATCTGTGGGAGTCGAAAGCAGACGGAAAAAGGTCAACAGTGCAAATAGAAAACGCTTGTCGCAAGCGGCGGAATATAAAATGTTAATATACTGTATGTGTGCGAGGTAGATCCGCCGCTCAAAAATCTGAAACAGTTTCATTTGTAGCTAAGTAATTCTTAAAGGCTTTAAATGTTCTGTATTTACTACTAATGTGCAGAAAGAGCCAATTTGGCAGATGAAGGTCTAATTTGAGATCTGTGTCTCCTAATATTTGAACCAGAGACAGATGGCTGTCGGAGTTGGAGGCAGAATCCTAATCAGACATCTTGGTAGGTGTGAAACAGGGAAGTGGGACAAATTGAGTAGGCAGGGGGTCCAAGGGGAGCAGCACATTCATGTTGCTTTTTAGGGAGTTCTCTCTTCTTCTTTTTTTTTTCTTTTTCACCTGCTATCTTTGCGAATGTGCAAAAAAAAAAAAAGGACTTGCGAGAGAAAAACAGGCCCCTCTGCGGAGTGGGAGGCAGCTTTTCACAGGACTGTTGGCGACACATATGTCTGTTGTTTTTTTGCCATATGGCTGTCTGAGCTTTTTCCAGTGGTAATTAAATCCTACACATTTTTAAAGCCAGAGCTGGTTGGCTTGTGTCAGTGAGTCATTTGGCAGAGGGAAGACAAAGAGAGACGGAGTTAAAACATTATAATAAAACCACTCCATAGTAATTTCAAGAGTAGAATTACACACTGAAGCTAGATCTCAGCCAGAGAGCAGACCATGACAGAGCAGGTTAAGTCTCAGAGGGCTCCGCCTCATTAGGAGAGAGCCTCTGTGTGTCACTATTATACATACAAAGTTAAAGAGTCTTCTCCTGACATTTGATCAAATCATAATCTATACTTTCATACTTGTGACACCGATACACAGTTAATGAAAGGGTTCACATTCACATAGACATTTTAACAACAGCGCTTTGCCACCGGAGTGACGCCATTTTGTCCGATTGCCAAATAAAACAGAAGATCAACTTCAAACAAAGCAGTGTTAGAAGGCCAATACGATGCACGGCCAGGTATGGTTTGATTGTATCTCAGAGGAAAGACATGCTCCTGAGTGGAAGAAAAAGTGTTTTTGGGAGGACGAACCTGGGACATCTGTGGGAAGAGACTGATGGCGAGAGGCAGAGCCAGGCCGAAGGCGGCGAGGCACACCAGACTGTGGACGGGCAACACGAGTCTCCTTCGTCTCTGCAGGAGAGGAAGCCTGGTGGAACACAGAGGAGAAAGAACCACCCCGACTCTATTTATATTACGGTTAACAGACAGATAGGTGTTGTTGTGGTACTGGCACTGGTGATGGAATGCATCTTCCACAAAGGTTTTATGCAGACACCAATACCACACACATTTTCAAAAAGCATTTAAACATTACAAAACAAATGTTTTAAATGTTAATGGCAAAAAACATCCAAAAAGAAGTGACAAATCTAGGCAACATATGCTCTCTATTTAAGCCCAAATTAAAAAATATCAAGCACATTATGAAGTGTAAACAGTACATTTCCTGTGGATCCGAAAATTATTTGAGAAACTTGAAAAACAAGCACAGTTCAGATCTTTGCTTTTATTATCATTTGCTTAGAATCCTACAAAGGCCATTTGTTGTTGTGTTAACTAAAATATTCCCTCATAAATGTACAAACAGTGTGGAAAACACTGAACCATCAATCACAAAAGCTGCGTTTTGAACAAAACAGACTTTTTAAAAGGACGTTTTAAAGACCCATCTCCAAATATATATTTTCTCGTCTCAGCCCATATTTCCTCCCTGCCCTCCGTAGTATAATCCCCTTCAGTGGGACAGTGAACCCAGCAGGAGCTTGAGAAAGAGCCGCTCCATCTCTCCTCCACCAGCGCCGCCTCTCTCCCTAACGAGGAGCGATACTGCCTAATGAGGGAGCTCATTAACACATATGGCTTCTATGGTTAAATTAGGCCACACACACACACACACACACACACACACACACACACACAAAGAGAGAAAAGTCAATGGGAGAAAAGTTGCGAGGTTTGAGAGTGATGAGGGACGGTTTGGGCACAAGTTTGAAAATCAGGTGAAAAACTTGATATTATCCCAAATTAATGACACAATTTCACGCAATGCTGGCTGTGTGAATGTGCACAGAATGACCTGGCCGCTGGCCATATACTGGTTAAGGTCTTCCCCGAGAAGACAAATGAATGGAATATTCCTGGTGACTTCAGTTTCTGCCAAATACAGATACAACACTACGTTACCGTAGTGACCGTGACAAAACACTACCTATATAAACTCAAAAAGCAGTAGCAGTCATATCGGTATGTGTTTTCCTGACTAAAATGGATAATAGTGATTATATACAAGTGCATTTGCATGAATGCCACAAATTAATATCACGAAATAAGCATCAAATATGGTGCTTTTTGAACATTGTTTTTATTTATTTTTTGACCTTTTGTTCAGTTACTTTCTAGTCCTGCAGAGCTAGCTGTACCGTGTAAACGGATGTTTGTAAAGAGGAACAAATAAACTGTAAAGCAGGTTTTTCTAATTTCAACACTAAACAAACACTGTGTGAACCAGGCGGGGGTGATGATGAACATGAAAATGTAACAGAAGTCAAGAAAAGCCAGAGGGCGTTTCTTTGTCAGCAGCGGAAGAAGCTACTGTTGAGATCTCAGGTTGTTTTCTTTGTTTTCAGAATCAGAATCAGAACCAGAAACTGTTTAATAGCCAGGAATGTTTTCACAAACGAGGAATATTACGAGGCGGAAGGTGCATACATTGGACATGGACATGGGACGTTAGATGAGACAAACAACAATCAACAATCAACGATAACAACAGTGCAGTGGGTATTAAAATATGTGTAAGATAAGAAAGTGCTCAGACAACAGATACGTTAATGTGAATGTACGTTAAAGTGACATGTGTGTTTAAGTTAAAGTGTATGTTAAAGTGACGAGTGTTTAAGTTAAAGTTAAAAGTGTATGTTAGTGGCATGAGTGTTTAAATATGAGGTGTGCAGAGGAGTGACCGGTAAAGAGAAAGAAAGAAGAGAAAAAATAAAAATGAAAATAAGAATACAAATAAAAAATAAAATAACTGGGGGTGACAGAGACAGTCAGTGGGGGACCCGGTCTCTGTTGATGAGCCCGACTGCCGACGGGAAGAAACTGTTTGTGTGGCGTGAGGTCTTGGTCCTGATGGACCTCAGCCTCCTGCCAGAGGGGAGGGACTCGAACAGGATATGTCCAGGGTGAGAGGGGTCAGCTGCAATCTTCCTAGCTCGCCTCAGAGTCCTGGAGGCGAACAAGTCCTGGAGGGATGGCAGATTACAGCCAATCACCCTCTCAGCAGAGCGGATGATGCGCTGCAGCCTGGCCTTGTCCTTGGCAGTGGCTGCGGTGTGCCAGACGGTGATGGAGGAGCAGAGGATGGACTCAACGATGGCAGTGTAGAAGTGCACCATCATTTTCTTCGGCAGGTTGAATTTCTTCAGCTGCCTCAGGAAGAACATCCTCTGCTGGGCCTTCTTGGCGATGGAGCTGATGTTCAGTTCCCACTTGAGGTCCTGGGAAATGATGGAGCCCAGGAAGCGGAAGGACTCCACAGCGTCAACGGGGGAGTCACACAGGATGAGAGGGGCGGCTGCGTTCTTTCTGAAGTCCACAACCATCTCCACTGTCTTCAGAGCGTTGAGCTCCAGGTTGTTCTTGCTGCACCAGGTCTCCAGGTGGTCAGTCTCCCACCTGTAGGCGGACTCGTCCCCACCAGAGATGAGTCCAATGAGGGTGGTGTCATCCGCGAACTTCAGGAGCTTGATGGACTGGTGACTGGAGGTGCAGCTGTTGGTGTACAGCGAGAAGAGCAGAGGGGAAAGAACGCAGCCTTGGGGGGAACCGGTGCTGATGGACCGAGAGCCTGAGACGTGTTTCCCCAGCTTCACATGCTGCTTCCTGTCAGTCAGGAAGTCTGTGATCCACCTGCAGGTGGAGTCGGGCACGTGCAGCTGGGAGAGCTTGTCATGCAGCAGAGACGGGATGATGGTGTTGAAAGCAGAGCTGAAGTCCACGAACAGGATCCTGGCGTAGGTTCCTGGGGAGTCCAGATGCTGGAGGATGTAGTGGAGGGCCATGGTGACAGCATCGTCTACAGACCTGTTGGCCCTGTAGGCGAACTGCAGAGGGTCCAGGAGTGGGTCAGTCAGGGTTTTGAGGTGGGACAGGACCAGGCGCTCAAAAGACTTCATGACCACAGAGGTCAGGGCGACGGGCCTGTAGTCATTGAGTCCTGTGATCCTGGGTTTCTTGGGTACGGGGATGATGGTGGAGGCCTTGAAGCAGGCTGGCACGTGGCATGTCTCCAGGGAGGTGTTGAAGATCTCAGTGAACACCGGAGACAGCTGATCAGCACAGTGCTTCAGGGTGGAGGGTGAGACAGAGTCCGGGCCCGCTGCTTTGCGGGGATTCTGCTTTTTAAAGAGCCTGTTGACGTCCCTCTCCAGAATAGTGAGGGTCGTCACTGGGGAGGCGTGAGCCCCCGATGGGCTGGGGGAGATGATGGTCTGTGGCTGGTTGATGGGCCTGTGGGGCATGGCGTCAGGACTGCTCCATTGTCTTTCAAAGCGACAGTAGAACTCGTTCAGCTCGTCTGCCAGGCGGAGGTCGTTCATGGCGTGGGGGGTTTTCGGCGTGTAGTTGGTGATCTGCCTGAGCCCTCTCCAGACAGAAGCAGAGTCACTTGCTGAGAGCTGTTGTTGCAGTTTCTCAGAGTACAGTCGTTTAGCATCTCTCACCGCCTTGCTAAACCTGTATTTTGACTCTGTGTACAAGTCCTTGTCCCCACTCCTGAATGCCTGGTCCTTGTGCAGTCTTAGCTTCCTGAGTTCCGCTGTGAACCAGGGTTTGTCGTTGTTGTAACTCACCCTGGAGCTGGTTGGAACACAGCTGTCCTCACAGAAGCTGATGTAGGAAGTTACAGCCTCTGTGAACTCATCCAGACTGTTAGTCAATAGTTAACAAAGAGTTCAGCACATTTCCCCTCATGTGCTAACATAACATTGCATTACCTTGTGGAATATTGGCAGGTTCTGTTTTATTTGTATGTTGTGCACAGCATGGCGGTCACTCGTGGCAAAGAGTTACACACTTCCTGATGAAGGTATCATGCTATTCCACGAGTACGGAGGTAAAGCACCTCGAAAACTGTCAGTGGCAGGATTTAAAAAAACTAAAATCTTTGCAAATGTTTTATGAGGTAGTAAAACACCCAACACACCTCACAACAGCGAGGTCTACTTTTTGGTACTAATGTTTTTGCATTTAAGTGCATTTATGCACCTTGATGTGCTTCAATTTGCAATTCCCATGTTGTTGTCTTAGTCTCTAAACAGTCTCTCTATCAAGTTTCCCCAAAATATAGACATCATTTATTTTCCTGACATTAAACAACATCACATGACCACCTCTATTTCCATATCATTGAAATGCAGAGATACCGTTTCTTTCCCAAATCCTGATCCCTGTGTATTCAGGCTGAAATTATTCTCAGTGCACGAAAGCCAAAAACGAAGCTTAAGACAGAAAGCTTTGAATGTACTTCTGGCTCTGCACCCTCCGACAGCGACCGAAGCACATGGAGGACAGAGCCTGCTGTCACTGCCTCGAATCTGCTCTCAGCGGTGTCATCCATCATGGAGGGGCCGCGGCAGGGAGCCGTCCCTGTCCCCTTGTTCTCGCTCCATTGAGAGCCAGTGAAGCCGACATAGAGGGACGCCGAGCACAACCCGCCTGCAACCACCGGTCCACCTCACACTGCCTCTCCGTCTCCTCTTCCCGCTCAGTCATGCAGCTGCCAGGAATCCCAAACACACCTGGACAGCCCCCCCCTCCGAGATTGTGCCGTCGAGGGCTTACAAAGATGGCCGCATTCCTCGGCACACCGCCATTGATCACACGGCATCCGTACAAACACATCGCATCATTTAGACATAATTACGGTCGGATCTCACGACACTGAATCTCTGCGATGGAAGAGGTTCATTGAATGGAATAGGAGTTCTGACAATTAAGGAATTTGTATTATTCATTTCTGAATTATCATTTAATTAGGGGTTATTAAAATGTCTAATTAATCTAACTTGTATTATACCAGAGCACCACTTCCATTACAGTATTGGTCCTGTGTAAATATGCTTTAGCTCACATCAAGTGATGCATTTATTTGAAACGGGCAGAAGTCACAATCGATGAATGGATAAAGAAAAGCAGGAATTCCAGGAATTGAGCGACTGTGGCTCAGTGGTTAGCATGCCGTCTTTCAATCAAAAAATGTAAGTCGCTTTGGATAAAAGCGTCAGCTAAATGAAATGTAAATTCCAGGGGGAAATAAACAGGTGAAGGGAGACAACTGTCTGAAGACAAAACACCATAATGAGTAGAAGCAGAAGCGGCTCATCTTTAAGTAGATTTGCCCTGTTGTTTATTAGTTACAATCAAAACCGTCAATATTTTATGTTGTTTCTGTGACAATAGAAGCTGTAAAGCTCCACAGCAATGAGCACTTTAAAACCTTTTGGAAACCACCCTTTCCTCGAAAATTGCATACCCAAACTAAAAAGAGTGTATCGGTGCAACCACTAGGGCTATTTGAATAATTTGGGTGTTATAATAAAAGGCTACACATGTGAGATTTTGTTCAGATGTGTTAATATCTGTCTATATGTTACTGGTTAAGAGTAAATGAAGATGACACACAGAAAAAAATGAAAAGGTTTCAGGTCCGCCTAGAAAAAAAGCATTTTCAGGATGATTATTTCTTTGAAATGATGCAGCTGTAAGGTCTAAATCTAACCCAAATCATAGCACAATGTGTGAACATTCTCTCTGCAAAGGTTGACTTTGATAAACTGAAGCAGAACAAATTTAAAGAGGGTTTAGTACAAAGAAAATTCAGGAGAGGAAAATTTGCATTGGGGCACATTTGCGTAAATTTGCACGCATCTGTGACATTTAAATTTGTTCATGTACTTCTTGGACCAACTTCTTGGACTTTAAAATACAGTGGACACCAATATTGAAACCCAGGCTACATATTAAGAGTAAACAACGTTGAGCGCTTTTTCAAACATGATTAAAATTTAATTAAAATGTCAAATGAAAAGTGATAATGTGGTTTTCCTCCTATAATTAAACTATATATTTTAGTAGAAGCCAAACAAGTTCATTACTTTTGAGAGAACTGAACAGTTCATGAAGGATAAAATAAAATAATGCAGTCTCTTACTTTTCCAGCACAGCCATGATGATGGGAGGAAGCATCAGTATCGGCATGGGCAAGACCACTCTGGTGAGAGCGGTTTCTAAAAGTGCCTGTCACAAACAAAAATACATTTTGTAAACGAACAAAGCTGCAGCTGAAGATTTCACTTTAGATAAAATACATTTAAAAAAAAAAAGCAACGTACATGCTTGGCAGCCACTTTCGACGTCCCCACCACGTTCCCGTTGTCGTCGAGCACGCTGATGCCCTCCAACAGCTCAGAGTTTCTCATGAGCACCACGTTGCAGACGTTTGCGGTCGCTGGAGGGAAGTGAGAACATTAAAAAAAAAAGTAAAAGTGAAGAGTCTTTTGTCTTTTCATTCAGCAGGGCTTTAAGATCAGGCAGTGCCGTTGGAGCAGGAAGAGGTTCAGTTGCTCGCTCAAGGGTACTGTGGCAAGCGCTGCAAGATTGAGGACTTACATCTTGGACAACAGTCGAATCATATTCTTGTATTTCCTGCATTAATTAAAGAATTATTTGAACAATATTTTGACTTGACAAAATATTTATCCCATTATCATGTGAAAATGTGTTTGACAGTTTTAAAGAAGTTGTGATGTTGCGATCACAAAGTAGGACACACATTCATGTCCTCAGGATCTTTCATAACATTTTCATGTTGTCGCTTTGACGCAAACGGGTATGAGGTTCATCAACATTAAAGTGAGTTTTGGGGATATATTTGTTGGATAATGTGTCTCAGACTTAAGCATGAGCATGTAATTGTTGCCATTGTGAGAATGTTATCATAATGATGTTCAGCATTAGCTCAAAGCAACGCTGTCCTCTCTTGCCTTCTTTGGAAAATTATATCTTTTAGACATAAAAGATAATTTATACTGTGATGAATTTTTACATTTTACACCTATAACTGTCATTTAATGTCCTTTTGGAAGTCAATAAGCATCTGCCGGCTTTACTCACTGAAAAGACTACATCACTGCCATGTCATGTGTGCCTCCGTGTGTGTGTGTGTGCCTCCGTGTGTGTGTGTGTGTGTGTGTGTGTGTGTGTGTGTGTGTGTGTGTGTGTGTGTGTGTGTGTGTGTGTGTGTGCCTCCGTGTGTGTGTGTGTGTGTGTGAGAGACTCAAGTTAAACCTAATTCATGCTTCTCCGTCAGGTCGACGGCGTACCTACGCCGTAGCTTACGCGTCGACGCAGACCCCTACGCCGTAGCCTGACGCGCACCTCCAAAAAATCCTAACTACGCGTCGCGTTGACGCGGACCGCAACGCTGTGATTGGTCCGCTCAGAACGTAATTTCCGGCGGTTGCTCTTTCCGGTTTGTCTTCCTACACCTAGGGTGACCAGATTTGAGTTTGTGAAAAAGAGGACGCTTCGTTCCGTGGGGGGGGGGGGGGGGTGGAGGAGAGAGAGAGAGAGAGGAGGAGGAGAACACTTCGTCGCGCGGGGGGGGGGGGGGTAGCAGTAGTGTGTAGCATGCCGTGAACTTACATTTACGTTGAGATCGGTCGACCAATAACAGTTCTCTCTACAGTCAGAGCTTGTGCAAGAAGGTGGAACGTGAGGGAGATACCATTTCCAAAACTTGTAAGGGGGTAATAACTATTTTCCCGGACGTAGCAAAATCCCGGACGTTTTTGGAATCCCTGCCGGACGCTTTTTTTAGGTCTCGAAAAGAGGACATGTCCGGGAAAAAGAGGACATGTCCGGGAAAAAGAGGACGTCTGGTCACCCTACTACACCGCTATTTTTAAAGTTCTTGTAGACCGGTAGTAACAATGGACCAAACAGAAGAACGAATCATCGAGGAGGTCAGGAAATACGACCACCTTTATAACTTTTCTTTGAGGGACTACAAAGACTGCAAAATGACATTAAACTCATGGCGAGAAATCGCGCAAAACACAGCCACACAGGCACACCCCCCTGGCGGCATGGCGGTTAATTGCAGAGCAACGCGGACCCTTGACGCAGAACTTCGAATGCTCAACGACTGCGTCAGGTCGACTGCGTAGGTACGCTGTCGACCTGACGGAGAAGCATGAATTAGGCTTTAGTCAAATCAGCAATAAACACCGTGACCAAGGTGACCGATGGGTCGACAAACAGCAGTTGTTAACAGCAGTGTTGTCACCCTGTGATTTATTCACGAGAGCCAAAGTGAACCCAAATGTATGTTAATATAGATGGAGCTTTCTCCTTGACTCTAATAGGAATAAGAAAAACTAATTTTAGAGAGTTTAGTGGTGGCGCCGCGAGCCTTTTTAATTTAAGACAACAGCGTTGGGAGTTATCTTTACGGACGGCTTCAGGGCGCGCAGGGCGCTTTGTGAGGGGAATTCAATTGACTGAGCAAATCGCTCTTTTTACCTACAAGGGATTTTTTCTTTTTTTATCCAGACCAATTAACAGAAGGACAGATAGTGGGATTTTAGCAAGGAATAACAAAAACTACAGCAAACGGATCAAATAATAATAATAAAAAAAGGTTTGTAACTCAATTAATAAAAGACATCAAAGTAATTATAAAATGTAATCAATTATTGCAAAGTCTGTACAGTTCAATGTCTAAATATCTGGCTGTAATTTGTAATTATTTAAAATAATTACATTTATGTACATTCTAATTGTCGTCTAATACCTCGTGGTATACTGGGAATGCATTAAAGAACTTTTCACATAATTACGGAAATATGAATAATAATTCAATCATGATTAATATCAAATTATCCCCATAAATGTCTGGCGGTGTGTCTTTCCCTCCAGTTCTATATTATGGTCTTCATAATCTAATTGAATGACAGGCCGCTGCTTGATTAGGTTATTACAAATAAATCTAGCCTTAAGTAAGCAAACAAAATGAAGCGGGTGAAAATTCAAACAGCACTTTACTTTTGCCCGCTTCAATTAGCCAATTTAATTACCTTATATATGGCCCGACCAAAACAACAACAACAATGAACGAACATAAATCAGGTAAATGAGGCCTTGACATAGATGCCACTTTAGGGGTAATTATCCAATTTGTTTGTGGCAGCAGAGTTCTAACAAGCAGCCAATTACCAGGCAAAGGCTGAGCTGTAGAAACCTGTTGATTTAATTAAAACAACCACCATGGTAAGAGGGGGGGGGGGGGCAAACAATTTAATTATGAGCCAGCGGCATTCTGGGACACGGGTCTATACCCCTGGGTGTGTGCTTGTGGGAGAGTGGCATGAAAATCAGCTTTGTGGCTCCACACACATTTGACAAAGGGAGCTCCCAACACGTCTCAGAACCCGCAGACTGGAGAACGGACTACGAGGAACCGAATGGAACAAAGCTGTGGTTGGCTCTCATACAGCGATTCATTATGATCACAGAAGAGTTTAAAAAAAAAGCAATGTCAAAAATCTGTACGCTAACGTCCAATGGTCCACATGCTAACCTAAAGCATAGGCTAACCAGAACGTTAGCATAGTAATGCAGTTTGTGCTTCAGCTATGAAATGATAACATACTGTAAAAAGAAAAAAAGACCTATTGACAAATTGAATAATTAAAAACACATACTATTGTATTGACAGAAAGCTTAAACCAGCCACAATGGAGGTTTTATTTAAGCATAGAGAAACCCTGGTCCCCTTATCCAGTCAGTTAGTTACACATTGTGCACTCAAACATCTACTAATTTAGTTTAAAAGGCCGTTTTGGTGGAGAACTGCAGGTTTAATCCCTGTCCGTTCCATTAAGGGAGCTCTTTGAACTTACCCACTGCTGGGAAGGGGATGAACCTCTGCACCAAAAGCCTGGTGGTTGGGCTGAAGCGACTGGCTTTCTGGATTAACACGTTCAACCCGACCTGAAGGCAAACCAGACACACATCAGCCACTGACTGTATGTTATCAAACCAATGATACGCAAAGGGATTACTATTTGAATAAATGGTCTTTCAGCACAGAAACAAAAAACAAGCACACTTTGTGTCACAAATGGTACATTTGGCTAAGGAATAGAAGATAATCAATGAAATACAGTCCTGTATTTTAACACACTGCAGAGCTGTAGTGAAAAAGCTATGCTCTCAGATAACACACCACCATGCTACTTCAGCCTCCGGCTCTCCCCAGCCCGGCGGGGGGTCGTCACCAGAGCGGACGTTTAATTGGAGAGCTCCAGCCCCCCCACCCCCACCTCCACGCCCGTCAGTCCGCCCTCCAGACACCCTGTGATTTTTTTTCCTGTGCTTGTTGACGTTGTCAAGCCTGAGGGCAGCCGCCGGATGAGCGCCCAGCGGGACCAGTAATTGGCTCGGTTTGAGCGCTGTGTCCACACTAGGGCTGAGTCAGGCAGGTGTGTGAACGTGTGTTATACTCTTTTGACATTTGAGTCTTTGATGACAAAAAAGGTAAAAGGTTCAACTGATAAAGGGTGTTGTGATGGCTGGTATTCAAGGGTTTATGCTTGAATTTGGCCATTTTCCTTTCAAATCAAGTGAAATTATTTGGCGTTTGACCTAAAAATGCATTCCTGTCAGCAGTTAAACCATTAAACTCGGCACTGAAGCCCAGATTAATGACTATGATTAATAATGTGTATTGGGTAAGGGAGGCAACTGGGTGGAGCTTTGGCACAGATCACGACCAAACAGACAAGTCTCAGAAGACAACACCATTTGAATGCAGGTGGGCCACAAAATCAGATGGTCTTTACACGATTATCGTAGGCAAGATAATTCATAATAATGATATTATAGTTTTCTAGAAGAAAAAAATAAATAATAATAATGCTTTCGGTAAATTCATCTTTAACTTAGTTTAAATGTGCGTTTTGTCTCTTTTTTGGCAAATTAATTGCACTTAAGATATGAGTGTCGGGAGGTGGAGTGAGAGAAGGTCTGTAACCATAACTGTGTACATAAAATTATTTAAGAAGCACTGGCTTATTTACACAATATTATCATATGTGTATTATTAATACTATATTGATATTTCATTTTTAAATATCACAGTTATACCGCTCTATCAAGACACCCCCAATTGCAGGTTTCACAGACTTTTTATGTGGTTCAACTTGCAAACATCTGTCAATGTCAACTCAATGTCAACATTATGCTGATATATTGGTCTTTCCCTGGTTTCAAAGAAAGCATGGATCAATAAGTGACTCAGCTATTGTTGTGCGATGACATAGACTCTTTGGAGTCACAGAGACGGTTCAGTTGGAGCGGAAGCTTTACAGGAACTCACAGCAATGGAGACTGCGCTGGTCACTGCTCCGAGGTATCCCAGGAAGAATTTGGAAGCTGGAGCCGGCTAACGTGAAAAGTAAGTACATGTACAATATGAACACATTTCATGGAGCTGTTTGTCTACAGAATGTATGCGTCAAAATGGGACTGGGTCACTTTACTAATCCAGTACCTTGGAGGCGTTACGGTTGCTGTAGTTCACACAGGCATTGTGACTCTGGTTTAACCACTGGAAAAGGAAAGGAAGTCAAAAGCTTGTTAGTAAATGTGCTGAAGTATTACTCTGATTAAAGCTGCTACATTCAACATTTGTATGGCTCTGGCTGGTTAATTAGTGTAAGCAAAGGGGACTATGGAGGTTCTTGACCATGGAAAATACATACTGTATATGGATTTTTTTTTTTTAATATACATATACAAATGCAGAGGTACGATCGGCCTCTGAGCGAGGCGAACGGCACTTCCACGGTTTTGCACTCGATGGCTCACGTTACCGCAGTGTTGAAAAGAGAAAGTTGAGCGGACGGGTATTCAGTTGGTTGCACTCGACCTCATCGGTAGAGGCCTCCAAATCCTACACACTTTACCTTTAATGTAAAACCACAACTTCCAAATCTTGTACTTTTATCAACATTGTTAAACATAAAACATTGTCAAGTGGATGAAATATGGATCTTATCATTATTAAATCATCTTTATTTTATAATTGCGTCAATGTTAACCCATTGATTTATCTTGTGGCATCACTTTCAGAATGTTGTTGTCACTTTGGCGTCTTACTATCCAGTGTTTGTTTTTCTCAACTTCTTTGGTTTTACAACATCTTGCCAGGACTGTGGCACAGACATTCTCTGGCTGGTGAATACTGGAACTCTTACAGAAATGTTGATTAATGTGTGTCATCTTTATAAATAAATGACATCTTCATAATATATTGTCAGCCTGAGTTTTACAGGTCAATAAGCCAGTATTTATGTACCTGCCAGAAGATAGTTGACACCAATGTTTGATTTGGTAGCAGGAGGCCAACAACCTGCACAAAGATATAAAACCCTTTTACGATACGATTACAAAATACAAAAAAAGATACAGTGAGGGGACAGTCTTGGTTTAAAACAATATATTCAGGAAAGCGTACAATACATCTATATGTGAGGATGAACTTTAATGAAGTAATTACAATAAATATTACGACTGGATTTGAAAAAAATCTTACCACTGGTGTGCCAAATGGGATAAAACCTGTTTAAAAAAAAAAGAGAGTCAGCATTCTCCTTGTTCATCATTTTACATTCATAATTGTTTGGTTTTCTGCTGCCAGATTTAAAGATCTTTAAAAACACACAGCTCTGGGTCTCCTAACTAGTCTACACGTGTAAGATGGCGGTAGAAGATTCTCTGACATATCCAGAGCGGGGGTCCGGAAATATCAAGTCTCTTTCTCCTCCCTCGTTCTCTCCCACCCTCTCCATGACACTTCAAAAGCTGCCTTGCAAAAAAGGTGCTTTGAGACCGGACCAAAATACTTGTGTTTGCTTCTCCAGAGAGCCTCGAGAACTTCTCCATCACCGTGGGAGAGAGGTTTTAATCAGCGCCCAGCTGAGTGTGACCTTTTTCCGGGCCCGAGACAACCTGAAGAGCCCTGTTGAGCCGTGACAGTTCCCAGGGTGAACGACGTCTCCATGTTGGACCACATAACAAGCCCCTAGACCCCACTTCCCCCGAGGCTTCCACACCAAGCTACTGTACCTGACATCCGAAAGGGCATGAGGATCTTCTCCCCCGTGTCAGGGTGGATGATGGCCTGTAATAAGAGCATAATGACTAGTATCAGCTGATAAGGAGCACCGATTTGGGTTAGTTCATTTAAAATGTATTAGGGAGAGTTTTGCTGTGGGATTGGAGCAACAAAGGATTACTACTGAACTTACATATAGTGTATGAGGGCACTATCATGTCTGAAATGGAAAATGGCCTCATATAATATTTAGCCTAAACAGCTCTGCCATACAGCCCATACAAAATTAGACCAACTAACAATAGTTGTCAATTTACATCAAATGTTTTTAAACCTTTTATCCAGATACAGTTTATCCAGATTGTGTGTTTATCTACTTAGTGTCAGTACATCTAAATGTTTCTCAGAGGCATTAAGTGACTACTTGTGATCAGGTTTCACTGCCCACATTTGGTTTCATTTGGAGGGTCAATGATGGTGGTGTCTTCTTGTCACTGCGGCTCAAATTAAATTGTATCTGGTTCTGCATACTCGTACTGTGTAGAACTCAGCGACACTTCATTGTAGTCAGCATGTGGTTCAAACCCTCCCAACGCAGTCCTAAACGTGGTTTAATCATCTTCAATTCCTAATGCATGCTGGGTGAGATTTGGGTGTATTTACATCCGTATTAGTACCTGTGATCAGATCATGCGAGATGCATTTCAGTGATGAGTTCAGTGTGAACAAAACACTGAGATTTGATGGCTTTAAAAAAAATAAAAAATAAAAATCTGTTGAAAAAGCCTTTAAAATAAATAAATGAGGAAGGGCAACTCATGACATGAACATATTGAATAAGATAAAGCTATATTTATCACAGACCTCCATGTCATACTCTATTAAAATACAGTTAAGTTAAAAACTTAATTAATTAAAATCATTAAGTTTTATTCATAAACAGCTTCATAGCTGTTGCTGGTTACATGTTACTGTAAATATGTTTCTGTTGGTTTGACCATCTGCACCTGCAGTTCAGTGTCTTTCAAAGCTGCTTCTTGCTAATGAGCAGTGGAGTTAATGCCACTCGCCTGCTTCACTTTATCATTTCCATACAGTAAATGCAGCATTACAGCCTTTTTATAGTGTTGTGTTATACTTTTTTGGTCCAATCCGTCTATTTGTTCAACTTTAAATGTAAACTTTAATAAAAACATAAATGAATATAAAAACAATACAAATACTGTCTCGCACAAGGACACTTCAAGATGCGGAGACAGTAGAGTCCTAGGATCAAACCGCCAAAAAGAATGAATGAATAAGAGACAAACGTCTTACCTGCTTTATTTTTTGAGCTTGCCAAAGCTGTGGAGACAAATAACAAACTTCTTTCAATGGGGGGAAAAAAACTTTAATTTGTGAGCACAGGTCAGTTGATTTTGGTTTTTAACCCAAGTAATGTAAAGACTTTCTCTAAAAACTGCTCTGGATATATATAACTGTAGTATATAACCTGTAAGTTATATCCATAAAACCATAAAATAATGATAAGCAACATTTAAAAATCTATAATGGAAATATTTGGCTTTGCTATTCTTGCTTTTCTAACTTTTAAATGCTTCAAAGACACCTGGTTATTTAACCCTTCTGTCGACCAATCAACACACCCTGAACAATGTCAATGTCAGCTCAAGTGTTTGTGTCTTTACCTGAGCATCGGTCACTCCCGGGGGAAGAGTTCCTCGTTTGAAGCGGTCCAGCAGCTCCACAGACTCCTGCAGCCGCTCCTGATTTGACCAAAGAGATAAAAGTCAGTAAAATGTTAAGTTAGGTGAGGTGAGGTGAGGGAGGTCTATCCTGGAGACTTGGAGGTGTTTTTGATATTCCACTATTCAAGCCACATGGCTCAATGCATGATAACCGTGTTTCACTCAAACTTTCATGCTGATTTTCAGTTGACAAATGAGTTTCCTAAAGGGTAATGAGCAGCTTACTGTGGCGTGATCATTGTCTAATGCTGAGCAAAATACAAGATCATGTGGCCCAATTTGTTATAATGAGCTTGCCGTATGTGTGTGTGTGTGTGTGTGTGTGTGTGTGTGTGTGTGTGTGTGTGTGTGTGTGTGTGTACGTTCCTTTCCCTGCATTTGTGTGCGTTCGTGTTAGCTGTGCACTTTTGCTTGTGCGAGTATGAGGTTGTGTGTGTAAAATGATGGCCATCCTTGTTCCACTGTCGTCATTAGGGGCAAGTTAGGGCTACGCCTGGCCCAGCAGGGTGCAAGGGGTGTGTGTGTGTGTGTGTGTGTGTGTGTGCGTGCGCACATACACACACTCTCCACCCCTCACAGCTGCTCCACATGTCCACACCTCATCACATCCCAGGAGCCACTGCCGCTATTACTGTCACCAAAGAGCCCGCTAACAGCTTCATTACCCAGAGCACCAGAGCACTGATGACTCCATGAACAAAATTACCAAAACACAACAAAGACCTAGAGAAATATCCCAACAGGCAGACCAGAAAGGTTTGACCACAGAGGTGGTTCCCAGTGACAGAGGTATGTTAGTAAATTAAAATGATTTTCAAGGACATTTTAAGAAAAGTAATTAGTCAAATTCAATGCCTTTTAGGTTCCCTTCCATTCATTTCTCCTCCGTAAATGTTGGCTTCATGTATCATTATTGTGCTGCCATTTTTGCCCAGACTTTTTTTTTTTTTTTTACCTCAATTGACTTGGTAAATGTAGGTTACATAAAAATGTAAAAAAACAGACTGAATTTGTGGTTGTTACCTCACTATAACACAGCAAATGTGAGGATGTGAACAAAACCTCAGCTCTTGTAGGAATCAGCAAGCAGAAGTCACTTTTCCTCCCTTTACAAAAGTAAACCAAAAAGGTAAAGTAGTTTAACGAACAACATTTTGCCTTAACAGTGCAAAATGGACAGGAAATTCATAACATATTTACTGTTCTCTGCTAGTTTCATCTGAATATCTCAAAGACAGCAACTAAAAAGCATCTGCATGTATTACTGGGAGTGGTGGCAACGCCTGATTGAAAATACACGATTTACAAGTTTCACTCGGGTGCGGACTGCTGATTAATCCAGATCCAAATGATTGTTTACGTTCATAATGATCATTTTGGGGCATGGCTTTGTTTGGAGGGAGGCCTGAAGGGACGGGCTGTCAGTTTTGACGACTTGGTGACTTCCTCGCTAGACTTAGCAAATCTTGGAGCTAGTGCTGCTCGCTACTTTCCTTAGAGATGATTTTTCTGTTCAATAATTTATTTAATATGGTGTTCAATTTTCTATTTTGTAAACATGACCAACCCATGGCTTTAAGCCATGCACATAGTCCTTCACAGCTTGATCGGAACTTTAATTTACAGTTATAAATGGATTAAACTATGATTCACCAGATCATAATAAATCACTAAGTGCGTGTACCTCTGGCACGAAGAGTGTGCTCGGGTCAATCACATCCAGGAAGTGCCTGAACCGACCAAAAAAGGTGTTCTAAGAGAAGGAGAAAAAAATTCATCATGACATTCCATATTTAAAAGAAATACTAATAAAGGCCATTACCTAAACATCATTACCAACAAGACAATAAAGAAACGATTTTTTATTCAAATTGTGGTCTTTTAAAGTTTGCGTTCTTAAAGTGTGAATACTGTTCATACCTGAGTCGGGATGAGAATGTTCAGAAAATATCTCCTATATAGGTAAAATTAAATGATCCAATATAGGAATCCATATCTGATTCTGGATGGTGTCTTTAAGCAGAGAGAGGCAGACAGATTCCAGCTGTCACCCAGTAAACAGCGACATTACAGCGTGCCAGCTGTTTTAACACACCAGGTGGAGCCCCCTCATTAATACCGCAGACAAACTGTTTCCTAGCTGCATCTTTTCAGGACCCGAATCTACTCACACCATTTGCAATTAATTTCTATAATGACTGTGCCAAAAATACCTTTTTCGATCATTTATTCATAACTGAGCATAAGGAATAATTTTGGAGATACAGCAACACACCACGCAGCACTGAGAGGCGCCCGCCATCCCTCCCTAACTTGAGTTTAATTACACTAACTGTTAATTTGGATGAAAATCTGGTATCTGACTCACTGCTGTGCCTTGTGACATCCTGAACATATGGACGGCTGGTAAAAACACGGCACGGGGGAATATTTTATTTTTTTACGTATAATTCAATTAATCACCAGTGCCACTGCAACTTGCAGTTTGAGCCGACATTGGTGAGAGGGGACGCCTTGTACCTGTACTCCAGGGATAACAGCAGCGTCATCAGTGTTATTCTGTGACCCGTCAAGATATAGACCTCCTCTTGATGTTTTTAATAGTCATTGGTCATCCTAAATCCTACATAAATACTTAATTTCAAAGTGATATTGGTCACTCTCGTGTACATTATATTTAGTCTGATATGTGTGCTTTCATTATTGACCATATCCTCCCTAAATGTGTTTTATGTTTTGAACACATGTCTCATTTGAAAGTTAATGCCATGAATATATCCAAGCACTACTTTCATATTTTTAAGAAGAAACTTAAAAATATATGCAAACCATTCTCACTTCAAACAATCCAAATACTGTTAAACCTGCAAAGGTATGTAGCTCCAGCATATATTTCTGTAATGTATCTATCATTAGTTTATTATAGTATTTACAATTTCATAAAGTTATGACAGCTTGTTTGTTAATAAAAAGTATCTATGGGTTGAGAATAACCCTTTTCACAGCAAACATTTTGGAATGTCCAGTTGTAGTTAATACTATTATTGATGCTGTATTTCACGTAGGCTCACTGGAATAGTTCATTGGGACACTTAAGGGTACACACATTGTTTGTTCAATTTCAATTTCTTTTTTACATTACAACATGTCTGCCTAAAACTCTGCTTGAAATGTAAACACTCAAGTAGAGTACAAGTACCTCGAATGTGTACTTAAGTACAGTAACAGTTACTCAAGTAGTTTCATGTCATGTGTCGCTAGTACTAAGAGATCCAAAGTAAACCCGAGTCAATACCAGTCTAAACACACATGGCCGTTACAGATTAATCCACTGAGGCCTTCATGGTCACAAAGTGTTAGCTAGTTGTTTACAAAAGAGACACAATTGGGCTTTACACTCTTAACATGTTCACTAAAGATGAACAATTATATAACACGAATGTGACTATTAAATCTCAACACATCTACTGGTGCATGAAGTGCGCATATGCAGTAAAGTTAGCGTTGCTGTGGCACACTTTAATCGATATAACAATAAAAGTACCTGGTCGAAACGAGACCTGCCATGCTGGAATGTGACATATTCAGACATGCTTTTGCAAAAAGAAACGAGAGTGTACACCAGTCTGTCTCTTCTCTAACACACTTTATGAAACTACGAGCTGTAGAGCTGTTCGTTCAAGGTTTAGCCGTTCAGTGGCCAGGTTGCATTATGGGTAATGTAGTTTTCCAGCGCTACATTGCTCGAAATGATGTGGTTTAGCGGACTACATTTCCCACGAGGACTTGCTTTGTTTACGGCGTTGTTAAATGGGAAGTTAACGGGGTGAAAGTAGGCTCGTTCGTTAGAGCAGCGGCCGAGCAGGAGGCGGTGACAAGAAACTGCGATCAAGTCGGACAGTTTTAGGCTGCCTTCAAAGTATACACAGGAAGTCACAGAAAAAATGACTTCCTGTTAGTTCCGAACTTTTGTCTACTTGTAGTTTACAGATCACGTTTGGATTTATTCATATGTGTTTGTAAATATATATTTATGTATAAATGCATGTGTAGCTGCATCCTTTGTTCTTTTTATGTCTGCCTGTGAAATACATTACTACTGGTTTAGATATGTGTTGTATAAATACGATTTTCTATTACCAACCACACACAATATGTTTTAAGATTAAACATGAGACGAATAATCAACAATCAAGCGTTAAGTATTACAACTACACATAAAATAAGGATTTTCTAGAACACGTGGTGTTTGCTGTCAGATCTAAGAGCCAATCAGCTCTCTGATGTGGCGAGAGCCAGGCGTTTCCCATCATGCACTGGGCCAAGCAGTCGGGGGAGAGCCACTGCAGCGCCTGCCTCTGAAATCGCCGCCGATCGATTCTGCGCAGAACTGGCTCATCTCGAACGAGCCGAGTGTTAAGCGTCAGTTTGGAGCACGGCAGACGACACAAATGAGACGTTTTGAGTTGTAATGTTGGTGGAGGCGCTGAAGGAAGAAGTTTGGATAAACTTTAAAGAGTATGACATAGCCCTCTAGTGGTGGGTTTGTATTAAAGTCAGTCGGAGTAAAATGTGCAAGAGTTGGACAAATTAAGCTTGAAGGCTTGTGGTCATTTCATTTGGAAATGATCTACGTCTCTTTAGAATATGGGTGCTTTTAATGCAGGGGGAGTTACATACTATGATTAACACCTCACAACAGATATGTTGGGAAGTAGAATTAAATGTGTATTTAGCCTTACATAAAGCACACATACATTTGTCCTGTGTGTGAATCACACCATTTGTCATCACTGTAAGTACTGTGACAGTTCTGCCTGTGAGAGCTTCAGGTTCATTCAATAAATAGTTAAACACTACTGCAGATAAATCACTTGAAAAAAATCAACATAAGAATTAATTCAAGTTCATAAGTTATATTAGATATAAGAAAGTCCACAACAGAAAACAAGTGTTTGGTTATCACATTATCAAATGTGTTTCTGTTAGGCTGTAGAAAACAGATTTAAGTAAGATAATTATAAATTACATTTAAAACATCGGTACATCTGTATTTGCTGATAAGAAGGAAAACAAGAGCTGAACAAACCTAGGTGTTTTGGTACCTTGGAAACAGTTATAAAATTGAGCTCACTATAAAATAAAATAAACTAAACAAAGAAAGATCACAACCAGCCCTGTGAAGAAGAGACAGAGACAGAGACACACACACACACACACACACACACACACACGCCCCCCCAAAGAAAGATTTACAACCAAACATACGGTGAGCAAGAAACACAAAATATTCTTTATTAAATATACAAAATTTGTGAAACAGAATTGCATCACGAATTGTAAACTTTCCAATCTCACATACTTCCTTGAGCAAATTCCACCGGCTACATACTCAAGGACGAAATACAAACGGTTTAAAATCAAGTGAAAATGGAAGAGGAGTGCCGAGTCACATTTAATATGTCTCTACAGTCATCTATGCACTTGATATTGCGATCGCACTGCAGAACAGAGATGACAGGATGGTTTTGTGTGCTTCAAGCTCACTGGCAAACCATCGCTGTGGTGTCGAAGTAGGCCAAGGGTTTAAATCACAGAGCGATTAGAAAGTGCAGTACGGTGTAAAGTAGATCTAACTATACCAATATCAACAGACAGGTACAGTAAAGTTATGTTCTGACGATTAAGTAGTGCAAGAACATCCACAAACGCTGTTAAAAGTGGCATCATAGCAGAATACTTTATGGTGTATCGATCTGCTCCATAGGTTAAGTTTCAAGGCTTTTTTTTGTGGCATTTCACAGGAAAATCACTGTTACTGCTCATTTTCTATTAGTATGCATACAATTCAGTTTTGTGCAGTGATCTAAACAATATCAAAACAAAGCATCAGAAGAGGTAAAAAAGAAAGAAATAAAAAAAGTGAACTCTCAGTGAGCAGATGGCTTTTCTTCTTCAAAACCTGCCTCCAGCCCCAACAAGTAAAATGAAGTGCTAGATTTCTTGACAAACGTCAAAACAAAACAAAAATAAGGCAGCATTTGGCATTTCAACACGGCATATATATATGCTGTAAAATGCGGTATACATCCCTTTGTAACACCTGAAAGCAGTAGCGATATGCGTGCTTGAGCAGAAGCGGATGTGACACACAGACACCGAGGGAGGGGAGTCAAGAAGCAGCACATTAGCAGGCATTTTGTCAGCAGTGGCGCTGTGTTGATAGCACGCACACACAGACGCGTGTAGGAAGGCAGAAGCATGAGATCAAAGGAGCTGTGATGGCTGATCTTGATACCGAGTGATCCTGTCTTCACCTGATAACACATACCCATACAAGAATCAGTTAGCTTAAGTGGCTGAGCATTATGAGTAATTTCAAGACATGCCCAAAGAACAGAAAGAAGAAAATAAGGGAAGGAGCAAGCAAAAGATAAAACGGCACTTATAGTGCGTATGAAAGAAAAACCATTCACTTGCTGGCTAAGAACACTTTTGAACATTCAGAAGCTACAACCAGTTCCCAGTAATGTGCACGCGACAAGGCTGAGCTCTCGCACCGCTCATTTGGTTTGTAGCTTCAAAAAAAACAAGTCAGAGCACTCAATACTCATTTTGGAAACATTTGTAGAGGGTCATTCCAAAACAACAGAAACACCACAAGGAGGATGCGGTGCCAATCACGGAGGTGTACGTCATTAAAGTACTGAACTAGAAACAAACTGGTAGTTTGGCATGAATTTACCTCATTAACTAAATATTGTATATGGTATAAAACAACAAGACTATTTTCCAAAATGTACTTGAAGATTATTGATTTATTTCTTTCCTTCTAAGCAGCCATTGGTTTAATTTCATTTCAGGAACATCTCTACGGTTTTTCACTTTCTGGTGGACAGTGAGACGAGAAGATCGATACGACTCTCAAATCTGTACTCCAAGTATGGATCAAGAGCCGGGAGGCGCTTAGCTTAGCATT
Organism: Myoxocephalus aenaeus; assembly: GCA_038501785.1. Classification (NCBI taxonomy): domain Eukaryota; kingdom Metazoa; phylum Chordata; class Actinopteri; order Perciformes; family Cottidae; genus Myoxocephalus; species Myoxocephalus aenaeus. The sequence continues at coordinate 3,068,490 of JBAMJR010000015.1, forward strand.
AGGACTGAAAACAGGGGGGAACAGTTAGCCTGGCTTTGAGGATAAACGGGCACTAAGTTGTTGGATTTTGAACTGTTGGTCTGACAAAACAGGAAATCCGAAGACGTCACCTTGCGCTCTGATCCTTTTGTAAACCAAATGATTAATCAAGAAAATAATCTGGAGATTAATTGAAAATGAAAATAACAAAAGTCGCAGACCTACTAGTTTGTGAGAGCGGTGTTGTCTCGTAACTGAACCCATCCTCTTTACAGCATTGCTACCTTCATAACACAACTATGAAATAAAAGCAACTGTTCACTGATAGATTTTCAGGCTTGAGCAGGTTTTGAGTCCCTGCAAGTTGAGTTTCATGCTGCATTGAAATTAAGCTAAACCAAAGGCTGCCTCGAAAGTGTACAATCAATCTAAACCCTGATGTATGCTGCAGAAATGGCCAGCATTGATTTAAAGTATGCAATTTGTAGTCAATGGTCTGAAACATGCAAAACCACCGGAGTGGCCTTCCAAGCCGGTCGCTCTCGTTTCTCTACAGAACTGCAACACTTTTGAAAAAACGGTGCGAGGAGTTAGTTGGATATTCAGTGTTGTGGACTGAAACTCTACCATTTCTCTCTCCTGTGATAAGGTGATAGAAGTGAGGTGAGGTGAAAAGGAGGAATCACTGTTTAGACAATCAGGACCCATAAATGGAAGCGTCTCAAAACCAACTGGCTGTGTAAAAACCTGAAAACAACCTGAGGACCCGCTACATTCAGAACCGCCCCGAAACCAAAGCCTTTCAACGAGGTCGCGCTTTTCAGCACATTTTAAGCATGCCGGCCGGAACACATCGCCTCGATATCTCTCTCGGTGCCGACTCAATATTTGTATCAAAAAGGACAGCATAGCAGTGAAAAGACTAAATAGCTGTTGTGGAGGACGGAGTGAACAGAGCTGAGAAACCCCCTCTCTCTCCGTCACTTTAACTTGGAGCGCACTTGCAGGAGAGTGGGTTTTTGCTCCATGATGCGCACCAGCAGCGTGTCAATGTAGTCCTCCAGGTCTTTGACCTGCGGCTTCAGCTTCCGCAGCTCCACCTCCCGCTTAGCCAGCATAAGTTTCTGACGCTCAAACTCGGCCATCTGCCTCGCCAGGTCGGCCTCCCGCTGCACCAGCAGGGCAACCAGTTCGCGGTGGTTCAGGTGGTAGTACGAGCCCGCTCCCTCTGTCACGGACTGAAGACAGAGAGACAGACAGGCAGACAGACAGGAAGAGGAGTGAAAGTGTGACCAAGATAAGAACAGTGACATGTCTTTTCATCGAGTTCCCTGTTGATTACATTGAGTTTGTCTGTTCAGCCATAGTGGCGTTTGCTGCTCATGCAAAAAAATGTTTTAACCTACATTTATTTAGGGAGGAGAAACGTGACCTTTGACCTCTCTGACCGTGGAGGCGATCTTTGCCTTGTTTAAGTACTTTAAACAGATCTGTGTCATCTATAGCATTTAGATTATGTACTGTATGTGAATTTAATAAAATAATAATATAATTCTACCCAAGATTTAATACTTAATTGTTCCCTTGTTTTCCAAATCACCTGCTGGATTCACAACAATAAACAAAGTCTCAACACTTCTATTTAATGTAGTGACTCACTGCATCCTCACTGAGGGAAAAATGCTAATATCAAACTGAAATCAAACTTTTAATCTGCCTAAAATTGGATCTGTCAGCAACTACAGGCTATTGAGTTTACCTTTTTTGTTTTTATTCCCTAATTATTTCCTAAGTTTTTCTGATTATTTATAAGAAAATAGCTTAAAAAAATTCAGAAGTGTTTAATGACCAGAAGAGTCATTTTAATGATATAGAAGTGCAGATTGAAATGTTATATAAATCTAAACACAAGTAATGATCATTAAATCTCAAAACACAAACACATAGTTCCTGTTGTTTGCCTTTGAAGGGCAGTATTTTTCCTTTTATTAATACAATAGCATAGTGTACCTTCCTCTCCGTCTCCTGCTCGCTGAGCTGGCTGCTCCTGCCTGGGTGGATGGTGGACTTGAGCTTCTCCAGGCCGGTGGCCAGCACTGACCGGCCCTCAGTCCGCTTCTCCTCAGCCAGTATGGCAGCGGTCAGGGGCTTCACTGGGTGGGGGCTGGAGGGGACGACAACAAGCAGCACACATAGTACGCCGTCAGGTATCCCTCCTCTGGTTTTATAGAGAAGACTTTCAGGTGATGTAATGACATCTGGCTGTCGTGCTCTTCATGATTCATGGTGAGAAAAGCCAACTATCTTTCAGCCAAGGAGGACTTGAATTTACAATGTTCTTCTCTTCCGTCCATATTTATATTTGATAAGTACCAGAAGGGAAGTCAGGGATTTGTGCAGTGTGTGATTTTCAGAGTAAAATCCTTTAAATTGTCAATTACATAGTTTTAGCTAAACTAAAACTAAACATACTTGTGACTGCGGGTGTTAGAAGGTTTGTTTTAATAATGCACAATATAATACTTTTAGTGTTACTTACAATCAGTGCTTATTTGCATTTTAATGTATTAAAATACCAGCAAACTACAAGCACGTTTTGTCATTAAATAGATTCCCAACCATGGGTTCAGGAAGTTTCAGGGGACCCCAAGATAAATCTTAGGAGTCTCAAGATGATTAAAAAGGATAGAATACAGATATCTCTGCTACAACAAAAGTGATGTTAACTTTTTCTGACTTCTCAAATGTTTGCTTATTTTCTTTGCGAAACACTTCATCAATTCTTCAATGTAAGAAAAAACAAATCACTTTTTAATTAAAATGTTTGAGGCCATAACTTGTCGTGGGGGGTCGCAATCAGACACTACTTTATTGTATAGGGGTCACAAGCTTAAAAAGTGAGCTTTTATTCTGAAAATCACACACAACACACCCCCTAGTTTCCAGACAGACAAACAGATACAACATTAAAAAAAAACCTCTTCAGCAAATTAAGTTTTTTCATAACACAGAACCATATTACTCACTGTCTCACTCTTAAATTATTTAATTACATAAAATGAATTTGCCTGCTGGACAGTTTTGCTGACAAACAACCAGAAACCAGCTCTTCGTTCAGGTCAACTTGAAGTATTTTCTCAAACTAAAAATCTACAATAACACAGGAAAGACAGTTTCCTGTGTCAGTGACCTACATTTCACAAGGAAATCTATCATCTATCAGACCACTTAACTACTGACTGCAGTGACTTGCACTCATACCGACCCCAATCTCACATTTATCTTTCTTTAGCCCAGGTAATGTAGGTTTAGCCATTATTAGAGCACAACAGATTGGGCCTCCAGGCAGACCTGACTGCGACGGATCAACCTTTTTTAAATCCCCAGAAAGAGTAAAAGGAGGTTAGACAATGTGTAAGAGCCCTCATTAAAAGGAAATAATGGTGAAAATTGAAAGACTTAATTGCATGCGTTGGTGCAATCAAACTTGTGTGAATTGTGTTATTACCCCGAGGTGAAAAGGAAATGCTATCAGTGACACAACAACACCTTCTTTGCCTGATTTCTGGTTAAGATTTTGGCAAACAGTGTGGCTGTGTGAGAACACTAGTTGGCCCTGTTGGGAGGGGGCGTTAGTGTGTGTGTGTGTGTGTGTGTGTGTGTGTGTGTGTGTGTGTGTGTGTGTGTGTTGGGATTCAGGGCAAAATAATAACTGCTAATTGGCCCGAGGCTCCGTTTCCCTTCCTGTTACCACAGAGCCAGGACACACACAAGACACCTGCACAGGAGTCCTGTTAACACCAGTATGTACTGTGTGTGTGTGTGTGTGTGTGTGTGTGTGTGTGTGTGTGTGTGTGTGTGTCTTAAAGTGATGAAAAAGAGAAGGTCACACCACAAAGGAGAATCCCTCGAGAGTCTGCGGCACAGAAGAAAGGCAGGCGGAAGCAGAGCGGCAGAGGGAGACTGAAGAGACGACAGGACAGAAATTTCTGGAAGTGCAGAAAAAATGCTTCCTCTCCACCTTTTAATTAGTTTTTCACCAAGCACTGAGCATGTGCAACCTCACCTGTTCTGCTGATTGGCTGCCTGCTGCTGCTGCTGCTGCTGCTGCTTCTGCGGAGGCGGCGTCTCCTGAAGCATTGGCTTTGGCGCGGCAGCTCGCGCCGTGCTGGGTGGTGACCTTGCCGAAGCGTTGGCAAGAGGAGGGAGGGAACAGAGCGCGACAGGAGAGCTGCTACTTTGAGGAGTTAGACAGGGAGCAAAGGAGGTCAGAGAGGGGAGGTGAGGGCCAGGCCGAGCGGAAGAGGAGTCTTGTAGCGCACCGGGATCGCTCCCAAAGGAGGGCAGGAGGAGGAGTTCGTCAAAGGCAGGAGTCAGAGTGCCTTCAGACTGGGAGCGGTGTAGCGTAGCACTTTGTGCCTCAGGGTGCGTCGACAACACGTCACCTAAGACGGCGTTCTGACTTTCTACACCTCCCTCAGAGAGCTTCCTCAGATCACAGCTCACGTAAGAGTCCGTCGATGCCTCGGGGAGTAAACCGCAGTCATCCGCCATCATGAAACTTGGTTCAAGAGTTGCAGTCTTGTCCTCAGCGCCACAGATGGATCCTCCAGATTGGTCGGTCTGGTTGACTTCTTCATCACGTGGCTTCTTGCACGAATTGGTGGAATCTTCTCGGCCCAAAGCAGCTTCAGCGGTTGTGCGCGTGTCGTTTAGCTCGCGGCAGAGCGTGGCGTTCGCAGAGTGCAGCGTCTCATTTGGCTCCGAGCCGCTGGAGCACTTGGACACCGGTTGAGACCCGCAGGTTTGGTAATCCTGCGAGTCGGTGCTGACATTAAGGCTTTGGAAAAAGCTGCTGGTGCTCTGATCGGACTCTCGGGTGTGCAACAGCGCGTCGTCAAAGTCTTGGCTGGGGCCGTTCGCAATGTTACTGGTTTTGAGGAAATCGGCAAAAGGCCTGAATGGTAATGGGGAACGCTCGCTTGCATCCTCCCCTCCTAAACTAGTGCTCGCAATGGGCGAGTCCGACGACCTCCGCCTCACATCGGGGGAGGAGGTGATTATGTGTAGTGATGGGTGTGTGGAGTGAAGTTTATCATCTGGAGTCGTAGAAGTCATCACATCCGTAGTGCCGCTTACAGATGCAGAATAATCATTTATCACTGTCGAGAAATCCTGTAGAAATTCACCTGTGAATTTCTCTTCATTTTCATCGTCAGACTGTAAAGATTCTTTGGATTTTGGCTGTAGTTCTGGAAACAAGTCAGCACTTAAAACGTTTGGTGACTGAGTAACAGCGTCCTCACTTGTATTGATCACAGGCGGCTGATGTGTAGTCGCTGGGGACTGCGGTGCCAGAGACCTCTCTAAAGCGCTGAAATCTGCCTCTTCGTCACCGTGCTGAACAACAGTGTGCTGAGTTACATCGGCTAAAGACAGATCAGTGGACCTGTCGGTAATGTCATCCTCTGGTTCTGAGGGCTTTGCGTGCTTTACAACCGGTGAATCAAATGATTTCTCAAAGGCGAGGATGTTGCTTTCAAAGTTCTGTGCCTCGGCTTCCTTGGAGGAGGATGCAGATAATTTGTCTGAATAAGATGAGAGACAGGAGAGGAAATCCTCTTCTGCTTCTGAACTGCCGATACCCGAAGAACCGGGATCCGGGGAGCTGCTGTTGAGCTTTACAAACGAGGACTGACAGGGGGCCTGATGCATATTAGTGTCGGTTAAATCGTTTGCGTTAATAGCACCGTTAGCTTGATTCGTTTCAGCGCAAGCGTCCAGTTTTGGCGAGTCACTCAAAGCGATGTTGTCACTCTCAAAGCTCGTGTGCTCCGGGATTGTCTCGAGGAATTGTGCAAATGTGTCGAGATGACATGTGCTGGTCGCCTGGCCGATGGCCTTTTGTGCATCGGATGCAAATCCTGTGCAAGGTTGGCGATGTGGTGTGTCGTTCGCATTAGTGTTTGGATCTGTTCTGGGTAGCGATGCTGCTTTGTCATCGCCGTGTTCCAGTGGATGGTCGCTGGGTGTGTTTGGCTGCGTTTTGCAGTCTGTGGTCAGATCCTCAGGAGACTGCAGCCTGCCAGCTGCAAACACTTCAAAGGATTCATCCCACTCTGAGTCCGGGTCCAGCTCCCCGGCACACATAAAAGGGCTGGGCAACTTCATGCGTAAAGGTTTCTCCCCTTCCACGGGAGCCGGGGGAAGAGGTCGTTCCCTGGCATTGCCCTTCGCTTCGCCCTTTGCAACTGTACTGGCGATGGCGTCCTCTGTGGGCGGGTCGCCGTGAGTTGTGGTGGGGTTACCCGCCTGCGGAAAGAGTTGCGCTATGGGGGGCCGGGAACTGGAGAGATAGGGCAGAGGAGGCAGCGAAGGTTTTAGGGGCTGAGCGGTTAGCGCGTCGTCATAGAAAGGGTTGTGCTGGACGAGAGAGAAAAAAGGGTTGCAGGGGGATATGGGAGGCGGTGTGGTCTGTGAGTGGGAGAAAGGGTTAGTATGATGCAGCGGGGAACCCAGATTGGGGGGATCTACAAGGGGACCCGGAGGGTGGTGACTGGGTGGTGGGTGGGGGTCAGTGCTGGGCTCTAGTTTAGGTGACATCACCAGGCTGTGAAAGGAAGGGCACACAGTCCTGTTGATTAGTGTGGATAGTTCACACAGCTCAATCTGTGGCTTGCAGGAGGTTTCTCTGACTCAAGTCACATCCTAAATAACACATGTTTACAGACATGTAAACTTGTGTTTCACACAATTTGTTCACAATGTGCTTTGAACCCACGCTTTAATTCATGACATGCCACTTCTGTCGCTTCATCCTTCTGGAAAACACCTTTAAAGCTGCAGTCATTTTTTGGCCACTTGAGGGCAGCGCAAGAAGCTGTAAACACAACTTGGGCTTTTAATCACCTTATACAGTGAACATGATAGAAAAAGAGTTGCCGGTGTGAACGTTTAGGAGACACTCAGGGTCCAACACTCACTTGTTTTTAGTTTCTATTCAAACTAAATCTTGGCATCAGAACAATTGGTAAAAAAAAAATATCTTTAAATCCCATGAAACTTCTTCACATTAACCACAACTTCTGTGCAAACTTTATCAATAAAAAATTGCATATCTATGGTTTAAATCAATTAAACTAAACAGAAACCGGCACCAATCCACATCCGTTCTGGATGGACAGAGATGGTTGTTCTACCCATCTCTGTGCCTCTTGTGGGTTTTCATTGGCCAATGATGTAATATTTTGCGAGGAAAAAGTTGATGCAGCTGGGTGTAATGATTACTTGGTGCTGCTGGGGCCAACTTGGCAACTTTCCCCAAGGATATAAAGGCATGTGGGTGTGTAGGCTGTGAAAACGTATAGTTACAGAGCTGGCAGAGGGGTATTGAGCGTACTATGGTCCAGAATAGCTGACCTCGCTTCAATCAGCAGGCGCTTATCGGGCCAATATTGTGTTTATGCTCAGTGTTGTTTCTCTAAACATTACGACACCTGCAGTTCTTCGGTCCTGGTCAGATAAATGGATAACATATTTAAATAAGCTGTTAAAGGGTACCCTATAGACTTGAATTAAAGATGACGTCTTATATAAGACAAACTGCAGGAGCGATGCACTCTACACGTCAGTGAGCAGCATAAGAGAGAATACAGTACAGCAGGTGACACCCTCCAGTTAAATGACCCACCAAAGAATGTGCTTGTGTGGAAATTAAATTTGATGGGGTTTTCTTGCCTCCCCTCTCTCTGCCCACACACGCATTGACGAAAAACACACACACACACACACACACACACACACACACACACACACACACACACACACACACACACACACACACACAATCTGTAAGAGAACAAATACTGTTCCAGTTCGCATCATCATCTTTCCAATGAAACCGACATCCTCACTGAACCATGCAACCAAGGCTTGATGGAGTTAATTTCACCAGAGCAGCTCCCCTCCTGCATCTGCATTGCAGATACCTGCTGTAACCAGAGACTGAGACCAGGAACCGAGGAGGGATGTGTACAGAGCTGGAGGCGACTTCCAGCACCATGCTGGTGCACAGGAAGTTGAAAGTAAACAACCACTCCGATGTAGCTGCTCAAGATTTTGAAATTCAACCCTTTTGTGTTTACTGCAATTCAACCTTCTGTACGTTTTATTGGATATTTCTTTACTTGAACCTCGAAACAGTTATCTATTATGTGACCAATAGAACAGTAAATATTACCCTTTAAAGGAATATCGCAACATTGTGGGAAACAGGCTTATCTTTAGAGAGAGCAAAGAGTGGATCGATACCGCCCTAACGTCTGTGAGCTAAACAGCTGGAGCAGGAGGCCGTTAGCTTAGCATAAAGACTGGAAACGGGGGGAAACAGCTAGCGAAGCTTCCTCGTCCTTCATCTTTCAATAAAATTCTATACAGAGACATCGTGATACACAATTAAGTTATCTAAGTTGATAATAACAAGCAAAAACGAACATAAATTTCTCAGAAAAATCATACTATTTTGCTCTACATTTCTAAATTAAATGAGAAAATACTTAATACATAAAACATATATTAGAATAATTACTGTTATTTTTGTTTTATATTTATAAATCTAGTTTAGTTTACTGCTGCTAAATTATTGGCCTATATAGAATACATTATTTCATGATCCTGTTTTTGCCAAATAAAACCACCTGCAATAAAACACCTCAGTGACTTATGATGCAAGGAAATCTAAACGCTACAGCTACTTGGGTCCTAATTCAAACCATCTTCATATTGAAATGATAAGTCTTCATCAGTGCGTGTTAAGTGTGCGATCACAGTGTGCATCTCACCTGGGTTTGTTGTGCGAGTCCTTTGATCCAAACCATCCCTTGTGTTTCTCCTCGGCGGCAGCGGGGGCCTGTTCAGACTGATCCTTGGACTGACTCCGCTCTCTGCCCGCAGACTCGCTCCTCCCCTGGGAAGACAAGTCCCTCCTCTGCTTCTTCCCCTGGCTCTCCGACTCCACCGTGGAGGAGGAGGAGGAGGAGGCGGATTTGGGCGCAGCCGGCCGTCCCGACTGCTCCTCCTCGTCACCCAGCATGGGGCCGCTTTGTTCCAGGGCCGCCGCTATGGCTGCCTTCTCCTCCTCGCAGGGCTTGTCAAAAGACCAGCGGCGCCCGTCTCCGACGGGGCCTTTGAGGAGGTCCGTGGAAGGCCTGAGGTTCTGCAGAGACACGGAGAGAGGCAAAGACTTCTGCAGCGGCCCCAGGCCTAAAGAGTCCGCGGGTTTTCCTGAGCCCGGGTCCAGGGGCTGGACGCCGTAAGCATGGCTTCCGTTAATGCACACAGTGGGCTGAGGCACTGCGATGGTGATCTCACCTTCGTCCTCATCATCATCACCAAACTCGCATATGAGAGACGATGACTTGGGCGACGTGTGCTCTGCAAACACCAGAGCGGAGACAAAAAGGCAGCATGAGAAATGTGACTTTAATAACTCACATTTGTAGGTAATGGGGGATAAAACCCTGACTATCACGAGCAGACATACTAATAGATGTCAGAATAAATGGTTTCTGGTATGATGCAAACTGTTGCTCTGAGCTTCACAGTGCAGCATCTCTACATTGGTGATTTAAGGATGGAGAAGACACTCAGGGGAGCACCTGCCTCCATAAAGTCTACACGCAATACAGCAGCTTCACATGTGGGACTTTCACTTGAAGTTAATTAATCGTTTGCGGGCCCATTATTAACAACAGTATGTTCGCTGATTATAGCAACACTGTGGCGTTTGAGGTACATCATTATGTTCATTTAAGTATTCAAAATCAAGCAGAAATTATTAGTGTTGTTAAATCATTAAAAAAAAGGTTTTCTGAAGTATCTACAGTCTCTAAAGTTGTACTATAATTTTGTATACTGTAAATATGTTTAAATCTGGTAACAAACAGAGACATGTGGCAACCTAACCCTCCATTAATCTATATAAAGATAATTAAAGGGAAAAGTATTTGTAGCATCCTTCTGTTTTGTAATCGCCACTCCTGTAGCGCGTACAAAAAAAAAACCATTCAGTTTCAGTCATCCTTCCATTTACTCAAAAGTGGAGCTTCCTTTTTAGACATAGAGTGACAAGCAACTTCATAAACAAGAACAAAAAAGTTCCCCAAGTGTAAATATAAGTCTATATGTTACTGGTTAAGAGTAAATAAAGATGACACACAGAAAAATGAAAAGGTTTCAGGTCCGCCTAGAAACAAAAGCACTTTCAGGATGATTATTTCTTTGAAATGATGCAGCTGTAAGGTCTACGTCTAACCCAAATCATAGCACAATGTGTGAACATTCTCTCTGCAAAGGTTGACTTTGATAAAGTGAAGCAGAACAAAGTTAGAGAGGGTTTAGTACAGAGAGAATTCAGGCGAGGTCTCCAAAATTTGCATTGGGGCACATTTGCGCACATCTGTGACATGATGAATTTTAAAAGGTTTTAAATATTTGATCAATTTCACATAAATTGCCCTGCAACTATTTATTGATTGACAGAAAAATAATTATTTAAATAAACAAAAAATGTCTCCCTTTAAACATTTTTCCTCCTCATATATCATCATAACTTGAATATATTTGGGTTCTGGACAATTCGTCAAACAAAGCAAGACCTTTAAGATGTCACACCGGAGTGTAGAAAGTATTAATGGGCAATTTTTCACAATTATTTGGCATCTTATTGACTTACGATTACTTAATTAATCAAAAAACTGGTTGCCTTTCAAGAGTGGAACCTGAAGCGTTGAATATGAAGAAAAAGGAAGGATGACTGTGAACTTGTAGTGGGTTAACTCTCTGCCGGTCATTCTCACCTGGGCTGTTGTCGGCCGTCAGGTTGCTGCTGTTGCTGGGTGAGTTGGAGAGGTCAGAGACCACCACGCTGATGCCGGCCGTGGGGCTAAGGCTCCCTCCCCGTGACGACTCGCTGCTCTCCGAGCCCAGCGACGTGCTGGAACGAGTGTCCGACGACTTCCTCAGCTTCCCTCTCAGGAAGAAGGTCCTCATCTTGCTCCGCCGGGCCTCGCCCCCCTCGTCGTCCTCGTAGTCCTCCTCCCCGCCTCCATCACTCGGCAGCCGCTGCCGTATCCGGTTCAGTGACCCGTAACCACTCGGCAGGACGGCCGATGCCGAATCCTCCTCGGTGGATCTCCTCTTCCCCTTGATGCGCTCTTTGAGCTTGCCGAAGGTGGAGGCGCCCTTGTCCTTCATGACGAGGTCATACATGCTGGCTGTCAGGTTGTTGCGTGTGAACTGGACCGTGACCTGAATGTCTCCTCGCTCCTTCTCCTTCTTGCCCGTCTTGGAGTTGAGCTTGTACCACCTGCAACAGAGATGAGAGTACTCATGAGATGAACAGGAAACACATTTAGCAGTAAAACAATTAGTCATTTAATCAATTAGTTGGTCGACAGAAAATCAACTAATTGTGGAGGTCATTTATCAAAAGAAATGCAGAACTGTTGGCGGTTCCAGCTTCTGAAATATTACATTTAGCTGATGCTTTTATCCAAAGCGACTTACACATTTTTGCTCCATACACTGTAGACACAGCAACGGGGAGCAATTTGGGGTTAAGTGTCTTGCTCAAGGACACGACGACAAGGACTAGCGGGGCCGGGGCTCGAACCACAGACCCTCTGATTGAAAGACGGGCATGCTAACCACTGAGCCACAGTCGCAAATATGATATATTTGCTGCTTTATTCCATTTAATATCATTGTTTTTTTTTATGTCTTTGCTTTTTGAACTGTTGGTCAGATCATATAATACAAAAACTACCACGGTGGGCTCTGTGATGGATATTGTTCATTCTTTTCCGCCATTTTCTGGCTAAAATGGTTAATGAATGAATCAAAAACATAAATTGATCACTAGTGGAAACCGTTGTCAGGAGGTGACCTCTAGCTTGCTCGGTACAGCGAGTCCTTGGTGGCGGTTTCAAATCCGACCGGCGGACCTTTACTGGGTGTCTTCCTCTCTCTTGCCACCCATTTCATTCCCAGGCATTCTCCAGCTGCTCTGATAAAGGCAAAATAAAAGCCTTATATAAAAAGAAAATAGTCTGCCGTGTCAGCCCCAGTTTGTCGATCCCTCCCGCTTCACAGCTCTATAATGGGAAAACGGACTAGCACATTAAATTCCTCAGTTATTAAATTATTAAAAAAACAAGTGTGAATTAGGATTCACAGTGTGGAAAAAAATATTAAATGTAAAAATGTAATTAAAAAAAACGACAATTTGCAAACTAATTGTTAGATGTACTGACAAAAACACTTAACTGAGTCATTAGTTAGTTTAGCGTTGAGTGAGGGCTAAATGGGGCTAAACTGTCCTCACACAGGGTGAGAGTGTGTCTTTGTCCTATTAACACCACAAGGCCGCGTGTGGCATGGCAAACCACAATACCTCGGGGAGGCTTCTTGTTTTTTGTCAGCAAACCCGTTATAAGCAAGAACAATGAAGTAAAATGTATCATCCAACAGTGAGTGTCCTAGATAAATATGACTGAAAATGTGATTTCTCCTTTTACGTTTCTTGGAAACGCTGAGTGCCGGTGGGCGTAATGCCGCCAACGCGTTCCCCACACCGTGACTCATGGGAAAGTCTCATCTGCTCTGTTGTGACCAGCTTAAAAAGATGATATGACTGAGAAGAATTCCCCCAGTCAACATGTGTTTTTGACACTTGGCTGCTGCCAACGTGAAGTTATCAGAGAAGACTGAAAACTGGGCCTGAAACCAAGACCTGCTTTATTTGTTTCACTTCCTGTGCTGCTGGGCTATTTTCACCTCACACCACGACCACAGTTCTCTATTGTTCATGAATAAGCTCCATGAGGTTGAGTGACACGAACCTGCCCGAATATCGCAATACTTTTCTGAAGGAGTACAATTCTACATGGTTCCACATGTAGGTTAAACCATATATCTGTGCTCCCAATTGAAGGATCAGTTGACTTCACGGAAATATTATCTGATTGTGTCACTGAAAATCTAATATACCCTTTTGAAAACCAACCTATTTTTAGGCCTCTGCTCGAAAATTGCATTCCCAAACTAAAAAGGGTGTATCTCTGCAACCACTAGGGCGATTTGAATCATTTTGGTGTTATAATGAAAAAAGGTACACATCTGAGATTTTGTTCAGATGTAGGGCTGCAACTAATGATTATTTTAATAATCGATAAATCGTTTGATTATTTTTTCGATTAATCGCTGAATCGGATAAAAAAAAACAACTAAAAAGCATTCATTTCCAACCCTTTATTCAAAAACAGAAGTGACAGTGCAAATTCAAATGAAGCCGCTGTAGACATCTTAACGCTGATAATAATAATAACGCTGATAATAATCGCGCGACACAACGAATCGATAATGAAATTCGTTGCCAACACTTTTGATAATCGATTTTTATCGATTCGTTGTTGCATCTATTCAAATGTATACATATCTGTTTATATGTTACTGGTTAACAGTAAATGAAGATGAGACACAGCAAAAATGAAAAGATTTCAGGTCCGCCAACAAAAAAAAAAGCACTTTCAGGATAATTATTTCTTTGAAATGATGCAGCTGTAAGGTCTAAGTCTAACCCAAATCATAGCACAATGTGTGAACATTCTCTCTGCAAAGGTTGATTTTGATAAAGTGAAGCAGAACAAAGTTAGAGAGAGGATTTAGTACAAAAGAAATTCAGGCGAGTCTCCAAAATTTGCATTTGAGGCACATTTGCGCACATCTGTGACATGAATTTCTTCATGTACCAAACCATATATTTCACTTGTATATTATTTATGGTGTTCAATACATCCAAATACAGCAGTTTTGGGCTTCTTTTTTCATAAAACAAGCTCTGATTTACAGTTTTATATAACAATCGCTCAGTTTTTGGGATTTTAAATTGTTTAAAGTTTTTTGTTAAGCCCTGCTACATGCTTTAGTATGCAAATGCTGACATCTTTACTGAACACAAATCATTTCAATAAAAAAAATGAAGGTTTTAAACGTGTCATTAACTGAATTAAATTAAATTAAATGTAGCTGACTTTGAAATCACTTTAAGTGGTTGTGAAATACTGATAAACAAGTGATAGCAGTCAGAATGCAAAAACATAAAACAGGATGTCAGAGGAGTTAGAAGAGCAAAAGTAACCTAAATTGCGCTTCTTAAACGACTAAAATGCCTCGCTCTGTTGAGTCAAGAAGGAAACCTAAATGTCATGCGACGGAAAGTCAAGTGTGCGACTGAAGAAGAGTCAGAAGAAATTAGGTTGAAATTGAAATACGAGACATGAAAGCTGCGACAAATAAGAGCAAAGCAAAAGAAACTGATCTGAGAAAGGAACCTCACATTTACTACACAGCTAGAAACCGTGGTGCTTTTTTTTATCTCCCACCCCCCAAAAAACAAGATTTCCTCTTTTCTGTAAACCTTCAGTGTGACTCTGCAGAAACTCAGCGAGGGAGCAAATGAACACGAGGCACAACCCAAACACGTCTAAATAAAGGCTGGAGACGGTGTGTCACTGAACTCGGCGGCCTGTTAGACTGGGGATCTTTTGGTTCAAGCAAAGTTGTGATTTTACTGATGCTGTGAATTCATACTTTTTATTTATGGCTGCTATTATTTATTTTGATCAATGTCATACTAAAAAAAATGAATACCGAATGTATGTCAAGCATGTTAGCCAAAATTTGCTCGTACACATAGGAGTCCCACTTTTAGCTCAACATCACATGCTAACATGTATTGCTTAACATATTGCCAACAACATAGCATTAGCATGTTACACTATGTCAGCATTAATCTGAAATTACACACAAGGCTGAGCAGAAATCTAGCGATCATACGCTGGACACCTTAACTGGGTACAAATTTAGGATCAAGGTCATTAGGATTAATCCTATAGTTATAATGCATGTCTGTACCTGTCTTTTAATTACACATAAATTACACAGGAGAATGTACACATTACAAAAATATAAAAAAATTGTAACAAACTTTAAATATTCTTTAGAAAATGTGGTCTGAGAAAACGATCCATTAAGTGTTCAGAACAGCCTGCCTGATATTTCTTAAAAGACTAATAGCTTAACAGGCCTCTGAACCCAGTGCATCCATTTTCACACCCTGTTTGATTCTAACACGAATGTAGGAAAAGAGTTCCCTTCTGTCGCCAAAAAAACAAACATTGGTGTAATGTAGGCTGCAGGACAAAAACACACACCTCAAACTCAGAGCAGAGACTGTTATGTAATCATCAATCATCATCATCATCATCATCCTGCCACGGACCTCACGTTCAGCCCTCAAAACACGGTAACACCCAAGATGAATGCCAGTGAAAACAATAAGCAGACAAACTCCTTCCAGAACAAAACAGTCTGAGAGCCACAAATAACAACTAGGCGGCGCCCCGAGCACCGAAGAGAGGAAGCAGATGCTTTTTAAAGCTCCACAGGAACAACAATACATTGCATCTCACGTAAATAGACAGCAATGGAAATGAGCCACATGAGAAATGTTCAGTAAGATAAAATAAGATAAGATAAGATAACCCTTTATTAGTCCCTCAGTGGGGAAATTACAGGATTACAGCAGCCTTGCTCACAAGTGAATAAAAAGAATAAAAAGAAGAATAATACAGTAGAAACAAGTAATATAAATAAATATAAATGAGCAGTAAAACAGTAGAGAATATTAATATACAGACTGAATAGAAAAGTACTTAAACGTATTGCACGTAAATACACGTAATATACGTAATAATAATATTGCACCAGGTGAATGATAAAGTGACCAAGTTCAGTTCAATGATAAAGTGACCAAGTTCAGTTCAAGTGTTCAGTTGTCAGAGTGGTCTACTGGGAGCTCAGCTGGTTGTGCAGCCTGACCGCAGCGGGAAGAAAAGACTTGCGGTACCTCTCCCTCAGACACCAGGGATGAATCAGCCGGTGACTGAAGGAGCTGTGCACTAAGTTCACTAAGCCACATTTCATTCAAGGCGGAGGAACAAGTGACACTCACATGAAGCTGTGGTATTTGTATTGACATTAAGATCTATTTAACAGAGGCTTGATTATTATAATCTGATTTACTTTGGAGCATTTCAGTCAATCAAATCCTGTTGACGGATTATCAATCTACATGGAAACAAAGTGTCCTCTTTTATTTTAAGTTTGGAGATATCCAAACAACACACAGATTTCAGTGCTGTCGGCTCTAATATTGTAAACCAGTGCTTCTACCTCACATGCCTTTTAGGTGTGGACTCCAGTTTCACATCCATGCGCCAACAATAGTATCAGTCCTCGTCCTGACTCGGCAGCCAACTCCCTGCAGCCAAAGTGGGGATCAAATTCCAAATACAGGACCTGCCCGCCACGCTATAGGTTTCCTCTTTTGCAGACCTACAGCTGCTACTACTACATCCACCGCACAGTTCATGAAGGAAGTCCCTCTTAGCCCCCGCTTTGTGTGCATTTGTGAGATTAGATTGTGGTATTTATTTACCTTCGGCAGACATTTACATTAAAAGATCAGGAGAAAACATTGGTATGCTGACGAAACACATTTCAAAAGATATTTTCATCACGCAAACTATCTTTTGTTTTTTGAAGACGATGCAAAAAATAACAAGTTACAGGCCTATTTAGGTACATGCACCTGTGCCTGTGAGTCATGCGACTCGCAAGAAAGCCTGACAACAATAAATGTAAACGTAAGTAAGACGAGGCCTAAATACAGAAACTGCAACACAGACACAAAAAAAACAGCAGCATACATTTCGAAGCCCACGTACTCGAGCAGAGAACAGCATGTTACTGAAGAGGACCCAGTTTCCACACAGACTCCTGGATAGTTCAACAAGGCCACTGTGAATCATTTTTGGGGTATAAATGTCCACTAAAAAGCGTATGAACACCCCAGTGCCACAACAAGCTTCATACCTAAATGTTCTGCCCATTTGGAATTTGTGGGAGTCTCCACAGATTCAATTTTTTCATTAACAGTCCCATTCCAGAGCTGCAGAGCATGACTGCGTATCTGCTTCCCTATCTTCCAAAACAGGAAATCACAACACTCCACCCCATCACATTTTTTTTCTCTAGCCTCCTTCTTATTCTCGGCTTCGGCTTCTTCTGTGGAACAAGTCGATCCCCAGAAACCGCCCTTCAAGGCAGGACAGGGCTGAAATTACAAGACAAGTAGGCTATCAACCTGTTTTATCCAGCATGTACTCAGTCTCTGTGGGGCTCTGGGAGCCTGGGTGGTATCTGAGCCATGCAGAAGAGACTCTCTGAAATAAAACCAGCGCCAAGGGCGCAGGATCTGTGTCAACTGTGGGATTTAGCAGCGCACTTTACTCACCAAACATATTTTTATTTAAGGTTATTTCACTCTCAGATACTTTTTTTCCTTTCTCTCAGAGGAGTCAGAGGGCCCTCTACAACAGCAGACAGAGCTTGAAGACACTGCAACTGAAGAAAAACATGAGCAAATGTAGAAAACATCTTCACCACTCGACACATAGGTCACATTTAGAAATACACATTTAGGCTCTGTGAGGTTGCATTTGTGAGGTTGTACTTGTAATTCTTAGATATTTGTAATCATGAACCAGGAAGTACAAAGATTGCAAATACCCACACAGAGCAGGTGGTTTGGATCAATAGGTATGTTCAGCGTTTGTTCAGTGTGTTGGCATCCAAACATTTGCTAATTTGGCACAAAACACAAAGTAGAGCTGAGGCTGATGGGAAATGTCACTGGTTTTGTGATATTTTGGCTAAAAAAATAAAAACTGGACAAATTGGAAATTTTTACCCGACAGGAAACGTCAGGGGATCAGCTTCACATTATCTGGGCACACATGTGGACCAAATTGCAATAGTTGTTGAGATATTTCAGTCTGGACCAAAGCGATGGACCAACAGACATTCCCATAGATCGACCTTCCGGTGGATCAAACCACTGGGCATTCCATCAGAGCTAAGACACACACAAAAAACAATATGTAATCTTAAAACAGCAGGAGGTCAGATTTTTGTCCAAATAAATTGGGACTCACAAACATTAAATCTTTGATAAACATATATGTTCTTTTAAATATCGGATTAATTAGGATAAACCGCCAAGTCCTAGAGTCAACTAGAGTTAACAGGGCTGAGCACAGCTCAGCTGAAGACGCTCAATGACGCCTAAAGAATCACCCAACAGCGCCAGATAATCGGCTTAGTGCGTCAAGCCACTTATAGAGGGTGCAAGGGAGGTGAGTGGTGCTACTTCATTTGAATTATCCCGCTTCCCATTGCATCTCTATCTCTGATATAAGCCAACAAACCCACCAGGAGCACTGTGTGTAATGCTCGTAATGTGGCCTGTGATTTCTGCCTCATCAGCAGAAGTAGGAGACGGGCCGCGAGCCCCAGACCACATTCCACATCTGGAGCTCTAACCTCACCACCAACTTCCCTCCATCAATCTTCTTCCACACAACCGAGCATTGTGTCTTAAAACCCCGCCTCCTCCGGCCCAAAGTGATACTAAACCATAAAAAAGTTGTGTCAAAAATGAAAAAGAAACAAAGGTTACCAACCCTTTGCAGACTCAGAGGACAGGTCAACAAGAAAGAAAGAAACTTTTATGGATAAAATATTTTAGTACTTTTTTTTTTTTTTTTACTATTCTTCAACACCAAATGTTTATGATGCAGCTTCATCCTGATCACAAGGCTGCTGTTGTCTGTTTGCTTACAAAGGCTGCAACAAATAATAATACTTTCCTTCTATTAGACTGTGCTGTTATTATACAAGGCCGTGACGTTCAAGGCCAATATCTGCAGTACAAAAGGCAGATTCCTGTTAACTTTGTGGATGCTTCTGTCTGCAAAGTAGCAACCAGACTGTAATATCTTAAATAGCAACTAACATGTAGGAGTAATTCGTAGTAATGTAGTGAATTAGAATAGATTACGCTTCATTTATTTTGACATTAATGAAAGACAAAAAGGCCCTTTTATACTATGACACTAAGAAATTGGGATTTTTTTAATAATAATATAATTTTGAATTTAGACTAAACATTAAAAAGGAGATGGTGGTTTCAAAAACTAAACTAAAATGTACATCTGGTCAGCTAAAACTCACTACAAGATCTATAAAACTGCTTTGCTTTACATGCTAGCTCACTACCTGGCAACCAGAACATTTCCATGTGTCTTCTTCTTGTCTTTGCTTCACTGTATCTCCATGATGATACTAGAAAGGCTGATGGGAGATTTGTGATGGGAGATTTGTGATGCGACTGCACAGCCTCTACATGACTCAGGAATACAAGTTACCAATATGAGTAAAATGTAGGCCACTATAAATCCTGTTATTATATAATATTTGAGTTTATCTGATAAATCGCTTTGTTTTCAACAAGCTGAGATACATTTGTGTTATATAGGATTGTCTGGTCTCACTGTTATGTAACTTCTAATGTACATTAGACCACATTCTCTCTCTCTCTCACACACTCACTCACTCACACAAACACAAACAACATGGCAGGCGACGTGAAATTGAGGCAGTAATGGCATTAAAAGGCAGCAGTGGTAAAATATAAATTATAATACGGGTAGATCAAATCAAGCATTCTGATTGGTTGAGAGTGAGTCACGGGGTGTATGTTATTCAGCCATAAAGTACTGTACAGCCTGTTTACATTTAGAGCATTCCATATCAGTGCGCACTTAAAATAACAGGTAGATTTAAATTGCGCGACCGTTAGTTGTCATTTCAAGCTTGACAGTTACCAAACATGTTTCGTGTAAACTTTGATATCGTCACGTCCGCAGTAACGACTCGCAGACGTTGGTTTCCTTAACTTGCAGGTTTATTGCTTGAGTGTTCACAGTATTGCAACGGGGCTCTTCGCTAACAGTAGCTCAAACGGAACAGCTAACAAGCTCACTTAGCGTCCCCCACACTAGCATAACGAACGACAACACACACGTCACTTCCTCCCTAACCTAAAGATGAGGAATGAAAAGGGTTTGATCACAAAATCCTGATAATTTCCAGTGAGAGATAATTACGTCGGCAATTTCCCGACGCGAGGCAAGTTCTCTAAACATCATGGAGGAGAAAATGACGGAGAAAAGACGGACAGAAGCAACGAGAGCACTTCTTTACATCGGTGGCTGAGTGTCATCCTCCACCCTGCTTTTAACCGGCCTGGTCAGTAAATCACATTTACTGACCAGGCCGTCAGTTTTATAGTCCCGTATGTGCGTCCCACACATACGGGACTATTTTCTCTGTCGCTGAAATGCGAGACACAACGTTTGGTGGCTACAACTATTTTGTGCTGAAAGGGAGCTTACTATTACTATTTATAAAGTCGCAGGTACCCGCGTCGGGCCTAACAACTCCCTTGAACAGTACATTATTGCACGACACAGTACTGCCTCTTGTACCTTATTGCTTAAATATATAACATCTAAATCATAATATCGGCGCTTCAAGAACCACCCGACCGACACCGTGAAGAATCCCTGGACTGCAGAATAAAAAAAAGAGCTGAAACTTAAAAATGACTCTCTTGGGAAGAAACTCGATTATAAAAAGGAAAGAATGTGCACGACAAGTTCAATATTCAGCAATAGTGTCGCAAATCATATTTTTTTTTGTTGACAACGTGGGTTGCTTGCTTGTTTTTGTCCACAGTGTGTTGATCTGGCAGTGTTTCTGCAGCTTCCTCCTGACAGACCCTGCAGGGGAATTCACCCAACGCCCACCTTTCCGGGAATCTGCTCTACACTGATAGTTCATCATGTAAATGCATCACGGCCTCTGCATCCTCCCATGCCACCCATTCAGTGGCAGCTGCTCTGCCTTCATTTAATGAAGACATTGCTGAATAAAGATGAAATGTTAGGACAGTAAGGCATTCATGGGCTTGTTATAGTTTGAGAACGGTGTCCTAATTCAACACTGGTCATTTAGAGTGTTTCTCTCAGAGAGGTAGATGTAGAGAATCCAGATTACTGATTTGATGTTTGATGTTTGATGTAAGGCCTTTGATTATTATTGTATTTCATAAAATGTCATACAATAGGAACAATTCCATTCTCAATAGCTGCAGACTGAACGTTTTCTTGAAATAGCCTTTTGGTTTGACAAACAGTCAAGTATATTGAAATATAAACACATCTTTTTCAACTACACCTTGAATAGGAAGGTAGCGCCGTAGTAGCACTTAAATGGCACTTACTGATAGCACTTTGTAGTTTAACTTTCTTGAAGAAATTGTACCTTCTTGATTCTTGTTGTTCTGAGTTTGTACTCACGGTTGAATTGCACTTATTGTAAGTCGCTTTGGATAAAAGCGTCAGCTAAATGAAATGTAATGTAATATTCAATTTACAAGCATATAAAACCCATAGCAGCAGCAAATCCACAGCATTTAAAAAGGGGGACCAGAGAATGGTTGGCATTTTTGCTTGATAAATTACTTAAATGATTAGCAATTGTAATTTTATGTTGATCAACTAAATACATTATATATATATATATATATATATATATATATATATATATATATATATATATATATATATATATATATATATAACACATGTATTTCACTCAAACACAACACTGTATGGCTAATTAGCTTACATAGGAAAGGAAAGAATTGTTGACGTTAGCTTAAACTCAGTTTAGAGGAGATGAGCGCCCCGTTTAACTTCCTCCTGACACTTTCTGCTCTCACATTTCTGGTTTTGGAAAGGCTACCAGAGTCACTACTCAAGTCCTCACCTCTGGCACTACATCACTAGATTAATCATCACTTTTTCTTCATCCTCTCACCCTGCAGAATACAGATCTTCTCCAACATCACCAGACCTAAATTTAAACCTCATCCTTCATTTCTACTGACTGTTACTGGAACATGCTGATTCAGTAGTACACTGTGTGGAAACTGATGAATCCTAGAGAGAATAAAACAAGTCAAAGGCTCAGAAGAAAAGAGCCTTTCGACCGGACGTATCTCCTCCATTTGCTGAAATATACGACCCAGAGCACTACATCACTGTGACGCCCACCAACCTCCTCTAAAGGGCTTTATAAATATTACAAACTGTAAAGTGAAGGAGTCTTGGCACAGTCCTCTCAACCGCTGCAATACTAAATGTCACACTACTGTCACTGAAAACCACACAAGATGAAATGAAAAATCATGTGGTCATCTGTATGTAAAGAGGCTTTTGTTGTTGTTTTGTTTGTGTTGCGTTGAGCTGGTTTTAAAAGCATTTTTTTCTTTCCTCCATCTCACCTGAGCAGCTAATTGACTGCACTTTAATCATCCGATTTTACTGCCATCATTCACCCCTCCGTAGGGGTTTTATCACCATGCAAATAAAACCTTGAACAATATAAACAGCCTCAAAGAACGTATTATTACTGAATCATGAGAGCCTAAAGATAACACAAATCAGATAGCTTAACTTTTGAAGGGGTTACTGGGAACAGCTCAAATTACGGTGCAAACTTTGCAGCCCAAATTTGGTAACTTCCGTTCACTGGTTGCAGAAAACAAAAGATGGCGACGGCCGTAATCCAAGATGGCGACGGCCAAAACGCCAAACTCAAGGCTTCCAAACAGGATGCCACAAACCAATGGATGACGTTGTGACAACTGCATCCACTTCTTATGTCTTTGGTTCTGCTAAATCAAGCTTGATACTTTAATTTTTAAACTGTCCATCATGTGTATGAAGATGTTAAAGAACGGCATCACTAAAACCGGTGGAGTACTCTTTCAAGTAGGCTATTCAATTAATGTTTACAATATGACAGCCTTTCACACGGCTTCTGTTTACAGCTCAAAAACATTTTAAGTCACAGACATTTCAGTCTGACCATCGTCCTCAAGCCCAGTTTCAAAACGTAGTCACACATTTAACTGTAGAGTTGATTCTGACTTGTGAGAATGCAGGAGCTTTTCTCTACAACAACGTATATTGTAGCATCTGGCATCAACTAAAACAAAAACCGTGGTTTCTCCTTAAATGCTGCTCATGTTTTAGTGGATGTTCTCTGTCAAACCCAAGATGTTTTTAAAGGGTTGACCTACATGAGCAGCGTTGACTGTTGGGAGGTGTTGCTATTGACCATCCCAGATTCATTGAATACCACATGGAGACCCTGAATGTACCATGACACCAAATTGCTGACACTTCAACATCACAGGCTGACTCTAACCTTCAAATGACCAGCTCCAACCGAAGGAGACTGGTTCCCCTTTCAGCTCATATTCACAGGTCTATCTGAGTGAAAGCACAGTTGGTTTGGCAGCTAGTTTTTTGGGTTTTGAATCCATCTGCCATAAAGGACACAGAAACTAAAGAAGAGGAACATTTGTGTTTGTCATTGAGCGAAAATATTCAAACTGTGCTGAGGGACGGGGGATGTCCTGGATCATGTACCAAGTCTGATTCATCCTGGATCGCTGGAGCGAAAATACTCTGGCACTTATACAAATACACCCACCAGGTGATGCACATTGTATTGCTAGGTCACAATATGATGATGCTTGTGACAAATTTGCCTTGAAAAAGACAAACCGTCTTTGCCTGGGAGAATGTAAACAAAGCGCCATCACATCTCGTTATGATCTAAATGGCAGGAAATGTTTCAGCTGTCCAAAACATCAGCAGTCTTCTTTTTACATCTTTTCTCCATCAAAACAGGAAGAAAAAAATTAAAATTATTGAGGAAGCAGAAAGTCCAATAGCTGGACTCAATTGATGCTAACAGTCTCACTATTTTCCTTGGTAATTTGTATAGATACAATAGCAACCCTACATCTGAAATGCAACAAGTTCACGCTTGTTGTCTGGGATGTATTGAAAATCGATTATGGGGAGTGTTGAACCCTACAGAGAGAACTATATAACAGTAGGTTTTATGGACAGTTGGTGCACCAAAACATGTCTGTCCTTCACTTCTAAACAACTCCAACAAAATCCCATAGCATGTCATTAATTCAAGTTGTATGGGGGTGGAAAACTTCCGTAAACATTAAGATGATGCAATATCAAACTTTGCATTGGCCTCTTTGCATCCCATGCTCCAGTGGGTTGGTTGGGCTGTTGTAAAAACAACATGTTGTGCTTAAAATACCTTGGAGCTCTCGGATAATGAATCGGTTAGATAATCCCTGGAATTGGGACAGGCATTAATCCCCGTCCTGCTCTACGTCATGCCTAAGCTATTGGGAAACAACAAAACAAAACACCTAGTGTGGACAAGCCTGGAGGGGGGTGAAAGTGAAGTTTCTAGAAGGACTGTTTTTTTGGGTCCCCCACCCAAAAAAACAGTCTTTCTTTTCAACGAGGTGAATAGTGGTCAGAAGAGTTTTGTGTCTTTGGGAGGAAGGAGGGTGTGTCTGCAGGGCCCTGATGCAGCACCAGAGACTTGACAGCTGTGTTTATATGTGAAAGAAAAAAAACTGTGAAGCAACAAAAGAAAGAAACACAGGACAAAAAGCATACCAGAAACACCCTGATGAGTTCAATGAACATGGGAAATGGCAGCTCGAGCTGCATGCAGGTTTTGATCACCCTGATGCTGACACACTCACACACAAACACAGTAATATATATATATATATATATATATATATATATATATATATATATATACTATGCACATGTATAGACAGCTGATACCTACTCGTTTTTCACGCATCTAGTCTCATGGAAGAGCTTATCCAGCTGGATCACCGCCTGTCCGAGGAACACGTCCAGCCCCATGAGCGCCCGGTGCATCGCGATGAGGACCAGCTCGTTGCTCCCGGCCGGACAGCTGCTCCGCCCGCCGGTCTCCAGCACGCCGGGCTGCAGCTCGAACGAGCACTCCTCCCTCCACTCCGGCTCGGTGGTCTTCTCCGCCACGCAGGTCGAGTATTTCTCCTTCGCCAGCTGGATGATGGTGTACACGTCGCTGGTGCCGTGCTTGCCCTTGCCCCGTAAACCCCTGCCTCTCAGCACCGTCACCTGGACGTGTGTCGGTAACCATTTCTGGTCCTCCTCTACGGTTAGCGAGGACATGTCCTCTCCTCTCCCCCCTCCTCCTCCTCCTCCTCCTCCACCAGACCAGACCAGACAGTCCGACCGACCTGCCGCGCACACCGCGACGAGGCGAGGCAACCGGGGGAGAGGTGGTGGTGGCGTCCGCCGCTTCCTCCCTTGCTCCGGGTGTGCACAGTCACATCAGCTCCGGGGTCGGCGGGCGGTGCCGCATTATGGCCGTCTGTCGTATCTGCAAAGTTGCCGTGGTTGTTGTGTTCAGTGTGTGTGTGTGTGCGTGTGTGTGTGCCCCGGCTGCTGCTCCTCCCCGTGTCTCCCGCAGCGGTCTCTGCTCTGCGGCTGCAGCAGCGTCCTGTCCCCCGCGCGGCGCGTCCCTGCCTCTCTCCCGCTGCCGTGCGGGCCTCTCTCTGCGGGCAGCGACGTCACGCCTCCTCCTTCTGCAGGACGAGGAAGTTCAACTCGAGGCACCAGCACATGCTCTGCACGCACCGAGACGACAGTACAGGCGCACGCTGGAATGTGGCGGGGTGTTATATGTCAACCACATAAAGTCCACTCCTCTCTAAGAATGTAAAACTCGCCTCCAGCTGGCTGCGATGACTCTCTGACTAACGCCTCTGTACTGCAGGCGAGAATAACATTCCTTTAAATTATACATTAAAGCCAGGTGAGACTGCGTGAAGCCCGCCGACATGCTTACACAACATTTGAAATAGTGTTAAACATCTTACGAAGTGCTATACATAATGGTTTATTTCATTGTTAATCAATACAACATCAGAAAACTATTAATTATACCCACTGCAGTACCCCCAACAACCAAGGCGATAGATATCAAGTGTCTTGTGTTTTCGAAACTCCAAAGACATTCAATTTCCTATATTGTTAAGACAAAGAAAGCAGGACATTATCACCTTTTAATACGCTGAAACACAAAGATATTTGAAATATTTACTTGAAAACTGATCTAAACTGATTGATTGAACTAGTTGTTGATTGATAATGGATCATGTGGTTGAAAGCTGACACCTGAATCTTAATTTGTATTTTTTTGTGCATATAATTTACAAGGTATGGGCTAAGTAGACATGTTTATACTGTGGCCTATGCATTTTCATAAAAGCTAGACCGTAAGAGGAAATGCCACACAAAAAGTAAACTCAATCCACTTGCTAGCTTTTCCCAGAGCTTTCGACCGCATGATCTATTGTTATCAATGGGTGTTGATGTATCTGTCGACATCAGTAGCTGCACTTTTAGGACTTCCTATAAGAGTTAAGCATAACAGTTCATCCTTGACAAAGCAAGCTCAACTCAAAGTCCACTTACTAGCTTTTAACTGTATCACATGGCCTTCATCAACAGTTCAGTGCAGACTTGCAGGAGGCTTCCATCATCTCACGGAAACAAAATATTATTCTGAGTGACCACTGGTGATAGATGAGGATGATTTGTGATCCAAATCAAGTTTCATTTATTTATATATATATATATATATATATATATATATATATATATATATATATATATATATATATAGTAACAAAGACTTTTACAACTTTGTACGATACTGATCCATCAGGTTAAACTGCCCTTTTTAAAGCCGTGCCTTATTCACGCAGTTTTATCTGCAATATGTGCAATAAACTATAATCTGATTTATTATTATTTATGTCTGATGAATAGTTATAAACACACAGAGAGTTTGATGTTTATCATATTGTGATTATGGTCTGATACAGGGGGTTTATGGGGAATCTGTGAAGCCTGATATGACAGTAATTATTTTCTTTGTCAGCACCGCACACAGGATTTTACAATCCAAAGCACCTACGGTCATGACATTAAGTCACCCACAACTGACGTATACCGTGGCTGATATTTTGAGCACATCCTGCCAGTTTTGTTTTGTTTACACCATGGTGTCACTAGAAGACGACAGCAAACACTATGACAGAAGATATATTGCATATTGTAGTTTAAAAAAAAAAAAAAAAGTATTTCCCTTGGGTCTGGAGTTAAGTCAACTTTGCCATATTCATGTAAAAGAACAGATGTGACTGTTTCTCTCTGCCTTATGTTTGCCGTATGTTTGAATTGCTTGTCGTGTCCTTGTGGTTGCTTGTGTCATTTATAAAGCTGTTTTAAATTCTGGTTTCTTCTATATTTTGGATGCTATAGTCCTCGTCCAGAACCTCCTTCCAGCTGTCATTGTGAAGAAATAATTGGTTCCCAGTTGAATTGCTTACTTAAGTCTGCCTGGACTTACATGACATGCTGCTGTGAACGGCCTCGTATGACCCGGGCGTGTGAGGTTACACAAGAGTAAGTGATGGGCAGACTGGGCCAGTTAACGTCACCGCTGGTTTGGTGATGTAGTGCTGAACTGGTACACAGCTAACGTGTGAAAAAGCAATGAATGAAGTGAAGACTTTGCTGGTGCTGGACCCAAAGGAAAGTGGATGGCCTTCGTTCTACGTCATAACTGTTTATTGACTGACAAGTTAAAGGGGTCATTAATTTGGGTGAGAACTACTTTAGTGGTTAGTTTACACACACATTAATGACATTTGTATCCTTCCTGGAGTAGATGTGAATGTGCGTTATACCACAAGAGTGCAGGTTTGGAAGCAAAGCAGCAGCACAAGAGCAGTTTGAGGTCTGACACCTGGCCACCTTGCTCAAGGGCACTATGGCAGTGTTGTGAGTCGCTAAATACATTGCTACATTCATCAAGCAGCTGTATTTAATCATGCACAAATAGTAGAGCATAAGATAAAAAAAAGAAAAAAAAGTGAAATACTGAAATATAGATAAAGATAAAGACATTGGAACTGGAAAACTAAAACTTTAACATTATAAAAAGCTTTTTATAAAAGATTTGATTGTAATTTGACACGTGATCAGATGTTAATGCTAAAATGTTTACTCACATATCACTAACCCAAAAAGTTGCAGCACACAAACTAGTAACTTAAAGATTAGACCAGTTGTTGGTTAAATATTTATACCTACCAACTTCCAACTGTTGTATAATGTAGTGACACAGACGTTAGCTTGCTCATGTTTGACCAGTGGCGGGCCGCCTGTTAAGCCTTCTCTGCTGGCCTAAACAGAATCACGAAGTTATAGCTATTTTATAATTTAATTGTTTTTCACAAATACACTACATTATTTTTCCATATTAGGTTATTTTCTCGCACAGCTCCTGTCTTCCTCCGTTCCTCAGCTTCCAGCCTGCAGTGCGGCGCGGCCGCTGGTTAAGGATCTGGTTAAGAGCGTTAACGTGCGCTGCGATTGGTCAGTGTTGCAGCGGCAGTAGGTGGCAGTAATGCACCTTTTGTTGGATGCAGTCCACCTTAAAACCCCAAAAGAAGAAGAAGCTAGAACAGGTAGAAAATCCACAGCCTGCCACTGTGTTTGACCCAAATAGATCGAAGGTCAACACATCTGACACTTGACTGGTGAACTGGGAAGATTAGCTTTCACCAAAATAACACAATAGTATAGGATACCTCAAACTACAAGCGCTAACGTTTAATATGTAGCTAGCTTACTACAGCTAGCCGACAGTACAACACAAGAGCTGCTTGTTTGGTGTCTGTCCCAATGTCCATGTAGGCGGCAGTGGAATCTGTACTAAAATCTGCAAATTGAGTCAAAGGTAACTGGGAGATTTGGCTTAATAGCATTTTTTTGAAAATAGAAAAAAAGTAAAGGTCATATCTAGGTTGAAATGTTGTTTATACAACGTTGAAACGAAGTGGTTTGATCTTAGACAACATAGAAAATATCAGATCGATATCAGCCCTCAACTAGACGCTGTATCGACATCTAGGACAAAAGTTGATTGTCTGTTCGACCTCGAACAGTACGGAACAGTAACTTACTGTATTTTTTAAATTGCAATAATTAACGCTAACACATTAGAGGTAGTGCTAGTTTACCTCGCAGGGCAGCTAAATTATCGTGATGTAATTGAGATTACGGGAGAATCGGGGGAATCATATTTAACACATAAAATGCATCCAGCCAGAGCACGGACCAGTCAGCTTCCTGGGAGGAGCTACTGGCAGCTAGGGCCGTGGCTTAGGTGTGTGTGAGACGAAACCGCAAGGCGGCTGTTCCTTTAAAACAACAATACTGGCCCCTGACGAGATTAGTGTAGTAGCTGCAATAGCTCAGTTATATACTGGAGAGTATTTCTTAAATGATGAACGGTCAAAGAACAGCACTCTGCCGTGTCAGATTATCTGTATTTCAACTAGGACGGCAATGTGGTGACCATATTAGGATTCAACTTGATTTTAATGGTTCATCATGGACTGTTTATGTAATTGTAACTAACAGTTTACACAGTCATACACACCTTCTCATCCTCTAAGCAGCTCAAAAGCAGGTATATATGCTCACATTATGTGGACTACTGCCGCCTATGAATTACAAGTTATGGACCAGTTTTTGTTGCAGGAATTTTCTTTCTTTGAGGGTATTTTGACAGATGCCCTTGAGATTTTCCACTCAGGTAAAGACCGAGTAAACAGACTTTTCTCTGAAGTGGAAACCAAAGAAAAGGAGGCACTTAACAAACCTTTTTATCCACAAAATCTGAAGTGCAGGGACTTAAATTCCTCCCACTCCTTCCTTTGTCATTTATTTCCATCGACAAACCTTCACGATGCTCACCTCTTCTGTCCTCTCACAATAATGTATTATCTGCAGCACAAAGAGAGAGAAAGCACCAATAAAAGAGTTTATATGAGATAACTTTATGATGCTGATCTGAGTCACACGTGTCTAGTATATCGTCTCTCTCAGAGTTTGATTTGTCCACTGTGGTCTCAGAGTATTTCAGATTCCAGGAATTTGTCCATGATGTTTCATTGGAAGTTAATTTCAGTAAATTAGTAAGCAGTAAATTAGTTTTAAGTGGAAGCTGGTGGCAAAGCAAAGGTGTGTGATTTCTCTACATTAAAAAACTAAACAAATAAAAGTAATTAAATGTGGTGGGAAAATCTCTCGGATAAATGGGCCAATCTGAGTTTTTATGTGCCTTGGAAGATGGAACATAA
This sequence comes from Myoxocephalus aenaeus, assembly GCA_038501785.1. NCBI lineage: Eukaryota > Metazoa > Chordata > Actinopteri > Perciformes > Cottidae > Myoxocephalus > Myoxocephalus aenaeus. The sequence goes on from JBAMJR010000015.1 coordinate 3,098,671, forward strand.
CATTTTAGCGCTGCCAAAATGGAGTTTTGGCCGTGGAAAGGTGATTTTGGCAGAGAGATGAAGCAGGTTTGGTTGGTGGAAGTCCAGATATCTGAGGGCAGCAGGCAGGCGTCATGGTTGTTAACTCCAGAATAGCTTTAAACAGCATTAGCAAATACATGTTAATGTTGTGTTTTCACCTTACTCCGACTATACCAGTTGGATTGGAAGGAAAATGTGGTTGAGATGTTAATTACGAGTGAATTTAGTTGAGATCTTCTATGCGTCTAAACTGTAATAACTTGAAAAATCCTTGGTGTGACCGTGATTACATCATATCAATCCCTGTGCTGTATCTATGCAAATCAAAACGCAGTGAATGTGCAGGAATGGCTGACATGGTTTGCATGAATTATGAGGGCTTGCTCAGATTTTTTCTCACACAGTTGAGAGATTTGATGGGCATGTAAAGGTCCAACACCCACATTATATCAAAAATAATGAGTATTCTTCTTAATCTGTGTTCCCCTGCTGCATTCCCAGTTCTGTAAAGACAAGCTCTCCAGTTTGAAGCCAGAAGCAGAGCACTCGGGTTGCACAGATACCAGCTGAGGCAAACAGCGCCCTCTCTTGGGCATCGCAGGTAACAACAGTCATGAGTTTGACTTATTTTTGGCAATGTGGACATTATTCTCTTCAGGGCTGCAAATAACCAGTTCTCATGATCAGGTAATTAAAGATACCTCCGGCCAAAATTTAGAACATTTAAAAATGTAATTAATAAGTCAATAATGATTGGTAAAACAGCCCACTCAAACTGTGACGGACCTGGATGAAAAATAATTCAGTAGTTTAATCACTTTGATAATTTGACAGCAAGATCATTTCAACTTTGGTTGCTTCTGCTGGTACAACGGATTGTGTAAAAACAATTTCTCAAGCAGTTGTGATCATAAAAGAGTCAAAAATGCAAAATGCAAAGCTTCTCCTTGTTTTGTTGACATACCCTTACCGAACACGCATGCTGTTAGCTATAATGTGAGCTTGCCCCAGTTGGTTAGTTCACGGCCACCGCTCTGCACGTCTCTCAGGCGGTGGTTCCAGCTGAAAACCTCATAGCTTAGCTGTGAGCCACCGGCCCGCCATCGCCATGCTGAGAGCCGTTGAGAGGCAATCAAAATGCTCCCAATCCTGTATTTTGCCACTTTTAAGGCCTTGATCATTTTAGTGTACTTTGGGCCTCATTTAATAACCACTCGATTAGTTGTAAATCGATTCAGAATCTTAGAAGAAACTTATCAATATGACCTGGAGGGGTGGCTTCATTTAGGCTGATATGCGTAACATGACATAACCAGATTTCAGGAAGACAAAATAGATCAATACCTGATGTGATTCAGATGTGTTTCTTCTATTTTGCTGCACTGTTGCAGTGGGGTGTTTTGTGAAATGTTGTCATGTTTGGTGAAATGTTTTGTTTGGTGAGATGTTGTGTTTTGTGAAAGTTTTGTTTGGTGAGATGTTGTGTTTTGTGGAATGATAAAGTGCCAGACTGCTTATTATTTCCCAATGCAGACCAACATGAGGTTTTAATGCCGCTGAACATCCCTCAACCTTCTCTAATCGCTCGAGAGACAAAACTTGAGAGCCTTAAAGGCATCTAACAGGCTCTAAATCAGTGGCTGAAATGTTTAGCAATATTTTTTTACAAACTAATCTGTCTATTTAAGATATTATCCCCGCCAATCATGAAGACGACACAGAGATGCCTATAGAAAGCCTCGCTAACAGCTCATCAAATAGAGATTCCTCATCTATTCTGGGAGCCGAGCTGCCAATCATCCCCTCGTCAGGCTGGCAGATTCATATCAGAACAGCTGTTACATAACCACAGCTAATCCACATGTAATACGGATACACACACACACACACACACACACACACACACACACACACACACACACACACACACACACACATAAACACACACTCTGGTGGACAATAAGGGCCGGCAGCTGCCACACACACTCCGAGCGCAACAGATATAGACGAGGCCCTGAGATGGATCCAGTTCAAGCACCGCAGTGCAAATGGCCTACTTAGAGTTTAAACTGGCCAATTAGAAACCTAATCAGGGCTCACTTTCTCACCCCGATGAACGTAATGAAATGCTCCTGTCCTCGTAAAAGTGACACTCATTCACGGGGTCCAAAAATAGCTGCGATTGCCTGTAAACAGCTCACATCAGAACATGTCAACACATGTGTGATCAAACTCTGCAAGAAGTGATTAAAAGGGAGGAAGAATTAAGAATAACTATTGTCTTTTTGCATCAGGTGGTTTATTATCAGTATTACAATTGATATTAATTGATGCTAAGCTTGAACAATGACTTCGTATTGTAGAATACAACAGAACTTTATTCAAAATTAGTTGAAAGCAAACTAAGTTGCGGTGCCCCATCACCGTGGTCCTAAATTGGATTTACAGTCCTACAGTCATGACCGTTCACGTTTTCCCTCATTGCTATAAACCAACAGTCTGTGCATGTCTGTCATGTAACGCTCTGCTGGTGAGCAGCAGCTGTTACCGGGCAGTGAGTACTGGTGATACTGGTGTTACTGGGCTTTATGTAAATCCAAATATTTAGACTGTGTGGAGGGGATCGGGTATCTGCAAGACCATAATGAGTTTTTATCTGGACCCGAACAGGAGATCATGAGAGACCCAAACTTCTGAATAAGACTCTCTGTCGTTTCCTTTTCACATGGGCCATGCAGCTGAAGCTTGGATTTAATCATTTCAGGTATTTCAAATTGTTTGGAGAGTTTTCCTGATCAAAATCGTATACGATATAGAGTATCGTATGCTGAAGATTGTAAAGCACCTTGAGGCAAATTTGTGTTATTGGGTCTTGAATTTCATACTGATATTTTGCAGCTGTTAAGTCTCCATCTCATCATAAACAGTATTCTTGCTCCGAAACTATCGGTTTAAATAATATCCCAAACAGTTGAACATCCTCAGATGTGAAGCTTCAACGATGCTTCATGTTGTCTGTTTTATCGCCTCTGCGGTGATCATTATTTTCACCTGCTGATTGGTTATGTAAACGCCCAATCTAAAGACTGCTTGATCCATCAGAGACACAGGAAGTGGTTTTGGCTGTCAGAATAAAGGCAGCAAAGTGTTTTTGTCAGCTGGTAAACGGTACACAAAGTGTTCTTTGTTCTTGGGCATAACAAATGTATTCATTTAGAGGAGCTTAATAATGCATGTTCAAGAAAGAACAAATGTAGGTAGATGATCAGGTAATATCACAGTTTGTATGACAGGCCATCAGGTTTTTATTCAGTACGTAATGTCAGGAGAGACAGTATTTAAATATTAAACTGTATTCAGTTGTATGAAGGTAGAGGAGTGTTATCCTTTCTAAACAGCACAGGAGAATAATTCAGTGCCAAAGGCCACAGAGCAGCAGAGAAATGCTGCATTCAGGTGCACTCAGTCAATTTTAAAAAGCTGCAGCTTCCAGGAAGAGGTTGGATGTCATGAGGGGAAACCTTGGATGTTAAGTTTGTAGTAACTTTCAAAAGCAGTTTCAGCAGCAGAGAGTAAAAGGAGAATACATGGGCATGAGTTTCAGGTTGTAAAGAATGTATTTTCCAAATATTACTGCACTGCATACGGACCAGTTTAACCTTTACAGGAATACCTTAAAGACTCGTACACATTAGTGGCTACACATGTATTTGACAGACAAACTTCAGCTTTAACAAGACACTGCATCACATTAGTTAGCTGCCCGTGTTATAAATCAACTATTTTATCATCACATCATCTAAAAACACTATTAAACATATCTGCAAAATGTTCCCTGATATCATTTGATCTGACTTTAAATTATCTTGTCTGGGTTCTATTTTAATTTCAATTCATACCAAATTTGAAGACACCATTTATTTATCTGTACATATTTTTGTCATTGCGCTGCTGCAACACCTGAATTTCCCCTCTGGCTAAATCTTATCTTATCGTGTAAATTACATTTATAGATAAAGAATATGGTCAAAATAACAATTAAATGAATCAGATAAAACTGAGAACAAGAAAGCTCGTCATGTGACTCATTTTCCCATAGTAGGTCATGTAAACACGATTCATCATCAATCATTGTATGCATTATCGTCAGTCCTGCGCACTGTTTATAGACAGGCGGTACACGACCACCCATTACATGTGTATAAAGTAACTTAATAGGATACTTTACCCATTCAATATTTATAAATCTGCACTTGTTTTGTTGTATATTGAGTATTTTTCATACCTACAATTTTTGTGTCTTCTATGTAACTTTGGTTGCTGCTGCCACAAACAAATTGCCCCTTGGGGATGAATAAAGTATACATACATCTATCTCTATCTATCTTTATATTTGAACACAGTGACCAGCAGCACAATTAGACATTTTTGTGCAGTAACTATTAAGTTACTGGTCACTGTTGCTTTCTCGTATTTATTTATACACCTATTTTTGTTTGTCTATATCTTCCAGTGACTATATATGTGTATAAGTACACTGAGACCAATGTAAAACCGGAGTCGAGTAACCTTGTATGTGTTCACATACTTGGCCAATAAAGAGGATTCTGATTCAGAGGGTTGGGGGAGATTCCGGGGTTTCCGACGGCCCCTGAACGCAGCGTGTCTCCCGCGGCCTGCAGACGGTTTCCGCGGCGCTCCGACAAACACTTGCGGTGGAACAGCTGGCGGAGAGCGGCGTGTTTTTCTTTGCGGACTCAATAATACGGTGTTGGTTTACCAGCTCTGGGGATGTGGGCTCTCCCTTTGTAACGCTTAACCAGCGACTTAGCGGTCTTTGTCCGATTTATATTTTAATTATCTGCTAAACTGCGGCTGAGGGCCATGTGGGAAAGAGCCGAGCACTGACCCCAGCAGCTGTCAATCACCCAGCAAGGAGGAGGACGCGTCATCTTCATGCGCACGACATTTCATTTACCACAGAAATACCATATTTAATCAGGATTGTGTTTTATTCATTTCGTTACAAAACCGAGGAGTTCTACTGTAATAGCAAAGGCAGTACTCAGATATTTTAAAAGTAGAAATAGAGTGTAGAAAAAGTACAATATTTCGCTTTGAGATGTAGTGGAGTAAAAGTTTAAAGTATGGAAATACTCAAGTAAAGTACTGACATATTGTCCTTAGGTGCACTTTCACTGCAGTCAGTATCTAAAGTGGTGATCGAAGATCACGTGAAGAAGAAACAATCAGTTCAATATAAATACGTTTGTGTTTGACGCCATCTGTCGGTCATGAAATGAAAATAACTCAGGATGACAAAGAGCCTAATTTTTTCAACTTTCAAAATGCCATTGTAATACATTAAAGATATAAAATACATTTTTGTGAATTCAGAAATACACATTTTATTGCATTTTTTCTATATATGGTTTCATCTGGGAAAAAATATACAATAAAATATACAATAAATATTACATATATACAGCATATTAATATTTTTTCATGATGAAGTTTTTTGGAATATGAAATACTGGTAGTTACTTTTGAAGTGGGAACTTTCCCCCCCTGTATAGTTTGGGTTCAGTTCATCACAAATCCAAACATATAAAAATGTGTCAATTATGTTATTATTGTAAGATTTAAGATACATTCTCAGGCATTTGGAAAATAATAAAAGCTCCAGATTTGAAAGATGTGATGATAAAGATAGCATCCTTTATGACGTATATCAAAACTTCTTTGGATATAGTATTTATTTATGTTATTGGGGATTGAGTATCTCACTTATATATGCTTGATTTGACTTATTATTTATTATTGTTATTATTTATTATGCATAAACACTGCACGGCTATTTTAATTTTAAAACAGATTAATTTGACATATTTTATAATGTAAGTTTCTATTTTATATATATGATTCTTTACTGTGTTTATTGTGACCATTATGCATCAAAGTCAAATCAGTCAAATTCCTTGTGTGGGAAAACCTACTTGACAATAAACCTTTTTCTGATGGAGATATTTTACATCCTCTTATAGTCTACTCCTGTTGCCCTGACATAATAAATGCTCTTTCTTACATATAAACCCCACCTTTAAAAATCAATAAAACCTCAAAGAAAATAAAAATCATGAATTCCTCCCTCCTTTGCTGAGACTTAAAACATGTCTGCCTCCACAGACGACCAGCGATCATCTCAGTAGCAGCTAATAGAGATCAAAATGTGAGGGGAAACAAAGAGAGACGAAATGGAAATCTCCGTCTCCAGCTTAGAGGAAGCCCTCTCCTGCTGTCTGCTCGTCTGTGCTGAATATTAAGTGACGGCCGGATGATTTGTCCTTGTGTTTGTCCTCTTTTGATACTTCCTCTCTGGGCGTCACATCCCCCATGAGGAGGCTAATCTGCTCCCAGTGGGGCTCCTCCCAATGAAGAGCTGAAGAAAAAACACTCAGACGTCCGAGCTATTGTCCCCCGAGTCGACACAAACATCCAGCCACAGTTCTCACTGTATTTATGTATTTATTTATAAAATGCAAGCTCATACCTTGTGCTGAGATCTCATGCTTGTTAACAGAGCTGTACCTTCATGTGTGTTGTTGTATGTACTCAAGCAGACAGGAAAAATAACAACACATTGGTGTATGTTTAACCATTTAATGGATCGAAAAACGTTTAAATACATACATATTCATATTTGGTACTTTTTGGAGGAAGAAAATGCTTTTAATCATACTTAAACCGCACTGAGACATACAAAGTAAATAACATTTTGTATGATGGAATATCCCCCAAAACATGTACACAACTAAAGAAAGTGGCTTTTGAAGATGTATTCTTGGATCATTTGTTGCGTTTGATGGCGTGACATTGTTTTTATAAAACACAAAGAGGAAATTATAAATATTTACATTCTGTGCCGGTTGGAGAAATCCAATTGACCCCAACACATTTGTGCACAATAAGAAAATGTCTGTTGATGATTTACTTTAATAGCTGGAAAACAACATGAGTTTACATTGAGAAATGTTCAGATACAGACACGTTTCTAGACACATTTGTTTCGCACCAGTTTTGAGGAGAAAGACCCTTTTAGGCCAACACCAGCCTCAATAGATCAGAATCCAAATGAGTTACGAAAAAGATAATCTCATTAGAAAAAGTAGCAACATTTTCTGGACTAGAAAAGCTCTCAAACACTAAAGAGAACTAAATGCAACACATTTACATTTGTTCTGTAGACAAAAGGTAAAATGAAGTAAATGTAAAGTACCTAGTAGAAGTAGATGTGGTAAACAAATATGCACACTTCATCTTGAAATAAAATCTTATACAGATACTTAATAGCACCAACAACACACATTAAAAAGGCACTCTATTCTATCAGGTGACTCTGTGGTCACCAACAAGAAGATTATTTTAAAACAGCTTAATGAACAGAGGGAATAGAAAGTGTGTGAAGAGCGAGCAGCCTCCCCGCGGTCTATCAGGGATTGAACTAATACAGTGGAACAAAAGAGAGAAGCAGATCTAAAGTGGAGCGAGCGGGCCGAGTTTAACGGAGCCCGTCTGACTGTTTGATGTCCCCAGGGGAACGCAGGAATCATGTAAGCCCCCTGTAATTTACTGTTTGGGGTTGCCTGGGCAGGGTTAATTCCCACGAGGACCTTCTCCCAGTGCTTTTATAAAGTCAGGATTTGTAGAGCTGCTCTCGTTGACCCCCTGCAGGTCATGAGGGCAGCGGAGCAGCGTGACCTCCTCAGGGCCGAGTGTGTGCAGAAAGAGACACAGTTCTGGAAACACTTTACCAACAGGGAACAACAATTATTCAAGACCTGAGCAACATTTTAAAGGTCCCATGTTGTAAAAAATTGGGAGTATTATACAGTGCTTTATAAATGCTGTGAACGTATCTAATCTCTCACAGCACGTATTCATAAACCGTGTTTTAAACGAGCTGTAAGGATTTTGTAATTTACGAAAAGGAATGCGCTGTAAAGTTGTATGTTTTCTAAGTATGTAAAGACCACAAATTATTTTTCATGTTACTCGCGTACTTCAGTAACACCACTTCTGTAATGTCACTTCTGTAGTTGATTTAACTCAAATGACGATCTTTTCCTCAACCTAACTAAGTCGTTTTGTGGTCTGAACCTAAATGAGTTATTTCCTGCGAAGACGGAATTCAATTTTGAAAAGACGAGCGGGAAATCGACACATGTTGCTGGATCTTCTTGGGAAATCGCACGTTATATATAGATATTATCCAATATATAGATAATTTTACAGTTTTAAACATAAGCATTTTAAAATGGTATTTCCAGTTGCAGTGTATGTGAATGACATTAGCGGGGAGGAAGTAAACATGGACACAAGTTGTTGCTGAGCAAAGCAATTCTGTTGAAACACTCTCTTCTTCATGTTGCATATCATTTATTCTCAGTTTCAGTTGGTGTTAACGATACCTTCAAGTCATGAGCATAAAATCAGGTGACACACTTTTCTCCCAAACTTGAATAAACTGTCTTAACAAGGAGTTCAACCAACACGTCAACAAACCCATGGAGGACTTTATTTCCTCCATGGGTTTGTTGACGTGTTGGTTTGGTTTCCTTGTTAACGGCCGGCCGGCCGGCCTCGAGTGACACCGATATACTTTGGTTTCACCCTCTGTTACAATTTTAACAAACTACTTTAATGATCAGCGAACACTGTGGATATAAGGAAGAGTGTGACATGCTGCATGTGGAACTGTGGACGCTGCAGGTACATGGAACTCTCCATAGTACTGTAAGTGTCTCATGTTGCAGACTTTATAATATATCACCTCTGGCCAGATCCTCCTTCAATTGAATCAATATCAATAACCATAGCACCACTTTTGTCGTAGTTAGTCACTATATATCCTTCTATTTCACTGTATACACTTTATATATACTTTATATATACTCTATATACACTGTATATACTTTTTATTTGCATTTTCTTTATTATTTAATAACATTTTCTTAAATGTAATATGTTCTGCTCTGCTCTTTTATTGCATTGTATATATTGAGTATTTTTATACTTAATGTTTTTATGTTTACTCTTTAATTTTGCTGGCTCCTGCTACAAACAATTTCCCCTTGGGGATGAATAAAGTATCTATCTATCTATCTATCTATCTATCTATCTATCTATCTATCTATCTATCTATCTATCTATTAAGAATATTTAAGGTATGATATACTCTTGTCTCTCTTGTGTATTTATTGTTAATCTGACATCAAATTGCAAAAATAAAAATAGATTTATATGTCGCTTCAGGTTGATCACCGTCATGCCACCCTGCACATTTCCCATGATCTTTCACGGCCGGCCCGTCTGTCTCCGTCCCCTCGACTTTGAGGGGGCGTCCAGACGTGCCCGAGGAGTCACGGCGGTTCTTAACTGTCACGGTCAACTCCCGGCTGCAGGAGCAAAGGGAAGGTCAGGATTACGAGGGACTGTTTGCTCTCTGTAACCTTCAACCTGCCCTCCAAACTGACACACTGACCGCTGCTGCTGATGTCAAACCCCCCTTTATATCCGCTGTGAGACCACTATAATCTCACTCTTCTCATCTCTGCAGAAGTGGGGACGTTTATTTAAGATATTAGCATCAGCAAACAACAGCATTTGGTCAAATTAATCCTCATCTGTTGCACTTTTTTACAACACAAACACACCTTTTTTGTATGTTTGCAGATGTATGACCCGTTGGCTCCATTTGATGTCGATATGCATTTTATGACTATAATGAAGCAACATTTCGTATTTGACTCCACGCTCTCTAAAGTTGTTGTATCTCTAAAACAGTTCTACACCACTGTCCTTTCATTACTGTGTTTTATTGTTTTTGTAAGTTGATGTTTTTTGCGTTTTAATTAATTGTCTTTCAGTACATTTGTGTCAAAAGCTGATTTGATCAAAATCTATTTTTTTGTTCCCTCAAAGTGAAAGAACCAAGAAATCCTGCACAACATTGTTCACTTGAACTCACTTAATTTGCCACATTGCCCGTATAAAACAACTTCCTGTGCATCGACATTTTTGAGTCAACAGGACAAATAAAATGTGTACAGTCGTGATAAAATGGAGGCAGAAGGACATTTTAATTCCTCTTCTTTATTTCTCTCTTCTCGTCCGTGACAAAACAACAAAGAACCTTTTAGATTAATCACAAATGTAATTGACAACAGCTGCCACGTCTCTGAATCATTTGATGTTTTATAAATTCTCTTCTTAAAACACTGCGGTCTTAATATTACAGTTAGTTAGACTGATGCAACTTCTGTTCAACTTCTGAGACAGCAAAATACAAAAGACAAACCTAAAGTCTTGCTTGTTCTTAAACATAAATTGGAAAGATGTTCTGTGTACCTGTGAACACTAATTTAAAGCTAATTATATATATTTTTCTACCAGTTTTTTTATTAATTACAGTCGCCAAAAATAATCCTTCAATAGTTTAGTCATTCATTAAAAGCTTGTTCACTCCTATTATCTTATTATCTTATTGCCTTAATTGACTCCAAATGATTTATAATTCCTGCCACACGCTGCATGTTCATTGTCTTTGTAAAGCTGTAGCTCAATACGTGTTTATTTGTGTGTCTCGTTCAAGAAAAAACACATTTCTTTCTCAACATTTCATCATTTTTTTCTGAGTGAGATTGTTTTCCTTCTGCTCATGCAATTATGACATTACTATAAAACGCACAAAGTGGTTGTGCATGGAAATATATATATATATATATTTCCAGAAATGTGATGTGTTGACAAAGTGAATGTAACCTGTAAGCTTACAAGGACATAATTGGCCGTGCGGGAGCCTGCGAGGAGCTTAATGCAGCTGAAATGACAACAGAAATGATTGAGCAGACATAAACAGCACTAATCTTCCGATGAGATGGACTCTAATCTGAATTTGAGCAGTGGCCAGTGTCAATGCCAAAGGCGTTTGTCCGTGTGCATTCATTGACGGGCTCCCCGAGGTTATTTGTCAACACGACTTGTATAGCTTTGGTAATCTTCCCCACTCGCCTATAGACTGATTGATAATTGATCCCTGTTCAAACAGGCTCTCTTTGGGCCACAGTTGCCTTTGAATCCCAAACGAGTCATTCCACCTCCTCCTCTCACGGCGGCCTAATCCGATAAACGAATGGGAATGAGTGTCGTCCTCTGCTGATGTCAACCTTTCACTCTGCCTTTTATCTCATATTGTTTACTGATGAGGCCCTCGTAGCAGACGGGGTCACTCGCTGAGGCCTGCTGCTTCTGCCGGAAGACGAAAGTCTGACTTTAAAAAGGATTCTGTTTTTATCACAAACAAGTATTGTTGTTAGAGGTATTTTAATGCCGTATTTTCTTTTAGATACAGTATCATATAAGCATATCATTTTGTTTTCTTAAGACATGTTTGGGGGGCACAGCTCCTTCAGCCACAGGCTGATTCACCCCTGGTGTGTCAAGGAGAGGTACCGCAAGTCCTTCCTGTCAGGCTGCACAACCAGCCGTCGCGCCGGGTCTGGTCTTCTCTGAGTCGGGTTGTTTGGGAATGCAGCCCAAAGTGGGTGGTAAACTCCATCTAGGGCAGTATACCACAAAAGTCAACTCAGCAGACACTCGGATCTCCGTGATCAAATCAGCAGACACTGAGATTTTAGGCAACACATTCAAACGAGCGGAGAGATCCACGTGGCGCAACATCCAGTTTTCAAAATACTGACTGATATGGATGTGTAAAAAGTAAAAGTCCTACATCCCAAAAAGTTAAAACATGTCAACAGAAATTAGATTTTTGGATGTAGGACTTTTACTTTGTAAAATATCTGAATTGGTACAGTTAAGACAAAAACCATAACACAAACATACGTTGATTATAAACGTATTGGTAATATGTCAAACACAAACATAATCAGGGAGAAAATACGTTTCTAGTCAAACGTAATTGAGAATACGTTTTTTCTGGGGGAACGTAATTTTTAGGAGACAAGGTTGGCTCGCAGTAGACCACACAAAAAAACACTTCAATCACTTTGGTCACTTTAATCACCTCAACTGTGCAATAGAAATACATTTTATTCTGTCTGTATGTATAATATTGCTATTGTGGATGCTTTACTGTTTTTTATTACTGTATATTTATATTACTTTATTTTTTTTATTTTTACTATGTGCACTTTACCTGTCTGCTGCTGTAATACTGTAATTTCATTTCCCCACTGCGGGCCTAATAAAGGAATATCTCGTCTTATCTTGTCTTATATATCCTTGAGAAGGTGTACAAGAAACAGACAAGGAGCAGCGGTGTTGTTGGACGATAGCAAATGTACACTAACATTAGGATGACTAATATGAATGTGAACTATAACTCTGACCAGTTATAATCAGAGCCACTAATAAATTGATCCGATTATAACCGCAGTCTGCTCAGTGATAATAGTTTGGTCGTATATCATGATGGAGCTAACTTGAGTTGAATTATATGCAGCTGCTGGACCGAGAACATTAAAAAGGAAAACAAACTCGCATATGTAGATAAATATCACATAATGTGCTTTTGTTTTTGTTTTTTTATTGTGTCGAAGCCTTTTTCATTCCAAAGTGAAACAACACAGATATGAAAGGTTATAATGGGACTTGCCGTGCCCGACCCATTAACTTCTATCATACTGGCACCAAAGTCTGGAGCTGGACTTCTGTTTGTATTCAGACACATTCAGAATGTTCACATGCACTTTATTTATTACTATGGGGCAGTGATGCAGGTGCCAGGACCAGTTGATTATACAGATTCAGACTAATTAATGCACAACAATAACGTAACTTGCAAAAAGAAAAGTAGACATGCTGGTCACAGAGATTTTTAAGCAAGTTAAAAGCCTCGATAATTAAATTTCAATACTGTGTAGAAATCCAGTCAGTTAAGTCGCTTTTTTTGGATCTTCAGATCATAACACATATATAAATGTATTGGAGGCTACGCAGTAAGAGCTGCAGGTGAAGTAGAACATCAATTAATGTTGTTATAACTCATATTACATGTATTTTTTACGCGTGTTGTATTCTGGTCCAACCTTCCTTCACCCTGCTGTGTTAAATTTCTCCTCTACCTCCACAGTGAAGAGGAGAGGTCAGTCGGTGATCAGCTCAGGCCCTGAGCAACACTATTTATTTTTTTGTAATGTGTGACACGGGGAATGCCATTTAACTTGTTATTATTTCCCAGAGAAGATTAATGATAAATTGTCCATTATTTTTCCTTAAAAGTGAAAGATAAGACCACAGTCATTTGCCCTAAAGCCAGAGTGCCACCACTATGCAAAATGACAGCCAATTATGGGAGCCTAGTTTGGGATAATGACTTTACAATGAATCTTTTGATTGAAATGTAACTCGGTTGGCCCTGGGCAAAGAGCAAAAAAAAAAGGATGAATACAAAAGTTACAGAAACAATGAGCACTATATAACTGCGTTCATCTCTTAGGTCGCTCGCCCTGCCTCCCTCTCTCTCTCTCTCTCTCTCTCTCTCTCTCTCTCTCTCTCTCTCTCTCTCTCTCTCCACTCCTCTTTAGAAATAGCTATAGGAGAAAGCAGATATGCATATATTGATGGAAAAATTATTAAGTCGCAGAGGGCTTGCAGCAAACATAAATTAGCATATTCAGGGTAAATATGCAGACTATTTACGATAATAAGACCGGATTATTCAATTCAATGAATGTTAAATAGATGAGGAAATGGTATGTGTCTTATCTAGTCAGAGCTTCTATTCATTTTAATCGCCTCCCAATTGAACTCTTCATTTTATTCTCTCTCAGTTATTGTTCCCATTCCAGCCAGCGATGGCACCTATGGGTCCTGGGAGATTTCCGCCAGTCACGTGGTTTAAGTGGCATTCACCTTATTCTCGGCGGAAATGGAGAAAGTCGACGTCACCCCGAGGCCAGCATCGCGATAAGCCTCTTTTCATTATGCACATGGGCCGATGGAGAACAAGATTAGCGGGGCCTCGTGTGCATAAAGGTGGGAACATACATCAGTCATCTAGATTAAATATAAACAGCGCAGGTCCATAAACAAAACACATTTGCTTTCTTATTGTGTGCAAATTTAATCAGTTGGACTATGTGTGTGTGTGTGTTAATATAATATAGTCCTTCTAATAGACAGACTGCTACTGCCTGAGGTGTTTCTTTGGCAATTTCATAAAAACATCACGACAGACACATTTGAACTAATTATTAATCCGCTTACATGTGGAACTGATTGAATGTAATTTCCAGGTCTCAGAGGGGTTTCATGAAGTCCTTTAATGCCAAAATGAAGTGTAATTTGGTTGTTATTTCACACTCAATGCACAAACAAGGGATTCAAGTTACACACACACAGGATCAATGAGTGTGATTTGTCAACAAATCACATTAAAAGACCAAAAGTGTGTTCATTCATTTCTCAACACTTTAAATGATGTCTGTCATGAAGGAATACATCTTTAAAAGAAATGTGTAAGCAGAAATGCTGGATTATTTAACTGTAACAAATAGTAACATGTTTAAAGTCTTAGTGCTGAGTTTCAACTCCATGCATGAACAATACCACACTCCTTTTATTTTGTGACATTTTATTGTATTCTTGTATGTTAGTATTACTTGTAGCTGAAGGTATTTACTTTAAAACATCCTAACTTTAAGTTTTATTAAATGTGCTGTATGCATACCTTGCGTTATCATATTATGAAAGAGGTAAAGAATAGAAAAAAAATTGTTTGTGGTAGTGACCCCACCCTCGACAAAACAAATCCATAACCAAGGAGCTTTTATTACCACCGATATGATCAACATGTTTCACTTCCACAGTCTGATCTTCGGGTTAATTATTGAGGACAACAAAATTCCCAAGGCACTGACAGAAATATGTATTACATAATTCTGGGAAAAAATCTGAATAATTTTAGCTAACTTGAAAACGCCATTCCAATGATTTATCAGTCAAATATTTAATTTATTTTGTTGAGCAATTTCATATAACATATATCAATACTATATAGTTAGTAAACTATGTAGTTAGTAAAGTATAACTAGTGTAAACAGAGGTATTTTAGAGTGCCATTTTTAAACAGGAATTTCAATTCTACGCCTGCTAAAGATGCTGCCTGTGGTACTTTCACAGTTTGATTTGTTTCATGCCGTATTCTAATACCAAATAAAACATAATTAGGAGCACCAGTCTTTTTTGGAATGTTTTTTATTTTAATAATTGAGATAAGACACATATTGGTTTCCATCAAATTAATCATGTAACAGTAAAATAGATCTATAAATGGTGACTATTTTATCCAACAGACAAACTTGAATACAACAGATTCGTACTGATTAAGATTCACTCCATCCATCAATTGTTTTTCACAACTCATATACCAAAGTCTCCATCTAGTGGCCGAGGTGCTGAACGACTTGCTGTTAACTAACTACTATCTGCTGCCACCTAGCGTTGAGATCACAATACTGCTATTTTCATGAGGAAACGTGCCAAGATTCATAGATTCATGTAGTTTATCAGCATATTATTATTACCATCCTCTGGACAATTACATACATGTACACATTGCTGCACAACTGCATACTTTAAATAGACACTTTAATAACAGACATATGTTTTATGTACTCTTATATTGTTTGTTTGTTATTTAGTCATATTGTATTGTGCATTTTCGTACTTTATCTTAAACAATGTCTTTATACTATTGTACTAGGTTCATTGTTCTGCACCAATCACCAAACCAAATTATTGTATGTGTAAAAATACTTCGAAATACACCGTTCCTGCTTCTGATTCCAACTATATTATACAATAATTTAGAGGAAAATGTGTTGGCGGTAATAAAAAATAAAAAAACAATATGAATATTCCTTGTTTTTGTATTTATATTCGCTGCACGTTATAAATGCTCCAAGATAGCAAATATACAAATTGGGGTGGAGAGCCTATGGTCGTGGTGTAGGTGTTGTGTTTCCTCCCTCTGCCACATGGTGGCAGTCTTCTATTGTTTTTTCTGCATGTCGCACTTTGTCATCACATGAAGCCAAAGAAACCTCACAGTGGTCTGACTGCAAAGGATTTACAACCTTCATGAAAATAAAGATTTTTTTTTTTTTTTTAATCCCTCAAACTCTCTGATGTGATGAGCTTTTATTTTGGAAAGCATATTTTGCCTCCAGTAGTATTTGAATGGAAAGGTTTCTTTCACAAATGCTATATTATTGTTTAAATTATTTAAATGTCTTACTGCAATATAAAAATACTGTTAAATATACAATTTTGCATACTAGTGACAAACGTAGATTTAAGATTTTTATTCTGAAAAAATGCACACACACACACACACACACACACACACACACACACACACACACACACACACACACACACACACACACACACACACACACCAGGCCAATATACACCTTTGTATGTTATTACTAATAGCCTTCTCCCATTCGGGGTGTCAAATGTCTGTATGAGATTAACCAGGCTTTCAAGTTTATTTAATGTCAAACCCAACCACATCATGATTGCACCCTCAGAGAAAATGCACCAAGAGTGAGATAATAAAGCGTGAAAGAAACACAAAGGTCGACGGGTCAAACAAACACAGGACTTTCAACCCGGACCAGCGTTCGTGTGTGTGTTATTGAGTCATGTTGGAGTTACCTCAGTGATGTTTGTGCTGTGCTTTCCGTGTGTTACGTTGGCTACATTTTACTCGGTTTACGTAGGACTACGTATATTAAACCCATTAATGGTGGTTTTCCTAAACCTAACTAAGTGGCATTGATGCCTAAACCTATAAGCAAGTGTTAATGTTTGAATCAAGTCCTCAGGCAGAGCAGAAGCAAATTTGACATCGTTGTCAAATGGTGGAATTTCAATTTCCGGGTCATGTGATGCTCTGGGGCCCAAACGCTGCAGTGGAGCATCATATGTTGACACGTTGGGCTACTTAGTGCGTTAGAAAGAGACGCCACAGGGTTTGACTAAGCATCAGTGTGTGACAAGCTGAAAAGAAAACAGGCTGTTGTTGTTACCTATATTTATACACTTTTTAGCTTTGAATTTGATTGTATATTGTTGCCGTTTATTTTTCTAAGTGTCATTTTTCATTGCACATTAATCTTTTTCAGTCATTAGGCCACCCTGCATTATATTCCACTGCACACATTTGTTGAGCATGTGACAAATAAATCCTTTTGATCTTTAATCCTGAATCTTTTAATGTTGCAGCTGATTGTGTGGGAAATCCTTTATATATACTTTAGGTCGTTTAAACAATGACCGTGCATCACAGTTTACAAACTAATAGGTTCTATTATGTAAAATGTTATTAGGAAAAGTGACTAAAGATTTAAAATGTGAAGTGAAGTACAATCTTTCCTTCTGGAGTGTAAAGTAGCATTAGTGTTTTAAGTACAAGAGTCTGATGATTGTAGTTGAGAGCTTAGTTCCCTTCCACTACTGCTTGCATTGCTTTCAGTGTCCATGCCATGATCAGTCACAATAGCAGACAGCAGGAAGGGTCATCAGATAGCAGCTTAGAGGGGCCATTAATCTGCATTTAAAAAAAGAGGAAACAAGTAATGAATCATTAAAAAGCAGGTGATGGGAGTAATATACACTAAACATATCATCTACAGTATGGGCTAATTCCATGTTTCCAATTGCGTATGTATGTCTTTGCTTTTTATGTATTTATGATTTCAGAAGAAAAAAAAAGAAAAGCCTCCATCTGCTCCCCCTCCCACATGCACAAAAAAAGAAGCCTGACATTAATTATTTGCTATTTTGCAGGCGGGAGTCTGACCTTTCACTAAAGGGAGTCACTTATCTATTTGCATGATGCCTGAAACAAACAAATCAAACAATAAAGATATTTTGTCGCGCAGCTCGTCACAAATCGAAACGCAGATTTATTCACACGAGCAGGGAAATTAAAACTGTTAGAGAGGACATTCATTATGCTGACCGAAGCATAAAGACAGTCACAAGCAGTGTTGCAAGTCAAGTGGTTTCCATCATAGGTTGTCGTGGTAACTGTCAGTCTTTGCCACCGACGGGAGCAACTTGATGTCAGCAGCCATCACTCTCCATCATGAGCTACGCTTGATGGCGGTGGGGAACTTGAAAGCAGTCAGTTTTCATGTAAAACAAGGTCGCAACATCAGTCACAAATTACTAATCGCTTCTCCACTTCTGAGCAATAACATCAATAACAACGCGGTTCATGTCTGCGGTTACCTGGGGAGACCCTTTTACCTTTGATCCCTCTGAATGACGCTAATGACAACAAAAACCTGCGCTTGTTTTCTTTGATACTGTAATAGCCTTTCCGCATCAAGAGATTTGGAACCGAAATGTATCATGGCAAGGTTTGCTTTTCAGGGGAGATATCCCTGTGGTAGAAAAAGTACTTCATCTTTGTTTCTGCTCTGGAATATCTCCAAAGGGAACATTACTGGAGTTCACATAGACTCTTACGCAGCTCTGGGTTTTTGTTTGTGTTCTCCCCCTTCCTCTATCATTTTTGTTTTGTTATTTTGTCCTTCTCTGGCCTTGTAAATGCCTCGGGGGAATGTGAGGGATCCTACTCTCACACAATACGGATTCAGTCTCGGCTGGAGTGGTGGAGGCAGAGACGACAAAAAAACAACTCATGGGCATTTGCTCTTGTATCTCAGTGGGTCTGGGTTGTTTCCCAAGAAGAAGACCTAAGTAGCACACAATACACATAGGCACATACACGATTCAAAAAGAAGTATCTTTCATCCTTTCAAGACCCCGCTGAGAAACTGTTTTGTTCCAGGATGAGACTGCTGCCATTTAGAAACTGACTTACTGACTAAAATGACACACGGCAGAAAATTAAAGCACATTAATGCACCTTTTGCTGGATAATCGCTGTCATGATTGACAGAATGACAAAACCTCATAAGGGCAAGATCTTCTTCAAGTAACTTAATCTCCCTCTAATTCATGCATATAGTTTTTGAATGGATAGTTTCATTGAATCACAAAATATCTTAAAGCGAGACTACCGCTGTGCTGGTGGCTCAGGGAGGCTGTATTTGTACAGCGCTGCTTTGAGGGATATCCTAAAGCTAGCTTTCAGTGCTGACATGCTGATTATATCATGTTAAATGTTCAACAATTCTGTTGGGCATTTTAGTATGCTTAGTATGATCATTAGCAGCAAACACAAAGTACAGCTGATGAGTCTGATGGGAATGTCATCAGTTTTGCAAATATTAAGTCATAGTCAAAGTATTGGACGAATGGACATTTTGACGCTGGATATAAAGTCAGAGGATCAGAAAAACTGCTTCAGTTAATCCTGAAGGGGACATGAATTTGTATACCAAAATGTCATTGCAATCCATCCAACTGTTTTTTCTTCTTCTGTTGGATGGATTTCACTCAGAAACAAATGCCAACCTCATGATGGTGCTAGTGATGATCACCATCAGGAGTCATCCTCTGGGCACCACGAATGTCTACAAAAGTGTATCCAATCCAATCCATCAAATAGTTGATAAGACATTTGAGCTTGGACTAAAGTTGTGGACAACCTGAAAGACCAACACGCCACTAGCATGGCTAAAGATTTTGGTCTGGATATTGGACTAACCATAACGATAAACTGCTTTATTTAAGACCATTATTGACTTACAAGTTTCTGTTGATTCCAGTGAAGTGGCTGTTCTCATTCTTTTAGATTTGAGTACTGCCTGACACAGAATTTATCACCACATTTCAATGAATAGACTTGAGAAAAAAGTAGGTTGTGTATCACATTTTATTTTAATTATGGAGTTCCTCAGGGAAGCGCACTAGGCCCCATTCTATTTTCTTCATACATGCTAAAAGTGGGCAACATTGTTACTTGTAATATCGTCAGACAGCACTGTTATGCAGATGATACACAACTCTATATATTTGAATGCTCCTCTTACCTGGTTTACTTACAAAAATATCCAACTCAGGATGTTTCAATCAGGATTTTGACCAATGCGTATTGAGATGGCAGTCACTATCGCAACAACTATTGGATGGGTTGTGACAATTGTCTTTTACAGATATTCATGATCCTCACACGATGAATCCTAATGACATTGATGATCCGCTGACTTTTTCTCTAGCGCCACCATCAGGTAAAATTTTGAATTTGACCAACACTTTGATCTCTTTCAATCTGGGGTAAATATGTCTTTTTATAATTTCTATTGTTTTTTGGAATTGTTTTGAATGGTTCATAATATTGTTATCAGACAGTATACTTTAATTTATCTTCTAATCTTCTTCAGTGAGGCTCCATCTCTGCATGAAAATGACTAATTATGAATCTAGAAATGTGTTGCAGGTGGGGACACTCTGGAATGTTACAAGTGGATCCCTGTGTAAATAAATGCATGTGTGTGACACTTATAGAAGCAAAATCGGTGGGAGCTGAAAACTACTTGTATTCATAGCCTTGCAAAGTCCATAACATATCAATTATCCCTGATTGTGGCATGCTGCAAGGGCAGCATCCCTGCATGTGCTATTATATTATCCCTCTAAATATCACTAAAGCCTTTCCCTCTCTGCAATCACACGTTGTTATTATTCATTCATTACATCTGAAGCTCCAGAGTCGCTTTAATGCCTCTCTACCCGTCCATATCTGGCATTACTTCATGATGCCTCACATCTTCCTAACCCCATACTGTGATGGTGGCTCCGGTCTCCTAGCAACCAACTCTCTTAGAGGAGGTGACAGCATTTGAGTGGGCAACCTCACCTCTCCACGTACAACCCCCTCACCCTCACCCTTCCTCCCTTTCATTATCCGGATGCTCTTCAAGTCAAGTAAACACACCTCACTCTGTGGTGCAGTCTGCTTCATGCACTATGAAAGACGATAATGAGCCTGAGTTGCCACTTCATTTTTTTACTTCAACCATAAATATTTGAATCATGTGTGAATACCTCTAAAACATTAAGTTTCATCAATATTTATGTGTGACCCTGATGCATGACATGACGTAATCCACGTTAAATACAGTTTCTTATTCAATGTCATTATTAAAATTCAGTGTTTCCTCTATCAGTCACATTAATTAGGTCACAGCAAGCCGTTAATTCAGTTATACGTGCCACAGCGATCCCTCATGTTACTTTACATAAAAAAAAAAAAATCCTTGCAAGGAGGTACATGTAGTGAGGTACATTCGGGGTGTCATGCGTCATGTTGGATTTTTCCCAATATGTGCCAATAAAGGCTGAACTGGACGTTTGAAATAAATACTGATGTCTTTTAAAATCTAATAACAATATATCTGCTTGTATTCATTTTTAACATAAGCATGTCAAATAAACAGAGAAAGAGAAAGTTTGATGATGATTCCGGTTGTTAAAGAACTGTGTTTATAATGTGTACAGAGCGGATGATTTTACATTGGAATAATAAACTGGACACAAGAGATACTGTTTTATAGCCTCTAACACATTTTGTATATCAGCTAATAAATCACAAGGCTGATTTGGTGCCAACCCAAAAGTTTCTCTTAAAAACGTCTTGTAACTGATCTATAAAGTCGTTGTAACAGACTTATTACCAATGACCCATTTGCTACAACAGCAGTGCCTTTTTTAGAAAGTGGCAGTAACAAAATGTTCTTGGTATAATTCTTAATGAAGTCATTAAACAAAGTAGTAAATTAAACTTTGTATCATACCAAATAGGGCTGCATTAAATTGTGGGGGTAAATATGTTTCTTCATCTTTAAAAAGTAACTTAAAATATACTTTAAAGCACCTTTAAATGTTATACATATGGACAGAATAACTTTAAAAGGCCACAGTACAATCAACAAACCAAAATGTCGCCGTAAATGTCGTTTATTCTTCTTAGTTTGATCTCTAGAAGGTTGATGGTTGGCCCTGAGGTGTTTTAAAAGGACATTTCTTTCAGTTTACAAAGTTAGAGAAATGTGAGCCGTTAAATATTGAGACAACATTAAGACTATTTCAAATGTATTGAAGGGACGTGTGTGCCTAATGAGTATAGTTTTAAGACATTACAGTGTTTTGCAGCATGATATGATTCGTGATTTAAATAATTATATCTGCACTAAATGCCAGTTATTGGCCAGTGACTCCAGTAAAAGTCACAGCCTGTGTTCCATCTATTACGTTTGGACCTAAAGAGATAACTGACAGATATCCAAAGGGGTCAGAACATTGTCGCACTTCTACATATTTCTGACACGCCACACCAGCCGTGATCCCTCCGAGGTTTTTCAATGTAATTCACATCACGCTGCGCTCACATTTGTGCTGGCTGCAGCCTGGAGCCACACTGATAAAAAAATGACGTGAGTGGTTGACGATGCTAAATGGCAGCACTTGAAATAGCCTACCTGCCAGCCTGCTCACCCACTTGCTGATGCGATCACGACCCCGTCAGCAGCGTTTCAGCTCCTGACTTCTCTTCCTCTATCTGCGGAGAAAAGTGGAATCCAAAAGAAACAAAAACATTTACTTTAGTTTGTTGACTGCAATTTTGTCTTCTTCTTCCCCTCACTTCAAGGAACTCGAACGGTAAAGTCTCTCGGGAGGAGATGGATATTGATCGACCAGCAAATATTTCCTTTTTTGATTTCATCGGAGGAGTTCAACTTCTCCAGGGGGAGGACACCAGGACAGCCATTCCTGTTATCCTCATCGGGATCTGCGTGTCCGGGGCGGTTGGGAACTTGCTCGTTTTGCTCATTTTCCTCCGTGACTTTAGGAACGGAAAGGGCTCCGAGGTGAAAGCGCTCCTCGCCTCTCTGGCCTGCACGGACTTGGTGATCCTGCTGCTGTGCGCCCCGGTGCGCGCCGTCACCTACTACAAGCAGACCTGGACCCTGGGCAGTTTTGTCTGCAGCACCACGGACTGGTTCCAGCACTCGTGTGTGATTGCAAAAACGTTAATCCTTGCAGTCTCCACCAGAGCCAAGCACACGCTGGTGCACAGCACCGCCACGGGGCCCCTCCACTGCCCGACGTGGATCCACGGAGCCCTGGCGTTCATTTGGATTGTGTCGATGCTGTTTCCGATCCCTCAGATGCTTTTCGCCTCTCTGGTGCCGCATGGCCGCGACACTATTTGCGTCTC
This sequence comes from Myoxocephalus aenaeus, assembly GCA_038501785.1. Lineage (NCBI taxonomy): Eukaryota > Metazoa > Chordata > Actinopteri > Perciformes > Cottidae > Myoxocephalus > Myoxocephalus aenaeus. The sequence continues at coordinate 3,121,919 of JBAMJR010000015.1, forward strand.
TGAAATGCCGAAGTGCGCGTCTGACTTCATGAGTTTGTTCTACAAGATCTATCCAACTGCAGCCTTCGTGGTGCCGGTCATCTTCACACTTGCCTACTACACCAAAGCGCTGCACGCCGCGGTGAACCACGCACCCAGCCCGCAGCACCAGAGCAAAGTTACCCTGGTTTTACTGTGTCTCAGCGGCGCCCTCGGGCTCATGCTGCTGCCAGAGTGGGGGACATTCACCTGGATCAGGCTTGGGTACAACAAACCTCCCGTGGGTTTGATAATCTTTGCGCAAATCCTCCTTTACGCTTGCAGCTCCCTCTCTCCGGTGATCTTGATGACCATGTACGACGACGTGCGCCAGGGTCTGATCACCATCTGGTTCCTCGCCACCTGCAGAGCCACAAAGCGCATCCCCCGCGTCAAGTGTCCAAAAACGGAGGGGAACGGAGCAGAAGTCGGAGCCAACGCGGTCTCGCAGGAGCAGGAGAAGACCTTCCCAGATGTGGAGCACTTTTGGACAGGACGCAGGAATACGCACGTCGAGGAGGAGCAGGATCCGGTTCCGTGGGAGCGAGAGGAGAAGATGTTGTAGTGAATCAGATGTGAAAGTGTCTTTTTTATTTATTCATTTGTTTTTTAGCAGAAGAGTTCAACTTGTTCTCAGCTGGTTTCTAGTGTGTATGACCCACAGTGCAGACCCTCGTTCAACGGCTGTTTGCTGTCGTGAGCTTGATTAGATGTAAAATAAACTTGTACTCTATCATGTTTTTGGATGTAACACATGTTTATCTATTTTGAATATCTGTTCTTGCCTGCAGCATTGCTGCACTGTCGATTAGAACACCTTTATTAGAGGAGGTTTGTACCTATAACACGAAGCCAATGTAAATATCCAGGACACTCGAGCATCAAGGAGTGAGTTGTGATTGTTTACGTGTGGTGCATAACATTGATATTAAAACATTCACAAATATACTGCTCTGTTTTTTTCTTCTTCTCCAAAGGCTATACAATCATTGAGTCTACCTTAATCACGGATCAAATACAGTTTGTCCATCAAAGCTCTCCATTTAATTCAGAAGAGATGACATGCAGAGATCATTTCTCCATATTAAAATCACAACTAATCCAGCTGCATGTTTTAGGTCAATCATAATATTCCAGTGAAAGCGACATGTTATCAGTTTTAGTAAGTAGTGGTGTCAAAGCTGGTCGATGTTTATGTCTTCCTCAGCATGAATGACCAGAGTCTCAGTCACACTAACAGCCAAGTTGCCATAAAAGTGCATCGTGCAGTATTATTTTCACAGTTTAGATGAAGTACCTCCAGGACGTTTGACTTCAGTGCTGTTTAAACCATATCTTACCCATGATGCATTAGCAGTAGAAATACTACAGCGCAGAAATACTCTCTTACAAGTACAAGTCCTGCATTCATAATCATATTGAAGTAAAAGTCCAAAAGCATTAGGATCTAAATATACTAAAGTACCAAAAGTAAGAGGGTGTAGAAGTAGAGGAGCAAAAAAATGGAAATACTAAGGTACAAAATTGTACTAAAGCTACTAAATTATAACATATCTTGTGTACACAGCTAAATGGTCATTTAAAAATGTAACTTATCCTAATATATATATATAATAAACATTTATCTGCGTACAATGGCATGTTATAACACATTTATTAAACATTCATACTGCTTATAGACGATAGATTAGGCAGTTTAAGTAAAGTGTTTCTTTTAAGGGTTGTACATACATTAATAAACATTTTAAAACATCCTCATATTTTCTACATTTTAAAGTGTTAGAAATTATTTATTATATGTTAATAAATAGCTTGTAGCTGATGAATGGATTGAAGTAAAGTAAAAAAAAAAAAGTTTGTCACATTGTTTGTATTCAACAATTAACTTACAACACAAAAAGGCACAATAAAAATAAATCAAATACAAGTACAAATAAATGTCTCTGAGTCTTCACTAAAGTTTAGTTTGAGTTTATTTCGATTTTTTGAGTAGTAGAAACGGCGTATTCTCATTTTTGCACAGTGAAAATGAGAAGCCAGGGACTTAAAACCAGTGTTTCTTGATGTATAAATAGCTTTGGTCAGATATAAATGTAATAGATAGAGAGGGTGGTCAGCTGTGCAGCTCCACCCGACATGACCTGTGTTAACAGCCTAACCTTTCAGTGGTCGTGAAAAGAAACCTGCTATTAGTGGTCTGTGTGTTTACCAGTAAAGCAGCGGCCGCCTGTGGCTCCGACGGCCCAGTAGATTTGACATTTTAGTCTGCCTGAGTGAAAAGAAAGGTTATAGGTCGAAATAGGAAAAAAACAAACAAACCTCTAAAGCTCTTCATCATGATTGTGCTCCGGCACATAATTTATTCATTGACAATGGTACGTGTCTCCAAATGTCTGCCCTTGGGTCACTTGGTTTTTCATCGTTATTAGTCACTGTATTTGTGAAGTTCCCCATCAGATCAGACAATGAATAATAGAGATCTTTTACTTTTTCTCAGCGAATCAAGGAGTCTATTCATGCGACAATTTTTTTTTGTTGAAATGACCCACATCTCTCCTTCAACACGAAGACACTGTGCTGTTGACAACTCTTGTAACCTCGAAGGTAAATATTATAATGTAAGAAGCGTAAAATATAAAAGCACTGACTTGACTTAAAATATGTAAAGGCTCACATCACACACTTTTTTATATCAGCATGATATTTATGGTTTTATAAGACAAGTTACATGTATTTCTCCCATGAGGTGTCACAATAAAGAGGCAAAATATGTGTTCAAACTGAACGTTTACAGACAAACACAACAGGATGAAACCTAATCAAGGGCTTTTGAGGAAAAGTGTTTCGCCGGCTTTTAAAAGAGGTGAGTGTTGAGGTTAAAAGCAGCTTCGCCAGATTATAATTTAATCCTTGAAAAAAAACAAAATTTAAAGGACTTGACAGACTCCTGCATGCAATATAAATACATTTAAATACTCTTTTTTTTAATACTTTTTATTCTGTCTGTATATTTAATATTGCTATTGTGGATTATTGTTCTTCTTTACTGTTTTTACTGTTTATTTATATTACTTGATTGTTATTTACTGTGTGTCTCTTGTCTGCACTGCTGCTGTAATCCTGCAATCCTGCGATAAAGGATTACCTTATTTTATCTTATTTTAACCAGGCCATGTATAGCTTTTTGGACAAGCTAAAGACATGAAGATCACCAGAACGCCTTTGCTGTCTAATTTACTTTTTAAATCAACGTCCAAACGTACTGTAGGGTTTTTAGAGTTTAGTTAGTCAAATTTAAACTTGCACATGTAAGAAAGAAATTGTTTGTGTACATTACAATGCATGAAATATGATAATTAATAAGGGATATTATTATGAAGAATGTGTAATTGTATGCATATGAAGGTCACTGTTTTTATTAATGATTAATGTGTGAATGGATTTTAAAACAACGTTTGCATAGTGCATGTGGATGCCGGTGGACTGTTTTATTAGATGGAAGTGTAGTTCTCTTGTTTGCCTGAGGTGGCGGAGCTGAACATTGACTTTCTGAAGCAGCAGACAACCCGGTCTGTAGAAGAAGACTAGCTCCGCCCCTGAAGCTGCAGGCCAGTGAACATGGAGTTTGTTGGAAAAGGTGTGAAAGTAGGACTTTTAACCAGTAGGAAGGGCTTTAAGCTCCTTGAGTAATAGTATGAACTAACCCACGCGCGGTAGAGGAGGGTCTCTCTCTCCGGTGACGCGGGCGAAGCGGACGTGCGGGTCAGTAGAGTCCGCTGAGGAAGGAGGGACCCGATCGAAATGCATAAGCTGTTTTTGTGATCATTCTTTTATTAAATACTTTTTAATTCTAAGTCATCGCATTCTGGACCTTCACTTCTCATGACCACCCGGGATTTTTATGAATACTCTTTAGTTTGGTGACCCCGACGTGATCTTTGTGGTGAATCATGAGGAGGTCTAGGCCGGATTTCTTTTGGGAAAACCGCGGACGAGCGGTGGTCTAACATGCTAACATAGCGGGCTAACTTGAGCAGGTCTAATGTAAACTGTCTAACGTAAACTGTCTAACATAATCGACTAACGTAGCGGTCTAAAGTACATGGGACAAACCGGCAGGTGCTACGCCTGGTTTTGTGTGGGCGAAACTTTTATTCTGAGGAGTCTATTAGGGGATGAGTGGCGTATTCACGGCGACGGTCGGGCTTATATCCTCTAGAGAAACCTAGTAAACTAGCTGAGGATAGGTTTATACGATACGGTGGGGCTGAGTGAACGTGAGTTTGCAAAAAGCTAACAGAAGTAGCACAACAGTCTAAGCGCTGGTCGCATAGAAGAAAGAAAAAGAACACGGAGGGGAAAGGGAGCTAGGAAAACACATGTAGGAGAGAGGAAGTGAGAGTGAGACAGAAGGGAGACTTAGTGGCTGGAAGGAGTACTGTATACATAACCATTCTGGTGGGCAGATAGAGAACTCCAGGGATTAACCATCTATCACCATCACGTGGCAAAGTTAGGGTACTACTGTAGTTGGTGTCACAGAGGTTAGTTAGGGTATTACAATAACTGACATTAAATTGGTTTCACTCACAACTGACACACACTGATCCTCACACTTATAAACACAGCATAGATAGTGAGATTAGAATATTTTCACATTATACCATTGATAATAGACAGAGGATATTAATGATAGTTGTATATTAATAACATTTTGGCAAATTAATATCTTTTTTATTTTTAACAGAATTGTAGTTTTATAACTTCGTACCTGTATGCCAGAACCATACAATTGGAGTGTGTAATTGTTATTCTCTTGTCCAGCTCGATAGCAGTGTGATACGGTTTCCCCCTGAGCCCTAACCAATTGTTTTCTTCCAATCGCACAACACTTGCACGTTAGACACATATTATATTTTTATTTTACTTCAACATTCACATTTCCTTATATAAGCCAAGATCAGCACCTGATTCTCTCAAAATGTCTGAGTCATCCCCAACAAATACCCCATCATGGATTGATGCAGCCTGCGATGCAGCCCTGGACATGAAGGGCGACAAATCGCAGGGAAAATCAGACAGGAGACTGAGAAAACACATCCAAGAATGGCATGCTGAGGGTTTACTTGATGTAACAACCGAGGAAGGGGCCCACCACTGAGCAGAAGATGGCACTGATGAAAGCGCTCGAGCTGAGACACAGCAGAGCAAAGAGAAGCCGAAAGGGAAAGAATGGCTCGCGATCTCCTCAACGACCGTGGCTAAATCCGATAGAGCCATCGTAGATGCCCGATGGCTGCTCCATGGCATGGCGCTAGTGGAGGAAAACAACCCCAGGAAGACCCCAGATGAGACCCCGTTGGGAGAAGCAACCCCGAAGGAGGAGATGAAGCAGCCGACAGCAGAAGCAGCCAATACATCACAACCATCGCCCCCAGAACCCACCCGGTCCACCTACCCCACCCTAGCTGGATCCATGGAGCCAATAGTGGAGATAAAGGGAAGTACTGTGGAGGTTCAAAGTTATGTCAGCAACCTGGCTATCCGAGCAATCTCATGCCTGAGGGGCAGGGTTGAATTGCTGGAGGAGGCCCTGTTAAATATGGCAAAACAGGCCAGTGAGAGAAAAAGGAGTGAGGCCGCACGGGAAGAGAGATTGAGATTGTGTGAAGAAAGCCTCCACATACCAAGCCCCCAGACACAGGATCAAGATCACGGTCTCCCACTACAAACACAGGGCGGGGCTAGAGGGTCTGGGTTTGATCAGATGGAAAACCAACCACACATACAGGACTGGGAAGGACAGGAGCCGTCACAGCAGTTCCAACAGCAACACCAACAGCAACAGATCCCTCAGGCGTCTCCTAACCATTCACCAGCACCATCCATACCCCGAGGGCAGGCAGACAGGAGGCAGGAGGAAACTTGGGATGTTGCCGTAACTCCACCTGCGAACCCAGCTCCGAGCCCTCCTACAAGCCCCCTCATCGAAAGAGCAGCCCCGGTCCATTCCACAAACTCCTTATCAGGCCCATTCCCGACACATTCTGAAAACCTTCGTCAAAACACTTTCCCAAACCCCACTTCAAACCTGTCTGCACAACCAAGCACCACACCATGGGAAGCAGGAGCCAGATTAAGGAAGCAGCACGTACCAAACCCCGAGAGCAGACCACTCCCAAGAGCAGCAGACTACAGGAAGAGTTCCGAGATGCAAGGAGAGGGACTACCAGGAAGGGCAGTCATCAAGAGAGAAAGAAGAGGATGTCGTGAGAGAGGAAGAAAATCAACGTCTCCACACACAGGCCCCAATCCTGACCTTGAGCAATGGTGTAAAACGATACAAGCCATATAACCCCAGGGATGTTAAGTATATTATTGACACGTTGCCTCCCCTGACGAAAGGAGGAACCCCTGGATCAAAGCATTGAATGCGGCCACCACTGGAACCCCCTTAGCAGTGGGAGACCTGAGAGCCATCCTGGTGCAGTGCTCCAGCCTGGGGGACTTGCAGGAGCTAGAAAGGAAGGCGGGCTGCCAAAACATCGAAGATAGCCGAGAAATAGACACAATCGGTACCGCCCTGTTCGATGCAATCAGAACACACTGGCCCTATATCCCCAACCTGGCCAGTTTGGACAGCATCAAGCTCAAACCAGGAGAAGAAGCGATGGTGTATCTGAGGCGAGCTGCTGAAGACTGGGAACTATCGACGGGCTCAAGACACGATAAAGACAAGACTTGCCTGAGACTACACTGTAAAAAAACGGCTGTGAAATTCACAGTTATTTACTGTGTTTGTGAGCAGTAACCTACTGTAAACTATTTCCCAGTAAAATACTGTGTATTCAGTCAAATATTACAGTAGTCAAAGCTTTACTGTCAAAATCACAGTAATAAATATTGTACTGTATAAAAACACAGTAACACAAAAAGTACTGTGGGAAATCACAGTAACCGATAATCTACTGTGAAAATCACTGTAACACAAAAAGTACTGTATACATTTACAGTAACTAATAATCTACTGTAGAAAATCACTGTAGACAGAAGAGTACTGTGGACACTCACAGTAACCAGCAATGTACTGTAAGAAATCACTGTACCGGACAAAGTACTGTAGAAAATCACAGTAACCAAGAACCTACTGTACAAATCACTATAACCCAAAAAGTACTGCATACAATTACAGTAACTAATAATCTACTGTAGAAAATCACTGTAGCCAGAAAAGTGCTGTGGACACTCACAGTAACCAACAATGTACTGTAATAAATGACTGTACCTGACAAAGTACTGTAGAAAATCACAGTAACCAAGAACCTACTGTAAAAATCACTGTAACCCCAAAAGTACTGTAGAAAATTACAGTAATTAATAATCTACAGTAGAAAATCACAGTAACTAATAATATCCCAAAAGGTACTGTGGACACTCACAGTAACCAACAATGCACTGTAAAAAAAGATCACTATATCTGACAAAGTACTGTAGAAAATTACATTAACTAACATCTATAGAAAATCACAGTAATCAACACCGTACTGTGGAAAATCAAAGGAGCCAAGAGGACACCATCCTGTTGGCTCCTTTGATTTTCTTGATTTTTTTAATCTACTGATAACTGCATTAAAAATGGATTTCATTCAATATTTAATTAATTAATAAATAAACATTCCTCTGAAATAAATAAATATGGCTATGAACAAAATCTTGAAATAAATAATTGAGGCAATATGAAAATAATTCCTTTTATTTAAATATTTAAATAAATGGAATTATAATTATTAAATACTGTTTAACAGCAGGTATACCGTGAACCTAATTAGTCTCTTTCAGAGATAAACACAGTACAACTGCATGAATTACGGTATTTTATTACAAAGTTCGAAGTAAATTGCAGAATTTCATAGCAAAAAATATGGTATTACGTATTACAAATGGTTGGCATATATTTTACAGTCAACATCAGGAAATATTAAATAAAGCCTATTGTAAATCAAGATACAGACCACAAAAAGGAAAAACAGTCACAGAATGTCAGTGTAACTACGCAAAGCTATTAAAAGACAACAACTTGATAAATTATGTATATATATATATATATTTTTATTAATGGGACTTAAAACTCGATAAACCCCAGCGCCCTCAAAAATGGGGCAGCATTCTTCAGGAGGTCTTCCTCACTCTTAAAGTCCTCTTACTCCCATGAATCAATACCAAAGCCACTGATGTGACATAGCAAAAAAAACTGCAAAGCCTGGCCTTACAAGAGCATATAAGTCCATTTTCATATTCAACCATAAATATGACTCGAGAGGACTCGAAAGTGACTTGAGAAAGCTCCCCAAATTATGGAAATATCTAATAGCTTGATGCCACACATGATTGGCGCATGATTTGTCAGACAAAGCCTCAGTAAGATATCAACCACATTCCAGCCAAAAAACTGAAATATGACTTACTTATGGATGAAACAATATTATACACAACCTTGCTTGATATTGAAGTGGAATTCTCCTCGCCGGGATATTCCTCGAGTGTTCAAGAATTGACAGAACAGGTTATATTACAATCAAGGTTATTTATTTTAGTAATTACACACATACATGAAATGCATACCTAATACAAGATCTTGGACTCTGCTCCCCTGTCTGTCTGCCCTTCACACGGTCAGCACGCCTCAGGATGAGTGAGCCCCGAACTCAGAAAGTAAAGGATTCTTATTCTCTCTCTTTCTGACTTTCTCTTTCATCTGACTCCCAAATACTCCCAGTGAAACATTCAACCCAGGTTCCCAAACAATTAATTTTGAAATACTGCTGCTTTCTCCTCAAGGCCGGATACAGGACGAGGGTGCATAGATAAGTTTGCACCTGTCGATAAATTTAATGAATATTTGGAACAAGAACATAAGATCAGTGTGTGAGGAGACTTTTTTTTGTCTGTTCATTAGAAAGATCAAACTACAATTCTCAACTCTTCTGCCTCTGCCCCAGTGACCAAGAGATAACCTTTCCACCACACATGAAACTGTGACCCCCAGACATTTGTGAGGAAAGAGAACCCTAGTCTTTTAGACAGAAACCAGACTATTCAGCTAATGCTATATAAATCATAAACAGACTATTCAGCTAATGCTATATAAATCATAAACAGACTATTCAGCTAATGCTATATAAATCATAAATTCTCTTCAATATGTATTGGTGCATCTGCTTGAGCAGAGGCCCTTTGTTGTGGAACCAGAGGCATCCAAGGTCCAGGAAGAAAGTTAGGGCATTTTTGCCTTCAGAGACCTAAACCTCCGGTACACGAAATGTGCACTTTTCTTTTTTTCCTGTGTTCTATCATCAACCAATAAAGCAGTCACACATATACTGATATATGAACCTCTTAACTAGTCTCACAAGTGTTTTCTGTATATATTCACCTTTTGAAATTATTCAAATAGCACTTGTGGTTGAGGAGATATTCTGTATTTAGTATGGGTATGCGAAACCATTCGGAATTTTTCGAAAAATGGCTGGGGCTCAAATGGAGCCCATAAACTTTGGCTTTGTATCAACAAGAAAATATTCATCACAAATGAATAGCATCACACATTAGGCCTATGTATACTATAAAAGCAAAATATAGAATTAAAACGAGTTGTACACAGGTAAAGAGCCTCAATAAATTACTGTACATCAAGTTCTGCACAGAAAAATTAATAAAAATAAAAGTTAAATAGTAAATCAATACTAAAGTGAACAGGTAACTTAACAAGTGAGTAGCCTACTTAGTTCTCCCTTACTGTACCTTGGCCAGTGGCATGGTAGCCTACTTCTTTCTCTCTTACCTTGGCCAGTGGCATGGTAGGCCATATATATATTGCAGTGTTAAGTGTCTCATACAGGTTCACACTGACATCTTTATGACATAATAATCCTTCCAGTTTGGTGATTATACCCAACCACCGAGTAGCCAGTTTAGTTGCCTTTAAGAACAACTAACTTTTCAAATATTTCTGGTGTTAACCGCCTCCTGTGCGGATGGAATATTATTCCTGCAAACGAGAACAGTCTCTCAACTGGAGCTGAAGAGGGGAGGGTTGTATTAAATCGAACAATAAGGAGCTTGATAAGTTAACTGTTTTTTGATTCGTGGAGAAAGTATTTTGAGAGTATTTTAAATACAAAATTACTCCACTCTAAAGTATTTCGTTACAAATTACGTTAGACTTTTTATCGGCCCAATCAAATGCAAATTACAAAATACTCAAAGTACTTGAAATACATATTTCAAATACAAGTAATATAAATACTGCCCATCTCTGCACGTGGGTAGGGTTGCGCTGGTAGCAGATGGCTTCTCAGCGGGGGCCTAAGGCCAATGGCGGCTACTAAGGTGAGCTAGGGGCTGAAAGTGGCCTCAGCGAGAACACTCTGCTAACTGACACGGTACGTTCTAAATCTAGCCAACACCAAGCAAACACGCTCTCGTTAGCATGCCACTTAAGTAGCTTGAGCGAGAGTGCGCTGCCAACCGCTGAAAACGTACAAACGGTAACGTTCTAGAAACAATGTTAATCGATTTTACCAATTGATGTTCCCAAATTAAGATGATCCATATCACACTGGCGATGACCGAAGATGAAACACATTGTTCCCTCCTAAGAAGTACAGCTTGTCGCAGCCTTTGGAGGGTGAGAGATCCGCAACTCCGAACGGTGTACACAAGGCGACAAACTCCAATAAATCTTTAATCTTAGACACATTTGGCTTAAGACTGAAATCATGGATGAGACCAGGAACTTATACCTGGCCGGGGTCATCCAAGGAAACCAAACAATGGCATGAAGTTAAACAAACTGGGAAGCATGGGGACAAGTAAATACAAAATAAAATAGCAAGTGAAGTTAACAAGAGTCCATATGAGTCATCACAGGTTATGTCACAGAGTAAGACCAATTCACAAGAATTAGCTAGCAGGCTACCTCTGCCTTATACTCCCTAGCAGTGGGGTTTGGACTGGCTGAATTTGAGTTGCTACTGTCGCAAACTGAAGGCCTGTTTCCAGGAAATATGACAGCTACAGTATTGCAATTAGTAATAGTAATATGGGGGACTAAATTTAATGAATTGACTGTTCATCAGACCACAAAATTAGTTAGCTAGGACACCCTTTTATCCCTCAGCCTCACACCCGACCATTCGATGAAACTATATCTGCTCAACAGGATTATTTTGAATACAGACTGGAACATGTTCAGGGATGCCGCCATCCAGGAGAATAACATACATGTGGATGAATTTACATCAACAGTGTCAACATATATCAGTGCATGTGTTGATGATGTGGTGATCACAGACAGAATAAAAGCATTCCCAAACCAGAACGTCTGGATGATTGGAAAGGTGAGGGTCAGCACCTCCAGAAGACCGGCCACTGTCAGTATCCACAGTGGGTGTGAGAAAATCCTGATGAGAGTGAATATGAATAAAGCTTCTGGGCCAGATAACATCCCTTGTCGTGTAGTAAGAACATGGTCCAATCAGCTAACTGATATATCACTGTCACAGGAGAGTGTTGCCACCTGCTTCAAGACAGCCACCATCGTCCCTGTACCTAAAACGTCTTCACAAACAGACCCCAGCACCTCCTCTACTTTGGTGTTGAACATCGGAGCCCCCCAGCCAAGGAGTTGATTGTCTATTTTAGAAAAAGTAGGCAAAGAAACACGCCTGCTCAATGTAAATTGGAGCAAGTAACAGCTTTAAGTTCCTGGGAATCAGCATCACAAACATCCTGACATGGTCCTCATACATCTCCATCCTGGTAAAGAAAGCTCATAAATGGCTGTATTTTTTACAGGAAATATGGAAGGCAAAATTCATGTGCCCTCTTTTATTAGGAGGAGGAGCAATAGAAAGCTTTTAGAGCAGGATAATAAAAACATCCAGAATATCATTGGGACCGATCTAACATCAGTAATATTGGTGACAAGAGATGGTTACAAAGATCTCAAAAGATATTAAAATATAATACCAGCCTGTTCATCCTGTGGCCTACACTGGCAAAAGATACAGAAGTATCAGCTGCCGTAGCAACAGATTTCAGGGCAACTTCTTTTCTCTGGCTGTGAGACTCTCTATTCATCTTCCTCCCTGCATCATATAATATAGATTGTTTTGTGTTTTTCTTATTTATGTATGTTTTACAAATAATATTTGTAAAACATCCAAAGTGGAGATGGTGCCCCGTACATAAGTTCTCCTTGGTTTGCAGAGCATAACATGCACCTCACACCATCCCCCACCCCTCTTCTGATCTCTATTGGTCAGTTAACGACCAACAGGTGTCTGAACTTTTGAACCCGTTTGAGCGCCACTTCTACGCGCCGTGCGCTGCTGCAGTTTCTCTCCTCCTCCGTGATTCAGGAAAGCTACTGAAGGAACAACAGCCGGACTCCTGGGAACATTGCATCTCTTCTTGAGGTAAGAATACCAACATGATGTATTAGTCAGAGAGTAAAAGCTTTCTTGAACAGTCGACGTTAGTGACACCTTAAGTTGTCTACGCCAGGTGTCGGTAGTGTTAGGTTAGCCTCTGTGTAAGGACTTGAGCTAACCTAACGTTAGCTAAGGTAATGCTTAGCTAACGGTTAATTACTGTGGCAAGTGGGTTAAGACACAGAGAGGCTACGTGCTACATACTTCATCTAATAACTACGTTTTTATTGAAGAGCTTTGAAGCCGAGTGCAAGCAGACATGTGTTAGATATGGAGGTTTAAGGCTCATTTATACCGGAGGCATGACATTAACATCTCCGCTGTCCGTTAGGACAGCTGTCCATGTGACCGCTTATAAATGCGCTGTGGCGTTGTGTGAACGTGGTGTTAAGACACGACACAGCTCCTGAGAAGGAGCTTCTTGTGGAAGGACTCGTGCGCTGTCCAGTGACTGGATGCAAACACGTGTTCATGTTCAAGTCTTCATTTACTGCCCACATTATCAGATGAGAACGTCACCAAAGGGAGTCTCCCTCAGTCAAGACCAGTTTGTACAGATAATTAAGACTATTTACTTGTATCTTGTAAAATGTAATTAATTTGTTTATTTTTTTTAAAGATTTAGTAGAGAGACAGACAGGAAACCCAGTGGAGCGAGAGGGGATAATCTGCACCTGCCCACCTGGAATCAAACCTTGGTCTCTACGATAACAACATGTTATGAGTGAGTGAGAATTTAGCCACTTCATTTTCAATTACAACGTTTGCATTGTAAAGAGTAAAATTTGATGTTTGAGATGATTTCGTTTTTTTACCGAAGAGGCTGTATGTCTTTTATTGCCTTACTCTTTCTTTCAGGTGTGACTACGATGGCCAGCATGGACCGTCACATGGACCTCATCACCTTCTTTGCTGTTCCACTAGTCTATGATTGGATACAAGTTTTGTCAAGGATAAATAGTGGTAAGTTTGTTGTAAAGTTCAGTGTATATTAATTTGACAACAGAAGGCTTTAGGGTCATCTATTTTTGTTAGCACTGTGTAGCCATTTCATGTTCAGACAGTGTATGCATGTATTGTTGGTGTTAAACACTGCATAAATCTAGGCATTGCATAATAATATTTTGTATTTATTTTACTGTCAATTTATTAAATTTTTTTTTACATACTATGACTTTTTTAACATACTATACTATTATACTACTGCATTTTTTTAATATACTATACAATATTGGCCTTTTTATGAAATATTTTATTCCACTCTTTTTTTACATTTTACAATTTTTTTATTGTGAGAACCACTTAGCAACGTTAACAGTGCTATATAAAGTTACATTATTGGTATTGTTGTTACTGTAATTATTGTTAATGTTTTGTCTTTTTTTTTCTGGCTGTAGCGGGATCACGTGAGCCCACAACGAACACCAGATTGACCTGGGTCTTGAAGCTGAAATGAACACCTGCCCAAAGTTCCAGTTTCCTGAACATCATGCCATGTCTGTATGAGATTCTGTCCCACCTGTCTTCAGTCTGGACCCAATGACTCAGACACCAGTCTTATCAAGGCTAATTAAGGTAAGCGGTGTTATAGTTCAGTGTAGCAAATGATAGGTGCAAGCACAACTCAAACTTCACTCAATGGATCATCCTCAGGTTCATGGCCCGAGCCAACAGCTTCTTGCAAACATAGAAGACATCATAAAACTGGAAGATAGTTTTCAGTGTTTCCCCTAGGTTTACAGCTTCGGGGGGGGGCGGCGGCGATGGCGACGGCGATGGCGACGACGACACCGACACAAACACTTAAAGCAGTGGTTCTCAAACTTTTTCTGTAAATAACTTCATTTTGTGACTCCATCTGTGCTTTAATAAATAACAGAATAAAGAAAATTGCAATCACTTTCAAGTAAATCAGATTGCTCCATCAGACATTTTTTTATTTTTAAATTGCAATCACTTACAACAATGAAAATAAAGTTATATCTGTGCAAAAAATAACTAATATTTAGTTACTACTAAATAGCTCATTGTGGAAAACAATAAGCTTTTTTTTTTTTGCCAAACAAAACAGAATGAGTGCAGATATGTGAGCATCAGGTTGCATCAGTATTAGTGGAGCAGTGAGCTGCTTTCCTCTACACATCTTTTTAAAACGGGGTTGTAGATTTGATACAATTCACAGCAGAAAGGACGTCACGGAGACTTCTGGCAAAGAGCCAAAAGTCGACGAGTCGCGCATGCACAAGCGTAACCTGTTAACAGCGTAACGTAAACATTTACCCGAAAGTACAGGCATTTCTCCATGTATTTATTAATGACTTAGTTTTATATCCGTGTACTTTGTACTTTTGTAATATGTGAAGCCAGCAGCTCATTGTTGGTACAAGACACGAGCACTTTGTCTCTTTCACCTGAGCAGGAGAGCTGCCCCGGGTTCAGGAGAGCTGCTCCGGTGCTCCTCTCATGAGAGCTGCTGTTGCCATCTTCACCCTGGGAGCGTTTAAAACGCAGATATAGCGGTCTGCTTTTCACGCGACATATTTTTCGACGCTCTCTGTCCCCTGCTGTGTGCTCAGTGCTCACCTGTGTTTGCGCGCACGTGTGTGTACGCTTCATGGCGGAACTCCGCTGTGCGCGACGCAGAGCAGAGGAGAAGTGTTAACGCGACCATTTAGACAGAAATGACAAGCTGTGTGTGGATAAGATCAATATAATACGTCCGTTTAGTTTGTTTAATAACAGAACAAGGTGTAGACCTGTTCTATAGGAAAGAGAAACTTAAATGACGACTTGTGATCTGGCGCTATCGAGAAAATTACAGGGGGGCGGAGGTTTTTTTCAGGGGGGCGCCCCGCCCCCCTGTTCTAACGGTGGGGGAAACACTGCAAAGGCAGATATCTTGTACAATGAGTATTTCAGTAATGTATTTTTTTGCAACAATAATTGTTATTTCTTTTAGAGGTATTTAAAAAGTTGAAGTCATTGAATCTGAAAAAATACCAAATTTTTTTTAATTGATAGAATTAATTAGATTGCAGTTACCCTGGTTGATAAAACATGAACCACGTGATGATTGCTTGAGTGGCGGCATCTGTAGGCCGCACGATTACAGACATTTAACACGTGTTGATGATGCCTTTGCGGTAAAATGTGTCCTTTTGTTACTTATTAAGTTTTATTAACTATAAAGGTGACTTACAAAACGATATTCCAGAGTGCTGTTTTTTTCTAGGTCAGTGAAGATCAGTTTAACGCCAGAAGGCAGTGAATGTTTCTGTGTAGGCATCATGCTCAAGCACTGCATCAATCTAACTTTGCCTTTGTTTCTGTTTTTGGGCTGCAGAGGATCTTCCCAATCCACAGTGAACACCTGATGGTCAAGATACAAGTCCTCAAGCAGAACTTCCTGAGCCGCTCAGCTTCCTGAACTTTGTGTCCGTGTGAGACTCTACCATGTTGGGTCTCTTCAGTCGAGTCTGGACACCGCGACTCATTACTCTTGATCAACTCGGGGCAAGTGGCTAATCTTTTCATGTTTATTCATGGCTTATCCTATATATATATATATATATATATATATATATATATATATATATATATATATATATATGTCTATGTGCTGTTTCTTCAAGATCTCAACAATGCTTTGTGAGTAAATGGACTTCCTTTCATGAATTAGGACAACACAACATTTTTTTAAAAACAATATCAATTGTAAACTGCATAGCCGTAGGGCTTGGGGATATTTTTTAACTCTGTGCAGGCACAGTAGATGTTGCGGTTTTCTGCCCTACTAGTCACAAAATGGTACCAATATGTGGCTATTAACCCTTCCATACTGTTCATATTTAATGTCTTTACAGTATAGTTTGGATCAGACCAAGAATTCCCTCTTAGTAAGTGTCTACCAAATTTTAAACGACAGATCTATTTAGAATGTCTAAATCGCTCATTAAATGCCTCATTAATAAATTATTAATCCTTAATAAATGTTTCAGAGAGCAGGGAGAGTGTACTTTTAAAGTTTTACAACATTTGTTTTTAGAGAAAAACCTCTACTAATACACATTATCATGTCCTGTTTAGCATAAGACATAAAAACATGAAAGCCATAATGATCAAGGCACGGTTGCACACTAAATCCTACTGTCAACCCAGTCACTGAAATGGCAGCTCAGGTACCTTTTTATTATAAAGCTACATGAGCTGCCATTTCAGAGGTTGCCTGGAAATTTGGGTTGGGAGGGTGGGGGTTCATAACATTATACACTAAATTAAATGATTTAAGTTTAAATATTCGCAACTTGTCAGCACCAGGCGCAAAGTAAAAAAAAAAAAAAAGAAGCATGTCAATGTCACAATTGACCGAGGCAGCCAATCAAATCAAGCAAGATTTACCACTGACTTCCTGTTTTTATGCCGGAAGGTGTGGTTAGAACAGACTAATATTGCTAATATTTGCTATATTAGCAAACTATATAATTTTCCCCTCGTCCTCATTCAATAACAGAGCAAGAGCTTGATGTCTGCATTTAATCAGTTTTTTCCCCCTGTTATTTAATATTTACCAAACAGTGCCTTATTGTTCAGTGTGTTGTTATTTGTTACCATTTCAAATAATGCAATATTCATGTTTTGGGATATTAATAGCCATCGTTTTATGACTGCTAATATTTTAAATGTTTAGAGATGCTTGTCAGTTATGCATATTTTAGAAGACATTTTGGGTTATCAAAAGAAGACAAAATTCCTAGTGCATTATGTTTGTTGAAGCCACGGTATACTTGTATTGGCAAAGGAAAAATGTGTTATTCTTGCTACTGTTCAAGAATTAAGAATAAATTGTTTAAAATATATTGTTTGCTTTCTTCTTGCAGTTATTATTATTATGGCAGTATATATGTTGTAACCAAAAATACAGTAACTACTTTAATTACTTTGTTTGATTTCACATTCAAAACACTGCTACTGTATTTAAAAATACAATACATGGTAACATAACTGGCTTTTTTTCACAGTAAGTTACTTGTCAATGGCTGCCAGTTACTTACTGTGATTATTATTTACAATAGCTGCTAGTTATATACTGTGTTTTGTTTCACAGTAAGTTACTTGTCAATGGCTGCCAGTTATGTACTGTGATTTGGCTGCAAGTTCTTTACTGTGATTTATTTTTACAGTAAGTTACTTGTCAATGGCTGCCAGTTATTTACTGTGATTTAGCTCATAGTTATCTACTGTGATTTATTTTTACAGTAAGTTACTTGTCAATGGCTGCCAGTTATTTACTGTGATTTAGCTCATAGTTATCTACTGTGATTTATTTTTACAGTAAGTTACTTGTCAATGGCTGCCAGTTATTTACTGTGATTTAGCTCATAGTTATCTACTGTGATTTATTTTTACAGTAAGTTACTTGTCAATGGCTGCCAGTTATTTACTGTGATTTAGCTCATAGTTATCTACTGTGATTTATTTTTACAGTAAGTTACTTGTCAATGGCTGCCAGTTAATAACTGTGAATTTCACAGTGCGTTTCTTACAGTGTATGGATGAATGCCGTTGTGCAAGGTCTTCCGCCCTCATTAAAACAGAGTATGAGACGGACAGTGGGCATTAGGACTGCCTCGATGGAGCTGTTGGGAGAACATATCACCCACCACATCAATCAGTATAATGAGGATGAGAAAGAAGAGAGTGAAGGCGACCGGAAGATGTCAAGGAGACTCCTGAAAATGCAAATAGCAGAGAAAGACACTGAGGCTACTCAAAAACAGATGGCTGCTATGAGTGACCTAGCCATCCAGATTGACAAAGCAGTGACCAGAGCTCTGAAGGAGGAACGGGAAGCAGAAGGTGACCAACCTCGTTGGCAGAAGGGAAAAGAGGACAGATATCAAGAAAGAGAAAATGGCCGCTGTCAACAAAGAAGTTGGTCAGGAGGACGAGGAAACTACAGAGGTCAGAGGGATAGCAATGACCGGCAAATCTGTTACAATTGTGGCAAATGTGGACATTGGGCTAGAGACTGTCGCAGTGCACCTCAAGGAGAAAGAGGACTCAACATCCCCATGCTCATCGGCTGCCAGCCAGAGCCTGGGAGCGAGCGAGCATGACCTGTCAGGAGGGAAACCACTAGAACAATGACATCAAAGCTCTCCACCCGTCATCCAAGCCCTTCCACCAGGATGGTTTCTGAATCAAATGGGATAAGATCCACAGTATTGTTTCAGAAAAGAGAGGGAGAAAGTTGACCCCAATGAATTCAAGCTTAACCTAACCACAGCAAAAGGCCACTCATTTTTGATGACGGTGATTAGTTATCCCCTGTAAGAAAGAAGACAGTCAGTCGTCAAGTGGCTGATACTGAGACACAGGTTTCCGAAAATGATGAGGTCTGACAATGGCGCACACAATTTGCATTCAAACACGTACAAGAGAGGGACATATTTAGAAATTACACATTCACACGGAGCAGACTATGACCCAACTTTTCAGGGTAGTCGAGAGAGCTAATCAGACGATGAAGTCTGAATTAGCTAAGATATCGAGCGTGATCAAACTCTGAGGAGATTTCTTTTTTAAATTAAACAATTGGGTTTGAGTTTTTTGTCTTACAGGAGCCAACCAGATACCAGCTGATGAGAACGTGTCATCAGTGGAACCAGGTGACTGGTAAGGTTGAGTGTTTGTACAGAAGAGGTTTGAGATGATATTGTAAATATTAATTGTAAATATGATGAGCTCTCTTGCGCTGAGTTCATATTGTTTAATAGTATGCACCACCTGACATGACACATTTTAGCATTACAATTATTTGGATTAAAGTGGACGCTGGGGTAGGGCCGTTTGAAGTCGTTGCAAAAGCTTCACACGCCCTCCAGAGAGGCCATGCCAAAACCAAGTGGCATCGTTTGACACATAGTACCACTAATAATTTTGAGAAACACTTGTACATATTTTTTAAGGTTGGGAAATGATGGGAATGTGATGTCAATATGTGGTTCATTAGAATGAACAAAGAAGAAAATGGAAAAAGGAAGTTGAAAGAAGGATTGTGGAAGTTGAAGGAAGGGTTAGTGGTGGCGTCGAGCGGAGATTTGGGGAGAGAAAGCATTAAGAAAGGAGAAATTAAATGAGAAAGAAACTGTGAGTATTGATTAATGAAAGAACTGTATTAACATGTGATGTGATTCCCTGAGTCAGAGATCCTGTGCAGCAGAGCCCAGCCCGGAGACCTCTATCTAATGATATTAACATTTTTACTTTTAATGCTTTAAATACATTGAACCACTACTGAAGCCTGAGTTGAAATGACTGTGTGGTGCTGCATGAGAATCTTGTGCTTTATGACTCCATTGTTTTCTTTCTGTAGTTTTAAAGCTAAAGGCCTCTGAAAACAGAACCGTCCTGCTCTTTTATTGAGATGTAGCCGGTGTTTTTTTCTCCCCACTCAACCGTGATGGATTGTTGATGTTGCCTCAGGCTCAAGCTGTGGCTTTATTTGTAGCCATCGTCTCGCGAAGGAATGATTGCCCTGCAAGATATGAAAAGGTCTGAAGCAGACTTGAGACAAAATGGGACTCGCTAATAGTTTCAGCAAGAGCTGCAAGGAGGGTTAGAGGGGTGGGATTCAGTATATAAAGATGGTTTTGTGTTGTTTAGTGTCTGGTTTATTGTCAGTTCCGAACAGATTTTCATATTCTCCTATTTTCAGCCTGGCCACTCAGATGTCAAGACTCCCATCCAAATCAGAGCTTTCATCAAATATAATAAAAGTAACAACTATATTTTCATCCAAACACATCTTTGTTTTCCCACATTTGCTTTTCACTAACAAAGACCACGCCAAATAGCGAACGAGTTTACAGGTTGTTTATTGTGCGATGGAAAGAGGGTCGGGTCGCCGGACCGGGGTCGAGGGATGAAGAGGTGGTTGTAGGTGCGGGAACGAGACGGGTAGAGTGGGTCGTGACGAGAGGGTCGAAGGGGTGCGATGAGAGGCTGCTGCCGTCTGGTGGCTAGAGGGAACGGCGGAGGTGGAGACTCGTGAGTGGGGGTTATCTCTTCTGAAGCTCTGGCTGTGCAGAGTCCCCCGTTGGTCCTCTAGTCCTGGGGGGGGGGGGGGGGGGGGGGGGGGGGGGAGAGAGAGAGAGGGAGAGAGGGAGAGAGGGAGAGAGGGAGGGAGGGAGGGAGGGAGGGAGGAGAGAGAGAGAGAGAGAGAGAGAGAGAGAGAGAGAGAGAGAGAGAGAGAGAGAGAGAGAGAGAGAGAGAGAGAGAGAGAGAGAAAAAAACAGGGTTGGGTGGGCGGGATGTTGGAACCGAGTCAAAGAGGAAGTAGACTGGTTCGATGAGTTTAAGTACGTACGGCTCGGCTGATTGGCCGAGTACGCGGCGTGGTCTTCGCTCCCGAACTACGTTTCACAAAACACCATTTCTAAACACACACTGTCTCTAAGTTCTGACCCTCCTCTGGCACATTTAGTTTAGTATATAGTTGAAAAATAAACAAAAGAAATTGATGTAGAAAAATGATAAAGAAGAGATTACATGCAGAAACAACAAAAGGAAATGCATGGAAGGAGATGTCACAGACGAGTACCGCCCACGTGGTTTTATTGACTGGAGATCTCTGGGGCGTGCAGAGCTGAGCAGCAACTGGAGTAATGCACTTTTTAATGGAAATGTTTTGAGGTTAAAAACTTAAAGCGGTAGTCCAGCAATAAAAAAATGTAGCTACATAAAGTTGAAGGTCAATATGAAAATATCAGTGGCTAAAAGATCCAGATTTTTAGTGGCTAATATGGGTCCAGCAACACAAAAAACTTTGAATCCTATGAATCCTACACTTCCCATGGAGCAGTTTGATAGTGTGTTTTTGTTTGACCCTTTTATCATGAACTGAGGTAGATTGACATCCAATCAAACATTAATCTCTTTCCATTGGTCACTTTCCACACAGAAACTGTCAAATGTCAAACAGAATATAAAATCAGATAATCTGCTAAAGAATCAGATTTGTGTCGAGCACAAAGGCAAATCACTGTAATCCGGGTTTTTCTCTCTTTGCATCATAATTCGAGAGATGGAGTTTTTTTCTTGAGGTAATGCATTTAACATGAATAATGCAAAGTTTTCAGGATAAAGGACATCTTATCATAAATAAAAACAAACTTTACATCGCAGCAGTGCATTCAACCATTGAGTCCATTCAATCCCCGTTGAACAGACCTGCGATATAATGAACTAACAGCCTGCCTGATGTCATTATCCTTCCCATAATCCTCCAGTAATTCAGATCACATGGGACCCTGTTCATGTTGTTAACTTGCTCCTTACATTAAATAAGATTATTGTCACACAAGAGACGGATCTCCTGATGATACACATCAGTGGATGCTTGTTTTATTCATAGCATGTTTATGTAAATGCACACTGTGTGTTCTGAACAGTATTACACACTCCTGACTCAGTGAGTGAGTAAGTGGCGCCACCATGTGTTTCAAAATGAGCAAAAGCCATGTTGCTGCCCTGGCACTATTAGCCATAATCTAATCTCATGTAATTTGTGTTTTTATTATTCATCAGATTCATTCAGACCTGTTGCCTCACTTATTTAAATGAAATTAATCTTGTTTCGATCGTAAAGTCTTTAATGATCTTGACGTTAACAGTAATAAAAAGATACACAGAAGGTTATTAGTAAGGTGTTTTCCTTGTTGAGAACCGAAAGCAAACAATTATAAGACAAATAAATGGTGATATTAAAGAAACAACTAAAATAATAAAACATAGCTGAAACACACCACAAACGTTTTGAGAGGTGGACAAGCTGAATCTTTTGGCCCTGCCATGTACTGGAATACTTTTCAGTATAGTTTTTATGTTTTGCTCTCACAGGTTCCAAAGGTGGCCCTAGTGGGCTTTACGCAGAGGGAAGTATGGATTCTTCTTGAGGTTACAAATAAATACAAATAAATAAATAAACAAATGCTGCCACTGACGTCACATATAGTTGTTTCATGCAGATTAATCATGATTAAATGCGGATTAGTACATTTGAAATCTGTGCTGCATACTAAAATATGCATATATAATGATAAAAGCTCTCATGTAATAATATGAGCAGTGGTGGAATATCACATTTACTGAAATATTGTACTAAAGTGAGGTACTTGCACTTTCAAATGTCATGCTACTTTATACTTCTCCTCCAGTACACTACTAGTTTTTTGAATGGGCTGCTGTTGAATACCAGTTTTTTCCTGAAGAAATACAATTATAGTGTTCATATATCTTCTGTTTCATGAATAAATAAAACCTTTATTTCCCTTCCATTTGTTGTGTGTGTGTGGGTGTGTGTGTGTGTGTGTGTGTGTGTGTGTGTGTGTGTGTTTGTGCGTGTGTATGTGTATGTGTCTCTGTGAAGGGATTAGGATCAGGGATTAGAGGACAGATGTAAAGCAGAAGTCTAGATCTAATCTAATTCTGCTGCCATCACAGCACAGGAAATAAAAGGTCACGTTTAGTCACGATTAAGCATGCCCCACCTTCTTTACAGTCTGACCTCATCGCATTGGCCCACGATTTGATTGACGGCGCTCTCGTCCAATAGGGATAGAGAACAGGGAGCTGGGGTGGGAACCGCTGCGCAGATGTGCGCGAGGAAGACAGCGCAGGTTTTAGTGAGAGCAGGAATAGCTTTTGAGTCACGAACTGCCGAGGGACCAAAACACGAAAGGTGAGCGCAATATCATGTGGCATTACGACAACTTAACCTTTATTCAGTGTGTTATAACATAGTATAGGTGGGTCATTGAGTGTTGTGTGAATACTAGAATCAACTCTGGAAACAGCGGGGACATCAGCTCGGTTGTGTCGTATGTATTCATTGAAAGTAGCTGACTTTTTAATGCTAATTCAGGTTCGCCGGCTTTATTTACCAACATATTTGAATATGTTTAACGGGAAGTTAAGTCGTTTTTGTTGTTCCTACCCAGGCTATCTCCTTCTTAGTCATATGTTTACTGGAAAACTTGCTTGAGCTATTTCCTCATGCCAGTTTATACATCTAAATAATTCTGCTTTAACTTCTTGTCTCCATGTTTTGGACAATAAAGTTATTTTTAATCTGAACTGTAGAAAGCTCCCTAAGACTTAAATGAGACTTAAAGCAGTAGGTGTGAGATGTTATGAGATCTGTTCTGCAATGAAATTTGACCCAGAGTCTTGGAAAGCCAAGGAGACTGGCAAGAAAAAGGGACTTGCCATGACCTTCCAGTTTAGAGGTCATTCACTTGGCTTAGCTCTGCATAATTCGCTGTCATGCCAAGGTGCTTCCTACCGCCACCCCTCTCTCACACTTTACACTTAGATCCATGCTTGAAAATAAAACCCACAAACCTCCCGTATTCCTCATATATCGACCTGACATGTTGTGTGTGTGTGTGTGTGTGTGTGTGTGTGTGTGTGTGTGTCTGTGTGTGTGTGTGTGTGTGTGTGTGTGTGTGTGTGTGTGTGACAGGTAAACCTCGGCCTCTTGAGGGCTAATGATACATTGAGGAAGACTTTGCTCTTTGGTTTGTGCCTCTGACATTTATACCTGACCGCTTGCTGCCCCATGTTTACACTAAACTGTAAGGTACTGCTCCATTTGAGAAGGCCAGCGATGACAGATAATCCTGAGAAACACCTAAATCCCCCCCCCCCCCCACAGATTACGTCACCTGACCTGTTTAGATACAAACAAAGTCAAGGATTTAAGGTGTATTCAATACAAAAAAGATGTACCCAGGCTTTATATTTGACCCTGGCTAAACCATAGGAATGTGTGGGTGTGAATGAGACGTTCATGCTGCACATTTGAAGTTCAGATATTAAACTGAAGTCTGGAGGTGATTAATCAGTGACTAGTCTGGGCCTGTTCACCTTCTTCATATGCCAGACAAGTACAACCTTGAAATAAAAGAGTGCTGTCCTCCCCTTGAAAAAGGGAAGAAAAGAGTTGCAGCTGTGCAGACCGAGTTACACTTTAAAGATACAAAAATGTTGCTCATAAACTGTCACAAAAAGGGAAATAACATTTACTTTTTTTCCTCCAAAACGGCAGGATGTCTGATCTTCACTTTCACTTTCACTTTCACTGAGTAAAAAGTCCAGAATAAGGGGACTCTGTGATCATTGCACACGCTAAAGATACTGTTGCCATGATGTGTTTTTCAGGGTACTTTCCCATCTCACATGTAGTAAAAGAGTAGAAATTATATTCAAGAAAATGTTTTCCAATCTTTACTGTCTCTGTGTTTTTGTCCACTTTCATAGATGTCATTTGCCAGTGACAGGCTGTACAATGGATACTTGCGGCGTAAAATGTCGACCATTGTGACCAAGGTGAAAGCGAGAGAAATAATGATTCATCTGCCCTGCTTGACTGCTCACGACAGGGTAAGTTTCACTAGGGTTCAAGCACTATGGCTGGGCTTTGTTTGACTAATATTGAAGAAGGCCTTGTAGTAACAGAATCTTGAATCCTATATTTGATAAGTCAGTGATTGGCAGCTGTGTTACAGACTCCTCGCTTCTGATTGGTTGTTTTTCTTATGCCGTGGTATAATCTTGCAAATGCCATGACGAGCAAAAGGATGCAGAGGAACCAGATTGTTTTACTTACTGTCAGGATATAGTAGACAAATAGTACATGTTTAGTTGCCAACTGCAGCTTTAAGAGTACAAGTATAACGTAGCTCTGTTAGCACTAACCAATACTGGTTTATTTTGGCCTATATTGATATAAACCATTGAGAATCAATAAATAACATCTGCCAAAATGTTGTTT
Source organism: Myoxocephalus aenaeus (assembly GCA_038501785.1). Taxonomy (NCBI): domain Eukaryota; kingdom Metazoa; phylum Chordata; class Actinopteri; order Perciformes; family Cottidae; genus Myoxocephalus; species Myoxocephalus aenaeus. The sequence goes on from JBAMJR010000015.1 coordinate 3,147,266, forward strand.
TTGACAAAACATCACATCATACCAGAAACATTTTTGAAAAGAATGCGCAAGTTTGGTTATTGTTCGGCCTTTATAATGTTTATTACCACTGATGACAATTTGAACAATCAAACTCACTGAAAATCATCAGTACACAAACAACAAACTGATAAATTCAGTTTTTTTTATTTTGATCTAATTTTAGGAAAACATAGAGGCAAAAAGAGAAACTTATGGGAACTACGACAGCATGACTCTTCTCCTGGACTGTCTGAAGAGAAGAGAAAACTGGCCGGAGCAGTTCATCGATGCCCTCGAGGCGTGTGAGCATACAACTCTAGCAGCAGAGATTAGAGCAGAATACAACTCTCTGAGAGGCATCAACAGTAAGTCTTCAGGTCCAGTTCCTATACCGATGTGTATTTTTTTCTTTTGATGAGAAAATATTAAGCACTCCCTCAAACTAATTCTAGCAAAAATATTTTTGAGGGTTCCTGTGATCAAAGTAGTATGTAAGATGATAATAAAGGAATTCAGTATTTAACCCCTAAATAAGTTCAAGAGACCGAAATCCATCTTGTCAGGCTTCAAGTAATGCATTTGTGTCCCGTAAGCCAGAGCACTGACCAATCAGCATCCTGTGAGGAGCGAGTGGCAGTTAGGGGTGGGGCTTAGGTATGTTTGAGACGACACAGAGAGGTAACTGTTCGTTCTAAACGACAATGGCTTTCTAAACACCTAAAGAGGTTAGCGTAGATGTTGCAATAACATCTATTAAATCAGAAATGGAGAGTATTATTTCATTGAAAAAAGAGCAAAGAACAGCATTATTGGCTCTTCTGGATGGAAAAGATGTTTTCGACTGGCTTCGGAAAGAATTTGATTGACGAATGGGTCATCCAATCACTTGCTAATTATTTTTTGACTAATAAGTTGATGGTGGTACAGGTTACCTCATTGTTACAGCAACAAAAAAAGCCCAAAAAGTCCATTGAATTTTTGGAGCAGCTTGCTCATAATAAGTGTTTATGGCCAAACATTCGTAATGTGCTTCTAATATCCAATATTTTCATTATTTTCTACACTTTCTGGTTGAGTGTGTGGACTCAAATTATTAACATCAAATTATGGCCAAAATTGTAAACATCAATATCACAGTTGATCATGTTCATGTCATTGTGGAAAGCCAAAATTGCAGTTATTTAGCAAACAAAATGTTTGCATAAATGTTAATATTGTACTCTCTTTGTGGCCTTTGCATGGACAGACGAGCATGTGACTTACGGCGCTTTATACGATCATTTGTACAGTCGAAGCAAAACAGCTGTGTGACCTTCAGAGATAACTGTGTTGTGAGAGAGGTGTGTGGGAGAATGGTGACCATCCTGACCTGAACTTGAAACTCTAAATTCTAAAATCCTAGACCTATAAATTGTCTGGGTAATGTTCTGTATGTTTTTTGGATATCTGTAAGTAACATACTGAACAGTGGAGATAGTCAGTAGCTTCAAATATCTGTTTTACTGAAGGAAGAACTTCATGCTATTTTTTATTTTTATTTTACCTTTTATGTTATTATTTATGTAAGACCGGGACAGTGTACAATAAATATATTGCACCAGATTCATCCTTTGTCCCTCGGAATGTATATATAACAATATAAAAATGTTACTTCCACATGAATAAATCCACCTGTACACATATACATACATATATCAGACCTTAATAACAATATAAAAGTATAACACCAGTTAATCCATATTATTAAATACAGTTTAAGGGCATATATCAATATAAAAATAAAAAAGATAAATCCTGATAAATGAATACACCTGTAGGACATATATCACACCCTAATGGAATTATTTATATATATATATATATATATATATATATATATATATATATATATATATATATATATATATATAATAATATCATACCTCTAGGATGTTTATATTAGATCTTAATGACAATATAAAAACTATAAATCCAGATAAATAGATAAATGCATAGGACATACAGCACATGTCTGCTTTTCCTGTAAACTTGAGTGCTGTTTTTTTCTGCTGTTAGAAGCTCCAGTAAATGATAACTGAATTACTGTATTGTTACAGTCAGCTGGCCCCTCAGGAGCTTCAGTCACGAGCATTCAAAATGGATTTAAGTGACAACGTTGTTTGCTTTGCCCTAGACCCCAGCTCCCCTCCAGCGTCTTTCGTCCAGGCACACGTCCATCCAGCACCATCTGCCGGTCCTCTGCCCGTCCCAGAGAGTGGTGCAAGCGGTCAGGCTGCTGTTGCTCCGCCGGCTGAAGCGGCTGCTCCTCCAGAGCCGGCTGACTCACCCCCTCTGGAAACCCCGGTGCAGTCACAAGTTCCTGAGGCTGTTTCTTCCCCCGAGCCGGTCCCTGAGCCCCCACAGTCAACTCGGGTTGAAGTGGCAGCCCGCCCACCAACACCTCCCGGGTCCCCTAAGAGCCCACACACTCCGGCGACTACAACCCCACCGCCTCAAAGGGAGATTACCTCCCAACAGGAGCCAGAAGAAAACTCAGAATCAGACATCCAGGATATCTCTGGTGGTGATGGGGGGATCGCTGATCGGGAGAGCACAGAAAACAGCGAGGTATCGATCGACCACGTGGCCGAACCTGAACCAATCCCGTGTGAAACAGACACTCCACCCTCCCCGGGTCCACTCCAAACAACAACGACCTCCACAGAGGTCAGGCCACCACAGAGTCCCTCTCCAACCCAGATAAACTCAGATGTCACCGATGGATCCTCTTTCCTCACAATGACCTCAGAGAGGCCTCCGGTCCAGGACACCACCCCTCCTGTGGATCTAAAACCAGCTGTTGTCCTGCAGCCTGAAGAGACCTCTGAACCTCCGACCACACAGGTGAATATCAAAATATGTTAATTTTAAGACTTTTATGTCTCTATTACTCACTTTATTTGTTTTGGTCATCAAACCTTCATCAAGCAAAATTCATAAAATCGTGAACGCATCATAATGTAACTCAATGCTACTCTAGTTCAGTGTTCCTGCATTATTTAACTTGCAATTTGTTATTTCTTACTTTTGCTTGCACATTGCGGCGTCTCTTGGCTCGTTGGATCAGTGGAATAAAACAACAACAAAACGAGGACCTACTCGCAAAAGCATAAAGCCACTAGTCGCCGATCATCAGGGGCCTTTGATTAAATCATTACTAATAAAACTTAAATCATAGAATACGTGTTTGTCATGGTGTTTTCACCCAACAGCATAATTTTTTTGTAGAATAAACTCTTTTTCATCAATACTGTGTTTGAGAGGGATCAATTAAACTTCACATGGAGTTGTTCAATTGTAGTTTACATCTTTTCCAACCACATGTACCTGAGAGAAGAAAAAAAACTTCACCAGCTTCCTTTTTAATAACTTAACTTGACATGATTTTCTCTAGCAGGTTGTTGAAAGCAGCCCACAGACAGAAACTGCGGCTACGACCTCCCCCCTGCCAGGTGCTGCTGGGACAGACGCCTCTCTCCGTGATGACAGCGATGTGTGTCTGAGCAAGCCCGGCCAACTCATCAGCATCCACCCACCAAATAATGGCAGCCCCAATGTCCCTGCACCCAGCTCCCCGGTGCAGCCTTACTCCGGTGACAGCGGTCGTCTGGAATTGAGCGATGCTGCACCGGACACCGTGACCTCCGGCCGACCTCCTGCGTGCTCTGCTGTCAGCTCCACCACTGAGAGTACAGCGTCCGCACTGCCATGCCAGGAGAACGGCATTTCTCTGAACCACAATGAACCAGAGGAAAACCACTACGAGTCCCCTTCTCAGAGTTTGGAGATGAACCAGGTGATGACGCATGAGGTGCACGTGTCCGAGGAGCCGTCCATCCTCAACCTCGACGGCCAGAGCCCAAAACAAGCTCAATTTGTCAACGGTGACGCAGCCAAGGAGAGTGTAAACACCCCCTCCAGTGAGGACCCGCCTCCCCTCTGAGCCTGCGCTCGCTGATATTTCACCAGAGTTGAAGACGCTGCAGGATTCAGAGAAGAAGGCTGCCTCTAGCGCCCCGCCAGCTAATACAAAGTACATTCTGACAGCTGCAGGAGTGGGCGCCTGTGCACTGCTGTTGGCGTGGAGGTTTAGGAATTAAGGGAATTTAATACCTTTTTAAAGAAATAGCTAATTAGGCTTTTGAAATGGGATCTTAGGTTATGGTGCCTTATTGTAGTCACTGGAAAGGCGAGGGGCAGCTGTTTAATAATTACCCATAGTAATATGAGCGGATTTTCCAGACCTTTGATCATGTCATTAATTACAAGTAAGTTGTTAAGTCGGACTATGTTTGATCATTTTTTATGTTGAATGAAGTGTGCCCTAGTGAGCAAAAAACAAACCTACCCTTCTTATTTTAGTTATGGAACTTCATGGAACTGGGGTTGAGATCTCAGGTAATTTATGCACTTGCTGCAAATATGTGGTATGTAAAGATACACTTAAGCTGCATATTAGTGATGGAAATGTTTGTATGTTCACTTGTCTGATAAGCACTTTTAAGATAAGACTGTTGTCTGTCATCCAGTAAAGATTAGTGGACAAAGGACCTGAATTTTTACTGCATGTGGACTGTGGAAGAAAGAGTACCAGCATCACACTCTGTAAATGATGGCTAGTGCACTGTCTGTATTTATTTGTATTTGTATATATTATGTAGGTATTTTAAGATAAACAGATTTGTCAAAAACATTCCAAAGCACTCAATTATCAAAGAATCAGTCAGCTAAACGTTGCACAATTATATAACATACCAGTAAAACCATGGCACTTCCATGGAGATAGTGTTGATCGTGAGATATCTACTCTGTAGCTTCATATTTAACTTGGTTTTACAATAGTTATTTTTGTGGTTATTGTTTAATTTTTCTGTTTTGATGTTTGAAAACATAAAAAACATGTAATTAGTGGAAACATCACCTTTTTATGCAATTAGATCATTTTAACATTGCACAATACAAAAATGGAAATTGGGCAAATCTTGCTGCACTTCGCTCGAGGCTGGCTGCTCTCTGCCGTCTTCTGGTGTAAATGTTTGAGATTACATTTTATGTTTCCATTGGATTTGTTCTCCTTTTAAATAGAAACAAGTTTGTAAATTCATGTTCTGTGTGATGACATTTTATAAGTAGCATTGTCAACATAAGAAATGTCAGAAAAGAACAAGGATGTTTGAGCTGCAAAGATGCTTTGTATATTAAATGTATTGCCATTATGGAAAAATAAAATGTTAAAATGTTGAGTCACAGTCTCTTGCTATGCACTTGACAATCCTATAAAGAATAAACCTAAAATACAAAAGAATAAATCCTTTATTGAGTGTGCATGTTTATTTCCCTGCAGATAAATCACAAGTTTATGGGAGAGGGTGCATCTTGAATCCTTTGTATTATTATTATTTTGTAAAAAAAAATTATATATATATATATGGTGCTTGTACTATAGATTATTTGGGAGTAGCTGGATCATTATTTTGCTCATCAAACAAATGCTATTTTGCATCTTGAAAACAAGATGCCGAAAATACAACATACAGTACTTTAAACTTGTTAAATGCTATTTGGAAAATAGGGCTCTAAATATCCATTGCCCAAGCATGCTAAATATATATTTATTTGTAAATTACATTGAATATGTTAAGATTATTAACATGTATTGTTTAATCTATAATAAATTAAATATACATACATTAAATATAGGATATGGTGGGATGTACTGGAACTATATATTATTGTTTAACGTTTGTGTTATGACTATAAAGGGGTTCTTGTTTTCCCTCAAGAAAAAATATGAGATCGGCCTCTTTTTATATGCTGGTTTCTGACGGATTCCAATTGGTTCTGGAGTCCTTCAATCACTGACTGAACCCGCCCACCCCAGTCTTGACAGCGAACATAAAACGGACATGTACGCCGACCGTTAACGACACAGCCACTTAGCTGGCTAATTATCTTTTAGACCGCTGGACTCCACTGTCCACACAAATCATTATCTTTCAAGGCTTTTTTATTTAATTATACACTGTAGCATGTATGTAGTGAGTTAGTTAATAAAATGGCGTTCAATGGCCACCAACGCGAGGAAGAAAATATCGACGAAGACGAAACGCCCACGAAGCAGCCGCGGAACGAGCCCGACGATGAGGCAGCCGCGCCCGCAGGAAGAGACGCATCCGACCGGCGGAGCTCCAAATCGACGCCGAGGCATCGGAGCGACTCTGTGAAGAAAACAAGGCCGCGTAGGTGTTAACCGTTTCAAGCATTGGACTCAGGGTATTTGCTGGGAAACGCATCGTTGCATGTCTGCAAAATTCAAAAGGCGTTCCCCATAAAATACATACATAGTAGTAGAAATGCACATTTTGGAAAGAGTATTCTCTCACGACTGGCATCAATTCTTCAAAATAAATTATACTGTATATTGGGCTGGGGCGGAGGGGGGGGGGGGGGGGGGTACTAAAACTGACAAATAATTTTAGTATTTGTATTACAATGTAATATCGGTAAACTGTAGTGGCAGTAAATATGCCAGGATCTATTTTGCAACAAGATGGCGTTCTCGGTACACACACTATGGTACACACTGTACTTCTGCTCCTGTGGATGAAGCTCCTCGCCGTTATTGAGACATCAGCTCTATTGTCCTCAATGTCACTAAGCGTTTCAACCTAAAATATATGATATTATGCAATGTTTACTTTACTATGTATGTGTATGTATGTATGTGTGTATGTGTATATATATATATATATATATATACACACATACATACATACATACACACACACACACATATATATATATATATATATATATATATATATATATATATATATATATATATATATATATATATATATATGTATATATATATATGTGTGTGTGTGTGTGTGTGTGTGTGTGTGTGTGTATGTATGTGTGTGTGTGTGTATATATGTATATATATATATATATATATGTATATATATATATATATATATATATATATATATATATATATATGTATATATATATGTATATATATATATATATATATGTATATATATATATATTCGTAAGTGATTCATTTTGATTTTTTTCCAAATATAATCTCACATAATGCAGCCTTTCCCTGGTTTGGGATGGACATTGGAGGCACTCTAGTGAAGCTGGTGTACTTTGAGCCCAAAGACATCACAGCAGAGGAGGAGCAGGAAGAGGTGGAGAACCTGAAGAGCATTCGACACTACCTAACCTCCAACACCGCCTATGCGAAAACGGGCATCAGAGACGTGCACCTGGAGCTGCAGGACCTGACGCTGTGCGGCAGGACGGGCAACCTGCACTTCATCCGCTTCCCCACGCATGACCTGCCGGCCTTCCTGCAGATGGGCCGCAATAAGCACTTCTCCAGCCTCCACACCACCCTCTGCGCCACTGGAGGGGGAGCGTACAAGTTTGAGTCTGATTTCCGCACGGTGGGTCTGCGGTTGTTCTCTTCTCTTTTGTTTTTACAGGCTGCACGGCGAAGATCGTCAGGAAGGAAAGAGCAGACAGTGTTGTGAAGTATAACCTATTTATAGCATGTGATGTAATCTGAACAGAACAGCCAGCGATGGAGAACGCTTGAAATCCATGTTTGATGATGTAGCAATACTGCCGATGGTTACATGGACAAGAAGGACATTCATGTCCTCATGTAATTGGGTTAAAAATCAAAGCGTATACATTTTTTTTACACTCTTAACATATTTCTCTCCTTCTGGACCATGAGGAAAACCATCAGTTAATTAATCTGGACAAACTAAACAGTGACTACAATGAGATAAATCAGAACTGTTGCACTGAAGTGCTTTATTGTTATCAAACTGTGGAATGCACAATTGCACAGTTACCTCCTAATATAGGCAAGAAAAGGCAAAAGATCTGTTAGTTTGAAACCGTTATTTTTCTTTTTAGCAAGACTCATTACAATACAATTAAATGTAGATTATTGTTTTCTTAAGCCCCTGCCTTCCCCCCGTCCCCTGGTTTCCCGCCTCTGTTCTCCTGACTACATCCCCTCAGTGATGTTATCCACGTTCTCTTTCCATACCACCAAAAAAAAAGATGGCGGACCTACAGCTCCACAAGCTGGATGAGCTGGACTGTTTGATTCGGGGGGTGTTGTACATCGACTCGGTGGTGTCCAGCGGACCCTCAGAGTGCTACTACTTTGAAAACCCCACTGACCCAGATCGCTGCATCCAGAAGCCCTACACACTGGAGAACCCCTTCCCTCTGCTGCTGGTCAACATAGGGTCTGGGGTCAGCATCCTGGCCGTTTACTCTGAGACCAACTACAAACGAGTTACAGGGACCAGGTAATTATCAGTGATGGGGATCTACTGTGCTCGTGCTATGTTGACTGGTGGACTATTAGTCATTTCATATTATTCATGTAATGTAATTGTTTACATTTAATAATAACGTGCTTATGTAGGACGTGAGTGAAAATCCACTGGTCCTGCTGCAGTTTTCTTTAAGCTGGCTTCTCCCATTTAATCAAACTAGAATTCACTGAAAGGTGGGGCCCAGAGGGAATACAGAGGATGCAGGGGTGTACTTTAAGACTCAATTTTAAGTGACTGTAAAGTCAAATATGACGTTATATTTTTCCTAATATTACATTTTTGTTCACGATGAGTCAGGCCTTTATCTGCCACAGATTTAAAGTCCAGGCTGGAAAAAACATGCAAAAGAAAACAACAAAACTCTATTTTTCGAGTGCAACATTACACATTAAACAACGTATTGGTTGTTTGTGTCACTGGCCCCAAATGTCAGCAGGAAAACAAAAACAGAAAACATGAGTTGACTCTAGCGAGCCATACGCAGGCTGATACCAGGTTAAAGGGATGCAGGGATTTGCAGGTGGGTGCACTCCAGTCAAGTGGGAGGCATGCTTGGTGACGTCTGCCCCTTGTGTCTCCTTAGTGCCTTGGTGTGAAAAGTAGCAATATGTCTTAAGCTGTCTGCTACCAAACCACTTCCCTCACTTAACTGTTTGCTTGTGAGTCGAAGAAAAAATGGTTCTTTGTTAGTTTGATTTGGATTTAGTTTAAAGTTTGAAATATATCAGTTGAACTGACAGTTTTTCCTCCGTCGACTTTCCGTTGGTTTATTTGCATGTGGTTTCTCTGTCTGGTGGCTTTACAGGGAACTCATGAATGCTTACTTGTCCCTCGACATAATGGCCCTTTGTGCTGAGAAAGAAACACTAGATGAGAGTTTGGGAATTTGGAGTCTGTATAATGTACAACACCTTTTCTTTAAGTAGTCAATATTACTTTTGGTAGAGACATTTCTCTTTGCCCTTAATTTTAGACTCTCAGTCCAAACTGATGGCATTTCTGGAATACTAATATCTCATAAATCATCTCTCTGTGTGTCTACAGCCTCGGTGGTGGGACCTTCCTGGGCCTGTGTTGCCTGCTGACTGGCTGCTCTACTTTCGAGGAAGCTCTAGAAATGGCTTCTCAAGGGGAGAGCACCCGAGTGGACAAGCTGGTTCGGGACATCTATGGAGGAAACTATGAGAGGTTTGGGCTGCCAGGTTGGGCTGTAGCCTCCAGGTGCGCTTTACAGCAGCATTTTTTTTTTTTTTTTTTTACTGTGGGGTCGCAACTGTTTTTGGTGGCTTCCAGCATAAACACAGTCACAGCTGTAATGAAACGGAACCAGGCCAGTGCTAAATTTACTAAATACTAAAGAAAATCGATTCTTAGATGCATCGCGATTCTTTGGTTTTATAACGTTGCTGTATGTGGTTATCTAATATGGTGTTTTGATTTGACAGTTTTGGCAACATGATGTCCAAGGACAAGAGGGAGTCTGTATCCAAAGAGGACCTGGCCAGGGCAACACTGGTCACCATCACCAATAACATCGGCTCCATCACCAGGATGTGTGCTCTCAATGAGGTTGGTGATAAAGTTAAATCACCTTTTTAAAAGACTTGCTTTTGATGAACCTGTCTGGTCAAATAATTTCCCCTCCGGTGTCCCTGCTGGTCGTTTCCTCTTCGCGTTCAGCCTCTTTACGGTGCTGCCTTGTAGCATCTTGATCAAGCAGCATTGTACAGGGCTATGAAGGCGTAGAGGACGTACGCTGCGTTATCCACTTGTCTTTCAACACCTAAAGCAGAGGGGGCCCAAGCCCAAAACCATTTAGAGACACACACTTGAATGAGATGTGTTTTTGTACTTTCACAGTCAAAATAGCAGTTATCAAATACAGTCTTTAATCGGTAGTCAAATAAATGTATTTATTTATAGTTTTTAGGTTGAAAAACTATGAATGTTTACCATTTTGCTTTGTAGATTGCTGAATCCTGCTGTTGTATAACGGCCTCAACCAATTTCAGAGTTTGACGCATGGATAATATTTGTCATTTGTGTTTATACTGTTTCAGATAATAAACTTATTAACCAAATTATTTTATCCCCCATTCTCTTTCCCCACTAAGAACATTGAGAGAGTGGTGTTTGTGGGTAACTTCCTGAGAGTGAACACCCTCTCTATGAAGCTGTTGGCCTACGCCATGGACTACTGGTCTAAAGGACAGCTCAAGGCACTCTTCCTACAGCATGAGGTAAATAACTCAACTCGTTATTATTTATAATAATAATAACAACTTTATTGCTGTTGCACCTTTTCAGAAGTAACAAAGGGCTTCACAATAAAACATGTAAGCAAATAAGATCAAGAACCCAAGAGATAACACAAAATGGAGCAAAATTGTGCAACCAATACAATTGGTTACATAAGTCAATGATTATAAGTCATACGGTAAAAGTTAGTCTTCAGAAAAGATTTAAAGAGACCAAAATTGGTCTTCTTCAGAGACCAAAATGGCGGCTTTGTGCTTTGATGGGCTCAACGATTTCTAACTCTGTTTTTCTTCTTTTTAGGGCTACTTCGGCGCAGTTGGCGCCCTGTTGGAGCTTCTGCATCCGTCCTAATCCGTCCACTCTACATACAAAGTATATTACTATAATAAAGTAATATAGTACTTGTCAATCTGCTGCAAAAACCTTTAGCACTTTAGACTGGCCAGAATGAATTCCATAATGGGATGCTGTGTCAGCCACCAGCCGGTTACTGGTCAATTTGGGTTGTTTGGCAGACAAACTGTTAAATATTTCGGTGTCCTATTACGTTCTCAGCAATCAACTGGTTTGTAAAATTGAGAAAGTACAGTCGAAATTGGGATTCACATGCTGTTGTGGTCAGTGGATAGAAGTGTTTCCTGCCCTGACTAAAGTCGTATGCAGCAAAGTCATTTGCTGAAAGCAGGTTTGGTCTGAAACGTCTCGTGGAAATTCACCACGTTTGCCTGAAACTCTTAAAAAGTACTCGTCATCACATAGTCTTAACTGGACTGCATTTGCCCCTCAGAGGGTATCAGATCCTGGGCCTAATATTTACCCTCCTGAGGTACAGGTGGACGAAAGTTTGTTCAATTTGACTCTACTCTATTAGTTTATATTATAGTTGCTAGAACTTAAAGATAATCACAGGAAATAATTTACCAGTAAAGCGTCATTCATCATTGCTTATTTCCAAAAAAGTTGTAGATGAATTGCTTGGTCTATTAATCAGACAATAGCTAAACATGCCTGACTTAAATTTCCAGAGCCAAAGATGACTTCTTTAAAATTCTTGTTTTGTCCAATCGTCAATTATAAACCAAAATATATTGTGTTTACTATCCTATGAGATGTGGAAGAAATCTTTACATTTCAGAAGCTGGAAAGAGGAAATGTTTGTAATAATAATGTTGCAGATTATTATTGATTGACTAATCCTTTCAGCTCTACATACGTGCAGTCTTAAATTACAACATATAGGAAATCAACACTGTTTAATCTAGTCATGGATGATATATTGAGACTTCAGACGATTTAAATCAAATGTAAAGACTGTAGGGCAATATATTGTCATGATAGTACTCGCAGCCATCTCATACTCTTTGTAAGCTTAAGCAAAACACTGAGAATCATTTACAACCACTACTTATTTGTGTTTCATCATCATTGAGCACTTATTCATTGTCACCCATTGGACTTTACATGAGGGTGTGAATGAAACAACAGGTTTTCCTCACTGAATGTTTACTTGCATTTAAACCTGCATTTCATTCTCTCTTAGCTGTCGACATAATTGATCAAAAGAAATAAATCCACACACGGTCAAGGCCAGTTCATCTTAAAAGGAGCCATTAACTGTTACTGTGTATCGCTTATTTACTTTTAGTAATTGAGCTCTTAATGTGCGTTATGTTTCTGAACCCAATTGTTTACCCCAAGCTGTCTTTTTGTAACAGTGTATCTATTAAAATTAGACCATTAGTTTTGAGGTTAGTGAGACTGGACTGAAAAGCTTGAGTGATAAATTTAAGTCCCTTCCTGACCTCTGCCCTGCTGAAGTGCCCTTGAGCCATTGCATCTCTCTCTCCTTGTAGAGGGAAATCAGAGCAAGTGAAAAGATAGATTTCGATAAATGTGAATTTTAATAAGATTTAATAATAATAATAAAAAGTTATTTTAATGCAGAAACTTGATGCATCCCTCCAATGGAGGCAATGTTTTGAATTCACTGAACGTCTTGGTCAGGCTTCCTGATATTTTTTTTTTTTTTAGTAAGGTAGAACATGATAAATGTTCCACCTTGTGTTTCTGACATGCTTCTTGTCAGAGTTGTTATTTGTCCCATCATTTCATTTAATGCTTATCCGTCCAATTTGAATGTCATCTGTTTGTTCAGTAAAATACATTTGACTCACTTGGACAGTTTTTCAGCTGTTAGTTACTTGATAAAATGTTTCTGAAAGTTATCTATACAGTAAGTAAAATGAAGTGCCTGTCATATTTTTGTACAGACTACAATAATGTGCTCAGCAATATGGTTTGAAATGAGAAAAACTGGTCTGTAATTATATAGGTGTCCCTTTATTTGCTTGTAATGTAACAAGAAAACTTTTTTTTTAACCATCATTACAAATTTGCTGTTGCGTTGTTCCTAATAAATACACACCTGTGGAGGAATATGTTTTTTTTTTTGCTTTCTTTGTTCCCTTTCCATGGAGACGGTATCACTGTGTCTGTTGTTTTTACAGTCTAAGATAACCAGCTACTTGATGTAGCTTTACTTCAGTTTTAAGTGGTGGATGAAGTGCTCATGTATTTTACTTAAGTCAAAGTAGCAATACCACAGTGTAGAAATACTTCAACATTTTAAAAGTATGTCAGTATTAGCATCAAAATATACTTAAACTAAATGAAAGTATTCATGCAGAATGGCTGAGAGTAACTATCAGAATAATATATTATTGAATTATAATTATTGATTCAATATGTACATTAATGTTAAAGCTGGTACACTTAATTGTTTTTTTTATGCACTTTATTATATATAGAGCCAGGTAGCAGTCTTCTCGTTATAGAGAATAATGCATAATCATTTAATTATATTTAGTATTATTGATCTGAATCTGCAAAACATTTAAAGATACTCTAGCAAATGAATGTGCAGTAAGAAGTATAAAATGCAATCTGTACAGTACGTATATAGTTTACAGTAGTAGATGTACTTAGTTACTGTGTGTTCACCATACAATGACAAACTGAAGGCGACGCGACATGGAGTTCGCCCTCATTCATTTTCTATGAGACACGAGCGAATCGCTTCTGATTCCATGTTTCCCCAATGAGGACGAAGTTCGCCTGGAAACCCCGTAGCGATTTGCCGAAAAGCCAATAAAAAGTGTCGTGGTGGTTGGTGTTTTTTTTTACCTGCTTCGAAAGTTTTGCTTATTAAGAGTGTGAAAGTCAGTCCGTGGGGGAGAAAAATGTTGTTCCTTTTGTAAGTAGCAGGATTACTTATTTACACAGTTGCTAATGTGTAAGATGACTTAATTAATATCCGCTAGTTATATTAGTTATTTATGGATATCATGGACATTAAGATTACATTAGTCCCCTAATGTCCAAGCTGCCTGCTTAAACTGCAGGCTAATATAATGCTATTTCTTATAGATTTTACAGACAAAATGTTTCCCCAAGAAGCTTATTTGCATGTTCAGGTTGTAAATCTTCAGGCACGTAGCTTGCGTGTGAAATACTTGAAATGTACGTTGTAGTTTCTTTTATGCAACGAAAAACCCGCTTGTTACAGAACCATCCATGAAAGAGTTAGTGTCTTTCCAGGGAATAAAGCCAGCCCACTGCAGCTTTGCAGCCGCCTCCTCCCCCTCCTCAGTGACGGCTGCGCAGCTTGCAATTTACAGACAATACCGCTGCAAGGAGTAATTGGCTGCTAGATGGACCACTGCCCCGCAAATTGGACCCGTGTTTGATGGAGGAGATGAATTAGCTTAAGTACTGGGATATTTATTCATATTTTGCCTTCGGGGGTTCAGTTTGGGAACTTTTTGGGATCACTAAAAACTGAAGACCCAGCCGCCCTCCCGTCTCCACTGGAACCGTTATAAACTCCTCATACTGGAAAAATAAGGTAAGGCAGATCTGTTGGTAGTTTGAGCTTGAAATGGAGAGAAATGAAATGCTGGGTGAGATCGAGATTTTGCTCCAAACATTTTTTGTTGTTGTTGCTGTGTTTCAACAGTAAAACAACAACAAAAAGCAAGTTACATGTAATACCCTGTGAGGCAGGACTGTGCTTTTAAGTGGCTTCATACAAAATCAAGCCCCATTCATAATATGTATACTAGTACAATAACGCTTTCACTTTTAGGATGCTGAATATTGGAGATGGAAAAAATGTGAGGAATGCTGCAACAGGAAACAAGATGTGGTCCCAAAGCCAAATATTGACTTGGAAAAATAGTCTGAAGTATATTCACAGGAATCCTTGCTGACAAAATAGCTGGTGTGATGCACTGAAATGTGTTAAATTGGTACAACCTTTTAATAAGTCACACTCATAAGGGGTAAATACGTTGTAGCTATATTATTGAATGAACAATGGAGTATTCACTCATGCTGTGTTGGTCCTTTATACAGTAGAGCAACATTAGGGTTGTAAAATCCTTCCTGATGGTGTTTAATTTATTAATAACTCCTTACTGATAAGCCATCAAGCCTGTTTTTTTTTCAAACGTATATATATATATATATATATATATATATATATATATATATATATATATATATATATATATAGTAAATAAAAGGATTTTGGTCCAGATGCCCTGCAGTTGTTTTTCATAATATAAGTGGTAAATTGGTGCATCAGTTGAGTCTCCTGATGTCTTAATTAAAGAGCTAAACATACGTAATAGCTTTTAAAGGATCCCTTATTAGAGAGTGGTCATGTTAAATGTTTCTGTTGAGTGTAAAAGATTACATCCCTGTGTAATTGTTTTGGAGATTTTTAGATCAGAACGCCGACATGCACTTTTTCAGAATTTCCAAGAAATGTTTGACCACCATCTGTTTTCCATTTAGAGCAACCTTAGTTTCTTTTTTTTCCTGATCTCCCCTGTGTTTGCATCCTTCAGCATTCCTCTGTGAGTCCGTCATCTGTCCACTTTCTTTGATGCTCACGGTGACTCGTTTAGACATAAAGCTTCACAAAGTTCCTCTGAGGTCAACAATATGCGGCCACAAGGCAGGAAAACCTTTTCTGTTGCCTCAGAAGCTTTCTGTTTTGCTCTACAGAAGCACAACGAGCTACAAAACTCTGGTAGTGAAACGGATCAGCTCACAGATTCAGAGTTGTATGTCTGTTTTGGTGGGAATGTGTGCAAAGTGTCTCAGGCAAAGACTTTTTGATGACCAAAGTGTTCTGTATGTTGAAGCAAAGAGCTGCACTGATGCGGAGAACTGCTGCTGCTGGTTGATTTTAGCCTTTCACAAGACCTGATCCATGTGCACATTGGTATGGAGAGAACCATTTCAATGGGGGTGTGAGAGCGAGGGGGTTGATTTGAATTAAGGTTACTGATCAAAATAGATATACAGTACCTGTCTGTGTGGCCTAACATGATGGCCACCAAATCAATTTGTAAATAATAATAATATTCTGTGTGTAATATACTTACCCACTTAATTCAACTTGGGTCTTTTGGCCGTGATCTTTATCAGTTAAGATAACATTGCACTGACATAGTAATTGCTGAGATCTGGAAACGTTGTGATTTCGCCGCAGTGAAAACACTCAAGACGTCAGCTGATCTGACACTTTAGTCATATTATCTAAACCACTTTATCTAGAGGTGCGACCGATAGTTGGTAATAATTAAACTTACAAACATCATATAGAAATGGAATTCAACCTCTGCATTTAACATATTCTGAGCCTTTGTAGGAGCAACCCGCTCAAACCCCTGAGCCACAGCCCCCTCAACATAATCCTACCTACAGGAACAGAAAAGCTTAAAAGATAGGAGGAAGTTGGTCTGTAGATCTATTGTATCTCAGCTTTAGTATGCGTACTTACTGTACGTATTGGCCTCAAATTGTTGTTAAGCTGAGTTTGGTTTCATTCTTTCGGGTATCTTTGTGTATTTTGCCCCTCCTTCTCCATGTTTATTTCTGATCTCTGCCATCAACAACATTGATAAAGGCAGAAATCCTTAAAACAAGCTTTAATAAACAGAATATCTGCCTCAAAATGTGGTACCACATGGCTTCAGTTCAAAGCAGTGGCTATGCCTTTAAGGCTTAGTGTGAACGTGTGTCCTTCCATACGCCGTGAAATTGGACTCAGACGACGCAGTCAGTCTCAGACATGATTTGGAAAGGGCACCTTAAGTTTGTAATTTCTGTACAAACACATCACACTACTGTATTTGTGTCTCTGGAGGAACAACCCCCCACTCTCTAAAAGCAAATAAGGAGTGTAGCTGTCAAGTTATCAATAGCAGGCCTATGTCAGGAATGTTTAAGAGAGCAGGGTGAACATTCTGTAGGGAAAAGGGGGCTTGTATCAAGAAATATGAATGAATATTAACCTGGAGGAAAAGGCCCTGAATGACAGGGATGTCTGCTCAATGAAAACTGAACAGTAGCTCGCCAACAGTAGGAAAAAAACAAACAAAAAAAACAGACAAACCTACTGTGAAAGGGCAGCTGATGATCATACATATAAACATTCATGTGACCTTTGTGATCGGCCTCTTCGTGTGGCCACTGAGGTTTACGCCTTTTTTAAACGTTCCCTGTTATTCTTCCCCCCGTCGGAGTGAAGTCAACATTGACCAGATGGTTTGACTCAAACTGCTGGAGCAACTCGGTTACATCAGTCCTTACAGTACTTTCATATGGTGAATGTATTTTCAGCTCCTCTGTGTGAACTCTCTTGGTTTTAGTTTCAACTACTTATAAGAAACAGTCAGGGTATCATTTAAGGGGCTCCAGGGCTGAGCAGAGTGCTACCAGAAGAGTATTTGGAGAGACATTTGGGGGACAACTAAAACTTGGGCTGCTCAAAGTCCTCTAAAAGTGTCCCGAAATGGAATGAATTTAGAGAAAAAAGAGCAGACTTACCCACCTGTTCAGAAGTGTTCAGATCTAAATCATGTCTGAATCGCCTTAAAGGAGGAGAAATACACTGGAAACAGAAGGGAAATGATTGCCTGACTTTGCTTGAAGGGAACAGAATTATCCAGCAAATAGCCCTAAAGCTCACTAATAAAGCTTTGTATATATGAAGGTATTATTGGTTGCTTCCATACAAAAACTGAAACATCATGTTGTGGTTTTATGGAAAGTTATGTGTCGGACGAATGCCAGCAAGCGGTAAGCACATTTCCCATAATATCAGTTCATTGATCATATTCATTTCCTTCTGTTTTGCACATCATGCTCATCTCCCCTACTTAAAATAAACTCCAATTTGACATCAGTATCTCTTATAAGAAACTATCTGGGACGCACCGTATACAGAACGAGTTAAAGGTGTGATTGATTCACTTACTATTTTTTTGTTGTCTGATGATATTTTGTGCAAACTAGGTTTTTTCCCATTTTGGGTCATTAGAAAAGCTTAATGGTGTTTTCTCAGCTTAGAAAATGATTTATCGTGCCTACGAGATACTTCCTGATGCACCAGACACATCGTGTCCCGTGTCCCTTCTGTCTAATCTGTAGAAGGTGGTTTCTCCTTAATTCAGAGCATCATTGCCGCTAACGCAGTACATTTGAAATGCATACACCTCATTCTACCTGAATGGGCCTAATATTCAGTGTTTAGATTTATAGAAAAACAGTCTTCTCATTAAACATTTCTAATTTTCTTCATGTGCAGCTGAAATAATGGAGAAGTCAAGACGAAGGCAACAGTTAGTATGCAGCCTTCTGTTTGGGCTGTGGTTACCTTGCTGTCTGGCCCTGACGACACCATCAAACATACTCACGCGGACACCCACGCGGGCGCCCTCGCCAACGCCCACACCGTCCACGTCCCCCCAGTCCCAGACCGCACGACTAAAGGTCAGACTGTCTGGATACCCCCGAAAACACAACGAGGGTCGGGTAGAGCTTTTCCACAAGGGGGAGTGGGGAACCATCTGTGACGACGACTTCTCATTACATAACGCCAACGTGCTCTGTCGCCAACTGGGCTTCGTCTCGGCCACGGGATGGACCCACAGCGCCAAATACGGCAAGGGTCAAGGTAAGAGTGACCTCAGCCGCCTCCTAAGATTCAGCTTCTGACTTAATACACTGTGTGCTATCACATATGGGCATTTATGATGTCCAAAATGTTTGAATATCACGCAGGATATTCAGATAATGCAATCATAGAGTGTGTGTCAAAGTAATATTTTATCAGTTTAAGTTTTGTCAGTTGTAGTTGGCAAGCCTCACCCATCGTGTAATTCAAGTAGGTTAAACTACATTTGAATCATACTTTAATTTTGTAAAATTAGAAACCCTCATGTTTGTTTAGAATACTTTAAAACATAATGGACTACTATCTTTTATTCAGACTCTTGTCTAGAATAAGAGCAGCTGTGGAGACATTGTTGCCATAAGTTTCCAAAGCACCAAGTGTATCTTCCAGGACTGGACTAATTAATTATTACTGGGAATACAGGGCCCTATTTTGTTTAGCATTCAAATGTATGCTGATGATATAGTTATTTATGTGCATGCTAAAAACAAACAATCTGCAAACAATCTAACCACAGTCATTGCCCATGTATCAGATTTGTTTAGCGACTCATGTTTACACCTATACAAAACAGTCTGCATGTTCTTTACAATGAAACCAACCTGATGTTTTTGTTGAGGAGAAAAGCTCAAGGCGGTGCAGACGAATATTATCTCTGTAGCTAACTCTGGTACATTTACATTGAGCTGGAAACTGAAATGTTGATTAAAGTGCACTGTCCCTCGGTAAATAAATACATAAATAAACTTTCCGAAAGGCCCGGGAGTGTGCTGGGCCCACACTAACAGTCTGCTGCCTGTTCAGGGAAAATCTGGCTGGACAACGTGCTGTGCAACGGAGGTGAGAAGAGCATTGAACTCTGCAAGTCCCGCGGCTGGGGCAACAGCGACTGCACTCACGACGAGGATGCCGGAGTTGTGTGCAAAGACGAGAGGATCCCTGGCTTTGTGGATTCAAACGTTATTGATGTAAGTTGTAATTCTGTTGCAGTAAAACATAATGTGCATTTATTAGCTGTTAAAAAGCCCATAAACTGAACTCTATAGGGCTCCACAGCCTACAGATTGTATGGTTTAATCCACATGGAAGACATTCATTGTCTCGGTGCTACTCCACCTGGAGCTGCCACACACATGGTCTACATGTGTGTGAGGCTGTTAAAGCAGCAGGCTCTCCATGTATGTAGTCCTCCTGTTGACGTGTGTGGAGAGCTTCCTCGGTAAACCGGACATAGCTCCATAACAGAGTGCAACATCAGCTCCTGTGACGGATTGGTCGAGGTTGTGGACTCCGGGTCGGATGTGAAAATTCAGTCCCCTTCTTCAGCAGCAACTCCCAGTTTGGGTTTAGTAATCCGAGCAAATTGTAGAGGATGAAATCACCCAAAGTGTTTTTTTATTGACCCAGATCATTTTGGTGTTTATTTTTAAGGAGATGAACAGTTTGGTTTACTGACACTGTTCAGTTCACTTTCCAGAGAGGTCTGTGTTTAATAGGAAACATTGCTGTTGAGTGCTGGGAGATTAAATTATTTAAAAGTCGCTGGATTATTTATACTATATTATATGTGTTATTATCATGATATCAATATTTCATTTTTTAAATGTCACATCATGGTTGTAATGAATTACCCAGGAGTAGTTGTCATGTCAAAACGTTGGTAAATTATTAAATATGATTTACATTGTGACTATGATCTGTGGTCAGCACCTCTCCAACACTGGTTTGCATTCCTCATCTCTCTCATCCTTAAATATCACAGTTATCATCAATACCTGTATATCATTACTCACCTAATTTCAAAGAACTGATACTCATTACATCAGAATAAGAAACCAGTTTATTTCCATATTGATGTTTTTACATACAAGAAACGGTCACAATAGACATAGTAAGAGAAAAGAGAAAAAAGTACCCTAGAAGTCAATAATCATAGATATATTATAGAAATGTAAAATATATCTGTTTTAAAGTATACAAAAAAAGAGCTGTACGGTGTTTAAAACAAAGAGGAATGTGCAAAAATAATGACACAAAATATGTAAATATATATATATATATATATATATATAGATAGTAATTGAGCTGTAAAACTAGAGATATGAAACTTTTGTTGACAAATTTTTGTCTTAATCATAAATACTGAGCAGTAAGTTAATTAAAGTATATTAATCTCAATGTTGTATAAAACAACAAACGATATTGACTCATTGTTAGTCCCTTCTGCCTGTGCGCTTTCACTCCCACCACCTCCAGTGGAATTATCAAGTGTTTGTATCCATGTGCTCTCAGGTGGGAATGATGGCTGAATGTGAAGCAGAGGGTTTGAAAAAAGATCAAGTGTGCTCAATAAAACCTCCCTGGATAAATAAAGATTTAAAACTGAGGGAAACTTGGAATCTTAATCTAAGAAAACATTGTTGAGTGGGATGCCGGCTATTTCCGGCTGGTCATCATTTTTCCATTTTTTTGTCCTTCTTTTTTATGTCCATTTATTAAACGACTGGTCCGAGGTGAACAAGGTTAGAGCGGGGACTCGTCCTCCGCAGACTCCAGGAAACGGCTTGAATGACTGGATGAGGTGTCTCTGTTACATAGAAGGGGCTTATGAAAAAAAGTTTCATAAGAGTTTCGTAAGTGGGCGGCCTCTCAGAGGCAGAACTACTCCCCCTCTTTTGGCCCGTTGCTGCCAGTCAGGCTCCGTCCAATGTGACGTGCAGACTATAATCTGTGACCACAAACCCGTTTTTCTTTTCCAAATAAACCACAGTGGAAGTGACTCATTGCAAAGCTGGCAATCTAAGAGAGTAAAGTTGACCCCTTATGAGCTGTTTGCACCTAAAATGACTCATTGTTTAGTCTGTTCCTCTCATTCAAGAGTCTTAAAGAGACGTGCACATGTCTGTGTGCATGGATCATTATAAAGAAACAGCAAACTAAAGCCTCTTCACGTCATTTAACTATCATCATTATGGATTTGAAAGAAATCTACACTAAAAGATACAAGAGGAAGAAAGATTTTCTGTATATGGATATTTCTATTAAGATTTAGGTTCAGATGAGTAATGGGATTATGGTTTTTCCATGAGTTTTCAGTCAAATTTCAATCTGGAATTATTCTTATAATTTCCAAACAGGCTCAAATCGATGAGAAGAAGATCGAGGAGGTGCGTCTCCGGCCCGTGGTCGCCATGTCCAGGAAGAAGCCGCCCATCACGGAGGGTGTGGTGGAGGTGAAACACAAAGACGGCTGGGCGCAGATCTGCGACCTGGGATGGACGATCAAAAACACACACGTGGTCTGCGGCATGCTGGGATTCCCACACGAGAGAAAAGTCAACAAGAACTTCTACAAGTAAGCAGAACTGCTCGACTCTGATTCTGGTTCCGCTGCATCTTACAACGATTTATACAGACATAAATCATAAGAAAGACCAATATATATTATGTTATTTAGTAGACTGGAGCATTTAAAGGTTTGGTTTGATATTTTGGGAGATATGCAAATTCACTTTCTTGCCGAGAGTTAGATGAGAAGATTGATACCTCTCTCGTTACTTTACATTTAGCTGACGCTTTTATCCAAAGCGACTTACATTTTTGCTCCATACACCGTAGACACAGCAACGGGGAGCAATTTGGGGTTAAGTGAGGCAGGGCTCAAACCACCGATCCTCTGATTGAAAGACGGGCATGCTAACCACTGAGCCACAGTCGTTACTGTAGGTATGATGAAGCTACTGCTAGCGGCTGGTTAGCTTAGCATGAATACTGGAAACCAGCATATAACCCACCAGAAAACGCATTTTGTATTTTTTACACTTGGTTTTTGTACATTTTTTTAAAAGTATAACTTAATTTGTGAGTTTTTTAGGTACTGGTTGGTGTATTTTGTTACTTCTGGACAGAAGCCAGACTCGCTGTTGTTTCCTGTCTTTATGTTAAGCTAAGCTAGCCGGTAACACTTTCTTAGCCAAGCGGTTACAGTGCCAGCCATATTAACGTCTCAAGTTCGATTCCATCCTTGGTGACTTTGTTTCTCTACCGTCTGCCAGAACAGCAGCTCTACAGCAGAGCACAAGAATCTCTGATTGTTCTGTTCTGTTTCTTATTTCTTCCGAGGATGTTTTTGTTTTTCGTGTCCTGGTCGGGTCACATATTTCATGTTCTCGGTCTGTGTTTATTACATTGTTGATGAAGTTGCTTATTAACTGCCTGCCGAGATGAAAAAGCACCAACCAGCATGTGTTCTTCCCACATGTTTTTACATCTGCAGGGCTTTATTGGTCACAGATAGTTCAGAACATTAGCAGGCAACAAACTTAAGTATCGATTTATTTAGTTTAATCAGCCCAAAATGTAAAGCTCAAAAGTGAGGATTTGCAGTTTCTTTATGATTTATGTAATTTATATTGAGCATTTGAGTCTTGTTTTCTGTTCATCTTAAAAAATTTAAGTGTTTGAAGACATCCCCTTTGGTTTTCAGTTCATGATTGACATTTTTCACATTTCTTTGGGTCATTTTTTATTAACTAATTATGTTTTTAAATAATCATTTGGTCTGTAAAATTCCATCACAAAAAAGTGTGATATCTTCCTTTCTTCTTCCGACCAACAGTCCCAAACCACATTCATCTACAATGATTTAAAAAAGAGAAAACCAGTAAATCCTCATAATTGAGAGACTGGAATACGGAACTTGAAGCATTTTTGTTTGATAAATGTCTCACGATAAATCGATTTTTCAAAAATAGTTTCTGATAATTTCTCCGTCTATCAACTAAGTGATAAAACGACTAATTGTTTGAGCCCTGAAGAAAACTATTTAAGGGCTGTAGCCCTAAAAATCTGATGATGAAAATTATGAAGCACTAGAGGTCGTTTACAATGCAAATGGTAACCATGATAGTGTGTCTTTTACCTTCACAATCTTTTAACTTAATGTGTCTATAAATGCATGCACAGGACAATTGGACAGAACCAAATTAATAATGGTCCAATTACATTTAAAACATATTCACATTGTTTTCTTTACAAATTCAAACAACATTGAAGAGATTGAAAAGAAAGTGGAGGTCGGAGTACTTTGGTGGACTCTCCGACCTCCACTTTCTTTCTTCCCAGTTTGTTCTTCCAGTTTGACTGAACACATTATTCATCCCCTGCAGATGGTTCACAGTAGTACGAGGGGAAATGTGTGTTTTCTCTCAAACATGTGTGAAGGCTGAGAGGAATGGGTTTTGGGTCAGGGAGGTCACATAATGAACAGACAACAACGACTGGAGAGAAGCCAACCTGCACTCAGAAACAGTCTCATTGTTGTGTGTTGTCTCTTTCCTTCTGGCATTTGTAGGTCTGTTTGGTTGTATTGTATGAATTTAGGAGTTGAGAACTCCAATCCAGGTTTAGTTTTTACTTCAGTACTTAAAATGTACCTCCGAGTTTGGTCTTGAAGGTATTTTAAAGGGAGATACTTACAGAGACTATTTTGCAATTGTCCCAAATATTTGACCATTCTCATGACAAAAAATATGTGGGACTGTCAAGGTAGAACAGCATTGAAACCATTTCAGGGCTCTTAAACCCCCTGACACTAAAATAATTTATTACCAGCTGTTATTACAGTAGTTTCTTTGGTATTGGTATTTCAACATTTTCTGAATCTGCTTCTCACAGATGATTTTACAAGGCAAACATTTTCAGAATAATTAAATGTTCAGATGAAGGCAGTGATAACTAACTAAACTAAAAACACATATTTTTCGACTATACCTTGAATAAAGAAAGTAGCACTTTAGTAGCTCTTTAGTAGCACTTAAATGGCACTTACTGGTAGCACTTTGTAGTTTGACTTTCTTGAAGAAATTGTACTTTCTTGATTCTTGTTGTTCTGAGTTTGTACTCATGGTTGAATGCACTTATAAGTCGCTTTGGATAAAAGCATCAGCTTAATGTAATGTAATGTGATATGTGTAAATAATTACATTATCATTTAACTAATTAAGTTTAGACTTTAACCCTTTGTCGCTCGAGAAATCATTTTCGCGCACTTCCGCACCCTGTACATATGACGTCTTTCCCGCGGCTATGTAAATCCAAGAATCACATGGTCTTCACCCAGCCAATCAGCAAAGATCCCTCTATGTTACACCACCCGCCTTTGTGGAATTTTATCAATAAGAAGAGACCTGGAGCGCATCTGACTTTCTCTTTTTTCTGGACCCCGGAAGAGACAGTTTTGCAGGACAACTCTCTCTACATTCACAGATCAAACTACTAAACTAACCATGGTAAGTTGCTGAAACTCACACATGTTATGCTTGAATAGTTTCACTAAGTGATTATATACGTGTTCTTTGTGGATGACTTCGTGAAATTAGTGAAATTACGGCATGAAAAACACACCAGCTAAAATTGAGCATACGCCTCTTTCACGTCGAAGCTAGAATTTATATGTAGTCACGGTTTTGCAGCTCGACTCTCTCCATTCACGGGTCAAACTACTAAACTAACCATAGTAAGTTGCTGAAACTCACACATGTTATGCTTGAATAGTTGCACTAAGTGATTACATGAGTGTTTTTTGTGGATGACCTTATAACAGTTGTTTTATTGCATGTGTTTAATTTTTTAGGACATGACTGCTCGTCTTTTTTATGGCAAGAGGAGGCAGACTGTTTTCGTGCCAGCCAACCCTGCCATCAGTGATGATGATGTTGAAGATGAAGATGACGATGTGGCAGACCCTGACTTTGCCCTGACCACCCAAGACCAGAACATTCCAGGCCCAAGCGACGTGGGCCCCCCTGCCAAGAGGAAGCGCAGGCAGCCTGCACTGGAGGTGCTCAAGGACTGTGACAGTGAGGACGATGATGATGATGAGCAGCCAGCACCACAAGCGAAGAGGTCAAGTAAAGCCAGTAGGTCAGCAGCCAGGCCAACCACCTGGCACAAAGTGGACATAAAGAACACAGCCCTGCCTGAATACCAGCACTCCCCCCCTGACTACATTGAAACCCCTTTTCAGTACTTTGCGAGGTACTTTGGCTGTAAAATCATCAGTCATATCACCTACCAAACTAACTTGTACGCTGCTCAGAAAGACATAAACACCACTTTCCACACAACTGAGGAGGAAATTATGATCTTTGTGGCCATCCTCATCTATATGGGGGTTTCTCTGCTCCCAGCCATTGGAGACTACTGGGCCATGGAGACCAGGGTCCCTCAGGTTGCCAACCTGATGTCATCAAAGAGGTTCAAGCTGCTGAGAAGGTTTGTCCACTTCTGTGACAACACCGAGCTCCCTGTCATCAAAAGCTACAATGCCAACATGGGGGGCATTGACAAGAGTGACATGTTGGTCCACCTCTACCGCACCCCCATGAAGTCCAAGAGGTGGTACATGCGACTGTTCGCGTACTGTATTGACGTCAGCCTCACAAATGCCTGGCTCATGTACATTCGGGACTGCAAGGCCCTTGGTGAGAAAAGCCTGCCTCTGAAGGGTTTCAGATTGGCGGTGTTTGGGGCTGCCAGCTGCCCGAGGCCAGCCACATCTAGGTCCAGAAGGAGCTCAGTGTCCTCTGTTTCCTCTATTGACAGCCTGCCCAGCATTCCTGACATCCCTCAGCCTGTCCGGGGACATCGCAGCCACACCCCGAATGATGCTGAGCGATTCGACGTGTCACTCTCTCATGCCCTTGTCTATGCCACCACACGCCAGACCTGCAAGCACTGCAGCAGGAAAGGCAACATATTCAGATCTAATCTGGTTTGCAGGGTCTGCAAGGTCCACCTCTGCATGAACAGTGACCGTAACTGCTTCGTCGGTTACCACGACTAACTGTCCTAATGTTGTGGCATAATGTTGTTGTGTATGTTAAAAAAGTGATGTTATAATGTGCTGAAACCTGTCCCTTTCATGTGTATTTCTTGTATTTTTTCATATATATTTTGTTTCCATTAAATGAGCAAGAAATCATAAATGGGCGTTTGGTGGATGTTCATTTTCTACTAAAAAATAAAACTTTTTTTTTAATTTCACAACAGTAAATGAGTATTATTATGTCCTCCAATAGTGCTCTAGGGTTGACATTTTGAATTTCAAAGTATTTCAATGAGTGCCCTATAAAGGGTTAAGTGTTTTGGGCCGTTATCTTTAATAATAATAATGGTTCAAAATAATAAGAAATTCAAACCCAACATCTCCTAGCATATTGCATTCCCTGTAGAAATTGAGAATTTAAAGTAATTATTGCTGATACCAGCAGATACAAACGCCAACATGTGAATTGAGGGAGTACTGGCTCTTATTTCCTCTACTTTAAGCATCATCTTCAAATACTGAGCACTGCACTCCTGTAACATTGTTTCTCTCCCGCTCTGAACGTCACGTTTCATTTAATTTCCATTAACGCACGTTTAGGGGTTTTCCTATGATGTTAGATTTAAAGAAAAGCTCATGGAGCTAAACACTTTCCATTTATCAGACTAAAAATGAAGGCTCACATGATTTTCTGTGGGTTCAGTTGTACATCTGAAGTCTGACATGAATAAACTGAACAATTATCAGGTTTAATTGTCTAGTTTGTCACCTTGTTACTGTCACTGACCTGCCATGGTATTAGTAGCCAGTACCATTGATACTGTATGTATCAATGAGGTGTTGTAGACTCAAACGGCCGCCATAGTTCTGAATAGTTGGAATAGCTCTGTGATTGTGATCATACCTCGGTGACCTGAGTCTGTAATACAATATATTAAAGTCTTGAGGAATGCTATTCACCGCTGACCCTCCAGTACCTGAAAGAAATGTGTGTGTGTGTGTGTGTGTGTGTGTGTGTGTGTGTGTGTGTGTGTGTGTGTGTGTAGTGTGTAGTGTGTAGTGTGTGTGTGTGCAGCTCAGAGGCAATTTGTGTGCGCTGTATATGCAGCCTGTGTGTGTGTGTGTGTGTTGTCTCTCTCCTGTATGTGATGGAATCTGGCTGTCTCACTGTTGCAGACTTCTGAAAAAGCGAGCAGCTGAGACGCTCTCCAGGCCAAAGGTCAATGTTTCAGCCGGTGGAAGGTACTCGTCCCCAGGAAAACCCTCCGTCTGCACTCTGCAGCTTTGACAGGGGGTTTCCTGTTGGTATACTAGACAATAACTATTTAGCTCCTGTTTCTAGCTAGTTGCCCTCTTTCTTTTACCGTATTATCGTGAAGAGCCGGGTGTGAATGGGTTGTAGATCTTTATCCTGTGAAGCTCTTGGTTGCCTTGTGTGGAGGTTTAATTCTTATTTCTGTTTATTGTCTTTCACATTTCCACTGACATGGCACAGATTGTAAAGACGTCAAATTCAAATTGATATTAAGTGCAGTAAATGCACAACATTTTGTCTTCTTTGCTCTCAACATGAAGTCAATTGTTTGTTTATTTTTATTATGTAGACTATTTGAGGCCCTTTTTGATGAGACAGACGTTGTTAATCTGTGCTGCGTCAGTTACCGGGGATTCATTTCTCCTCAGATTAGTCCTTAGAAATCCCATTCCTCATAACAGTATGGCATGCTTTTTGGAAGAGGTCCGTAACTTTTCCTCCTGGGTTCTTCAACAAACTGTCCACGTGACAACAACCGACTTGTGTCTGGTAGAATTTGCAAATAATTACCAGATGATTGTGGTGTGGAGACCCCGACAATAATATACCTGAAACAAGCAGTGGTTCTCAAACAGGGTCCCCAAAAAATGGGGTTGAGTTAAGGGTCAAAGAAGAGTTAACGTGAGCCCACTGTGAGTAAGAGTCATAAGCGTCAAAAGACTATTCTGATCATTGGTTTCCCCTCAACTGAAGTTGATAACTATATAATTAATGAGATCTGACAACCAAAATCTTTTCGGATGGAAGTCTCTGAAGTGAGATTTTATCAAATGAGGGTCTGGGATTTAATGTGTATGAATTTAGGGATCCTTACCACGAAAAAGACTGAGAACCACTTCCTAAATTGATAAGCTCAGCTTTATATATTTTCCTTGTTGTCAACAAATTCTACGAAAAGATCAAAACCAACGATCAGGTTGAACCACTTTCAGGTTTGTTGTTGTGTTGGAGCCACATTGCCATATGTTAAAACAAGATAATAATTTATTTGCAGATTCTAAATGAGTCGGTTCTGGACCAGAGTAATCTGAGGTTTGTTTCAGAAAAATTCTGATATAAGACCTGTACGGAGACAGTTGAAGAACCAATTAACATAGAGTGTGTGTGGTTTATGATATTTAATATCATGCTTTCCTTATTAAACCTACCTCCTTGGTTTAAAAGCATTGTCATACAGTAAATAAAATCAATGTGGTAACTTGAGGTTCACATTGGTACTTTAGAAGAACTACAAGTACTAACACACATTTATGATCATGCTTTACGTGTCATACACTATGTGGCCAAAGGTATATGGACAACCAAACACTTCCAGTTCTCCCACACCAAACTGGGAAAATCACATCCTTATAAACGTGTTTAAACAGGGAAGAGTTTAAAATATTAGAAAAAAGATCCCTTCCCCAAATAAAAACCAACAGTCTCAGACAAAAGTACACAAGAGGATGTAGATAAGTGTCCACATACTTTTGGCCGTGCAGTGAATGTGAGCCTGTGTTGATGAAACGTGTCAAAATAGCTGCTGAATCTCCAAATTTCAACTTAATTCTTTGTCATATCTGTGTTTATTTACATGCATTTAAAAAGGATGCTTCTTATATATACGATATAAAAAGTTAACTCTTTTAAACAACCATGTTGAAGGAGACACATCCTTCAGTTTGTCATGTAACTTTTGTTCCTGTGATTTTTCATGCATCTTACGTAATATCCGTGATTTTTCACTTTGTCCCCTCGTGTTCTCCTGACTGTGCAGTCTAACCCGTGTTTACCTTGCAGGCAGACATCCAAAGCTAAAGCTAACTCTAAGTCTAAACAGAGCAGCGCTGGCAAAAGGTAATCTGAGGATCAACAGAAATTCAAGCTGTCTGAAAAGACCTGCACACATGCTGCTTCCACAAGACTCACCAAGAAATGTCCTTTAAACCAGTGGCTCTCAACTGGTCTGGCTGTGGGACCCACCATCACCCTTGAATGACAAGCCGCGACCCAAATCGAGGAACATTTTCAACTTCTCAAATTGATTTAATGAAAATATGGTGCAGTTTGAACCTGAGATAGTACAGAATATCACAGTATGCACGAAAAAAACTAGTTAGAAATATTCCCTTTTACACTCAATTAAAAAACAAAAACTGCATCTTAAGGACACAAGGTAATATATAATAATACAACATGCATAACAACTCAGTAACTTCAGCCTTTTTAACAGACTCAATAGCTTTCATGCACAAACATGAAATTAAAAAGTCCAACTACTGAGAAGTAGTTTAAAAAAGACTACAATTATGTAACTTTAGCTGAGAATACTCACTAACGGAATCTATGACAACCAACGCTGCACTATGGAAACAATTCAGTGTCTTGAGGAGCAGCTTGATCCACAAACTCAAAATAAATTAAACAAAAAGTGCAATTAAAAAAGATTCAAGTTTACAACATTAACTTTTCTTCTGATTACCTTATCAGTAGGTAAATACTGAAAAACATGAAGCAGCACTCACTTCAACCTGAGGTGTAAACTGACATGACCTGAGTCTGGAGGAATTCATACTGGGAGAACTGGGGATGTTTGCTCCTGACAAGAGTCTCAAAGTCTGGAGTTATGCTGCGTTCACACCAAAAGCGTTGCAAATTTTTCACGCAAGTAGATTACATGCACAGGATGCATTGATTTATATTGTCATATATTGTATGGATGCGATTAACGCGCATTTCCACTGGGCGGCAAAACATTTGCCTCATTCATAGATAATATTATGAACCCGGACACAAGGGCGTTTGATATTCCGAGGTTTGTCGGACTTCCGCAACATGTAAAAAGCAGACATAGTGGTTATTTCTTCCATGGTGGACGGTGGATATGAAAGGTTTTCATGGCGATAAGCCACTCCTCCTCTCCGGCACGTCTAGCGTGAATGAAGCGAATAGTCCGGGTGTAAACTCACACGAGTAAAGCGACGCTAAAATTTGCTTCGCTTTTGGTGTGAATGCTAAGGAGTGTGAAGAGACAGCACTCCGCTGCATCAAAAATCCCCTTCAAAATAAAAGCTCATGATCTTTTTTCTTACATTTTTTTCCCCCAAGGCAAAGACCCAGTGAAAACGGGTCCATGACCCACTTTTGGGTCGCGACCCACCAGTTGAGAATCATTGCTTTAAACTAATAAGAAAGTCAGAACAAATGTTAGCTGTGTGTTCATAAGAACAGACAAATATGTTAGTTTGACTTCAATAGATCTGCAGAATTAAACACACCTCATGTGTGCTGCAAAGTTTCCAATGATTTTTGATCAAAAAGAGCCATTTTCTGTTGAAAAGGAATAGTTAGGAAATATGCTTGTTCCCTTTTCTTGGAGAAAAGATTGATACCAGTTTAGCGTAATATATTTACAGTGCAGGCATGATAGTGGTATCAATCTTCTCCTCTAACTCATTACATTACATTTATTTAGCTTGTTAAAAACAACTTACAGTAAATACTTTAAACCATGTGGGTAGGACCCAGAAATCTGATCTATAAAGTGCTACATTTAGACACAATAAGAGATAAAGAACTGTTGTTTTGTGTGTTTCCATCTTGGCCCATAAAATCAAATCTAATAAAACAGTCTGAACAGATGAGTAACTCTTGACAAAAAATATGTTTAGCATTATTACTAAAAAGTCAAACTTTGCCTCTGATTAATGGTTTTGCAAGTTCAATTTATACAATCAGCTCCACTTATTATTTGTTTTTACTGTACAATTGGACACAATTAAATAGTCTCAAAGCAGAGGGCTAAGTACACTACATGTGTGCTGTTGATGAACACCATTCTACCACAATGCAATGCACAAAAGAAATATAGCTGGAAAACATGTTGATAAATTGTGAGAGATGGTGAAACAGCTCCAAATAAAACCTTGAACAACCAAAACTTAAGTATTAAATCTAACAATTTTGATGTCTTTGTGAAGTTTAGCTTTTCCAACACATTAATGTTTTTCTAAAACAATATTCTATGATTATTAGTAAATACATCCTGGATATAATAAGTATGTCTTTGGGACAGAGTTAATGTTCCTGCCATCACAGTCCTTGTCTCCGCTCCCTCCAGGTTGTATTTGGAGCGTCAGAAGAACCACTTCCACATTCACTCGGTGGCGTGCACGGGCACGGAGGTCCACCTGGCAGCGTGTCCTCTGGAGTTCAGCAAGCCGAACGCGACGTCCACCTGCCAGGGTGGCATGGCGGCCGTCGTCAGCTGCATGCCGGGGCCCCTGTTTATGCAGAACAAAGCCTTGAAAAAGAAACCTAAAACTTCGGTAAAGTATTCTTTAAATCGATTAAATTGTCCTTTTTTTCTCAGTAGATATTTTGACTTGTTATCGTAGGAAAAGCACCAGTGTTTCTTATTTTCATGTATCTGCTCTTTTCAAGTGGGTCGCTGGTCCACGCCTGGGCGAAAAAATATTCTAAGAAAAAAACCCTGTGCTTCAATTTGCAAATTAAATCAATTTGAGAAATGTTTTCCTGGATTTGGGTCGCGGCTTGTCATTCAGGGGTGATGGTGGGTCCCGCAGCCAGACCAGTTGAGAACCACTGGTTTAAAGCCTGTCACTGAAGTAGAATTGGTTTCTCATAAAGCAGAACTTTATTACTCTGTTGAGCATTACATTTAAATCTTGAGCTTGGAAACAGCTTTCGACTGTGTCTCATGGTCTTCTTCAGATGTGTTATGTATGGACATAACTCGGCTGTGCGTTGAACTTTGGTCACGTTATGCGCTTTAATTAAGAAAAAGCAGTCTGTGGACCTTGAGTTGCCGTGCAACCTATATAGGTTGAATTTTACACATGATAGTTAAACTGTGTAAAACATTACAATAATCATGAGCAAATATATTGATGTTACACATCAAATTAAACAAGATAACCTGGGCTACAATAATTAGTCAGCCATTTCAACACAACTCAAACACCAACTAAAATAATTATTAAATATTATGATATTAAAATATCATAATCATAATTTTGTCATGAGTCAGCCCATTCGGCATTTTTCCAGAACTAGCAACCCGTAGCTCGGTGCTATCAGAAAAAAACAGATGGGAAAACGCAAGACAATTCCACACAGATTCCAAATCTATTCACCAAATCCCTCTGCTCCAAAGCATCACCGAGATATGAACCAAAGAACACAGCAACATGAATCGCTTTATCGCTTTGCAGTCAGCAAATGCTGCTTACTATGGAGGACCGGAAATGACTTAAGTATAAATAAATAAATGTATGAATAAATACAGGAATAAATAAATAAATGCTTAAATAAATGTATAAATAAATACAGGAATAAATAAATAAATGCTTAAATAAATGTATAAATAAATACAGGAATAAATAAATAAATGTATAAATAAATACAGGAATAAATAAATAAATGCTTAAATAAATGTATAAATAAATAAATAAATACAGGAATATATAAATATAAGTTATACCTAAACAGGACATCATTAAATAAATCTATTTCTACATTTCTGTATTTCTTCATTTATTTATGCCTGTATTTCTGTGTCCTTGTATGCAAATGAGTTAAATGAGACTAAAGCATGATTGGTCACAGGAGTGTGATCGCTCCTGGTATGTTATGCTCTACTACTTCTGCCTTGCACATGTTGTTGAAGTTGGCAAGCTCAGCTAACCGTTAGCAGAAGTCCGGATTTTCAATGCCCTGTCCGGCGTCCGGCGCAGCATCAAGCCGGACGCGTATTTGTCCTCCTTTTTGCAGACCTGCAAACTTGTCACCTTACGGCGAAATTCGCCGTTTTGAAATCAAAATATGTGAGAAAATGTGAGAAAAATTTGAGAAAATCTGATGTTGTGATCTTCACAAATAGAAGATCTTTGATGAGTCTTGGCCAATCAGCGTTAAGATGTCTCCAGCGGCCGTTTCTCAATACGCGTTCTTCTCTGTACTTGATGAGGAAACTCACAACTGAACGTTGATGTTCTCTGAATACTACTGTTGTTGAGTCACAACATGTACTTTTAGGATGTTTTCAGGCGAGAAGTTAGTTGTTTAAGCATCAAATCTGTGATCGGTTAATCAAGATTCAGCCGACTTAAAAAGATACGCCGACGAGTTGAGTTCCTGCTCTCGGGACCGTGAGTCCCGCAGCACCGGGCCGTCAGCGCTGTGCTGCCCGATGAGAGCAGCCTGATCCCGGCAGGACTTTTTGAAATGATCCGCTGGCTCCGATTTCTCCGTAGCGGTTAAACATGAGATATAATTCAGTTTTGAGGATCTAACGAGCAATCTTTATTAGTTTATTATTTATTCACAGTAACGTTACATCAGTTTGACGGAGGGAAAGGTTAAGATTCATAACTTAAGATTGTAATTTAACTTTTACTTTGAACTAAAGCGGTGTCTTATTACTTTTTACCGAATTGATTGCAATTATATAAAATATATAAGTATATATATAAAAAATACATACAAAAATACATATTAATTCATTGTTAATTACAATTAATAATTACATATTAATAATATATGTAATATATATGTAATATATATATGTATATATATATATTACATATAAAAAATTTAAATACATATTAATTAATTGATAAAGCAGGGTATGCTCCAAGGAGATGAATTACAGTAAAAAGGGCTCACATCTCTTTTCACACTTAATAAAATCAAACTGCACCCCTCCTATGCAATTATTCACAGCCTCACAAAATACCGCATAGTGTCCTCCTTTTTGGTGCTATGGATATGGTCACCCTAGCCTAGACAGCTTTTTGACTTCGTCTACAGGGGCCATGTGAAGGGATCGGTTGCTTCTGTCTTGCTCCCCTACTTGACCAATCCTGTTTAACAATGAGGTTCGGACCGCCCCAGCTCATTTGCATACAAGGACACAGAAATACAGAAATAAATAAATGAATAAATACATACGGACACGGAACTACAGACAGAAATAAATGAAGAAATACAGAAATGTATGTTAATGATGTCCTGTTTAGGTATCAACGTATATTTATTTATTCCTGTATTTATTTATTTATACATTTATTTAAGCATTTATTTATTTATTCCTGTATTTATTTATTTATTTATACATTTATTTAAGCATTCATTTATTTATTGTTTAATTATTTGTTGATTAGAAAAAGAAAAACGCATTTTCCCCAGTAAATCCACACTGATATAAGTGTATTGAAGAGAGCTTTAGACCTTAGTGCTGCATCATTTCAAAGAGGTAATCATCCTGAAAGTGCTTTTTTTTATAGGCGGACCTGAAACTTCTTTTTTTGCTGTGTTTCAATCTTTATTTACTCTTAACCAGTAACATATATACTAACATTTACACATCTGAACAAAAGCTCACATGGGTTGCCTTTTATTATAACACAAAAATTATTCAAATAGCCCTTGTGGTTGCAGAGATACACCCTTTTTAGTTTGGGTATGTTATTTCGAGCAGAATCCTAAAAAAATACCTCGGTTTTTGCCGTGGGGCTTAAAAGGTTAAGTGCTATTTTATTGTCCCAAAATTATCTAATTTCTGTTTTCCAATATGAAAAGAACAACGTAATTTTTTTGTATTTGTAATTTTGAGTAATGGAGGAAGACTAAATTAAAATAAGACCTTCTGTATTGATAACTCCATGCCATAAATATTAAAACTCATTAAATATATACCAAAAATCGTACCTCGAGGCCCGTGACTGTGAAATGTGGTTGAGAGCTCCAGAAAAAGTTACTGGCCCTTGAGTAACGTTTTCGTGTCCCATAATGATCTAATTTCCTTTTTCCAATGTGACGAGAACAAAATTCTCAGTGAAATATGTATATCCTTTAATAATTGAAGCAGTCTAAATTAACGATACTACATTTTCTGTATCAGATCTTCTTAAGAGATAGCTCCATTAAACAGTTATTAAAACGTATTAGCCAATAGAATAAAATATATAGTTTTATGTGTCTGCTTGTTGTCTAGAGCAACGTGAGGCTGAAGGGAGGTGCCAGGGTGGGTGAGGGCCGGGTGGAGGTGCTGAAAGACAACGAGTGGGGAACCGTGTGTGACGATCGCTGGAGCCTGCAGTCGGCCAGCGTCGTCTGCAGGGAGCTCGGCTTCGGCAGCGCCAAGGAGGCGCTCACTGGAGGCCGCATGGGACAAGGTGAGTTGAAAAGGAAATTGAAAATGTATTTTTATTTCTGCCCACCCATACGTTGGTAACTACAAATGATACAAATAAAATAAAAGAGATAATAGGTCATTTCGGAATACAAGCCAGCCAACGTTTTTAATTTGATGTGGTTTAAGGCAGGGTGTGTTCATTTAGTGCAATGTGCATTTTGATTGGAGGTGAAGAATACTCTTTTCAGCTTTGTCACTTTAGACAGAAGTTGGGTGAAAAAGGTAAAAAAGGAAGTAGTTCACCTCCTGTTTGAGAGGAGGCCAAGAAATATTTGAATATAATGTTAATATTCAACCCGAGTGTGATTTGGCACATCTTGTGATGTAGCCTTGTCATGTCCGCCTTAAGAGGCAGCGCTTTATCCCTTTCAAGGGTCTAAAGGTTCACCCTGCATTTATAGAGAAGTTTCCAGTTTGGTTAACCTCAACGAATCAGATCTCTGGCTCCACCCAAAGAGGTTTACCTCCACCTGTGATGTTATTTTTGCATCCTTTGATAATATTTGTAGGAGTAAAATGTGAAGTCTGTGAGCCCTAATGAGACGTTACGCTTCATAACAAATCAAAACATGGCAAAAGTCAAATGTGTGTTTAAAATGTTGACTTGTATGTCGGGCTGTAATGAATAGTTAGAAGCTTCATTCATATCATTGAAATTCAAATTCATTTTAACATTTTAATGCTCCTCAAACAATAATTGTTTCCATGTCTATCTATTGCGTTAATTTTTTCACAGTTAGCTAGATAAACTAGTATTATTAGTGGTTTATTATGTGTGGAAAAAAATTCCAGCGGTAACTACGTATTATTTCCAATAACTGAAAAGTCAAAGAATTCACAACATGTTTTTAACAAACAAAATGATCTACTGCAATCGATATTTGTAGGCATTAGTCTTTCAAAAACAAGAATTTCACTGTAGTCAAAAAAAAATTTGCTCGCCTTGCTTGCTGTGCAAAAAGGAGGCGGCAACAGCTGAACGAGGCGGTGTAGCAGCAATCTAACAGCACCATAAACCTCATATATATATAGCCACAATAAAACAAAATCTGTTTTTCTCCCAAGGTGACGGACATTTGAAGCTTCATTCCAAAACCCTCAATAGACCCCCTGAATGTAAAAAACATTGGGTGAAGCCCAACCTGATATTAATGTTGATCCTCTCGCCACAAAATCCTTTTTTTAAAGGTTAGCCCAGTCGATTCTGTGCGTTACATTAATAAATCTCTCTAAACCCGTCACCTGAGGCGGGATGTGTTTATAACTGTCTTCAGACAGGACATCAGTCACCAGCCGTCCATCTGCAGCGTCTTATCCGTCAGGTCATCACTGATAATCTTCTCTCAACAAGGAGGGCACATACCTACACAGATTCCTCATTATTTTTAATAAATTCAGGAATTCTGTGCATGACGAAAGAAAAGAAACAAAGATAAAAACACATGAAGGAATGACGCCCACCATGGAAAAACAAATGTGCGGCCCTTTTTTCTGAACAAGTTACCACAATAATAGACACATCTTAGTGTATAATCTCCACTACAATCCTGACATTCATTAAATAGCTATTTTTTATGTTTTTTTCTTCTTCTGATTCCTGAGATACCATTTCTGATACCATCTGTAACCTCGCTGGAGCAACTCCAGCGAGGTTACGGACCACTTCATGTGAAAATGAGGCAGTCGATCTTATCAATCCAACTTGTGTCTGAGCCACCACATGAGTGAACGGTGAATAGTGACTAGAAACAAACTAAAAGCAGAAAAACGCTGATGGACTTGATTATTGAGATTATCATTGATCAATGATAATATGAGACAGACACTCAGAGTCTAAGAAAAACTTACAGAATTGTTAAAATAATATTGTAAGAAAAAAAAAAAACTTGCAGCAAGACGAAGGGCACAGGAAGTGAAACAGTACTGTGAATAATTATTCTCCAAACAAACAAAACTGTAAGTGTTGTCACGCCACTCTGAATTAAGCTAAAATGTGTGTGTGTGTGTGTGTGTGTGTGTGTGTGTGTGTGTGTGTCCATTATAAGAACATGGAGTTAGTGTGTAGTTTTTTTGGTAAACTGCCCACAGATTCAACCGAAGAAGAAACAAGCAGTCTTTTGAAGGGCAGTTCTCAGAAACGCTGGGTGGGGAAGTCTTCTCCTGTGTGTGTACATTATGAGGAAGTCGGTCGAGGAGACTCTCTGAGGCAGCAGCAGAACCTGCTCTGTGCTCAGATGGACATCGGACCACCACCTGACTGAAATAATCTGAGAAATTTTCCTAAACGTCACTGCTGAAGGAATTCCTTTCACGGAAACTTTGTGATACAATCACCTCATGGTGCTGTGACCTGGTAGTGATGGAGTGAGAGTTTTGAGGGAGAATGTAAACCAGGGTGTCGCTGACAGAGAACATGCATGCTCGGCAAACATGCCTCTGGTTGAAAAGACTGGACTCCATAACTACCAGTTCTGGATATGGAATCAAGAATTTAACAATTTAACAGCAAAGACAGACAGACTGAAGGGAAAACAAAAAAGCACCATGTATGTTAGAGCCGGTTAAAATAGGCAAGGCATGAGATAGAGAGTAGGCGGTCCCTTCATATGAAGGTAAATTCATATATGTCCGTGGCAGCGTGTGGCGTCAGCCAGGAGAGCGGCGAGTCAGCGGCACTGGCAGTTCTACCTGCCGACACCTGACTACATATAAGGAGAGGACAAGTGGAGATTCTATCCAACTTGTATTTTAATTAAAAAACAAGTGGCCGAAATGAGTTTCCTCCGTAGGGTGGCCGGGCTCCTGTTTATATTTAAGGGTTAAGATCTACGTGTAGAAAAAAAGTTTATCCTCCAGTTAATTATAATCTATATAGTTATGCGGTTATAATCACTGTCACACTCGAGAGAGAGGTGTGCATGTTCAGGTTTACCTGGTGGAAACATTATTCCAGTGTTTATCTTAGACCAACAGTGCCGTCTCCTCAAAGTAAAGTGGTATAACAGTATGACATAATATGGTCAAAATAAAATAAAAAGGCTGGTACATTATACATATTATGGCATATAAATGTAATATTATGAAGTGAAATGTAAAACCATTTTGGTTCCAGGGTTTTTAAAGGGTTCTAAACCAGAACTCCATCAAAAACTCCACACAGCTGGTCCAGGTTACCGGCTCTACCCATTCTTAGGGTGCATCCCAATTCTGTTTCTTTTATTTGTTTTTTCTTGGCCCAAATTTTTTTCTCAATCGGTCTGAGAATAGAAAAAAAACGGAACCTGCGTGCAGCTTTCTAATCTGATCTAAGCGCCTTTTTAATTGGTTTTAGGCTCATTAAATGCTGCAGTGGTTGCAACACATAAAGCGTCTGTACCCCATTAAAACCCACATTTTTATATAACCCCTTTTGCTATTAAAAGTATTTTAAAATAGCCAGGCTAATTTGATGAATAAAAAGAGAACTAGCATTCAACTCAAAGAAGTTTCTTTTAGAAATGCTGAGGAATGCCTCGGGCTGAAACACGTGCATGTCCTTCTGCTGCTGGTCATCACTAAAAGTGTTACACACTTGTTTGGGAGGGCTGACTACTTAATTTCCTAATTTTGTAATTTAATGAATTGTCACTTTTTTAACAGTTGATTCTGGGTTTCCACACTTAACTAGAAAATGTGTAATTGCTGCTATCTGAAGAAGCTCCCGATGTATTATTTGCTAAAATAAACTGTGAATAAAGTAATGGAAAGAAACTTGTCCTCGGTACTCATCAGGCTCTGACAACTTCAAACTCATCCAACAACAAGTCTACTTTCTTTCACCTTGAATGTGACTGTTTGTGTGTCTGTCCAGGAATGGGTCCGATCTACATGAACGAGGTGAAGTGCTTCGGCCAGGAGAGGTCCATCTGGAACTGCCCCTTTAAAAACATCACATCAGAGGACTGTCAACACGTGGAGGACGCTGCCGTCCGCTGCAACGTGCCCCACATGGGACTCGAGGACTCGGTCAGAGCTGAACCTTCTTACTGCAATGATTCATCTGAACATGTGTTGTGTTAACATGAGGAAAAGTTTATTTTGTTTATTCTGTTTTTATACTATTTACTACCCCATGTAGCACAAATAATGATGTAACTTATTGGTGAAAGTTGGTGAGCTGCATCAGACTTTCTTCTGAATAATGTAGCATAGGAAAGACCTTGAAAAATGGCTGGTATTATATTGTGTTTTTTGCATTATCCATTCATTGAGCTCTTTGCTGCTCTAAACGTCTTTTCGGTTTGTCCTAACATGAGACAAGAGCTGATACTCACATTTTCACTCTCTAACAATACTTCTTCACTGCTGTCACAAAAAAACATTGTCATGTTGAAACTTGCTTGAAACCATCTCAGACCAAATTATTCTTTGAAAAATATGTGAGAAAAATGTTTTTTTGTGTGACAGCAGTGATTTCCCTTTAACACAGAGTATTTCTGGTTGTGCAGTTTGTATTTTACCAGATGATACTCCGCCGTGTTTCCTGTAGATACACATTGAGGCTGGACTCTGCAAGTTCTTTATCCAGCCCGGCCCCCCTGTGTATCCACCGCACGCTCTAACCCCTCGGCCCCACACACAGATCCGACTAACGGGAGGGCGGACCCGTTACGAGGGCCGCGTGGAGCTGCTGCGCTTGGACACTAACGGAACGCAGAGCTGGGGTCTGATCTGTGGAGAGACCTGGAGCACCAAGGAGGCCATAGTGGTCTGCAGGCAGCTGGGCCTGGGCTACGCTAACCAGGGCGTGCAAGTAGGTTATTAACACCACTGAGGCCAACTTCCTGCCGCAGAGCAGCTTTGACCAGCGGGTTGCTTTTTGGTATATTTGACATATGCAAATATAATATACTGTCATGAACACTTCCTTTCATTACAGTCAATACATTAAATTATCTGCATATATGTTCAAATATTATCAATATTTCTATTCAGTCGTATATTATGTAATATGTGCAGCATACTAATACTTGTTATTAGATCTGGTCACACATTCTATATATATTATAAGACTCTCATATAGTTTCTAATCAAACTCAGAAAGCTTCTCGCCACTAAAGCCAAGTGGTGACCTCATCTGGAAACCACGTTGACGCTCTCCAGGCCCACAAACGTCTAACCAAACTGCTGCTTCAACAACACGTTTTCCACTGCCGGAGGACTGTGAGACTAAAAGCGTTAGTTTTAGCCCAGACAGTTCAGAGACAGGACAGGAAGTGTGTCCCCTCCTCACTGACTCCCAGCAGGGCATTTTTGCAGATCCGGATAGTGGGAGGCCGGACCACTTATGAGGGCCGGGTGGAGGTTCAGGTTGGCTCCAAGTGGGGCACAGTGTGCAGCACAGGCTGGACCACAAAGGAAGCCATGGTGGTTTGCAGGCAGCTAGGGCTCGGCTTCTCCATGCACGCTATCACTGTAAGTAGACCGAAGAACAAAGACAGCTGCTCCTCGATGAGATGGTGAACGAATGTATTATTTAAAGGGGAAACCTCTCGAGAGGCATCGTGATATAAACTTACACAGAAAACACACAGAAAAAAACATGATTGACAGTAAACAAAATCAATATCATGACAGAATCATTTTGAGGACTTGTAGGACTCTTTTGGCCTTATTTATCAGATCAAATCAAGTTGCTCTTCTGTAAAAAAAAGTGATTGCAAAATAAAACCTAAAAGTTGCAAACCAAAGCAACATGATACAAAATACTTTAGAAAATATATTTAACTGCAATAATCATAATCGGTCAATAATTCAATTTATATTGGGGTATAATTGAGAAGCCTTCCAGTAACTTAAGCAATTATTGAATCACATAATTCCTTTTTTCTGTCCTCCTGTGATCATACACTCAGCGTTACACCGTGTCCTCAGCCAGTAACCAGGAATGAGTCACGAACATCTGTTTTTCAGAACATCTCCCTGAACTCTCTGCAGCTCTCTCCTGATGGATGCACTGCGTTTGTTTTCTGTTTGCTCGTTTGTTTCTGTTTGGACCCCATCCAAGGAGACGTGGTACTGGGACAGCAGTAACGTGACGGAGATGATAATGAGCGGCGTGAAGTGCACGGGGAACGAGATGTCTCTGAGTCAGTGCCAGCATCACAAAACGGTCAGCTGCCAGAAAGCGGCAGCAAAGTTTGCAGCAGGAGTCATCTGTTCTGACAGTGAGTGACGCAAACAAGCGGAAAGCTTTTCAATAAGCTGCTGACATTCAATTATGTTAATCTGAATTTATTCAAATAGTTTTGTTTTTACAATACTGTGTTGCAT
Organism: Myoxocephalus aenaeus; assembly: GCA_038501785.1. Lineage (NCBI taxonomy): Eukaryota > Metazoa > Chordata > Actinopteri > Perciformes > Cottidae > Myoxocephalus > Myoxocephalus aenaeus. The sequence goes on from JBAMJR010000015.1 coordinate 3,189,617, forward strand.
ATTACTTCAGTAATTCCAAACTGAGAAATTGCTGTATTTGTAGTACAACAGTGGTGGATGGAGTAGTCACATCCTTTACTCAAAATATGTTACACTGTATACAATCCTCCATTACAAGTAAAAGTCCTGCATTGAGAAGTAAAAGTATGTAAGTGTAATCAGAAAAGTAAAATAACTCAATGCAGAAAAAGGTCCCCTGTGACTGTTATTCTATTCTATATTATATCATTTGATTGTTATTGCTCATGCGTTCATGTAAATGGAAGATTTTACTGTAGTTGGTGCAGATGGAGTTCATTTTTCATTATGGATCAATCTGCTGGGTTTTTTCTCCGCTATTCGAGTTATTGTTTGGTTTGTAAAAACTCAGAAAATAAAAATGTTCACATGTTTTGTGTGTAAAAAAATCTTGATGTTGAAAGAAACTAAAGCTGTCAGATGAATTCAGGAAAAGTTAAATATTTCACAGAAGCATCAAGTAAAGTAGCTCAAGTTGCTCAAGCCTAATCCTACTGCTGCCCCTCTACGCAGCGACCTCTGACCTCGTCCTGAACGCCCCTCTGGTCCAGCAGACGGTTTACATCGAGGATCGACCTCTGCACATGCTCTACTGCTCTGCCGAGGAGGACTGCCTGTCGAAGTCTGCAGCCGACGCAAACTGGCCCTACGGACACCGACGCCTGCTGCGCTTCTCCTCCCAGATCCACAACATCGGCCGGGCTGACTTCAAGCCGAAGGCTGGGCGCCACTCGTGGATCTGGCACGCCTGCCATGGGTAATATTATCTGTCATCAACCATTAACTGTTTGGATGAGACAACGTTGTAATGATGCGGTGATATAATCTCATGTGTCTTGGGGGGTACGAAAAACAAAAAAAGTTCCATTATTTTGTCATAAATCTACATCAGTTTACATGACGCACACTTTCTAACATAACAGTACGATATATATCTTGTGTGTTCCTATTTTATGCCAAAAATTGTCTGTGAATTTAATTTACAAGCTGCTACCTTCCTGTTTCTTCTCTAAAACCCGAGTTAATTCAAAACATTACAGCAGTGGTCATTGCAGACACACCTGGCAGAGATGTGCACTCTACTGAGTTCACTTTTCTAGCTTTATCTGAAACACATTGCCCTCTGTGGCATGTGGAACACCTTAGATTTTAAAACATGTGATCATATATTTCAGGGGGGAAAAATCAAGTCCAGAAATAGCTGAAGCAAATCCTAATTTCACATTCACCTCATGGGACCTTTAATTCCTTTTTTTTATAGCATACACACAGTATTATTTTTTAATGGTGTGGAATGAAAAGTATTTTGTGTTGTCAGTTATCAAAGGAGAAGCCAACAGAGAATCTTCTAATTATTATTATTAACAACAACGTGTTTTCTCTATTTTACAGCCACTACCACAGCATGGATATTTTCACTCACTATGATCTGCTGAACGCCAATGGGACCCGAGTGGCCGAGGGCCACAAAGCCAGCTTCTGTCTGGAGGACACAGATTGCCAGGATGGTGAGTCTGAGGCTTCAGATTAGAGTCAAGCCACAGAGTCTGTTTTCAGCCAGAAGGGAGTCCAGTCATTAAAGTAGCGGAGCGACAAGTGATAGAAATGTTGGGTGACACTATCTCAGCTGTCACACCTTTTTAAACAAGCAATAATAAAGGCAAAGATACATGAATGTTCTGCCCTCGTTAAGGTGTTGAGGGTGTGTGTATGCATGCAACTTGTGAGTAAATAAAATGTCACATTTTGAAAAGAATTACCTTATTTGCCTAATTCAATATCAGTGAATCAGAGTCATCACAAAGGATTGCTTCAGTATGGATTCACAAATGCATCTCAAAATCAATGTATCTCTTGGCCTCCTAGGTGTTTCCAAGCGCTACGAGTGCGCCAACTTTGGCGATCAGGGCATCACTGTGGGCTGCTGGGATTTGTACCGCCACGACATCGACTGCCAGTGGATCGACATCACAGACGTCAGACCTGGAAACTACATTCTCCAGGTGAGCATGTGCAGCTCAATTTGGAGAGCACAAAGCAAATGTTTTCTAGAGATAAAGATACGTGTATATATTTATATATATATGTGTATAACACTCAGACAGTTACTTATTTACAGTAGAAAGGACTGCACTCATCACCTTTTAGTACATTTGGTACTCAGGGAAGATGATTTTGGAGGGAAAAGGACTGTTGGGGAAACCTTCTATTTGTATAGTTCAGTGAAGTGTGTTGAGTATTTGCAGAAGGATTTTTTTTTTGCTGAAGGAAATACTTCAAGAATCGAGACCATCCTCTCACCACAAGAACCTCAAAACAGTTCATTAATCCTGTCTGTTGCTTTCATAAGAAAGACAGACTCACAACTCATTTCCAAACACCAGCTTTTAACCATAGATGGGTTTACTGTTGTGTTATTTAATTTTTTTATGTATGTCTATTCTGTTATAAAAATGTTCCTTTTATGTTTCTTAACCCTTCAGATTGTTATCAATCCAAATCAGGAAGTGTCTGAAAGTGATTTCACCAACAACGCCATGAAATGCAACTGCAAATATGACGGACATCGAGTCTGGCTCCATAACTGCCACATTGGTAACCAGTCAAAAAACACTAAAACTACCAGATTCGTTCATGTCACATCTCTTATATTCAAACCTTTCTTATTTTTAACTGCTTTGGTGATTGTTTGTTTCTAATCCCTACAGTTGATGCGTTCAGTGAGGAGGCAGAGAGGAGGTTTGAGAAATACCCCGGGCAGCTGAATAACCAGATTCCTTAAAAACACACTTCACCAGCTCAAAAAGCGACACGCAAACCTTTTTGTTTTCAGGTACCAGAATGCATTCCCCCACATAGTATCTGGAGTCATTGAAGAAGCCAACAGTATTCTCCCGAATGTGTTTTATACAATACTTGAATATTCAAGTGCTAATGTTTCTCTCTTTTCAGTCTAATGTGAGCTAATGCTATATTTTTTATTACAATGACTGTTATGAATGTTCTGAGTTATGAATGAGGTGTTTTCTTCTTTTCTTTTCTTTTTAAGTGAGCAGGTTCAGATCTACCTGAGATTGTTAGCGTTAGCTGTAACACATAAAAAGACCGAGGCCGGAACTGGAGGAAATGCAGCTCTGTGAGAGTCTTACTGGTCTTCATACTGGGTATCATGGACAGAGGAGATGGACTGTCCCCGTCGCCTCAGATCAAAATGTTACCTGGATTATTCGCTCTGGGTGGAAGGTTTTTCACATCAATTACTGTTCACTTTTCTGCCATCTTGGTCACAGAAATGGTTTTGGAGTTACAATATTTTGTGAATGTATTTATTGCTAAAATCAAGGTGCTCGTCAATTTGCTTTGGGACCAGTTTGAAGCCGTCTGTAGCTTTAGTCTGTGTGTATTACTATTAGGAGTCATTTAGGGTCAGTACACAGATGTTATCGGGCAAAAAAACTACAATTACCCTCAAGAATGTCTGTCTGTATGTATGCTGATGTAATCTCACCCGCTGCACCGAATAAAAAGGAGAGGAATGATAATAACCCTGCGTCTGAGAGACGTGTTTGATTAGAAACTGTGTAGTCACATTCTTGCAGATTTAAGGCAATGGCTCTTAACATTTTTGGCTTGTGACCCCTTTTGACCCTTGTGATAAAAAGAAAAGCAAGTACTGCAAACCTCCAGAAACATAAATATAGAATAGAGAAATTGACAATAAAAATATACAATATTGTAGAAAATGTGTATATAAATATGTACAATATATCTGATTACGTCCTTGTTTCGTTTGGATACTTTATTTTAAAGGTCATACAGAACCTCAAAGAAAGAAAAATAGAAAAGGATAAAGGAAAGTCTGAAATACATCATTTGGGGTTTATTTATTTTTTCACCAATCTATCTATCTAATCCTAAAATAACCTATTTTTTTATTTTTAGTATTAACCAAACTAAAACAATGCTTTTCTTTTTTCTTTTTGGTAGGACCAATAGGACCAATATTCACCTTTATTACAGCCTATGTTTGCTTCACTCACATGTGATGAATGACTGGATTTGAATTTGAATTTCTATTTAAGAAACTAAATAGTTGAAAGATCTGTCTCTAAATAAATGAAAGACTCTCGATGTAGTGATACTGAGAGAACAGCTGGCAGTTGTGTGCTGCTAATCCGAGCGTTCATCTCAATCTACTCTTCCGTGTCACTATAATCCCAGCCTTTGCTGCCACGGTTGAACAATCCCATTAACCTCAGTTACCGATCACATTAACCGCGTGAATCCATCCTATGATGTTTACGACAGTCAGCATACAGAGGAAGTCCTAACAAGGATGATCGCTAAGAATAAAACCACTAGAATACATGAATTCCTTAATTATCTTTCAGAAAATTACGAATCAGATTTGTCTTTATCATCCTACTGTACTCAGTAGGTTTACCCTTCATTAATCTGTACATTATTTCATCAAGAAATGTATCTCTTATTCTATAAAATTGTGGAAAATGCTCATCATTATTTCCTAAAGTCCAAAGTAACATCTTCAAACATCTATGCAAAAAATATTCAGTTTACAATGTTATAAACTAGGAAAAAAGCAGAAATCCTCACATTGAGGAAACCAGAGAAAGATTAAAAAAATATACTTAAATGATTCATTAATTATTAAAAAAAAACTAAAGTTGCAGATGAATTGTCTGTCAATGAACGTATTATTTCAGCTCTATGCCACACACTCAATTAAAAGTGATTGTATTTTTAAAGAGGTGATACAGATGAAGAATTTCAAATTGGCTTTAGTGACAAGATTATTCAGATATTTTAATATTTGTAAAATGAGTGTAAATGTATATTTTCTTTTCTTTTTTTTACACTTTCTGTTAATGTGGCTCGAGCACTGTGGAGATAAACATTGAAGTAATTACGGGAACGGAGGAAAAAACAAAGGTCTGGTATTTCACAAAGTATCACCTGAGGTCAACGGTCATGTTTATTTCTGCCCCTTCACACTAAAGCCGCTGCCGGCCTCCTGAGTTTCTGCACGCCTGACCTGACTGAAGAGGATTACAGTGGTTCAACAGCACGTTGTCACACATGGGAAGTCTGAAACACTGTAAACACTGACAACAGTGAGGGGAGCTGCTCACAGCGCTCCTAGAGGGCGGCAGCTGCATGTGCAGGACCAAAGGGACATGATTGTGAAAACACACTCATTAGAATCCAGAAAAGCAAATCTAAACGTAAATAAAAATGTCTATTTAAAAGCGTCACTAGTATTTTGACCGCTCTTTAAATGGGAATGATCTCACATGAACGGATATAAATTCAACTCCAAAGTGATTGTTAAATCTCAGATTGTGTTATTTGAAGGATGTTTATAGGTCGTAAGAGGGGAACTTAGGCAGCATTTCATTCTGAAAAGTTAAGTGAGAAAAATACAAAATGTTGTGTGACAGGAATATGAATCATTAATTAATTACTTGTTTTGCCTGCTGTTAGCAGCTTCTATCACAAAACCCGTATGTCCAGTTTGATTACCGGATGTGAGATATGTGTTGCTTATCACACCTCTCTCTTCTCTCTGCCTCCCGTCTCTATTTCATCATCTTTAACAAGACTTCCTCAACCTAAAGGGCCCGGAACAGTTCACATTGTGCTTTAGTTGCAGTTAATCAAACTACAAATTGGTGAATGCGGAGCCTTCAGGGTGCCCGAGGATCGAGCCTGAAGGAAAGTGTCTTTTCTCTTTCTTTCTTTATGTTACCAGTCTAAAAACATATCCCGGATAATGTCTCTGTGAAACAGTTTGACAACGTTGTAAAAATAAACTGTACATTTATTTTTTTATTTAACAGTTTCTAAAGCAGCTTATTCTGTTTAGGAGGTAAAGTTAATGTATCCTAATACGACGGTTCATATATGTTAGAAAGTGAGTTGACTACGTCAGTTGTATACAAATATAGAACATAACTTTTGTCGGTAAAGCTACGAACTTTGTGTGAGAACAGCTGGAGTAAGAGCACAGGAGAAATTCTTGATAAAAAAAAAAAAATTGTTACTTTTTTTTAAATTTTGCTCCTATACGGTTAAATACGAGTCGGACTAATTTAGTTGAAACTCCAGTGAACATTAATTTACTTTACATACGTTACAAATCAGGAGGAGACAGTAATGATCAAAGGAACAGGGTTTTACTTTGACAGTACAACACTCAAAAGAAGAAAGAATATAAAGTAGAAACATGAAAAATAAAAAGGCAGGAAATGAAGCATTCCATCAACAACAGTGAGTCACTTTAATCTACAAATTATCTGCTAATAAAAGAGTCTCTCATATATATTTTTCACAGGTACAATAATCTCCTCACGCCAAATGTGAAGAAAATGGGCCTCCAGGGAGGACAAGACCGAACTCGGCTCACAGTCCTGAATGATGTTGGTCACATGAGAGGTCGCTCTGGTGTTTCACTGCAGTATTGTCTGTTTTACAACCCTCCCCTCTTTGTCAATGGCAAAGTTGTAATTCTTTGGATTGTCCAGAGCTTCTTCGATACGCTGATCCAAGTTCTCTAACGTGATGAAGTTCTTCGCATCCTCCTGTGAGAGATTGAAGGGAAGAAAGTCACATTTGTTGAGAATTTAACCACAGTGCTATTTTGAGGAAGAATATTTTCCAATAATAAAAAAAAAAATCTGACCTGCAACTTCAAAATTTCCTTCTCTTTTATTTTGACGAGTTCTTGCTGCTGCTGTTCCCGCTGAACGGTAGCTTCGACCTGCTTGCGCTCAGCTTCCTCATTTTCCTTCTGGACCCTCAACGTCCTGAAAGATACAGAGGACACGGTGAGCTGTTACTTCTGGAGAATAATCATTCTTTTATAGATGATGGGAAACAAGACATGAAACCCAGAGCAGTTCATCTGATCTTAAAGTTAAGATTTTACTCTTCATGTTGTGATTTGGGGTTTCTTCTTACCGAAGTTCGAGCAGGCGGAGGTTCTCCTGGTTGTTAAAGGCCATGAGGGCGCGATGCTCCTCCGCATCCTGCCTCGCCCTCTCCTCCGCCATGGAGCCCGTCTCCTCCTCGTACTTTTTCCGAAGCACTTCCTCCTTAAACTCCAGACTGACGGACACGGAGGAGAGAACCAGGTTAATATCAAGGCTGCAATTTTTGATTATTTCCTCTTCTTTCTGTTCTTATAGGACCAAACATTTATGTTTATTAGACACCTATAGTTGCATACACAGATTGGGGTGTACGTGGTTTTAAAACATGAGCATGCAATGCTTTTGTCAGAGCAAAGTCATGTTGCTTATTTTTTTCTCGAAGGAAATAAAAGTTTGGAAATTGTATGATATTGAAACAGCATGCAGATTGCTTCTTTTGATTTGTCAAGTCATTAACTATTCTTCGGGTAATGATTTTGATTAATCTGTTATTTTTTGGCTCTAAAACACATCAGACATCGTGAAAAATGCTTCTGTCTAATAGTAATAACGATATTCAGTTTAGCATTTTTTTTAAAAGGGATCTCTGTTGGACTGGAATATATAACGTAATATATTACTACGATTAGTCGCTTTAATCTTATTTACATTTTTTTTCTCACTTATTCGGTCTTTGTGCAGCAGCAAAAAAACGCATTTTAATAAAGGTTAATCGTATCTTATTTACCAGCTTCATTCAGAATATACACATTGTAACCGTGATCATTCAAATTAGGGATTGCAAATGTGAAATACTTGTAGATAGTACCAGCTTTGACAAAGCTGACCAAGGTGATCGCAAATGTTGTCAAGAATACCTACAATTTTGCAGCACTTGTTGACAAATTCTGACCAATGTATTAGATGAGGATTGAGGGTAAAACAAACTTAAGTTTCGGGAACAATTTACAACCTACAATTAGTTTGGGGGCCACAGATTTTGAGCAGGGAAACACCATTCTCCACCACACCAGGTGACCCTTTGACGTTCGGACCGAGACATGTCAGTTGACGTTAACGTGACTTAACGTACCGAAGCGCCCTTGTGATCATCTGGTACTCCGCGTATCTCTCCTTGAGGACGACCATCTCCGTCGGATCGACCGGGGGAGGCACTTTGATTCGCCCCTCTTTGGACTTGGCCACCGGGTCGGTGCGGGACTTTCTGCCCCGCACAGCCTCCACGAGCACGGCGCTCCTGGGTGCGAGGAGCCGGGTCACCTGGACGCTCCTCCCGCCGATTACCTGGAACATGACGGCGTCGAAATTAACTGTAAATCGCTCAATGTAAAGGTTTAATCAACGCATTTGAAAGTTAACATTGAGGCAGAAATGTTATCGACAGAAGGCAGCGGCCATCTTGGTAACCTCTGGCCGGCGGAAGTAATTAGCTAAGGCGTCTGTTAGCCTCTACCGCCATCTGTAGGTCGCAGACAATGTTTTGTAAGTTGATCATATGCCCAATATAAGAAGCAGCATGTGCTCCTTATTGATGTATTACAATAGTTTTCATAGTTAATGGCTCTCCATCACCGTTGTTATGGCGCTAACTATAATGGCAGATAGCTAGCTAGCTAGCTAGCTAGCTAGTTAGCGTCACAACTGTTAAGCAGGCAAATTCATAAACAGTGAAGTTATTTTGTCAAACACATTGACAGTGGTGGAAAATGTACTCAAATCATCGAATTAAATAAGAGTAGCAATATCCCAATGTAGAAGTACACTGTTATGAGTAAAAGTATTCTTGGAGTACAAACAGCACAGTAGAAATGTAGTGGAAAATATCAGAATAATATAAAATTACTGAATTATTGATTAATTAATGTGTACATCACTTTAATGTTGCAGCTCGTAAATGTGGAGCCAATATTTTCACCAATAAAGTCTAATTTTAACATATAATAACACATTATTTCTTTGTTGATTTTATTAATCTGAATCCGCAAAATAACTACTTACTTAGTCATTAAATGAAACTAACAATGTACTGTACTTCCCTCTGAATTGTAGAGAAGTAGAAGTCTGAAGTAGCATTAAATGGAAATAATCAAACAAAGTACAAGTACCTCTATATTGTACTTAAGTACAGTACAAACCGGGACACCAGCATGTGTTTTGTTTGAGGAAATGTTCATATTTCCACATCGACAAAACCATTACTATATTGTGCTTTGATTGTATCAAGTTTATCTTTTTCTTTGGTGTAAATAGTTTTGAAATCTATCTTCAAAGCACAGAATCAAATTGTTGAAATGCTCTAGTAGGTTGAATTTCAGCTTCTTCCTTCTGGACGGAGGTCTACAGTCCCACGATGTAGAACATAGCGGTATAAAAACGCCATTGTTCTAGTAGTCATCGCTCAGATGAACGAGTCTTAGCAACATTGCAAAGCTGCTTTATTTATTTATTTGATTGTTTCAGTGATATTGGAGCCTTGATTACTCTTATAATGGCTATCTATTGTCTTTGTTGTTTGTCAAAAGTGTGTCAAGATACCTCGTCTACTGCGAACCAAGTCTTTCTCTGGGTAAAAATAAAGTAACCTGAACCTAAAACTTGTGCTAACTGAATAACATAATTTGTATTTGATGTTCTCAACAAAAGAGAGAGACTGGCTGTTAAAAATGAGACAGTGACACGATACTTAATGTTATCTATGCTGAGCAATTTTTTTACGCTCACAATATGAGGTAAACAAATAAATGTGAAAACTGCATTTTTATGTGTGTTTTCTTCAGGGTGCAGTGGGATGCCGGGTGTCAGCTTGGTGACTGATGATGCTGAGGCGAGCTCCAACACATTACAGCTACAGTCAGCGTGCCAGGAACGTGGCATGATAGGAAATGGTGCAGTGCCGCTGTGTCGTACTTGTGACATTGAGAGCTGTAAGTAAGGAGCACTTTAAGAAGCATGAAGAATTGTAATGTCCCAAATGAAAACAGGAGATGTGAACTGATTTGCAGGTCAGTTATATGTTTATTCAGCTTGTTGCTGGTTGTAACAGGTACACTGAGCGTAATGGTGCAGACTTTATAGTTTCACAGATGTAAAACACCATTTAGATCTAACATCAGCAGACAAACAACAAGGAGCTCCTGCACTTATCTTTCAGTTTCATTGTTTAGCTTTGAATGAACTCACAGAACAGAAAACAAAACAAATGCAGATAAGCTGTGAGACACACTGCATGAATATAAGGAGAACCCAGTAACAATTTAGTCTTCCAAAGCATTTACGTGTCCAAATGCTTATGCAAGAATCAACGCTGTTTTATTACAAATTTAAATAACCAGCCAAATAGAAAGACCCAAACTCACTCTGGTTTTTAAACCCATCAATAAGTATAGTATTTGTGTAAATGCAGAGGAAGATTAACCGAAAAGGACAAAAATGGGTCTTTAATATCATGAAAATAAATGTTTTAAGGTCACTGACTACTAGAGAACCAGGGCTGCAGGACAATGCACGATCGATTGAGAGAGTTCCTGATCAATAATGCTGCAGGTTTCTTGCATCAGTTCAAACACAGATAAAGTCCAAGCATCGAGAGATAAAAGGGATATTTGCCCTCCTTCACAAACAATTGGTCAAATGTTTGCACAACGAGGGATCAGAAGAGTCAAATAGTAATTCTGCTGCTTGGACCTTAGCACGTTTGATGGAGAGGAACTCAGCCAAAACAATACAGCTGTCGGACTTAGTTATGTAACTAATGCAGTGCAGCCACTCTGCATTTTACAGTTTGCCATCTTCTTGATGTGCGGTGTCAGAACGTGTGTAGAAGAAGGGGGACTTCTGGTGGACCTCTTGTTTAGCACAAGGGCGCATCTGTCTTGAGAAAGGATGAGCTTTGGTTCGCGGTTTGGTTTTGGGAGAGGTAAAGGAGGGAGGGGAGTATTTGGGGGAGAGACATGACAGAACATGGAACAAAAATGAAATGAGGGCGGGAGAGGGGTGATGGCCAGGGCAGGAATGAAGGGGTGTGAAGAATTCAGGTTGATGCCAGGCTGTTGGCATTTAGGTTTTAGTACAGGGTGGGAAAGGAAGGGTAAGCCAGACGAATCTCTTCCCCCTCCAGAAGTTTCCTGAAATAAAAACAGATGAACCTTAAGCTACTTGTGCATTTGTCTGCATATATTTACACAATAAAAATATGGAAAACTGAATTTTTGTCGGTCGTGTGAGATTAGAGATAAAATAAACCCCATGCCGCAGAGAAAAGTCATAAAATCATACATGTTTGATTAGGAGAAACTAGATGTCCACATATTAGTGGAGACAAAAGCCAGATCTCACCTGTACGCAGCTATTTCAATGTCAAGGGCCATCTTCACATTGAGAAGGTCTTGGTACTCTCTCAGGTAACGCGCCATCTCCTGCTTGGCGTCAGTGATATCCTGCTCCAGCTCACTTATCCTCATCTATAAATGCATACAAAAAACAAAGACATTCATTATCAAATATCACAGTTAGTGATGCTAGACACAAGGACTCTCATAGTTAATTCGAACAGTAACCTTGCTGTGAGCCTGCCATCATTTCCTGCTCAGCTCTAAGGCATGTGGAAGGTGTCGCTGCGGCAAAGAATATGTTTACATATTGTAGAAAAAATAAGCTACTTCCTGCTGTTTCTCTACTTTTTACGCATCTTATGTCTGTGTCCAACCTTGAGGCCAAGACCCTTTACATGCCATCTTTCCTTTTTCTGCTGGAGGAGAATACTGCTCCTGGTCTGAGAGCATATCTCAAGTCATATCAGAACAGAAATGGTCAGATAACCAGACCAGGTACCCCATACTGGTACACACTCCCCTATCGGGTGAATATTCATGCAGATCAGGATCATTCACCTGGTACTTCGCCACCTCTTTGTCCTGCGTGTCCTCCAGATCCTCCATCTGCTTATTTAGGGAGTCGATAACGTTCCGGAGAGATTCGATCTCAGAGGAGCGGGACTGAAGCAGCCGGCGGTACTCCAAGGTCTCCTCCCGGATGGCGTGTACGGCCTCGTTGTTTTTACTGGCCATCTCTGCCACGCTTGCGAACTTGCCCTTGTACCAGTCCTCGGCGGCCTGCATGTTCTTGTTGGCCAGCCGCTCGTACTGTGCCCGGATGTCTCGCAGGGCGGTGGAGAGGTCAGGCCGGGACACCTCCACGTCCACGCTGATGTTGGCCACCTGCAGCTGGGTCTGCAGCTCTGCTTGCTCCTCCGCAAAGACTTTCTTCAGGAATACCATCTCATCACAGAGAGAGACCACGGTGGCCTCGGCGTCACAGTTGGAGAGCACGGCGCTGCCGGCCTCCTCCCTGGCCCCCTGCAGGCCCTCCTCGGCATCCATGCGCCGTCTCGCTTCCTCCTCAAAGCGCTCCTTCATCTGCTCATACACATCACGCAGGTAGTCTCTCTCCGCCTCCATCCGCATCTTGTCACCGCTCTCCGAGTCTATCATGGCCCTCAAACTCCGCAACTGCCCCTCGTAGAGCGTCTGCAGACGGGACGGGTCGTTCTGCCGCCTCCTCAGCGCCTCCAGCTCGGCCAGCAGAGCTCGGTTCTGCAGCTCCAGGTGCCTCACCTTGTTGACGTAGGTGGCGAAGCGGTCGTTCAGGTCCACTAGCTGCTCCCTCTCGTGGGCGCGCAGGCCCATCAGCTCTGTGTTGATGGAGCTGGCCTGAGCCAGGTCCATCCGCTCAGACCCGTCTGGCAGGGAAGAGGAGAACGGCCTCAGGATCCTCTTCCCAGACGGAGGAGCTCGAGGAGTAGAGTAGAGGGAGGAGGACATGGAGGATTTGGTGGTGGATTGGGAGCCTCTGTAGCTGTCCCAAGGGCGGCGGTAGGAGAAGGAATCGTAGCTCATGGTGAATTTCTTGTTGTGGATTTTTTTTTTTGTTTAAGAAAAGATGTGGATGTTTTTTAGTTTCAGAAGATTTTTTTTTATGTCCCCCTTGTTCTGCACACCATCGGTGAGGATGAGCGGGCGTTTTGCACTGCACCAGCTCAGTGATGCTGCAGATCCCTGGCTTTTATAGAGTGAGGCTGCCCCCACCTCACATACAGTGCTGTCAGCATCCACCAGGCCAATAGCAGACTGCTGCAGTGAGGAGAGAGGAGGTTGGTTTTCAGACTCACTCTCAGCCTAAACAGGCAGAATTTATGTGGTAGTGCAGCGTTTCTTTTAATTAGTTCTAAAAATTGCTTTGCAATAAATTACTCTCATAATTCTATGCATTTCTAGAGGCATCTTTTCCTCGACTTTAGTCCCCAAATGCAGGCTCAGATGCATTTCTCAAACAATACACACATCCACATTATTACAGTGAAAAAAACAGTAGCAAACGATGAGAAAATGACTGGAAACAAAGTCTTTTCCCATCTTTCCCAACCCATCTGGAGAAGATCGATACATAGTGCATTAAGGGGCATATACTTTAACAGGTATGCACTTAAAGGTTTTAATGGTATAGAAAACAATGTATTAATTAGCACACATATTGCTTGGTACTTAAATAGATTGATGTGGTTGATAAGTGCCCACTGCTTTATGTGAATCATAAGAACGATGATTAAATATTCCCACATTCCCGGATATAAAGGCCCTTTTTTTAACTGAACATTAAACAGATGGCTGGTGCTTTTATGCTTATACAGATATTTAAAAAACTACAAATTTCTTCCAATGTACTTCTCTTTTTCATCTCCTCTTCATTGTTTCCTGTATGTCCTTTAGTAGACAAATATCCCTTCATGATGCTCTATATATGGCTATTGTTCCCAGAGAATCTGCTTGATCTATTCTATCTACATTGACGAGTCACTGATGTCCTGACATCGACAGTGTGTGGGAGACACCGCCGAGGAAGAATCTGTATCTGCTGACACAGAGAAACAGTCCTGTTTAACATCCAGGAATGAGTCAGAGGGTGCCTTTAAATCATCCTCGGTATTGAAAAAGAGGCATCAAGCTGATCCTCTTGTACAGGAATTGATTGTAATTTTCTCCCCAAGAACATGTTTCTGGTGGCAGACATGTTGAACTTGGGACAGTTGTAAGACCGTCTCTTTAAAAATATTAGAGGGTGTCAGGAGTTGTAATCCTGCTGCTCTTTAAGGACTCACTATTTGACCCCTGACAGTAAAGGGAAATTAATTAAGATTCCTCACACAAGATAAACATAGTTTATCGGCAGAGTGTTTGTTTAGTCCTAGTTATCTCTCCTTAGTTTGAGATTGCACACACAGTGAACACATCAAAAATACCACCCTGATAAAGGCAAGATGGTCTAAAACCTTATGGGCATAAAGCGCCATGGTTTTTTCGATTAAAGTATGATATGTTGGGGGAAATGTCTTTGCATCCTCTTGTAGTCTGACCACGCAGCTGCCAGCAGATGATAAAGCAGTATTATAATGCCACCACTGTGGACCACTCCATAACACATCAACCTGAAGTCGATGCTCAATAAGTCTTTTTCTCAGAAGACATTTTGGCAGTTGGGTGAAGCTCAGGAGTAAAATGTCATGGTTGACAGTTCCATTGTGCTGCTCCAGGTTCAGGGTCCAGTCGCATGTTTGCTAACTGCCATGACTCATGTTATGACAAGTCACATGTCTGCTGTGTAAAAACCTATTGTATCAGCTCCATCCAAAAGATATAAAGGCAGCTTTATGGCGTCCTGGAAGCCACAGCAGCGACTGATGATATTGATCCTTTACCATGAATACTGGGCTCCGGTAGAAACGCTCACCCAACTTTTGGCACACAACTGTGTATTGTTAACTGCCGTAGAGGGTGATACGGTCCATTTGAGTTATTGCAGCTGTTAGTAGTTGCCAATAGTGGTCAATAAAAAAAAGTTCTTCACATTTAAAGGGACAGCTCAATAAAAACAGAATAAAATATTTTCCCTCTCTTTTAGCGGCCATGTTTTTGTGTTGCTTTTGTATTTTTGCCATGAGCTGTAATTCCCTTTTGTAATTAAGAAAATAATGCCATGCTCACAGCACCAAGAAAGTGATTTTTTTTTAAACACTGAGTTTCAGTGCCTTATTCCAAATATGACACGGTGACTTGCAACAATCAACAGATCTCATTTTGCAAAGTTTCATCTAGAACTATGATAAACCCAACAACATACGCCCACACAGAAAGAAGAAACTCTCCCCAATAAGGCCTGTGAATGACCATTTATAACATTTGAAAAGTGAAAAGGAACATGTTAAGTTTTTCCTTGATGTCCCATCCCTCAATACTAAAATGTTGTTTGTAAACTGTTGCATGTAAAGAAAACTAAATTATGAACTTATCAACATGTATACATGCTGGACTTTGAAGTTCAAGGAGATATCGGAGCTGACTTTAAAAGATCTTCCTTATCTAGACTCACATGGCAAAGACCAATCCATCATGAATAACTATCATTATCTCAGCTCAGTTCTTAATTAATTGACTCTATTACTACATAATCTTTATTAAATAACCAAGTGCTTTGAGTCCAGTAGAGATCTTTTAATAAAGGCTTTCGTCATTTACGGTTTTGAACACTAGATGGCGCATTTGCAGAGGAAATACAGTTGTGTAAATGTGTATTCGGTTGTGTGACAAATGAATCTCAACTCATAATCGCATTCAGTCATATCATCTGCTGCGCCTGCTGTGATTTGTCGTATATTAAAATCAGTTGCAGTCTCAAGTAGTCAAAGAAAAATGTAAATTACATGTTTATTCAGAGTCATTTACAGTGAATATATTTCCCAATAATACATAAAGTAAAAAGAAAAGTACATAACACATTTCTATTGACGGATAAAGACTTTGGAATGTCAGGCTTTGCATTGCTAAAATGTTTCACCCCTTTAATACATTTACAAGAGTTGCAGAAATACATTTCCACTTGAAAAAAAAGAAAAATCTATTCAGAATCTGTGTGTTTTTGAACAGTAAACTGAAATAATAGACCTTAGAGCTACTTAAAGAGCATGTAGGTGAACTGCGTCTCAGATCTCCTTTTACATTCAGTTGAAATCTGCAACATCCTATCCACATGAAATCACATCATGAATATATGATAAAACATATAAACAATACAGAAATGACTCCTTTAGGCTACGTTTCAATACAAAAGTGTATTCCTTTGGTAGAAAACATTTATCTGCAGGAAAAAACTGTGCTCGAGATAAAGAAGTATATCTTGCCTGGCCTGTCCAACTTCTTCCACCCACGGGCCAATGAACTATACAATGGGACTTAACATTCATCTCATATCAGGAGTGCTGCATATTCATTTGTGTTGGCATCTCATAATAATAATAATAATAATAATAATAATAATTAAAGCTACTCGTAGCTGTGAGCGGGTCCTCGCTTCCGGCACGTTTGGGGTAGCCGGCGGGTCGCCGACATGCCCCGGAAGGAAACCGGCCAAACCCATGCATTGTCTCAACAAGTGCAGGGAACAGCAATTATTTTTTTACAGTTATTTCCTGGATGCGCAGTAGAGCTACTTACCTTTCAGCGTCACTGGCTTCCGTCAGGGTGCCAAGTTACACGGGCGAAATGCATGCTGGGAAAGACTGTCTCTGCGTTGGGCGGCGAACAGCTGTTTGTGTGGCGTGTCTTTCGGTCTGTCTCTTCCTGTTTTGTTTTGTTCGCGAGCGCTACCCAGAATGCAATTGGGCGCTGTCATTTTTATTTAAATCCGATGCTGTTTGGCTGATTTCCAGTAGGTGGCGCTACGACAATGTGAACATGTACTGTGCATCATGTTTCTGTACGTGAACAGTACACCAGGTGATTTAACTTGCATGTCAATCGGATGCAGTTTGGTAGATTTAGTTTGGCCAGTAGGTGGCGCTAGTAGGTTACTATGAATATGTAAGTATCTTATATTTAAGCAATAAGGTACCATGTGATTTACTGTTCAGGCTGGTTGAAAGTAGGGTGGAGGATGAGACACACACACACACACACACACACACACACACATGCTGTCTCTATGTGAAGTATAGAGCAGATCATGTAAATCAGATGCTGTTTGGTAGATTTAGTTTGGCCAGTAGGTGGCGCTATGACAATGTGAACATTGGCCATGTACATGTCCTCAGGCACGGACCAGCATCATGTATGAGGAGATTTGGGCTAATGGCATCATGTACATGTACTCACACCAAGACCAGCAGCCTGTATATAGGAGTTACAACAGGGTTCTCTCATATAGCGATTAGCACAAAGTAGTCGCGTCTTTTGGTCCCCTTAACGTCGCGGCCGATGCATGAAAACGTTGCGAGCGCACAAGCCATACTCCTGAGGGTCTTTCGATCACTTTAGAATAGACGTGAAGTGGAGTACTTAAAAATTCTAGGAGGAGTAGTATTTTGCGTAAATGCAAATATCGGCTAAAAATTAGCATAAACTGGCCGAAAATGGCAAATTGGCGGAATTACTGTAGCGCCCCCTAGTAGTTAAATGGGACGACTGATTTATTGCAAGTTCGGGGATGCGATGTGCACATATACCCCAAGTTTGGAGTCTTTTCTCCCAATAGTTTTAATGTTATGAGTGTTTAAAAACAAGACACGCCCCTAAGAGGTTAAGTGGTCGATATCTCCTCAACGCAATGAGATATCAAAGAAATTCCAATGCAGTATTGATGATCCAGTTCTAATGATGATAACTACCAAGGTTGGTTTGAAAATAATTAAGTGTTTAGGAATTATTAACAAAAATGTGTTTTTCACTAAATTCAAAATGGCGGAAAATTTTCATAGGCGGACTTTATGGGTCTGAGAGGCTTTTTTGTAGAGCAGGTGAAGACGGACATGTGTGAATTTCTTCAAGTAAAAAAAAATTTCTGGGCGAGGGGCGTCGCCGGTGCAACTTGAAGGGGGCGCTAGAGAGTCATTTTTTGGAACTTTTTACCCCGGCTTTGATACATTGCGTTTTTCACCAGGCCTGACAAGAGTTCCAAATTTGGTGAGTTTTTGGATATGATAAGTCCCCCAAAAAGCAGTCCAAATGAGAAAAATAAGAATCATAAATAACAAGAAACACGTCAATTTCAATAGGGTCCTACTCGGACTGACTACGTCAGTCGCTCGGACCCTAATAAACCCAGAGCAGCTCGCTGACATGCACATGGCTGTTTGCACTGTGCTTCTGATTACAGCATGAAGGTGGTCATTCACAGGTCGATCTGTACAGTACTTTGGTTAATTTTTGATCACCAAGTCCTTCTTAAGAGTGCTGGGGGGGGGGGGGGGGGGGGGGGGGGGCGGGGGCACATAAACTATGTGCCCACAGAGTTGCAAGATAGACCCAAAAAAACTAAACATTACAAATGAAGCGGTGACGCGCAAAAGAATATTAATAAAAATCTTATTTTCTGAAAATCTTTCCCTCCAGGCTTGTCGTGTGCATGAAATGGGGGGGGGGGGGGCAACATCACTGCCATACACACTAGGAATTTACAGTGCCACTCAAACTTCACTCATCTCCTGGCTTAGAAGATTTTCAGCCGCTTGCCGATCGGCCTGCCTCCCTTCGCCACTCTTTGGCTCGGCTGGTCCCTCGAAAGCGGGCAGTACTTGATGGTGTGCGCGTTGTCGCCGTTGGCGCTGCAGAGCGGGCAGGTGTACGCCCGGAGGATGGGGCACAGGACTCGGCCGTCTGCCGTCTTCAGGATGTGGGTGCCGTAAACTTCCTCCGGTGCGCCGTTATTCCGACAGAAGACGCACACCTTGGGCTCCGGCTTGCCCCTCTGAGTCTGTTTGCGCCTCCGGTCCACGGAGAGCAGGTCGAGCCCGGCGAAGCTCCCCCCGTAGGAGGGCGAGTCTCTGTCTCCCGGCGGCGAGTCGCCCGCAAGGTGCTCGTACGGCCTGAGCAGCGAGATGCGCTCCTTGAGATCGTACAGGGAGATCGGCGGGGAGCCCGGAGCCGCGCAGCAGCAGCAGCAGCAGTCCAGGTGTCCGTCGCTGTCCCTGCCGTGCCCAATTACGCAGGAGCAAACCGGGGAGTCGTCCTCCAAGCCCAGGGTGGCTTTGAGGGACTCGGTTATGGAGTTGGGGCTGCAGGACGGGCTGTTGATCTTGTTTTTGGCGACCAGCGTCGACAGGCCGAGGTAGTCGTTCCAAAAATTGAAGGTGTTGTCATACGGGGAGCGCGCGTCCAGGTAGCCGCTGTCTAAGAAATCCATCCTGTCAGAGCTGCGGAGTCTAACGTCCACAGAGGCGAATAGGTGTGTTTGTCAGCATGAGTGGTCTGGCGGAGTAGGCTCTACTCTCTTCTCTTGCTGGGTCGAGTATGCAGAGCAGTCAACATGTAGGCGCTGATAAATCCCCCAGAATAAAACAGGGGGGGCGTGGTTTGGTTCATGTTGATTATCTCTCTGGCCTCATAGGAGGGTCCACAGAACAGAGCAGCGAGGTACTGAGCTGGGAAGGGGGGGATCTGTTTCCCTCCCAGGATGTGACTATATCACTGAAAGAGTATCTCTTTGTGTTGCAAGAGAAGTATCTCTCCTGGTGGAGATTAACTGATTATATGTGTCCTTCTCTTAAAAGAGGTTGTTTTTGTCCTCGTCATTTTTCTTTTTTTTAGTATCTTCACATTTATGGCAAAGGCTTTGTGATCAGCCACCTCTTGTCTAACATACTTGGTCAAGTTAACCCATAACTATGTTGGTGCTGTATTGACACAGGGATTGTTTTGTTTGTACTTGATAGAAAACAACTGCTTTTGAATTTACAGTCGGGTGATGAAGGGTTTTTGTTTTATGTACAGAACGTGATACTTTGTTTGCTTCAGCTGAACTTTATTTAAAGGGGCCCTCTGCTTATTTTGTGTTACACTTGCATGAAGTTAGGAAGGAAAAGTCTAAATCGATGCAGCAGAGGCCAAGACACCTTGACTGTTTGTTCACATTATAAGCTCAAGCTCCAAAAGCACTGGATCCATTTTCTCATAGCCTCTCACCCTAAACTTGGGATTTAGGGACATATATATTGGCCTAAACTAAGCTCAGAAAGCCTTAATTACATCACTGGGCTATTTTCACAGACATGAAAAAGCTTTTAGAGCCACAAAAAATAATACAACTGTTTTCACAGGCTGAGCAGCACTAACCACGACTAGAAGACTGATCTTTGTATGTAGAATCATTGGAGGTTTCCTTTTTAAAAGATATTTGGATAACTTTGCACAATACAGATAACAATGTATTGTAGCAACTACAGTCTATGCCTGGCATCCCCCGAGATAACAGACAATAGACAAGATTGTGCCGCCTGATGTTTGCAGTGGTTGGATCAAGAAACATGCAGAATGGGAACAATTCCTCACCTGTGTAGTATTTTATTTGTTCTCATGTTTGCTTGTGAATCACTGGAAAACTTCACCATTTCACGACTATGAACATTATTCAGAAAGGAAAACCATCTGACAAGCAGCCACATATCATACAGCTTTGTTTTAGGTTGTCAGCAGCCACTAAAAGTTGGCAGCCACTGGCGCACAAACGAGATTATGAGGGGTTTTAGATTATGAAGAGTCTTCATGGCCAGTATTCAGAGGACGGATATTACAGAGAGCAAAAGCTGTTTCACTGTACATATGTATTGTTTTAACATAGACTTAAAAGTACAGTATGTGAGCCTATCCCTTAAGATACGTCTTTCTTTGCATTCTAGGATAAAACAATCATCAATAAAAAAAATGGTTGAAGAAACAAAGAAAAGAGCGTTCAAGTTCAACAGAAAAATAACAGGATATATATATATATATATATATATATATATATTTATATATTTATAACAGGATATGTCTAAGACACAAAGGGCAGTGACACCACAACAATGACCATGGAGGTAACAAAAATAAATCAGCATCATGCATTTGAACACATTAGCAGGTCCCTTCCTGCACTGATGAACCTATAGTGAGCTGTTCCACGTGAAGCTGCCGTGTCTTCCCTGCACCTGTTCTGCTTCCCCCGAGTCCACGGCTTTGTGCTCACAACCAGCCCTCCTCTGCTCCATTGTCTCCTCTCTACAGCGGCCCGTTTAACTTCATTAATATGCATTAAAACGGAGTGTGCCGTGTGCGTGTGTGCGTGTGCGTGTGTGTGTGTGTGTGTGTGTGTGTGTGTGTGTGTGTGTGTGTGTGTGTGTGTGTCAGTTAAAGCTCAGTAAGACAGGCTCTCAAGAGCTTGATAGCTGACCTGACTGTTTGGTCAATGACTATGTTACTATTTTTGTCAGACCCTCAAGTGAAATATTAAAGGCAGTCAAAGCTGAGACAAAAGTCATTTGCATGTCTTATGTTTTAAAATTCGAGCTAAGATCCAGTTTGCCAGCACTGTGGGAGTTTTCATTGAGGAAATGTCAGCCCTTCACAGACTTAAACAGAGTCTCTGAAAATGACGTTCGGGAAATATATATAAAAACTTAAACCCATAGTTTTATCTTCCTACTTCTGGATTCAATGTTGTTGTTTTTTACACCATATCATAACTTTATAAGTATGTTTTTAGGCGTGTTTACAGTGTGTACAGAGACATGTATTTGGTGTGACAAAAGGATGGAATCTGACGTTAAATCGTGCTAAAACCCAAAATGTCCTTAAAAGGATTCTTTGAAAAGAGAATACATCGGCTGCTATAAAAGTTTCCAGCGGGCGTAGACGGCACAAAGCATGAAGAAAAATCATGTTAGTGAGACAGTTTCTTGTATGTGAGAATAAATTATCATCAGAATACACCACATGGTCTATTTTCAAGGTCACCCTTGGCTCTGCATGCACAAAGGAAATCATGAGAGAGCATTTAAAAGATGAATGGCTGCCAAATCACAATAGATAAATTGCATTGGGGCCAATATGACATGTGGCTCTGCTGCTTCAGGGTGCCTATATAACTCTTTAATGTAAACTGTGCTTGGCAGCAACAAAGAAAGTATTGATAATGCAAATGAAATACATTTGAAGACTTTCATTTAGAGTCCCATGACTTGATAAAGGGCAGCAGCTTTTCTGGCAGAAGGATTTCTGGCATGAAAAAAGGAGTCAAGGCAAGTTTTTTTTGTATTTGAATGGCACCTTTTAAAACACGGGGATATTCCAAAAAAGTGCGATTAAAATAAGAAGCAATTAAAGAAGAGTAAGATAAGATAAAGACAGACAGACAAAAAAATAATAAACAGGGAGTGCAGTTTCTGTGTAGTTCTGCAGTAATAAATCACCCCAAATGTAATAAAGGAAACTAAAGTGCAGTAGAGAAAATAAATCACAGACACAGGGAAACAAGACAGTTTTTAATTTAGTTTTAAAAGAGACCAGAGTTAACTAAATGCAGCTTCATCGAGCTTAGGGGTTTTACCTACATGTAGATTTATACACTCAGTTGCCAGTTTATTAGGTACACAAAGCTAAACCAAATGCATTGTAAAGGAACAGTCCTGTAATAAATCAACTGTTTTCGAGATGTGTTGATTCAACCTTCTGGTTATCTTTGAGGTGGTAGTTTGTGCAGTTGTTGAATTTTGTATAGCTTTATAGTGAGTTATAGTTACTAAGCCTACTGTCGTTGGTGTAAGTATGGACAAAATATTAGAAACACCTGTCAGTATAATGCAAAATCAAAATGATGATGCAGTTGAATCAGCACTGATCGACTGCATTAGTTTTAGCTATGTGTATGTTTCAAGCATATCAGTCCCAATAGGATTATGATTATTATTATAGGATATTAAGGGGATTTAAATGGAAGGATGATAATTGTCTTATATTTTTCTTACTGTGAGCAAATCCCATGAAAAGATTAAACCCAACAATTAATTGATCCTACTGACAAGTATCATGTGTATGTACGTATACTCATAGAGCTCAATAGAGAGGTGCCAAGATGTCGTATTTCTGTTGCCATCCAGGAAGTTAGCATCATATTGGTTTCCTTAAAACAAAAGCCAAATACTTTTTCTATTTGATTTTGGATTATTGCAGAAAATAAACTCTGTGACAAACAAATGTTTATGATATATACTTACCTCTTTCATTATAGATAATCCTCTCGAACGAACACCGGAATTTTAAGCGTGAATACAATGACCAGAAGTAAAGAAGTGGACACATGACTTCACATTACCACCGCTAAGCTAAAGGCGGACTGGTTTTCGAGGGATGACGTTTAGTAGTCTAGTTTAGCTTTTTTTAAGACGCGTAAAAGTTTCAAAATTCACAAGTGAGGTATTTACTGATGTATTTTAAGTTGTAGAACAAAACATTAGAATCTCTTAAGCTTGTGTTAACCACATACCTTATTTCAGGCGTAAAAACTAACAAACGTCAACTTCGAGACAAAGGAACCAATGTGCAACAATGCTGACTCGTTTCTGGGTTTTAAGACTTACTCCTGCACCTCTATTGTTGTACAAAAACAGTTTAAAACACATCAATTATATATATAGATTATATTGTACATTTTCAGTAGAAACCCATTGGCTTTGGGATAAGTGCAACAGACAGGAAGTCAGAAAATATCTAGACACAAACTAACTGATTCTTGATTTGTTGAAAATGATTTGAAAAAATTATACAGAATAACGCCAGCCTGGAAAATGAAAAATGAAAAGCTAACTGGGTACTAGTTGTATTCCCCCCCCCCCTCGTTAATGAGAAGCAGAAGCAATAAAAGGCTTAAAGTACATTTTGGGCATTTGTGGGCACTTAAAAAAGAGTGCATGATAATTCCCCAAGATAACAATAAGGAGTCAAAGAGTTACTTCCGTTGGAGCCTAATAGCAGCTTTGTTCAGACAATGTGTTCCCATTGTTTCCCTCTGTTTACTTCTCAGGCCTAACTGGCCTCCACACCGGCTGCTACAGAGTGTGAATCATGTCCATTAGGCCTTTTTTTTTTTTTTTTTCAGCTTCAGTTACTTTAAAGCTTTGGCTTTCAAAGGGTTAAAAAAAAATCTTCACGTGAATTCATTTTTTCAGAGTGTGACGATCGCACCCTGAGGCCTCCTAGGAAGCTCTGTCTGCCGAACAGCCGAGGCTGAGATGGGCAGGCACCGCTCCCCCATTCATCACTGTCAAGTTGAATAGAAAATTAACAAATCCCTTAATTAAAAGACCTCTCTAGACTCTGCTGTGTGTGTGCGTGCGTGCGTGCGTGCGTGCGTGTGCGTGTGCGTGTGCGTGTGCGCGTGCGCGTGCGTGTGTGTGCGGCACGTGCCAGCTGCACTGCTACATTGTGTAAGCTACAACGGCCTGGCAGAAGAGACACACACAACACCCCCTTCCATGCAAACATACACACCCACGGACACAAACACGCCTGCCATTGCTGTCCCTGGATTAATTTGCACAAACTGCATAATGCGGCCGGCCGGAGCTGCGCTTCATTCTGGATCTCTGTAAAGTCCCCAGACACAGAGGGGGGAGTCAGTTGGGGCTTTGATCCCTGACCTCTGCGTCCTCTCTTGGGAATATAAGACTGCATCCCTAACGGTCTGTCCATCTGCACACACACACACACACACACACACACACACACACACACACACACACACACACACACACACACACACACACACACACACACACACACACACACACACACACACACACACACACACTACCACACCCCTTCCTTGAGTCAACCCAACTCCAGACACGTGTCGTCGTCACCAGCAGCAAAGGGAGAATGCTAAACAAGCCAAGGTCAACCCGAAATTAGGGGGTGACTTTCGGCCTGTCAAGTGCTTTGTCATGACCACCAGCCCTCTGCTATTACTTACCCGAAAAACTCCACCCTCTCCTCCCAGCAGCTCGGCATTCATGTATTCACACACATAAACACAATATCCTCTTGACATGCTGAAAGTGGTGCAACTGACAGTGATGTGGATGAATGTCCATAGAGCTAGAGACCCAGCAAAACCTAAATGTGCACATTAATATTCATGTTTTATGTGAATATTTTGACATCTTTAACTCTTAATGTCTATATTATGTTACCAATTCCTTCCATATTAGAGCTGAAACTACTAGTTGATGAACAGAAATTGATTTGGCCAAAATTGCGATTGTTGATTTATTGTTTAAATAATGAATTTGGCAGAAATGCCAAATAGTCCCTGTTTCTTGCTTCTCCGATGTGAGAATTTGCAGCCTTCCCCTGTTTATGCAGTTGTTTCATTCAATACTTAAGTCCCACATAATTTTTTTATGTTTAAACAAACATTCAGTGATTGCATATTGATGATCCCGAAACAGAAGAGCGGCCTGTCATCCTCTGTTTTGTAATTAAATTACCGTCAAAGCATATTTTTGCAGCTTTTTACTTCATGTGTTCTTAACCAAATGAATTCTAATTGTTAATTATGTTGAAACTGAGGTTGCAGACCACAATTGTTTTCATAATCTACCACTTATCTATGTGAAAAATAACCATCTCCTAATGTCCGATGTGATTCTTCAAAGGGCAGTTTTGTGCGACCAACAGTCCAAAACTCATATCGCTTCTTTACCGTCACATTAGATAAAGAAGAGCACAATTAATTGGACACAAACAATGAATCCACAAATCGTTTCGTCTCTCGATTAACCATTTTCTATTTGTAACTGCTTGAAAAGTACTTTGTAACACTGGTTTAAAAAGGTCTTACATTGAATAAATTATATATTGCTATTACTGTCACACAAAAAGGGACTAAAAACTCTCTGCTGTAACAAAACTTGTCACCACAGCGAGGAGAGCAGAGGCAGAGGAGGAGGAGGAGGAGGAGGATGAGGAGGAGGAGGAGGAGGGAAGGTGTGGGCCCACATATCAGGAACTTGTTTAACTCACCCAAATCTGCAGAGATCAGAGTGGGAAGTGGTCAAAGGGTTTAGAGTGTATCGGCACAAAGGGCCCGAGAGGATTAGAGGTAGATTCGTTGAGCCCCTGCGATGCCCTTCATCTCTGGGGGTCCACAGCCAGAGCACCTTTGTTGGGTTAACTAACGGCACTTCCCATGAACGCAGTGAGCGGACCAATCCCTTTTTAATGATGTAGGGAAAATTCCATCGTCCGTGATTACCACAATGCTTTCGAGAGCCGCCATTGTCCCACACACCATGTCAAGCTTTTAAACTGTGCAGCCAGGCGAATGGACTGCGAGGCGTTTGAAGTCTACTTGTAGTATTTTCGCCCGGTAGAAATAACCTGTTACTAAAACAATGCTGATACGTGCAGATACTTTATGGTTGGAGCATAATGCTAACACTAGCACGGCTGAGGCTTTAATTGCCACTGTGACCACCCATCTCTAAAATATATGCAGTAGTATGGACCCTAATGGGTCGTAACATAGCGCTATAAAGTGGTGAATGTGTATGTAAGGTAAAAGGTTTTACAGGAATCATCCAAATGATCTTGCAGTGTCCCCTTGTGATCCCCATTGTCCTGTAGTTCTGTAGGCTACCGATTGAATAATAAGTGAAACATCCGGATGCTCAGATGATTTGTAGAGAAACAGTCGTAAGAAACATGGCTAACCATCAAACCTCAAGACAAAAGGAAGTACCCGCTCAGAAACATAAGATATAAGACTACAGTCTTCAATCATTCATACATTTTGACTGCTGTGCGATATAATTATTTATACACTAAACACAAAGGGCAGTAGCGTTTGGTCATGAAACAAAGTATTGGACCAGTAGACTTATTGACTTGATGAGAAGTGAAGGAATTATACCCACGAAGGTTCTCTACAGTAACAAACACGCAGTAAACTCTGTGTACTTGTACCTCACAGACCATTAGATCTGAGCAGCAGATGTGTTTGATATTAGCTCATGCTCGGCGGTCTCTTGTGATCTTTCAGCTATGCAGCTGCTGTCATGTCTGCATTCTTAAACCGAATTACAAAGAAACTATAGACTTATAGGCAACAGATACAACATATTTGAGTCCACTGCTGACATAGCTGGATGGTAATTCCATTCTCAGTTTGTCACCGTCAAATCTGATACTGTATTAGTACAAGCTGTTGGTGTTGAGGTTTGGGACCTGGTGGAGTTGACTGTTTGGTTGAGCTTCCAGAAAACCTTGCAGAAACCTTGCCCAGTCTGATGTGTTTTATTATTCTATCTGTTGCAAAAATTGGCACTGAACGACAGACCTGAATTCATTTTGTGGGTGCAATGTGTGGTGCTGGTCCCAAACGGGGCCGATGAATGAATGATAGCTATGTAGCTGCATAGAGAACAATTACCTACTGGCTGATCTTTCGCACAACCTTTTTTTTTTTTTGCAACCAATCCTCGATTTCCAAGCTGTTCTGCAATCACCTGCCTCAATCTGTCTTTAAATTCTGCATCTCTGTATTCTTTACTTTGTTTGTTGTAAAGTGCTTTTTGTTGGGAGGCAAATGAGCAAAGTGAATCAGGATGATGTCGTTTGCGTTTGCAGCGTCTCTAAGTGATCAAACAACTGAGTGAGTTCTACCAATATTACCTATTTTTGCCAGTTGTGCTTTCTTCCATCAAACACCTCTCCTGACACAAGCGGTGAATCCAGCCCATCTGTACACCTCGGGCAGGTTACAACAATCACTAAGAGTGATCTGCCGCTATTAGTTGACCCACTATCCCATCTGCAGAACACACACAGACCAGTGGACCCATGTGCAGATCGGGACAAGCCTGGCAGTGTAATGGTCGATACCACACAGGACCACAGATGGGTCCCCGCACAGTGGAGCCGGTGGCTGGCGCCGTGGCCTGGGCGC
The DNA here is from genome assembly GCA_038501785.1 of Myoxocephalus aenaeus. Taxonomy (NCBI): domain Eukaryota; kingdom Metazoa; phylum Chordata; class Actinopteri; order Perciformes; family Cottidae; genus Myoxocephalus; species Myoxocephalus aenaeus. The sequence goes on from JBAMJR010000015.1 coordinate 3,217,384, forward strand.
TGGCCAGATGGGCCACCCTGAGAGGCTCAGTCTGTCGGGCCCAAACAGGCTGATCCTATTACTGTGGGCCAAGACTGGAGTCTGGATCCACACACACACATCATCGGGGGAATCCACATTATCATACCTCACTGTCGCAGGCTGGAGGGGGGGGGGTTCTCACCTGTGTGGTTTGTCAGATGTTTTCATTGCTGTTCAAACCGGAAAAATCTGGTTCCATGTGGGTTTCGTATGTTTATATAACAACACAACTGAATTCTGATCCCAGGAAAATGGCCTTCTCAGGTTTCTCACATGATGCACTGGATGTGCAACTGGCAAGTAATACACTTCCTTTTTCCAACACGGTCTTTGAAGGCCAATACCGAGAGGGATTTCTTTTGCAATGGCCCATGTTTAATATTGTTTTTGGGTCTGTGCACTGCTTCACCCTTAGTATGCTTTCAGGGAGGAATCTTATTAGCTGGAGCTACTACCGGCCAATACTTAATATTTTATGAATATCAAAGTATCTGGGAAAATATACATGAATATGACCCTTTTCCCTCATTCTGGTTTTACATTCATTACAAAAAACACAAATATTGACACAAGAATATCAACCCCTTTTTTTCTGATCTTGGGATGTTATAAATAAAGCTCAAAACATATTCCTGGAGCTTCTCACATTGCAGCTGCAGTCTGACAATTTTGAGATTTCCAAATATGGATGCTGAATGTGAGGCAGGGTGTTAGTGAGAACATACTCGTTATGGTCTGTAAAGCGGTTCCCAAGATGAATAAAAGTTTTAAAAGCTGACTTTTTTTACTTAAGATCAAAGGTCTGACAGCAGTGCATTCCTGTTAAAGTGGAGTATTGTTGGTAACAAGAAAGAGGTTGTCCATATGGAGTCCTATCTGCTTTCACCTAATGGCTGAACTCCATGTGCAGGTCATGTGTGGTTATTTACTGTTATCAGTGTCATCTGCTGTGGTGTTTTTCAGAATTTAACGTATGGAAATGGCCTGAAAAAAGGACATTTCGTAATTACTTTGTAGCGTCTCTTGGTGTAGATGTCTTCGCTATGAGGAAATAAAAAGTAGGGAAGCGTATCAGCACATCTGTCGGTCAGACTCGGCATACAAAAGCATATGTCGACAGTGTTTTTGTAATCACTCTCACTGCCAGAGGATAGACAAAGGTCTGCATAGAGAGTTGAAATTAAAAAATATTAGTAGATCTAGTGAGCGAATGAAACCAACCTGTCGTGTCTGTCATAGCAATCATAAAATTGGTGGTTTTTGATTTGATTTATTATAATTTTTTAATACCTCTTTGTTTAAACATGGTGCGGACCTGTGTCTACCCCTGGCAGTGAGAGTAATTACAACAACACTGTCGACGTGCATTGTGTACGCCAACCGGCCGCCTCTCACACAGCCAGCAGCTCCTCGCGTAAATGTCAAAATAGGTGTTCTCACATATTGGGAATCTGAACGGTTACTTTATTGCTTTCTCTCAGCGTTTTTGTTGGCAAGTAGAGGGTGACAAAGGTGGTGAAGCTATGCAAAGTAAACACACTTTTCCTCTAATTTGGACGTACGATTACAAAATGACGCAATGCGAAAGCACCCTAGTTCAGGCAAAGACATTTTTTTATTGTGCCCTGAAATATTGTGCCGACATTCATGGTCACCAGATGATGAATCCTACGGAAATGAGTGAACCCATGCCTTTTCCTTTAGCGCCGCCATGAAGTGGGCATTTGTTGGGTGAATTCCCAAGAAATGTTGTAAACACATTCATGTTCCCCTCAGGATTCATTTTATTCAGTTTGGTGATCTTGTATCTTTTCACCTAGTTTCACCATCAGGTCAAAAATATTAATTTAAATGTTTTTTTAAAATTATTTTCTTATCAAGTACCTGCAAAGCTAACAACATTTCCATCAGCCTCATCATAACTTTGTGTTTAATAACGGACTAGAACAAGATGGTGAACATGTTAACCATTACAGCTGCGTAGCATCAGCACGTTAGCATTTGATTGCTAACGTTAGATTCAGTTAGTCCAGGCTCCCAGAGCCCCGACACTTCCGCATGGCTGTAGACTTACTGTTGTTCAGAATTTAAAAACAGTCATAAAAAAGAATAATAGAAGCTTGTGATGCATAAAAGGACAAATTAATTAAATAAAAGAAGTGCATGAACAAAGAACGCCGAAGTAAAGAAAAGAAAAGCCTTTTTTCTCTGTGTCTTTTCAGTTGTCATCTGATGAAAAATATGAATTTAGGTAGTATGCCAAGACAGTATAAAAAATGCTTTAATCTGTCAGTTATCTGACTTAACTTGTAATTACAGCATACAGAAGCCAATTTATGATTAAAAAAATGTGAGCAGCAGTAATCAATGTTTATATTTTGCAAATGCCAAATCAGCTGAATTCACTCCAACCCCTTAATTTTTCAGTTGCAAATTATGTTTCAACCTTAATAATGATGGATTTATATCTGAGGAGCAGGGCTTAATGTTGCACGCTGCCAAAAAAAGAAGGATTTTCCATTTTCTATAATGTGTAATATAACCTGTCCTCAAACTGACGGCTCAGAAACAGGGTGAATGGAGCACCGTCTCCCAAGGTCAAGGTCACGGTTTGGGCTGATTTAGGCTCAGAGGCCCTTATCATTGTCAGACGGCATCTTCATTTGAAATTCACACGACATGAAGTCAGGTTTGACTGGCAGCATGAGCGGTGCGCATGGGGGTTGTAATATTCACGGGAGCGGAGCGAAGATGGATGGATAGCTTTTTCTTACTGCACATTGATTTCCACATTTGGGTGATTAAGTGTATTATACGGCCCACAGCTACATTAGCATGTGATTATCCTGGGTATCCTACGGAGGGAGAGCATATTTAACTTTTGAGAACAAAGGGGGATCACGGTGGTCACCTGAGTCCCCCTCTGGAGGCAGGAAGGGAAAACAACATGGAGGCGTTCGGGCTGGTTGCTTTGGCCGGGGTCTGTGTTTAGCTCTGCGGTTCCTCTCAGTCTGCCTCCTTTCTCCTTCCTCTTTTCTCTGTTTCCCCCTTTTCTTTCCTGTCACCTAGCAAACATTTCTCCCCGACTCTTTTGTTTGCCAAGATCCAGGTTACCATGGCTACCAACCGGCGCTTTATGAGCACCTCATCCCTCATCTAAATATCCCTAGTTATCTATGGTAATGAAATGCACACACCATTATCTGGCTTAATGAAATACACTCCATTGTCTATGATTAGAGGGAGAAAGCTTTATTTCTCAGTAGTCTTGTGTTGTGGCTTTCCCTGGCTACGATAACAACTGCACCACCGTTGGAGCTGTTGGCTCTTTCAGACTCTTTTTTCGGTTGTGAGCCGTGGACAATAAAGCAACAATGTCCAGTTGCTTTGAGCAGCCCTGCTATGCATCTTATGGGCTACAGTGGCTGTTTGACTGCCCTAATTGGCCTGTCTGCACTCTCTTCGCCTCGTGACCAACTTGCTGCTGCGAGTTCTGCTTCCAAACTAATGCAGCCCATTAAAAAAAAAAAAAAAAGGACAGATTATGACAATAAAATCTGTACACATTCCCCAGTTTTTAAAAAGACTACAACATGATAGGCTGCGGAAGAGTTGCGTTGGTGAAAGCAAGCACGGGCAGAAATAGAACATCATTATCTAACGGTAGTTGAATTCAAAATCTTTTTGTCTCTTTTGTGTGTGAGGAAGAAAAAGCCAAATCAACTCCTACCCACCCAGCGCTACTCATCTGTGCCGTGGTCTTTGAAATCCTTTGAAATATCAAGAGCATCTTAAAGCAGATATACCGTAAACATTTGCATCTGATATCACTTGTTCCCCCTCAGAGATAAAAAGAGAAACAGTGAAAATACCAGAGTGTGTACTTTTGTCAGAGCACATCTGCGTGAGTGTGCCGGTGTCTATTTCCAATTTAGGCCGGGGTAATATCTGCAGATTGGGTGGTTAAGTCACTCTGCATTTCATGAGCCAGTCCTGTCAGTAACAGTTATCTCCTCACTGCCCTCTGAGGAGCTGTCGAGGTGAAATGATTCTCCGAAGCTCTGAATAATGCATGAAATTACGTAATGCAAATGGAGGCTTTATTTCCCCTGCCTGTCGCAGACGCAGACGCCGGGGCCGCTGTATTAGAACGGCAAAGGAGAAACAGTAGGAGTCCCCAGAGTAAAGGAACTACAGCGGGGAGCGGAAAAGGTCAACGATAAAAAACCCGGGGCTTCTCCTCACATGCAGCTTCATCAAGTATGAGCTGGAGTTATTGCAGAGCGGGGCGTTATTCACAGGGCTATCATGGGAGGCTTATTGTGTGGAGGCAGTGAAATATTCATTAAGCAACAGCCTGGCTGGTTTCCACGCTGTCTGCCCGTAAACAGAAGCCCAATCAAATATAAATAATAACGGAGAGAGGAGAGCGGCGCCGATTTTCATCAGATCACAAAAACGACACTTGCCTTATATGCACCAAATTAGGCTCCACTAAACTGTTGTCAAGTTCCTGCTTCAACAAGTAGATGAGCCTTCCCACCATCTTGTCCCCCCCCCCCCCCCTCTCTCTCTGCGTGTAGTGGGTGGACCTGAATGGCATTAATTGCCCCCTAAGATGACGGGCAGATGAAAGTGAGGTGGTGGTTTGCTGTGGGACATGGGGGCCGGTTACAAAGACAGGCCGAGGATGGCTGGCAGGTCTCACAGACTTCAAAAGCAGATAAAGGCCCTTTTTTGCACAAAGGATCCTCTTCTTTTTTCTTTTTTGTGTGCTAAATCTTCAGATTCAGGGGTTTATTCGTGCCAGCCTCCTCGCCTTTGTCCACTTTGTGTCAGGTTTTAATGCCAGAGGATTAAATTGCTGTTGCGGAAATCATTGTTTGTGTTTTCTTCCAACCCGCTGCCTCCCATTGTCCCGCGACATAATCGACCGCTCTCTAACAATATGAGAGGTTCATCTCTTTCCTTTGGTGAGAAATGAACAGCGGATGGATCTGGTCACCTTGTTTGTCTGAGGAAACAGTGGCACAATGTGTTGTTTTGTTTAGGCAGAGGGCTCTTAACTCTTGAAGTAGCTTTTTAAAAGAAAATGAGGACAAGGAGGTCTTACTTAGAGGAGCCTCCGAACAGAGAGAGACAACACTGAGCTACCATTGAATGGAACAAATGTGAGGTTGTTTTTCTTTTCTCCGCAAACAAAGGAGGTCTGACCGGAGAAAATCAGAGTGAGAACACATCGGTCCAGAGGAATAAATCATACATATTCGGAATTGGGGAAGCCCCTGAACGCAAAGAAAACCTTGGCAAAAGCCTTTCCCCCCCCCCTGTCTTCGTCAGGTCTGGGCGGTCCATCCACCCGGACCTTCACCTACAGCCCAGATTCCTGTCATTCTCCAGTGAAGGTATTGGTCTCCAGCCCTCCATCTGCCCATGAATAGGACCAGTCACATTCGTGATAGCATTTAATGAAAAATCCGCCTGGGCTTTGGAGGAGGAGGGCGGGAGGGAGGGAGGGGGATGAAGGGTGGATACGGAGGGAGGGGTTGTGTGTGGGGGGGGAGTGCTCAACAAAGAGTGCCTTTCACTGGAGTGGAAAGCCTAGATTGCTCCCTCTCCGCTCCCTCCTCGCTCTTTCATTTTGTCTTTTTTTTATTCAACATAAAAAATGTGCCAAATGACAGTAACCCCCAGAGGTTTTCTGTGTGTGTGTGTGTGTGTGTGTGTGTGTGTGTGTGTGTGTGTGTGTGTGTGTGTGTGTGTGTGTGTGTGTGTGTGTGTGTGTGTGGAAAGTGCCACACAAAGGGACAGGTGTCTTGCGGTTTAAGGTGGCAGTGGGGTGAGGAGGACACAAAGGTAAAAGCAAACAATCGGTGAGGCTTCATTGAGAAAGATATGGTCCTGAACTTGTAGAATCGGGAGCTTGTTTCTGCATGACTTCATCATAATTTGAACGATACCTGTACAAATACCCCTAAAACTGTGAAGGATAAGGCTGGTGTTATTCCACATTTTTCTCATTGTCAACAAATCCCATGAAAAGACCAAAAACAACATGACAATCCGTCTCTCAATGCTTTCTGACCTCCCTTCCTTGTCCGTGGCTCTCTTTCCACAAGACCATTGGTTCTTACTGAAGATATACAGTAAATACAAATACATAGTGTCCTTTTTAAAAGAGTTCAAGGGGCAATATATGCAATGCATCCTCATACAAAGGTTCGTATGAAAAGGTTACTCCTCATTTTTCGTGTATTTTCCTACAAAAGCAATTTCCACTTGTTCCAAGCATACAGGGTTTTTACAATAAACTTCCCTGTTCACAGGAAACTACTGATGAGACCAGCCCAATATGCGACGTTCAGAGCATTGATATGGCAGCAAACAATGATTTGCTTTGTAAAGACACAGAGGAGTAATGTCCACCTGAGCAGAGAATGAGAACGTGTGTGTGAGCTTCTCCCTGCTTTGTTGACATCGCCGGGCCGGCCGAGCGTGCCTTGTAGTGCATGTTAGTACACGTGAGCATGCCCCTCTGGCTAGTTTACTGTCTCATAAGGCGGATACAGCTGATAACGCCGTCCCAAGCCTAGCACCAACCCTCTGGTCCCCCCTCAGGCAAACGTCACTTGGCGGAGTTTTTGTTCTGTTTGCGCTGTTAGCACCGATAGCAACGAGCCGCCAGCTCACACAATCACCATGCTTCCAATCTCGTATTAAGCACCTTTAAATAATCCTCCCAGCGACTGTATTTTGTGGCAAATGTCACTCAAATAAATAGTGTATTTGTTGGACACTATTTCCATCTGCGGATTAATCCACATTTGGTGCCCTATAGTGAGTATTTGGGGCAGCAGGACGGTGTGTGAGGGATGAGTCAAAATAAACTATGGTGTGTGTGTGTTTATGGTAATGAAGGAACATGTCACCCAGAGTAACAATGGAGCTCTATGGCAATACGATATATCAGGCTTTGATACACGTACAATAGTTGTTAATATAAAAATTGAATATCACTAGATTTATCTGTAAAAATTGTTTCCTCCCCTTGATTACCTGGAAAAAAGGAAACACTACAGACAAATGTCAGCGGTAATATATATATATATATATATATATGTATATGTATATGTCGGTAGTTTATGTAGCTTGAAATGCCAAAACACGGCTGTGGTCCTTATAACACCGATGCTATTTATGTTTTCCACACATGTTCAGTAATACTGCCGGCCTGCATCCATAATGTTCACTCCTGTTCCTTTTTTATCTGAATGAATTATTCAAGTGTGCAGGTGTTTATGTGAATATGTGCATGTTTATGTTCCCACACAGGGAGCGTAGGGTGAGCGGGAGGATAATGGCATTGACCCCCTTTTGTTGTCTTCCCTGATAAATGAAAGTTTAAAGGTTGAATCTCAGGAGCAGTTCATGGCTGGATTTGAGTGATTTAATGGGATTTGTGTATCGCAAAGACTTGCAATACTGTTGAAAGCTCCTTACATTATTATTTTTTATAACATTAGCAAAAAGTATGTTTCAAGCCCAAGTCGGCTCTCAGTTTTATCTTAATACCTACTCGACAACGGGCCAACTCAGGCTCGAAACTACCTTTTTTGCTAATGTTATACATTAGAATATTTAAAGGGGACATAATTCACAGTTCTTTGGACTGCACCTCGACAATTAAAATGTGTGTGACCATCACTGATGTGTTGACATTAAGAATAACAGACTGATCCTTTAAAGATCTTATCTCATTAACCCAAAGGAGACTTGGTTCCTTGCTCACAGGAGGTTGTTTTTTTTTATGTAGAAAAAGAAGGATTCGGCACCCTTGTGATTTTGTTTTCTATGCATGCATGAGTATGTCTGCAACACTGGATGACGACACAGTCGGGACATCTTCCAGCTTCTCCCTCCTTTTGTTTACGCAACCCAACAGGTGCGAAACAAACCTGAAAAAAAAAGCTTTCTTCTCTCCTCTGACATCAGATAACAAACCTCAGTCATTCCTCATTTCCGACAGACGGGACCCAAATGTCCTCAGAGTACTTTGCCATCGCTCCGATCTCTTTTTTTTTTTTATCAAGTAAAGCAAACAACAGCACGGTCTTGTTTGAGCTTGCTTTTGTTCTCCTTGAATGAGGTCAACCAGACTAAAACTAAAATCGTATTTACTGCTACAGCCTTCAAGCGCTGGGATTATCTCGATTCAAATTACAAACAGCAAACCGCAAAGGGCACGTTTGGCTAATAGGACGACACACATTGATTCTCTTCTTTGCTCATATCTAAAATGTTAATCAATACCCCGAGAGCTTGTGTCTGGTCTTTGGAGGAATGTGCAACAGCGAGCTGATCAACAGTCTTCACAGTTTTCCCTCGATGCTGGTGTTGAATGGATGACTGACTGGATGGTCTTCTGGGGAACTGCACAGCTGAAGGGTTTTGTTGTAATAAAAAACAACAACGTTTCTCTTCCAACACGTATCACAGCAGAAAAGTAAAGTAGCACAGTTTGAGGTTAAACGTTCCCCTGAAGACTTCAGTACAGTAAACAACACAATTAGAATCTATATGCAAAGGCTTCCGTCGTAAACCACAGTTTTGCATCAACATTCAGCTGTTAAAATGAGGTGACCCTTATACACACATTCTGATACATTTCCTGTTGCAGTTGGTGCACAAACTGGTCTTTGTCGTTTTTCTAGTGGATAGCCCTGTTTCTCTTTCATTCTATATTACCAGTACCTTTCTCTCCACCTGTATGTAGTATTACCTACAGTTGAAAGTAAAAAAAAAAAATGGTACACCAAAAAGGAAAATGCACATTGATGATATAGTCGATTTTTTCTTTATGCTCCTTTTTGGCAAATCATAACAGTCTTACTGACTGAATATATTTTAGAGATGCTGAATAATGAACGATAAATGATAAAAGAAACACTTCATTATTCTCAGAATGGAAATCTTCTTTTCCCGTAGAATTATATAATAATGCAATCTGGGCTATTATTACACTTTCAACTAAATCAACCAGCAGCCAAGCTTGTCCTGTACACTTAACAGAGATTATATAAAAAATGAGTGCAATTAATTGTTTTCATACATTATAATGGTTTCGGTTTGTAAAACATCAGAAAACTGTGAAAAATAGCCATCCCAATATTCAAGTTGCTGTGGACGGGGGCAGCAGCAAACATATTGGAGCCACCTGAAGATTTTTTTTTATTTAAGTGCAATATTTAAATTCTTTTCACAACTTTACCTTGCAGTCGGACAGCCGTTACCGTAGGGGAACTCGAACCTTTATACCCCTGTTATTCACCACACATACAAGTCACACAAAAACACAAACTAACAGATCGAGGCAGCGGTAGAACAACTCCTGTGTTCTGCAAGGTATAATTACAGTTTTTGTCAAAGGAGTCTTGTGACTTTGAAGAGAACATAGATAATGGCTTTAGTTCCCCAGCAAAAAGGGCTGTATGATGGCATGGTAGAGCTGAGAAAATATTCTAAATATAGCGTAAACAGATACAAATTTTTTTAGGTGAGCCTTACTTTTAGGTGGCTAAAATACATTTTCCTTCACTTCAAATATTCCGAACAATCCCTTTTAAGAGTAAAATAAGCAAATATTCTCCTTTGAGAAGCAGGAATTATTTAATTTGTTTGCATTTTTGATTGAAACAAGACTAAGAACCTACAGCTTGATGCTGTACTTACTTTGAGCTAAATGCTAACATCAGCAGACTCATTAAAAATGCTGATGTTTAACCGGTATATTGTTCAACATGTTCACCATTTTAATTTAGTGAGTTAGCATGCTACCATATGCTAATTAGTTTAGCTGAGGCTGATGGTAAAGTCAGTAGTTTCGCAGATATTTGTTCATGAACCAAATACAAATTCAAGTTTTGACAAGATGATGCGTGATGAAAAGTCAGAGGATCAATGCATTTCATGTCAATCAATGCAATAGTTGTTGGACCTTTTATAAAAATAAAAATAAATGCTAATCTCATGATGACCATGAATGGCTGCACATCATTTCAACAGTTGATCCAATCGCATAACTTTTGCAGATTAATTCTTTGCCGTTCAGTTTAAGGAGTGATCTATTGTTTTAGCTCTAAACATCTATGTCGTCTATTATTTCAGGAGGAAACCCTGGGCGATGAAGTTATCCGTCTCTGCGTGTTCCTCTGCCGAGATACAGATGGTCTGCTTCTGCTTGTTGCTCCTGAAAATCATCCATTTTGTAATCCGTCCATTAATGGCAATCATGAACGGCAGGTGAGCAGTAGGCTTCAGTAACTGTGCAACATGGACAGCTGGAGAGTGTAAATGTTTGGAGGGGAGGCCGGGGGGAGGCAGAGCTGGGATGTTTTCTTGTTTGTGCAGGGGAGGCTGCTGCACAACTGGAGCCAAATCTTCTTGGACACGATTACAAAAAACGCCCGCGGTTCGGTTACCGGGACAAAAAAAAGAAGAGAAAGAAATGAGGCTTCTTTGTGGTGCAACTGGGAAACTTGTACAGTACAGGAAGGGGGGGGGGGGGGGTAAACAAGAGCGTATATTTGCCTCTGGAAGCCACTGAGGAGCCCGCGGTCCATGTGCACGTCTGAATGATGATTAACTGTAATTACCTAACAGTACCTGGCCTGCATGCCAGGAGGCAGCCCAAGATTAATGGGGCTCTGCTGAAAACGGAACAAAAGCTCACATTTCCGAGGTAATGAATCGCTCTGGTACTATGGCGTCTTCACATGGTTCGCCCAGGCCCCCAGGGAGGTTCATTACAACGGGAGGAATAGATGGATCCTCTGCAGCATTTTCAAACGGGGGGAAAGCAAGAAAGCGAGCAGGAGGAAGTCTTAAATCGTCCCAGACATCCTGGTTGCTGCGCGGCCTATGTAACCAGAAAAGAGATAAACAGCCTCCTCAGTGCTTCCTAAATGAGTGGTAAACACTAGAAAGCAAACCGCCTCGTTTGCCTCACTCATACACAAGGTGTTTAAACAATAAAGCTCTGTGTCGCAAACGGGTTCTGTAACGAGGACAAGTTTGACTACACTGACGCTGTAGCGGTGAATTATATTTACCACATCCATTCATAAACACCTAAGACTTGAACTGAGCCAGCCTGCCACTCAGCATTATCTGTATTAAAAGGAAGCAGGTTTAATTTCAAGAGGAAGCTCTATCTTTGGCAAAAGCCTGGAGGGCAAGGGTTTATTACAAGTGTCTCCTGTTATAAATTAAAGTCCAAGGAATAACCTGCAGATTAATGGTGACATTATTTAGTTTGGTGTTGTGGGGGTTATATTTATTTTTTTGAAAAATGAATGACACAAAACGTCACCGGACAATGTGTGAAAGAGGCCCGTGTGAGATTTAGCATTAGGGGTTCTGCAGGAATGAACACCGGTGATGTATGGAAGTGGGCATCAATTATTGGAAGTCAAACTCCTTGAGGCAACAATGAGAGGATTTACGAGGCCGTGACATTTTTCATGCCCTTGAACATGTTGCCTCCAGATACGTAGGTCAATAGCAGGATGAAATACAACCTGACTGGAGGTTTTAATGATTACAACGCACACAGGCCACATATTTCTTGGCCCATTAAGCCACATAAATACTTGAAGGAAACACAGGTTGGGGCATGCCCGGCTTCACATCATGGTGTGTTTAGTGGTGCCTTGAGGAAAGCCAACGGCCTTTTTTTTGTTTCTGTTTACAAGCCTCTAATCATGTTAATAACACTTTGCTCCCAAACAGGCCATTTCTCAAATTGATCAGAGGCAAAGACCAAAATAAAGTAACAAGACTTAGAATTTGTGCCTGTGCACGTCTGAAGGAAATGAAAGAGAAGCGAGATTCAACCTTTAAACTGCCATTCATCAGGGGAAGACGACAAAGGGAGTCAATGCCGTTATCCTCCCTGTCACCCTACAGTCTGTCGGGGGAATATGAAAGTGCACAGATACACATTAAAACCTGCATCCTTTAATAATGTATTCAGATGTAAAAAAATAAAACAGTGTACATTATGGATGCAGACCGTTTTATTGAACATAAAAACAACGATGTTACAAGGACCATACCAGTGTTTATAATCATATCACGGCTGACCTTTTTATTTTTGTATGTTAAAAGTTCATATCTGGTGATATTTTATTTTTGTCAACAAATCCCATGAAAAGACTAAAATCAACAATCAACTGATCAAACTAACAAGTATTGTTTGTGTATCCAGAGCCAGAAATATTGTATTCCTCTGCGACAGAGCTCCATTGTTGTCAAAAACTATTAAGAACACACAAGTCACACAGCTGCACTTGGCAACACGCATCTAATAATGAGAGAGAACTGCACTCTGAACAGTCAGCTTCACAATAAACAGGTTTTCTTTTCTATAACCAGAGATATTTTTTTTTTCATTATTATTCCCCACATTCTTGTTCCTTGTCAAAACCCAGAGCCTACATTACCCACAATGCTACCTGGCCACTGACAGTTTGGTTGAAGATTCTGTTGTGTTATGCTAGTAGCAACTATTGTAGTCCCAGGCTGTTAGCTTGAGATGAGGAGCTGGCTACAGAGGTCTGGCACCCTCACTCTAACTTGTGGTCTTTTCACCCCCAACAGCGCCGACTCAAGTGACATCACTTGAGGTAATTTATCAGACTTCCCACCGCTCACTCGAGCCACAAAAGGCTTTATGCAACAACACATAACATAGTAGTACTCTCCAAATCCTCTTAACATGGCCACTGTTTATTTTGACTCGCGCTTCGTAAATACTCACAGCGCACCACATATGTATTCAACCACAGCTGATAATAGTCCCCCACATGTGTATAATTTACTTCCATTTGTGTTTACTGAAAACTACAGTGCCCAGCTGTTTTAGGAAATACCGGAGCCTTTTTTAAATGAAAGTATAATAAAAGATTTAAGTATTTTGTAGGAACCAGTAGGAGATGGAAAGCTGGGACATAAGTAGGAAAGAAGTCAGAGATTAACTAATGAACTGTTGATTTGGGCCTTTTCATGGAGGGATTTGTTGATAGCGAGAACAATTCACACTGAGTTTTTCATCAAAAAGAAACCGGTTAACATAATAATCACATTCAAAACCTGGAATACAACTTTAATAAGACAGTAAAACACAGCAGTGCAGAATGATGCATCACATTATCTTGGTAACGTGAACACATCTATATTCGTAAAGTAGTTAGCATTAATCTCCTGAAGGTCTTTCATCCTGGAGGTGTTTAACAGCAGATTATCAGAGATGACTCCATCAACAGGAGACAAAAGACTTCAGCTAATTTCTTTGCCAGAGATGCTCCACAACCAGGAATGACAGTGTGGACAAAAGACTAGACATGAATTTATCTCCCCTATATGACCCTGATGCAAATGAGGAAAATGAAAGCACGCAATCAATTCCCTAATTGGGTTTGCGCTATTTTAACTTGTTAAGGGGGCCTCTGTCTAGATTAAAAGGGAAGGTCAATTTCTCATTGTGACAATTACTGTATTCATTTCACAGTGCAACAAAGGGAATCCAGCAAAGGGAAGACACTGCAGTGAAGCAGATGCCTTGACCGGATTTTCAAGCATATCTCAATTCTTCAAATGTTTTATTATATTGAGGAAAAACCAGGATTTCTGAGTGAAATTGTAAGGGTTAACTGTTAATGGCATGTTAAAAAAAAAAAAAAAAAAAAGTCTCAACAAAGACTACAAGATAAGTATTGGTAATATAAACACTTCTGAAAGTTATTTTCTCTACAACTGTAAATATTCCTTAATAATTGAAGGAAAATTCTAATACAAAAAACAATGCTAATCTTCTCGTTTTTACATTTGATTAACAGCATTAAGTAACATCCCTATAACTGTAGGATTTAAATTTAAACATTGATAAAACCACTTTAAAAGAAGAGACAAGAGCACAGACAAAAGCGTACAGGCAGAAATGTATCTGGTGAAATAAACCCAAACTCATGCTCAAGAAGCTGAATTGATAAATAACCTTTAAAAGGGGTATTACAAAACTCCTCCTGCAAGAATTTTAAGGAAAGCAAAATAAAAAAGGATGATGGCTGTGTTGCTCCACAATACACACACACAGATGTTTGAAGTGGCATTCCTTTAAAAGAAAAAGAAAAGAAAGGACGACAAGCAAACGGTAGCGGCCCTGCTGGGAAGGTTATGAAGTTCGAGCCGAGCGGCTGCAAAGCTGCAGTGGAGCATTTATTTTTGCCTTCCTAAGAAACAAATCAGACTGTTGATATACAGCGCGAGTCAGCTATACTCCCTCATGTCACATCAATAGTTTAGTTACCAGCAGGGAGAAACCAAAGAATTAGAATAAAAATGTGATTATGTATCCCTGCGCTAAAAGCAATGCACTCAATTACTCCGACTCAAAACTTCTCTAGGAGGGAGATTTTGCTGCATAGCCATACGTCAAAAAGGAGTGGGAGAGCAACATGTCACGTCTGTTACTGTGTTTTTCTTGTTCTCCTTTTTCCTCTTCTGTTGAAAGCTCCACAAACCACACAGCCTTTTAACAAGATGCACTTAATCTTTCCGGTGTTTGCTTTAGTCAAGTAAGGGATCCGCTTTGTCCGGGATGTCAAACGCTAACCTCTTATCGGTCTTTATCTGCATCTTAACAGGTTTCTAGCGGGAGCAAAGCCTAGCGGACCAGTACGATTAAATATAGGCCCATTTTGCAAGTTGGTAATGTCCCCCTGCTTATGGGTTCAACCAGAGTTCATGTTATTAGTATTACAGGCCTTTCATGCTCTCCAATCTCACACAGATCAGGAGGGCTTCGTGAGGTATGCCACCATCAGCCAATTAATGCCCACGAGTACAGCTGCTCTGCCTGCAAGGTCAAGACTAAGCGCTTTCCACAGCTTAATGCTTTTCTTTCCACTGCTTCTACCTCTTTTTTTTAAAGTTATTATTCAGCTCTTTGGGAACATTTTGTAATTCACACCCAAAACATTACATAACTTGGTCACGAAAGTGACCTTGAACTTGCGCGAGTCAAATAACAAACCTGCTGTGCTTTAGGGTAGAGGGATCTACACAAATCCCACCCACATTAACAGGAGAAGAGACGCCGTATGGGAGAATGAAGGGAGGCATTTTAGGCTTAGAAGAACCTCGCTTCAGATAAAATCTCAGGGACAAAAGTTACTTTTCAGGCGTTTAACTGGCACTTTACTCTAACTCAGGCTGACCTGAGACGAGGGCTTCTCGCTCAAGGACACTGCAACAGGACACAGAGCTGCTGCAGGGATTAATGTGGAGATGTTTTAGTGGTGGGCTTCCTCTGACCTCAGTGATATCCCAAATTACATTCTTTAGCCTTAGCCTTGTGTAGTTTATCATGCGACTGACTTTAGTATTCTTTGTGAGTCATATCCAGGACCATCTATACTGTTCCACCTGCAGTCTTTGGTGCAGTCTTGTACCGTGTATATTAATGTATGGCAAGACATTAACACTTTAAGTTGAGGCTTTTATTCCCTCTGGGCTGACCCACGATCAACTGCAGCCACAGTGCTACTAAAAAGGCACTTATTTGTATGACAGTTTGTGTCCAAACATCACTACACTTAATTATCCTCCAACATACATAACCACTGAACTCAACCGCCCGAGATATAGATTTCCAGAGTAGTTTCAAAATTAAACGTGGCACATTAAATGTGCCGATAGCAATATTACTCATTAATCACAGCCTTTAAAATGAAAGCAGAATGGTTTGCAGCCCCAAACTTGAGGGATAAAAGGTAACGGCGCCACCTAGAGGTGACTGGAAAAACCGAAAAACCTGTTAAATCAATTTTAAAACAAAGCAAAAGAAAACAATTAAGTGTTTCAACACAATCTTCAAATAGATTAGATAATGAAAAATAATCCCTGAAAAAAAATCCTTTAGTAAAGGAATGCTCAAAGTACAATGCACATGAATTATTACTAAAATGCAGTAGTATGATGCGTCCTGTACATTTATACAACCATGGTGGGCCATCATGGCACAAACATTTCCAAAAAGCAACAGAATTCGAAACACAATTTGTATTTTTTTCCAACGTCAAAAGGAAACAATGCATGCTTTTTATTTCTGATTTCCTACAGGTGGATACCTCCCAGTCTACTGGTGAATTTGTCCTTGTCAAGGTTCTTGTGCTCTGGGACATGTCGGAAGGTGCAGTCCTGCCTTGTGCAGCCTGTGGTCCTCCAGAAAAAGCACTCCTTCTTGTACAGGCTGCAACGGGAAAACAATGTATCAGTGAAATTACGCTTTCACCTCTAAATAATGGTAACAAATAAGCAGAATAACTTTTACAAACAATCTAATACTACATATTTTATACTTTTAGAAAATCAAAACCATTAATGCAGATGCCAAAAACAACCTTCTTACATCCTTTGTTTGTTTTTTTAACTTTTAAAACAATATACAACTGAAATTTAGATTTCTTCCATCTCATTACACTTCAAAGTGATAGACGGAGAATTAAAGCATATTCTTACCCGAGACGTGAAAAGGGGTCAGAGGGAGCTGACCTGGACATGCCGAGTCCACTGTGGACTTTACTGGGATATCGCACTGTGAGTGGAGCGCCCTCTACCACCATCCCCTGGAGAGGAAACGGACATTTAACATCTGTAGCCCAACAGAGCTCAGCCAGATAGCCACAGCTCGGAACAGAAAATGAGAAACCGAAATGAACGGATAAGATTTATGTCAGAGTTGGATTTGTGTGATGGGGAAAATAACTGTTTTAGAGAAGCAGACAGACTTCAAATCATGAATAACTTTACAGAGTTAAATAGATGCAGTTGTCAGTCACCGTTTTAATGACACACAATCCAAAATAGGTTCCTCCAAACTTCCAACCTCCTGCTCTACAACATGCCAAATTATGAATACAGACACCCTAAAATATTTTCTGATTTACTTCTAACAACATAGTCTTCATTTTGTGGCTCCAGCTGAAGACTTCGGTCAAAGTTAGATGTAATAAACATGATGCTTCTAATAGATGAAAGACAATGTGCCTTTCCACCAGGCAATCTCACTCTCAACAAGGAATATTACAATATATATCATGAAACAAGCTTACAAGCGGTACGTGGCTCAAGATTGTCACATCAGCTAATGGCCAAATAATCGTCAAATCTCAGTAAAAGTAAACAGATACATACATTAATACACTGGATGGCTCGGTCACAGTCCTCTTTTCGGGTGTAGTTCACGAAGGCACACTGGTGTTCCAGCAGCATCTTGATGCTGTAGACCGTCCCGGCTCTGAGAGAAAAGGCAGCACACAAAGTCTTTAACATCCCTGTGGGGCGATTTGCTTCACAGCTCCGAGTCAATAATGCAGAATACAGTCAACACGCCACTTCAGCAGCAATAAATAAATAACAAGCTCAGAGTTGACACATTTGAGCCTTCTGGTGGTCAAAATCCTCAATAATTCAGTTTATGCATAATGGATTTTTCTATCCGAAATATTGATTGGAATCTAAATCCATCCATCCATCCATCCATTTTCGACCGCTTATCCGGGGTCGGGTCGCGGTGGCAGCAGGTTCAGCAGGCCGACCCAGGCTTCCCTCTCACCCGCAACACTTTCCAGCTCATCCTGGGGGACCCCGAGGCGTTCCAAGGCCAGCCGGGAGATATAATCCCTCCAGCGTGTCCTGGGTCTTCCCCGGGGCCTCCTACCAGTTGGACGTGCCTGGAAAACCTCTAATGGGAGGCGTCCAGGAGGCATCCTGACTAGATGCCCGAACCACCTCAGCTGACTCCTTTCGACACGAAGGAGCAGCGACTCGACTCCAAGCTCCCTCCTGATGTCCGAGCTCCTTACCCTATCTCTAAGGCTGAGCCCGGCCACTCTACGGAGGAAGCTCATTTCGGCCGCTTGTATCCGAGACCTCGTTCTTTCGGTCACGACCCAGAGTTCGTGACCATAGGTGAGGGTTGGAACGTAGACCGACCAGTAAATGGAGAGCTTCGCCTTCCGGCTCAGCTCCCTCTTCACCAAGACGGACCGGTACAGCGCCTGTTTTACTGCTGCAGCCGCACCGATCCGCCTATCGATCTCACGCTCCACCTTACCCTCACTCGTGAACAAGACCCCGAGATACTTGAACTCCTTCGCTTGGGGTAGGCAGTTTGTCCCCACCTGGAGGGAGCAGTCCACCGGTTTCCGGCAGAGCACCATGGCCTCAGATTTGGAGGTGCTAACTCTCATCCCTGCCGCTTCACACTCGGCTGCAAAACGCCCCAGTGAATGCTGGAGGTCACGGTCCGAGGAAGCAAACAGGACCACATCATCCGCGAACAGCAGAGATGCGATCCCGAGATTCCCGAACCGGATCTTCTCCGCCCCCTGGCTGCGCCTAGATATCCTGTCCATGAAAGTCACGAACAGGACCGGTGATAAAGGGCAGCCCTGGCGGAGACCAACACCCACCGGGAACGTGTCTGACTTACTACCGAGGATACGAACACAGCTCCTACTGCAGGCGTACAGAGACCGGATGGCCCGTGCCAACGGGTCCGGCACCCCATACTCCCGCAGCACCCCCCACAAAACCCCCCGAGGGACCCGGTCGAAAGCCTTTTCCAAGTCCACAAAGCACATGTAGACTGGTTGGGCAAACTCCCAGGACCCCTCCAGTAGTCTTGCGAGGGTAAAGAGCTGGTCCACTGTTCCACGGCCGGGACGGAATCCACACTGTTCGTCTTGAATCTGAGGTTCGACAAGCGGTCGGAGCCTCCTTTCCAGCACCCTGGCATAAGCTTTTCCCGGGAGGCTGAGCAGTGTGATACCACGATAGTTCGAGCACACTCTCCGGTCCCCCTTCTTGAAGATGGGAACCACCACCCCGGTCTGCCAGTCCATGGGCACTGTTCCCGACCCCCATGCGACACTGCAAAGGCGTGTCAGCCAAGACAGCCCAACAATGTCCAGCGCCTTCAGCATCTCAGGGCGAATCTCATCCACCCCCGGCGCCTTGCCACCAAGGAGCTTTTTGACTACCTTAGTGACCTCTGCCAGGGATATGGGTGCAACCACCCCAAGGACTTCAGGCGCTGCCCCCTCTCCAGGGGACATGTTGGCCGGGTTTAGGAGTTCCTCAAAGTGCTCTTTCCACCGCCCGACGATGTCCACAGTCCGGGTCAGCAGTTCCCCCCCCACGCTGAGAACAGCCTGGGGTAGGCCCTGCTTTCCCTTCCTGAGCCGTCGGATGGTTTGCCAGAACTTCCTTGAGGCCAACCGAAAGTCCTTCTCCATGGCCTCCCCAAACTCCTCCCATGCCCGAGTTTTAGCATCCGCGACCTTCGCAGCTGCAGCCCTTCTGGCTTGCCGGTACCTGTCAGCTGCTTCAGGAGACCCCTGGGCCAGCCATGCCCGAAAGGCCTCCTTCTTCAGTTTGACGGCTTCCCTCACCCCCGGTGTCCACCACCGGGTTCTCGGGTTGCCGCCACGACAGGCACCGATGACCTTCCGACCACAGCTCCTAACGGCCGCGTCCACAATAGAGGCTTTGAACATGGTCCACTCGGATTCCATGTCCCCAGCCTCCCTCGGGATCTGTGAGAAGCTCTTCCGGAGGTGGGAGTTGAAGACCTCCCGGACAGGATCCTCTGCCAGACGTTCCCAGTTCACCCTCACTACACGTTTGGGCTTGCCAGGTCTTTCTAGCCGACTCCCCCGCCATCTGATCCAACTCACCACCAGATGGTGATCAGTTGACAGCTCTGCTCCTCTCTTCACCCGAGTGTCCAAGACATACGGCCGCAGATCAGATGATACGACTACAAAGTCGATCATTGATCTCCGGCCTAAGGTGTTCTGGTACCAGGTACACTTATGAGCCACCTTATGCTCGAACATGGTGTTTGTTATGGACAAACTGTGGCTAGCACAGAAGTCCAACAACAAAGCACCGTTCGGGTTCAGATCGGGCAAGCCGTTCCTCCCAATCACGCCCCGCCAGGTTTCTCTGTCATTGCCCACGTGAGCGTTGAAGTCTCCCAGGAGAACTATGGAGTCGGCAGGCGGGGCCCTTTCCAGTACCCCTCCCACCGACCCCAAGAAGGCCGGATACTCTGAAATGCTGTTCGGTGCATAAGCACAAACAACAGTCAGAGCCTTACTCCCCGCAACCCGTAGGCGCAGGGAGGCGACCCTCTCGTTCTCCGGGGAAAACTCCAACATAGCGGCGCTCAGCCGGGGGCTCGTGAGTATCCCCACTCCCGCCCGGCGCCTCTCACCCTGGGCAACTCCAGAAAAGGACAAAGTCCAACCCTTCTCCAGGAGCTTGGTTCCAGAGCCCGTGCTGTGCGTGGAGGTGAGCCCAACTATATCTAGCTGGTACCGCTCCACCTCCTGCACCAGCTCCGGCTCTTTCCCCGCTAGCGAGGTGACGTTCCACGTCCCTAGAGCTAGTCTATGCTGCCGGCGATCGGCTCGCCCAGGTCTCCTGCCTGGCCCGCCGCCCGGTCTGCATAGCACCCGACCCCGATGCTTCCCCCTGCGGGTGGTGAGTCCACAGGGTTGCTGGTCCATGATGTTTTTTCGGGCTGAGCCCGACCGGGCCCCATGGGCGAAAGCCCGGCCACCAGACGCTCGCTGACGAGCTCCCCTCCTGGGTCTGGCTCCGGGAGGGTGCCCCGGTTTCCCTTGTCCGGGCGAGGTTGCTACAATCCGTGGGCCGTAATTCATCGGGGTTTTTTGAACCGCTCTTAGTCTGGGCTCTCCCCCGAGACCTGTTTGCCTTGGGAGACCCTACCAGGGGCTGACGCCCCAGACAACATAGCTCCCAGGATCACTGAGCCACTCAAACTCCTCCACCACGTTAAGGTGGCGATTCACGGAGGAGAATCTAAATTAAATGCTAAAATGAGAATAATCCAGAAACTCAAACTGCAGCTGTTTAAATATCTGCAAATGTAGATCTTATTTTACCACTTTATTATTTTTATTCCGTGTACTCAAAACTGCCATTTTTCATTCTTCTGCATCTCGTGAAACTAAACTCAGACAACATCTGATTCAGCCGAAGTGCCGAATGTCATCCTCAAACAAAAATAAGCTTTGAGGCGTGAAGGAGATCGAACTGCGGTACTTTACCTGCTGAAGACCTCGTGGAGTGTGGAGTAGGTGACAGCAGGACCCAAGGAGCCAACCCAAACGGAGAACATGTTGTCTCTTTACACAACACACAAGAGATTAAACAAGTTAAAAATAATGTTGCACTCTTGGTACAATTCAGCAAATAATCACTACCGTAAATATGTGAACGCTCCACATCGGTTATTGCTCAATGGCACAATATTTGTTTAGTAAAAGTAAAAACACTAATTAACATCCCGTTAAACACTTCCCGTTTGCAAAAAACACAAATGTACTGCACGTATGAAATATGCACAGCTGTTGCACATCTGTGCATATTTCAGCATTTCTAAAATGAGACACGGTTTACAGATAACAATGAGCATTAGAGCAGCGGTTCCCAACCTAAAGGGGAGGCACGAATAATCTCAAAAAACCTGATAGACTACATTTTTCTGGCTCTTCTTTTGCTTTGTACAATTGTTAATAGTATTACCTTCAGGCTTTCATAAAGGACACAATCTACAAGACATAAGCAACCTGTTGTGAGGGGTCACACACAGGATTACAGGCCTAATAAATGTTGGGAACCACTGGATTACCGTAGGTAACATTTTTGTTTTTAAACTACATGTAAAAAAAATAAACTACTGATAAATATGTCGTCTTACGGTTTCACAGAATTCTTTGAACGAGGAGTCGGAGACTGTGAATTTGATCTGCTTTGAAAAAAATCGTCGAACTCTTTGACCTGCTGCATTCTGGGACGACTTGTTTGTAGGACAGTCCACTCTCCCGTGTCGTTGTTTTCTTCCTGCACCGCTGGTTGGTCTGTGTTGTCATAACTGGCACCTGAAGAGAGACATAAAAAAAAATTAAATAGCAGAACATCACTGAAGACATTGAAGTCACAACTCTGAGGAACATTTTGGGACGTTTACCTCCAGGACCCGGATCACGTTGATCACCAAACAGAGCTTCGACGGCTTGCTCCAGCGTGGGGTGCGTTTTCAAGGCCTCGGAGCTCTGCGGCCAGGTGAATCCCATTTCCTACAATAGGCGAACAAAGACATCCTCCTGAGTTGACGTAATACCAGCATATATTTTATTTAAAAAAAAAAGGCCAGTGTGTTCTGATCTGGCGGCATCTCGTGGTGAGATTGCAGATCACAACCAACTGAAACCTCCCGTGTACCAAGCATGTCGAAGAACTACGCAAACGGCCCCATGGAGAGCAGGCGTTTAGTTCGTCCGTTCTGGGCTACATGAAACATGTACGGTAGTGAAAACTTTACATTTCTCATTTTCAGTTTTTTATACACTTAAGAAATCCTTAACAATAATTCAATGAGCCCCCTAAATGCGACACTGTCCCTGTAAAGCTACAGATGACTGAATTTTAGATGCTGATAAAAGTCAGAATATCAAACCACAGCTAGCAGACAAAACGCATCCAATTCAAAACTGGTCCAGAAGTGGGTGACCACTCAGTCTTAGCCCACAGTACTCATCTATCCCGTATCATTAAGTGTGCCATGTAGATTTTCCTGACAGCCATTTGTTCCCATTCTGAGCAAACAACATGCAAAATGTCTATTGCGTGCCATTTTTTATTTGCCTTGTAAACTGTAAACATGAGTGTCTCCTACCATGAGGTGCAAGGTCTGCGCTCGTTTCAGCTCATGTGTGGCTTCAGCGCTCAAACTTTCCAGCTTCAACACTTCCTTATAGATCAGCGAGGCCTCGTAGTATCTCTGGGGAAGAAGTGAAGGATCAATCAGCTTTTTTTCAAATATATTTATTGAGTCAATTTAAAAGGAAAAAAAAGGATCATAGTGTAAGCATAGTTAACTGGATACAGGAACAGTGATTTACCTTGAGCCCACAGAGAGCTTTCCCTTTCCTAAATAAACCTTTTATCCAGTTGGGCTCCATGGAGAGCGCTAGATCAGCATCCCTGAGAGCGTTTTCATACTGCTGCATTCTTTCATAACACAGGGACCGATTTCCAAATAACCTGAAACAGAGTAAACGTAATTCTTGGTAATTATTAGTCCCTGCTTCTGTGTGGGAACATGAAGTCAATTCAAGTCCACGCACTTACTTAAATTCCTTTGGGTTGTATTTAATAGCGTCGGTGAAGCATTTCACGGCCATCTCGTACTGTCCGGAAGCAGCCAATTGATTTCCAATACCTGGAAGAAAGAGCGAGGTTGCGCCTGCTTCAGAGCTTTCAAGCGTTTGTTTTTGTCAAAGTCTCAAAGTGACGTTAATGTGAAATATAACTCACCAGCTCTCACTCTGCTTCTTTTGGCCAACTCTTCCGAAGTGGGGTCCATGGTTTCCTGTTAAAGTCAGTTGGTCTGTGAAGTATGCCGAGCAATACAGGAAACGATACATTTGCATGTAGCTTTTTTTCGAATATCAAGTTATGATGCTTTTAGGGCCCAATCAGTTATCATTTGACCATATAAAAATAAAAAAGGTACTTTCACAAATCTAATTAAAGAGTGAGACATTTATTAGGAAAAATGTAGTGAATTATCTATTTTTAAAAAGTGACTGATATAACTTTAGAAAACATAAATAACTTAAAGATTAAGTTAAAATTATCTGTAAAGCAATTCTGGAGGTCAATATTTGGATAAGCGTATGCCTTAAAGAAATGCAAATACTATGTTTTCTTTGTTCCCACCTCTTTATTGTGTTCATGTTTCTCTTCCTTCTTTTGAACTTCAGGTTCTTCCACAACTTTTGGCTTTTCCTCCTTGGACTGTGGAACCTCCAGTAATTTAGTTTTTTTCTTTTTTCTTTCCCTCGCAGGTCTCTCGTTACACACCTCTGCCACCAATTTTGTTGTAGAAGCATATGAATTATTTAAATCCAAATCCTGCAGAAAATAATGAAACACAAAAGGCAACGATAATTATCCCAAAAACAGACAAATGTTTAAAATCTTGAGCCGGTTTCACAAAGACAGAGTTAATTAGGAGTAATTTGAAAACATTTATATAAAAAAAAACAAAAAAACATGGCCTACTTCTCTCTTGATTTATTCCCTCAGTAAACATCGTAAACATGAGTCTCAATCTCTAGTTTCAAGTCTTCTTCAATACAGCATGATGTTCATTTAGTAAATGATGGTCCATTTAGAGGCAAATAGACCTTAGAGCAGGGTGTGCTTCAGGGCGGGGCTACCTTGTGATTGACAGGTCGCTATCACAGCATTGTCCGGTCTGTGAGTAGTCTGTGTTTATGTCTTACTGCTTTTGTTTTCAGTTCAAGAACATTAATTGTAACCTTTTGGTCACCTGAAAGTCTTAGTGTTCATGGGTACTTTGCTCCACCTTGTGACATTACTGGTTGCAAAAAACCAAGATGCTGATCACGAGGCTTCAAAACTGTAGTCCACAAACACTTCTTATATGCAGTCTATGGGTGTAACGCAACAGACCAGTTTAGGTCTTTGTGAAACCAACACCAGCTGTGATCAATCACTGCTGTCGGCATAATTTTTTTTAAACAAGGACTAATGTGAACACCATCCCATTAATTACTGGTGGTGAGACATTATGTCTGCACCACCTTAAAAATAATTAAAGGGTTCACTTTTTTTTTTTTAAATATAGTGCTCCACGATGTAACAAACAGAAATGTAAAAATCCCACAAACCTTTGGCTCCCCATCTTTGGTTGTATTAATCTTCCTAGGATTTTTTTCTTTATTATTAGCACTGTTCTCATCACATCCAGCCGCCTCTGTTCCACTTTGTGTTTTCTCAGGTTCAGGAGAATTATTTGCTTCTGCTGCAATACTTTCAATAACAGGAATTTCTTCCTGAATTTCTGACGAGTCTGACTTCTCTTTTTCTTCCTCCTGAAATGACAAAGAAAGTTTTGAAAAGTCCATATTGTCTGGATTTTATCTCTAGGCTAAATGTGCATTTGTTGTAATTCACAGCAATAAGAGTAAAACAAGTCTTACAGGTAAAATGTCTTTTACTGCGCTCTCCTTTTCTAACCGTTTCTTTTCTTTTTTACGCTGCAACAGAAAAGACAAAATATGCTTTGAGACGCTGTCAAAGAAAAAAAAAGAAAAAAACAATAACACTTGAACAAAATGTTAAATCCTGATAATTATGACACTGACCAATTTCTTACGCTTGTTCTTCTCGGTTTTCTCCTTACGTCGTTCCTCTTCTTCGATCAGTTCCTTTGCATGCTTATCAGCCTCCTGGGGAAAAAAAAAAAAAAAAAAAAAAAAAGGGTCAGAAAGTTATATCATTTTACAAACTAGGGATAAATAAAGTGAACTTCTTGGTTTCACTTTCAAAGAAGAGAAATGGAAGTGTAATACCTCATCAGTGAGTTGTTTTATTTGTGGATGTGGTTCTAAAGACTTGCAAGAAGCATTTTGTGCATAAAGGTGATGATCATCTTCATCATTATTATTATTATAGTCGTCGTCAGAATAAATGATGTCGTCCTCCAGTTCACCTTCAAAGGTCCTTAAAAAGTCTAAACCTGGGAGAGATGAAGACAAATACAAAAAAGATGCCATTCATTTATTTTAGTGCCATCTGAACCTTCTGCCTCCAAATAATGTACGATCTCGTACTCAAAACATCAATAAAATGACTTTACTGGGTAAATTGGTCTGACCCAGTTGATCTGCTCTTTCATCCTTAGTAGGTCTACAAAACGCTCATCACCTCTCCTTCCCCCCCCGCCCCCAACCTCCTCCTTATTTTGTAAAACAAGCTACAAAAATATGTCATTTTTGGAACACTGCAAGTGCTGAATGGATGGTTTTGTTAGGTTCAACTCCGCTACGTACAACCTGCGCCGTGTGCGTAGGACACCAGTGATAATGATCACCTTGAACTCAAAAAATAAATAAAATAATAATAAGGTAATTTTGATCGCAGTCTGGAGCTCTGTAAGGCTACCCATAACCCTTTGCAAACACCTCAAGAGAAACAGATGAACAGTAGAGAGCAGAGTTAAACATTAAACAGGATGCAATCTGTATTTTACTGACAACAAAACCAATTACGAGGGTGTGGTAGGCTCACTTTGGCCTTGAATACTCGACTCATGACAATATGTAATTACCTAGGAGCGATACTGTAGCACTACTCTCTTGTAGCTCTAGAACCAACGATGACCCAAAGAAGAAAAGGGTTGGCAGCTATGAGGTTTTCTTCGATACAAGCTCTGCTTCGGGGTCTCACACTGTCACCGTTATGCGTTCTTCTGTGATGAGCCAACACTGATCTTGGTCAGGTGGTCATTAATAAATGATTGATTGAAAAGGGAAAACTGAGCTAAAGCCTAATCACTAACCAGCATATGAATCTTAAGTTACCAAAACTATTTTTTTTTTTATGTATTCGTAAAGAGCCATTTGGTGGAAGCCTCACACTGCAATCAAGAATCTTAGCAGAGGTAGTATCCTGACAAGACCAGCAGATTCAATCATTCAAGAAGAGCTGGTCTACTTACTGGGTAGCCTGCTGGGGAATGGCACAGAACAATTTTAAGAACATGGCGCCACCAGCAACATGCCGTCGCCTTACTGATGCAGATATAAAACAATATAGTCACAGACAAGGGGATTCCCAGGAATTCAGTAAAGGTGTGTTTCCTGCCATCAGCCTGTCTAACAGTCAACATCTCTGAGAAGTAAAATCAACTAAATGTACATCCACTTATACTGGGTGTGTTTGATCTCCACCATCACTTAGAAATAACCTGTAAAAGCCTGTTCATAAAAAATAAAAATAAAACTTACCTAATAATCCAGAGGCAAAGACTTCCAGGATAGAGCCTCCGGAATGACGTCCATTTATTAAATCTACCATAGATTCCTGTGAAAGAGAAAAGACCAGCGACTTAAAATACATCTATTAACGTGTCCGTGCTGTAGCCACACGAAGTGCAAAAAATATTAACTACACACTGCTATACTGCGTAACCCTTCAGTCGTCTGCTAGATTTTTAGGTCGTTATCCACAGCAGTTACAACAAGAGCTTGATTGACATTTTAACTTTGAGACAAGATAACCCCTGGGACCTTAATCACTTTGTAATCAGAGTTGAAACAATCAGTCAAGTCAAATATTAGTCCACATTTTTTGATGATTAATTATTTGGGTCGTTTTTCAAACATAACTACAACACATTCACTGATTACAGTCCTGTACATTTCCTAAATCCGTTTATTTGGACTTAAAATAAAATGCCGCAATTGGAAGATCTAAGAATTTGAAATGGACATTCATCTGTATTTTCTGACAGAACCATTTATCTAATCCTATTTATGTAAAAGTCTTAATTGATAACAATAATAAACTGTATATGACCTACAATCAAACGTTTTGGCTGTTATCTGCAGCAATTACCACTGGAACTGGGAGGTAATATTGATATTGTAAAGTTTAGCCGAGATGTCCCCTGAGATTCTGTAATACAGTGTTACAGCATTACATTGAGCTTTGATCTTATTGTTGTGAAAATAAGCTGCCTTCTTGCAGAGGTATAACTGGTGGCATGTTACCAATCACACACTTAAACACGGAAAGACCTGTTGTGCCACAATAATAACACAATACAAGTTTTCCCCAACTTGACTCATACTCACGTGTGTACGCATAAGTCTGGAGTTTTCTCGAATTCTAACTAAAGGAGCGCCACCTGAAAGGTAGAAAAAGGGGGCAAATACATGAATGGTATTATTAAACGTAGGCCTTTAAGGTTACAACGCAGAAGTGATGCAGGTATCCGCCACATCATTAGCTCGCTAGCTAGGGAGCTAACCGGCGTCACATTTGACACAGCGACAGTGAAATGAAACTCAGCGATGAACATCAACGCCACCGAAAGATGCAGTCTCACCTTTAACTGTGTCCTTCTTTTTAGACATGATTGTAGCTCAATGTCTTTACGCCGGTTTCCCGCAGCTGTTATAAAACGTTTCTGAGGTTATTTGTATCTTTCTCGTTGACGGTAAATGTAATAGTTCTGTGCTACCACTGTTTTCTTCGTCTTCTTCTTCTTCTTTTCCGTGTTGATTGGGGGCGTTTGTTGCCCTGGCTTTAACCTTTCAGGTTGATACCCGCCTCCAAGAGGATCCAATCACATGGCAGTGAGTTATTTGTGTTGTAGTTCAGGGGCCGTGATTGGATGTCGGGCCTGTCAATCATTGTAAAGTAAGCGGAAGTAGAAAGGATGCCTGAAAGTCTGCCTGAGGACGAAAACCCCCTGGACACTCTGCGTTTGTGCTGTCATGGTGCCACAGATAAACTACGTTCAACTAATGTAAATACTATATATTATCGTAAAATTATAATGAAATAAAACAAGTCATTATAATATATAATATATTGTACATCTGTTCCTACCATATATGCAATTAATCCGATTACCCAAACTAGTTAGCGTGCTTTAATCCTAATGAGTTATTCCAGCCCTGGATTTAAAAGAAAAGAAAAAGAAAAGCACTCGAATTGTTAACAAATAAGATGTCTTATTAAAATGAATGCAGGAAACATCACTGCAGACCCATCCCGTGGGGTATTTATTTATTTGCACGTGTTGTATTCTTTACAAGTTACAATACCTGACTTGTTTAGATATTATTGTATTGTTATTTTATTTTTGTCATGGTGCTATATATATATATATATACGTCTAATTCTAAGTCTGATTCTTATTCTGCTGAATTGTATAGGACCTTATTCTGCTGAAATTGTATAGGACCTCCTATTTTAGTCAGGGTATCCCAAAAAATATTATTTTGTGCTATACACTACATGATATAAATATTAAAAACAAATCCAATATACAATTCAGGGATGTGTGAAATATAACAAAACGACAAGCTTATTGCTATTTAAATTAGAGACGGATAACACGCGAAGAGGTTTAACTCTGTTTTATTTCTGAGAAAACAGAGGAACTGAACAATTGACAATAAAACTAAACAAAACAACATGTTATAATATTCAGTGACATTTTTAAATTACGGCAGGAACTTGAAAGGGGGCGGGGTGGACTCCCACTTATGTTTTAACCGGAATAAGTATGTTGCTTTAAAGGATGATCTTATTTTATCTGAAACGCGAGCGAGCTATCCATCTGGTTAATAGACGATCTTTTGCGATCTTCAGTTCAAATCAGCCACATCGCTCTCGCGCTCTCTGCCCTCCCGCGCTAGTTTCCGGGGTTCTACAATTCCTAGCAACGCTTCTTGGATACAAGCAGGAGGCAATGCGCTTACTGTGAGGGATCGATAACAACAACAACAACAACAACAACATGGAGACCCGAGAGGTAATTTACATAACTTTAACTGTATTTCTGTTGCGAACATTTAGGTTGTGTCGCATTTGATGTTGTCTGTGTCGATCCCAGCCGGATAAATCTGTCTCACGTCAACGTGTAACCAACGCTATCCGTTGCTAACTGTCTTTTTTTCTGAGTCGTTAGCTCGCGAATTAGCGGTCTGGAGGACAGAAGGTCAACACAACGTTACTTCTCCTTTAAAATGGCATCGTCAGATGTAGTATTGCGCTTCCACACGTACTCAGATGCGAGTTGTTATTGTGAGCAATCTGTGTGCAGGTCATCCAGGTCTCAACAAGCTCACTAACCTGTTGCCCGCAGCTTGAGTTGCCATAACCTTTTTGCTATGCTTCTCAACTAACGCTACATGTGATAAATAGCTAAACAGTGCCATTACAAGAACAACAGCATAATAGTTCACAAACTGCACTGCAGGATGTGACTAACACAAACAATAGGTGTTTGGCAAATACTGCATATTTGCATAATCAATAATGTCCCATGAAGTGTTTACATTATTTTGTCTGCCATCATACCCAAGCAATTGAGATTAGTTTCAGGAATTCTTAGGTAGATAGTCAAGTCAATTTGATTGATATAGCAAAATAACACTATTGCTTCAAGGGGCTTTACAATCTGTACAGCAGGACACCGTCTGTCCTTCGTCCCTTGATTCAAATATTGAAAGAAAAACTTTTAAAATGGAAGAAACCTCAGGAAGAGCAACAGAGCTCTGAATTGTATTAAAAAAAAAAGAGACATTTTACTGGATGAATCACAGTTTGTGCAGCTCCTCTCCACTACCAACTCTAGAGGCTGCAGATCATGGCTGTTACCATCATTTGTTGTTTTGAGCCTCCAGAGAAACCGTTCATAATTGGTCACTCAACGGTGTTAAAGGGCAAAAGAGGACAGTGATAGTGAGTCACTTTGGTTGGTGATTTGGTTCACAGAGGGAGGCGGCGCCTCCTCAATTGCCAGCAGATGAAGATGCGAGTCAGTCTGTTGGACAAACATCCTTAAATCCACTGGGAGCTCAAAGTCATAGACATGCCAGTCAGGAGCAGAGGCAGCCCAGGCTGGAAACCGATGGGTTGGAGCCTCAACAGCTACTGGGGCGTTCTTTACAGTCAGGTATATGCATTGAATAAAACAATGAATTTCACCCAATCACTGAAAATATAAACAGTAATTTATGAAATGTACGTATTTCTGTCTTGTGATTTCATGATATCAGTGTTGGTATGGATAATTCATAACATTGAATCTCATGATAATGGGAAGTTGAGGGCAGTGATTCCTTGCATACAACGTAATAATATACGTTTGTAAGATTTATACTGCAGTTGTAATTTGTAACTGTGTTTACGGTGCTTGTGAGTAACATTCAGGATTTTCATTGTCATCAGAATTTCAGGACAGTAACTTGTCTCCAGCCCTTTCACTGTTGCCTTCAAATTCTGGAGTGGAACACCAATTCACTGAATATTCTTTATTCCAGCAAAGTGACAACGAATTTGTCCCTTTAAGGTAAAAAAAACAACAACTAAAAAGATTGATTGAAAGACAATTATTGGTTCTATGGACGTACTTTTCTATAACATGTCATTTGATTGTTTAGAAGTTTCTAAATGTATTTATTACTTTTTTTTTAAAGGGCGTACCCTGACATTTCCGTGGCATCAGAGAGATTTCCCTTTCCACCCAAGGATCGCACCACTCGGGCCTCTGAGTGTGGTTCACTGTCCCAGCACCCTTTGGCCCAGGCGACCATCCTGTCTGAAGGAGTGAGCAGCTGCTGCTCTCTTTCCCAGCACAGTTTGTCACTAATAGAAGAAGGCATACGAGAGGAAACTGTTCACTCCCCACCGATTGCCACTGCTGACAGACCGGGAGTACCATCCAGAGATGGTGCCAGTAGCAGAGAGAAGGACTTTGAGATGTGCACTGACCCTCCAGATAAGCCAGTAGGAGAGGCTGCTGAAGATGAGACATTCTTTCTGAGTAAAGATATTCCTGCCCAGCATCTTCTGAAACTCCTTCAGAAAGATATTGGCATGCCAAGCAGCAGCAGCAGTAGTGCTGTTTCCTCCACCTCAAAGACCTCTGTGAAAGCCGCTGCATCTTATGCCGAACAATCTAAAAGCACGAACGTTTGTAAACCAGCCACTGGCCAAAGCATGGTTAGAAGAGAAGGTCCTCCGGGTGCAGCTTCTTTTCCCGAGCAACAGACACAACAACCCGACAAAGATTTATACCCTGACCAATCACGAACCTTGTCGTCTGAGGTCTGTAACATCACCACAGGGTTCCGTAGCACTAAACCTGATGACAGTAGTGACGAGTTACACAGAGAGCTGCTGTCAGAGGTAGAGAGGTGCAGCAGCCGTGAAGCTGGATCTAAAAACCAACAGCGGAAAAGTCTGACATCACCCGGTCCACCTGTCACACCATATCCCACAGGGACGTCTGAAGGCAAGCAGAGCGAGACCAGAACGAATATGGGTGGCCTGCAATGGACAGGAGCGTTTTCAGCAGGCGTCGAACGGGGCCACAAAGAGCAGGACCTCTGGTTCTCAGGGAACCAAACAGGGATTGATGGGTCCTACCTTGGTTTCCTTCCACAGTCTCAGTCCACTCCAGGAGTTTTCAAGGCTCCACCCAAATCTAGCGCCAAGGCTAAATTAGGGCAACTTGCTGTCATAGAATCTAATAATAACTCGTATCAGTCAAGCACAGGGATCTCTCCACAGCCAGCTGTTCATATGGCTGATGTTCATTCCCCAGACAAAGCAAATCAGAGCCAAGAGGAAGCTACCTCTGCAAAAGTCCAGTCTCTCCCGAGTCTCAACTATATGCAGAAAGTAGACGCTTGGAGGGCAAATCAGAGTTCAGGCAACCGGTCACTATTTGATAGCTTGGCACTACACGGGTTTTCTGGCATCTCTCCTAAAAAGAAAGCTTACGATGCAGTATCTGATCCCCTGAATCACATCCTGAGTCAGCAGGTGAGGAGTTTACAACAGCCTGCTGTTTCAAGTGCTGTCAATCAGAATGTCCCAGAGAGCTCCTCCACAGCTCCCTCTGGCTCTCCTTCAAGAAGAGGGGAGGCGGTGGGCAGGGATCCAAGTGACAAAGATAACACTTGGTCTGCAACAAGACCCTCTGCCTCACCTATTGGCAGGTCACAGTCCCAATCCTCTCTTAGCACCATCGTCACGTCGGTCCAGAAAGATCGGCAGAAAAAAAGACCTGCAGAAGAAGAGAACAGTCAGATTGAGGATGATGTCCATCATCAGCCGAGCGCCACAGTTCAACCTTCGCCTCTCCTGAGCCTCGGTCTTTTCAGTGACGTGTCACTTGATCGAGATTTGACACACTCAAGTTCCCAAGATAGTTACAACAGTGGAATGAAATTAGGAACTGGAGCGTCTTCTGTTGTCAGCCTGGAGGTCGATAACTACGCGCCGCACTGGACTTCAAAACTATCAACGCCACCACCTCTGCCCAGGACGCGAGAGCTCAACATTGAAGAGCGAATTCCGGTAATTGAAAAACTGAAAATCCTATATAGACAAGCATAGGATTTCGTAAAAATATGTTTAAGACTGGAAACTTATAAAGTTGTTAATGCAAATACAGTTTCAGCAGATAATAAATTAAAAGATCTCACAGTTAATTTCATTCAGTGTGCAGTATGTAGGGAATATGGGTCAAAAATGGCATAATTGTGTAGATTTGTATATACCTGATTCTGATATTGTATTTATTTTTCTTGCAGTTGTATCTTCGTAACCTGGGTATTGACCAGTCTCCCTCAACAATTTTAACTCCATTCACACCCAGTGGGCCAATTAGAGAGCCTGAATTCTCTCCCACTGATCTCTGTACAATTAAAGGATCAGTTGGAACACCAACCAAGAGCACCCAAACATCTGAAGGTACTTTTGCAACTAATGTTCTAAAGAAAAATATATTATATTTGAAGAGTAGAATTTTCATTGGGCCACAACAATTTGACCAGTCCAAACCAGTTGGTTTGGTTGGGCTGAGAACCAAATATCTAGAAAAGTATCTAAGTAAATGTCATTACCTGCAGTCCATCATACACTGCGTAAATATGCCAAAATGAAAAGTTACAGCATGTTGTACGCCTGGTCTTAAACTAAGTTGTGGTTGTACTATGGTGTTGTTACACATTTCATTATTTTTTTTAATTTTCTCCACTTAAAAGATGAATGGATCATATTGCCAACTGTTAATTGGTAAATTTACTTGTATTCCCCATATGAAGCAATATGGTTTATTTACACAAAAATAAACTCTGCATATTGTATTTTCAGGTGGTAGTCCCCATAAAAGAGAGTTTTCAAGGTGCAGCATTCTGTCAGTGGACTCCAGTGTATCCATACCGTCGAGCCTGGACAGTCTTGGTCCAGGTGTATCTGACCCAGACTGGACCAGGCAGGCTTCTTCTTCTTCAGACACAGAAGCTACCCAGAGTAAACGCAGACTGGCAACCTCCTCCCTGCCTGACGAAGACTCTTATCCTTCCACCCAGCAACAGCACATGAAAAGCAGCTTAACCAGCAGCCACAATACCATCCAGCTTGAAGACTTGGAGTCTCCCTCGCAAGTGAACCGTAGTTTGGAGCAAAGTGCAGAACTTTCTACTGTTAGCTCCGCGGCCTTGTTGGAGATCCGCAAACTTCTCTCCCAGGCAGAGAATGTGTTATCTGCTGGGTCTTCTGAGGCTTCCTCAGCCTCCCCTGCAGCATCCCGTCTGCTCTCTGACGATGACGACATCTTCCGCTCACTGAGGAAGAAAACCAGCGGGCTCCAGAACCCCTTATTCTCCTCCTCCTCTGCCACGGAGGATCCCAGAACTCAACGCGCTCTACTGTGGTCCAGGTCCACGTCCGACTCCATGCTGACCTCAGAGAAACTGAGAGAAGGCTCCATTGGTCAAGGGAGTATGACTTATTTGGGGCAACCTAATAATTCATTCACACAAGCTCTTGTGACTGCACCGACAGTCAGTGCATACAAACGACCACAAGATGGCACCGTTGGTAGAGGTTCAGGGCTGTCCATTGTCCGCTCCCAATCAGCCCGGCGGGCAGAGCCTGAGGGCTGCAGTGCTGCTCCCCCTGACAGCGCAGTCCCACCACAGCCACCGGTCATCACGCCTTCACCAGTTTTGAGCACACAACAGCTCACATCTACTCCTGCAGACACAGAGGCGGGAAAACAGACTACTTTGGAAGGTCCTGAATGGAGCAGCCCCTCCTCGCCCACCTTCGAGGACAATGATCAGGGCGTGATGAGTGATGGGAGCAGTAAGAGCTCGCTCGCAATCAGAGTGGTCAAGTTGCTGCAGAGTGAATCTCCAGCCACAATGGTGTCCAGTACATCCAGCACCACTGACCAAGAGGAGAGCAAAGCCAGAGGTAGGAGGATTCACACATTGTTAACATTTTAAACTTTAAGTTTGATAAGTTTTCATGGTTAAACATCCAGATAAACGTTTCCAACAAATCATCTGCACAAGCATAATAGTTTGCATGTTGCAGAGTGGATTAAGCTGAAGATATCGGGACAGCAGTGTGAGTCTCTAGAGTTGGACAAAGAAGACCGAAAGAGGATTGAAGAGATCAAGAGAGAGCTGCTGTTAAAAAAACCCATACAGGTAAACCACTGGCGAAGAGCTCTTTGTTATTATAAAACATTATAAAGTACTGGAAATTAACAATAACAAATGTTCATTTTGCCATGCAATTCCCTTTTTTCAATCTTTTGAATATTGACAAAAATAAATTGTTGTCATTTCAACATCTACCCTCAATCTCTGGACAGTACACGTCTCATGCTAAAGGTAACAGGAATGTTGTGTCAACGGATGCATGTCAGACTTTAGGAAACATTAATTAATAATGTTTCCAGAGCAATTTTGCAGTGCAAAAGGTTTTCCTTTTGATGTTTGCAGCTCATGATTGAATTCACAGGATAACATAAACTAGGACCTTGCTTGGTCTCACAGTTTAAAAACATACTTCTTGATTTTGCTTCACCTTTCAGAGTCTGGGGAGCACAGATACAGAGAGCAGTGCAGCATCCAGTGTTCGAGTCCTAAAGTGGCCAGATCCACCTCAGCAAGCGGAGTCACCCACTCCCCTTGGTGACCCCAACAACCAGCCGTCCCAGACGCTGCAGGGCCTCAGCATAAAGCTCTCTGACTCCAGTGTGCAGCTTCAAAACCCTCTTCGCCCAGATCTAGAGGCTCTAATACAAGAGATCGCAGCCAGAGAACGGGTAACCCTCCCTCGGACAAACCTTCAGGCTCTCACATCTATCACCATCACCAGCTGCAGGCGCTCCACCTCCCCTTCTCCCTCCACGTCACCTGCGCCTCCCCTCAGTCCAGCGCCAGAGCAGCTCCACCTGGCTGAGCTCTCCACCAAAGCGGTGGAACACCCTAAAGTTAACAGGGTGAACCCTTCCATGGATGAAGAAGAAGATGAGGCAGCCAGGAAGCCGGCACTGGTCTTTGAACCAAGCAGTGACCTGACTCCTCTGTCGGCATCAGGGAATCTGAAGAGACAAGACACTGTAGGAGGCCAGTTGGAAGACCCTCCTCCGCCCTCGCTGGGTTTAGGTAGGGAGGATGTGAACGCTGAAGACGACAACACACACTCTTTCAGGCGAGATGACGACTTATGCGTCCAGGACAGCTCTGTTTCTGGTGTTAGTCATGAAGCCAAGCAGGCCACAGGTTCATCCACATCTGAACACATAGCCACGACAGGTCACGTCTCACATGTCCATCTCACTCTGTCCCCCAAAGCCACTGATCACAGCTCGGCCACCGCTGTCCACTCCAGTCATGTTGATGCCGTTACACCGCGACCACGTAAAGAATTTGTCCCCCTCAGACACTCTTCTGCCACCAGCAGTCCGGATGAAGGAGTCGGTTTGTCCAGTCCACCAGAGTGGTACGACACCAGAGAGCCAAAAAGACAGCGGGTGCCTGAAAGAGCCGAGACGTCCACTCTGTTCAAAACCGCTGTCCCTCCAGGACAGAGGACCTCGACATCTACGCGTCACAGAGTTGTTGTGTCACAAAGACCTTTCACTACTGAAACACCAGGTAGGCTTGTTATGAAATGTACAGCGCATTATGAGACTTATTTTTAGTTAATTAACAGGAGGATTTTACAGTTTTATAGTTCAGTTCCTATCCCATCACTATTCTGTTTATCACACTATAAATGAGGGCTGAGTTCTAAACTAGAGGATGGACGAGAACATACTGTGTACGTTTGTGTTTTATG
Source organism: Myoxocephalus aenaeus (assembly GCA_038501785.1). NCBI lineage: Eukaryota > Metazoa > Chordata > Actinopteri > Perciformes > Cottidae > Myoxocephalus > Myoxocephalus aenaeus. The sequence goes on from JBAMJR010000015.1 coordinate 3,254,263, forward strand.
ATATTTCTTCGATCAGGCTACACGTTCTGATGCTGCATTAGATCATAAGTTGTCAACATGGCTTTATTCTAGATTTTCTGTGATTTGGTAAAGATGATTTCTCACCTTTCTGATAGCAGTGCCTGTTCTGTTACCTTATAAACCACATGGAAGTGAGGAGCTTTTCTACATGCCTCAAACAGAAGCTGACGTCTCCTCCCCCGACCCTTCTGACACCACCATGGAGAGCTCTCACCCAGGTACATTCCTCTCAAATATAAGAGGTCACATTGAATTTTGGTTGCGTTTCCACTCCATTACTGACTAAAAGTCAGTCTGACTCTGTGGAAATCAGAATTTTCAGATCACAGATGATGAAAAGGGGATTCAAATATGGGTCTTAAAGGTAAAATGAGGCTAATGTTGGCTGATGGAGTTAAGTGAGGGCTGAGCGCTCCACAGGTGCATTGAACTGACCACAAGCTCAAGACAACTGAAGACAAATGGCTCTTGGGGAAATAACCTGACTGCTTCTTGCATCTTGCAGCTGTCACTCATCAAATAGTAGAAAAGGTCATGAAATTAGTTTATTAAATCTAGAGGATTGAATTGAATTGAATTGTCAGTTGAATGCGGAGGCTCTGCTCTCTTTTCCCCGGTGCCTGTGTGGGGAGCAGCTGGTCTATTGTAACCTACACCAGGCAGTGCATTCATTATTCATGTTCAGGGGCAGAGTGAGACAAAGGCAGAGCAGGGGCCCCAGCAGAGAGACGGCGGTAGAGAGGGGACTGCAGACTCAATATCGTTGAACATATTCTGTTCATTGCTAGCTGAAAGGGGGGGAAAAAGAAGAATTCGGGTCACTTTTCCTGCAGCGTTATTAACCCGTCATCTCAGAAATGAGGACAATCTGGTTTTACAGTCTTATGAGTAGCACCACGATGTAAACGGACACTTTTGTATTTTGACCAGACTCGGACGACGCTGTGCCCCCACGCTTCAGCAGCGAGGTCCTCGGGCACAGAGACGCTGGGTTGGACCGTGGAGTCTCCATCAGACACTCGGAGGGCATCTACAGCAAGAGGCTGAAAACAGCCACCTTCAAAATGCACGAGCCGGGAAACAGAGGTGAGCCGAGCACTCTCACAAACAGTGCGCATACTCATGAAGTTATATTGTGTGACATGCATCCAGGACTAAACACTTTCCAATAAATCATAGGTTATTTGTATTTGGGTTGTATCCAAAAAAACACAATTACAGGGTTCTTACGGTCATGGAAAACCTGGAAAAGTCATGGAATTTTAAAATGGTTATTTCCAGGCCTGGATCCCAAAGGTTTTGGAAAAGTCATGGAAATGTGTTATATTCATGTGTCCATGTCTTTCATTTACGCTGAGTTTGAAATAATTAATATGCTTTTAAAAGAAAGACGCTCAAAATATAAGCAGGCATACATACAGGCATCTATATAAATGTTTATTCTTTTAATCAAACTATTGTCTCATTCATTTGTGTCATTTAAGGTTTACTGTATGCTTTGTATTCTCATTGTTAGTTTAAATACATGTTCTCACTTTTTCATGTTTACACCGAGATTTCACAAAATGTTTGGTCATGGAAATTTGGTTTAAAGTCATGGAAATCCATTGGTCAGAATGTGTATGACCCCTGCAATTAGATGGATAGATCTAGTTTGTTTTCTGCCTTCGTGAAGATCTTATTCGACTTTTACTTAGACAAGTATAAAACAATGGGCTTGGCAATCGTTATTTACATATTAAAAGAAACAAAACGTGTAAATAACGATTAAGTATGCCGTTATCAGGAGACTGTTCTCACTGAAGTAAACTACAATAATCTTTTTTATCACAAATGAAAGTCAACATTACCTCTTCCACTCAACTTAATATGTTGCAATATTATTTTATGGCAAATTACAATTATTAGATACATTTAGTGTTTAATATATTTATACAGTACAATATATATGCAAGCATCATCTGAACTGTACTTGCGTCACTCGTCATCATCATTGAGTACATCCGGTAAACTTGCGTCGCAGAAAGCGAGAAACGAAAGAGATGCACAGAAAAACCCGTTATACTCTGATGGGAAAAGAAAGTGTGGAAAGTGAGAAGATAAAAGAGACTGAGAGAAAATCCAACTAACAGAAGCAGCATGGAGGAGAACCGAAATAGGAGGGAGAGTGATAATTGAAGTAATATTCAGTTTCTGGACATCTTATGCGTAAAGAATAAAATAGCTGATGTGTACCAAACTAAATGGAGCAACAAGGGATCCAAGAACCAGCTTGTTTTATGAACTTTCTTGGACAACAAGGCATTGAGGTGTGCGGCTCCCGGGAGCAGATGGTTTCCAAAGAATCTTGTTCAGCCCCCTTCCCAACACACTCGCGCCATACCTCTTAAACTCTTATCCTAATTCAGAAGTAACACCTGTTACCTCTCTCTCTCTCATCATAGGTACCTCTGTATCAACAGATGGAACCTCACAAACAACTGGGTCTCAAGCTCCAAAACCATCTTCTCAGGTATCGGGTGCCAGAGTGCCTTTATTGAGCACCCAGAGAGCCTCCAAGAGAGACCAGGGGACCAGCCCAGTGCAGTTCCCTAGTTATGATCAACCAGAGCAAAGCCGTGTGAGATTACAGCCAGTTCATGTGGACTACGACAAGGCGGGCCAAAGCTCCGCCCCCCAGGCAGGAGGGGAGCTCGACCAGGAGAGGAGGGACTCTCGCCTCCCTCACCCTGCTGCCCGGCAGAGCAGCGGCCCTCTGGACCAGCTGTGGGAGAGGTTCTGTGATCGGTGGAGCCTGGAGGAGTCCCGACCAACCAGCGACAGAGAGGCATCGCTGCTGCAGCGGCTGGAACGCCTGTCCCGTCTCATTCATAGCTCACGGGGTACAGACGCGTCAGAACTACAAGAAGGCACGCCAGCCAGAAGGGGAGAGGATGTTGGAGAGGTGAAGAGGAGCGTAGGATGTGAGGCCAGAGGAACGGAGAGGAAAGTCAGAGGCGGTAGAAAGGTCGAAGGTGAACCTGCCGTCCCTCTTCAGGTCCAGACAACGTCTCAACCTGCAGGCGAGGACAGCCGCCGCACCTTCACCTCCAGCTTCTCCCAGGGCTCCTCCCAAAGTCAGCACCTCTGTCCCGCAGACAGAGACGAGTCGGAGACCTTGTCCACCGCCTCCGGCTCCGGCTCCATGTCCACCGTGGACACAGCGCGGCTGATCCGAGCCTTCGGAGCCCACCGAGTCCAGCACCTGACAACGAGCGGCGGCCTCAGTAAACTGTACGGCACCATCAACAAGCAGAAAGAAGGGAGGGAACAGAGGAGAGGAAGACACAAAGAGCCGCCTCACCTCACCACACTTCTAGAGACCACCAGCACTGAGTCCACAGTAAGTATATCTGCATTTAATTGCCCGTACTAACTAATTCAATTCCAGATGTATAAAAATAATCATGTACCAAGTGCAATAAACATAGCTCTATTTGGTTAACCCCCCTTAACACAAGAGCCTTGTAAATACTTTTTATTTCAACATGGAACCATAATTCATCAGTACACCTTTCTTTGTTCAAGCATCAGCACTGTCTGACAAGAGCAGTCAAAATATAGTTTTTTTACCAGTATGATATCTTCATTATAAGCTGCTAAAGTTCACCAAAGGAACTTGAACACAATTTTAAAGTCTTGTGACCGGAAAAATCTTTTTGCAGGTTGCATTCATTTAATATTTACACCTGTGCCTTTTCCTACTGCGGCGTGTCCAAATGGGTTCTGTGAAATAGTCCTCTACTGGACCACAGAATAAAGTGACACGTGAATATAGTGACTTATTTCAGGTATTGAACCGCTCTAAATGTTTGCCATTTCATCTTCGCCTTCAGGTTGCGGCTGATTCTCCAACATCAACGAGCACTTACAGCCTCCCGTCACACCGCGGCCCCTCCAGGACTCTGGCAGCCAAGAAGGCTGTCAAACTGGTCAGCAGAGGCATCCAGGCAGGTCAGTGCAGCAGAAGAAGAGTTACTTGCTAAAATGGAAGAATGAGTCAAGTAATTAGTTTATTCACAGGAAGCAACTTTACATTGTAATGGCATCGACGTAAATGTTCTGGTGTTAGCTCAACAGCTAAACTGTAACCCGGGAATTTTGTTTCCCGTTTTAAAGTTTCGATGTTTTTTTATATTTTTAAAGTTGCAACAAAAGTAATTCTTGAAAAGATTCTTCACACTGTTGCTCTCTTGTTCCTCAGGCGACCCGGAGCTCGTCAGTAATGGGACCCGACGCCACACAAGAGATGTTGGAACCACTTTCCCTTCGCCTGGTGAAGCCAGAACGTCCCCCCAGATCTCCTCTAGCTCGTCCAGCGTAGAGAGAGGAAGAGGAGGGCGGAGGAGCCCCTCGAAGAGTCAGGGGTCGCAAAAAAAGTGGAAGAGCAAGAGAAGCCCACCAAAGACCTTCCCTGAAGGTACGTCAGGCTACAAATTTGGTGTCTGTGCTCTTAACTATCGCTGTATGTACACAGTATATTTTTAATACCAGCGTAAAACCAAATTGTTTTTTATTGATTTTTGTCTGGTTTGAACTTTCCTGGTCCTTTTCAGGTGTTTCATGGTTCATCTCTGCTGACAGCCTGAGGTCAGAGGCGAGGAAGGAGAACCGGCCAGAGGAAGAGGAGTCGCCGTGGAGGCCGAGCGCCGCCTGGTTTGAACCGTACAGCAGAACCCAGCCATGGAGGGAACCGCTGAGACCGAGACAAGTCCACGAGGACGGGATCGAACATGCTGAACCCGATTCAGGTCCAGGAACCAAAACCATGTCCTCTGGTCTGGCTTTCATCTCTCTTCAGGTCAGTTTGTCTTTTTCTTCCCAAAACGTTGCCTAACAGGATCTTGTTTGGGCAGATTGTTTATTTGTACATTGAGGAAGAGAGGAAACTGTTCTTTGTGATGTGGAAACTTTTTTTCCTGGTTCCTGCGCAGCCTTGGCTTGTTATGTACATATGAATAATTAAAACAACTTTTCCCAAGTTATCAACTTGTTGACATGGTTTTGAAGATGAAAGCCCCTGAAACGTTGGCTTTAAAGCTCACATGCACTAAAAGGCCGGCTACGTAAATAAATCACAGAAGCTTGGATTACCTAAAACACACACACACGCTATTTTTGATATTCAAACAATCAAATCTTATTGATCCTTTTCGTGTTTTTAAAAACATGCATGATCCTTCAATCCTGCAGGAGGCTCTGGAGATGCGTCGTCCAAAGTTCATCTCTCAGTCCAGGCGGAGGGTGAGGCGCCTGGCTCTGCAGGTGGAGGAGAGGAAGCTACAGGAAGTCTTCAGCAGAGACAGAGACCAACTCTTCAGCCGGCCCGGAGGACCAGGGAGGCTGCCGAAGCCCGCAGGTAACCGGCAACAGATACCAGGAGGGAAATACTTAATCCCCATTTTTAGTGTACAGAGCCCCTTAACTGAGGTGTCGCTAATGTTCTGTCTCACTGCTGTTTTATGTATCCAGATAACTGTTCCTTACAGTTTCTGCACATGCATTGTTAAACCCACGTCTGTGTTTTAAATGTGTTATTTTTTCTTTCATCCGTGTGTTTAGGCCCCGCTCTGCTCAGGAGGGCTGTTCCCAGAAAAGAGATGATACAGAGATCCAAACAGTACGATTTTGAATTTGCTTTGAATACATTGTCTTTATTTCAAAATGTAAAATAAGTGATTTATTATTCTAATGAAAAATAGTATGAATACGAGCGATTTTAAGACTATCAAGTATTTTTTTTCTAATTTGTATGACAAGCATGAAACAATAGGAACATTAAATAGTACTAGAGTCTAAAATATTACCATTTGGACTAGATTTCATATTAATATTAGTGTTTTTAAAATGGTTAAAAGCAAGTAATGTAAGATCTGTTTATTGATTTGGGAACTAATGACCTCCTGACGTTTCAAATGCAGCCGTTGTATTAAATGTTTAGGTATTATGAGTATTATTATGACGTTCTACATTATCACTGGTGCTGCAGTACTTTTGTTGAACTCAGATGTTGCAGAATACTAAGTTTCACTGTCTTCACCAGGATTTATGAGAGTCTTCCGGAGGTGCAGATAAGGAGAGAGGAGGAGAGGAGAAAAGCAGAGTATCGATCTTACCGGCTGAACGCTCAACTCTACAACAAGGTGAAACATAAACAGCTGTTCTCATTCACAAAGTCGAACAAAAATGAATCCGACACCTTTTCTTTAAAAGCTGCTTGCTGTTTTTCTGTCTTTCAGAGGATCACTAACCACGCCCTGGGCAGAAGAACCGCCTGGCAGTGATCAAACCAGTCAACTCTTTTTTAATGTAGATTAAATCAATGATGTGAAAGCATTTTTATACCATTTTTATACCAAAACTACCTAACCTAACTAAAAGATACTTTTTATTTGCGATCAAATTGTTTTAGTTGATATTCGAAATATAATGTAGAGTTCTACTCGTTAGATACAAATATTTTGACATTTTTCTACTTCTATAATGGAATGTTTTAATCCGTTAAAACTTGAAAATGTGTTTTAATGTAAAAAAAATAAAAAAATAAACCAGATTATTTTTACATTTTTGCTGAATTCCATGCTTTGAATGGAGACAGTGAAAGCCGACAAAGATGCACTGGCGTTAATGTCTTTATTGATCGGTTATCGGTTGTGCAACAGCAGGAAGCCACACGAGGGAAACGGTAAGACAAGTTAGACGAGCTGCAGATCAGCTGCACAGATAAATAACATAAAGAATAAATTAATGTCTGCATTCCCCCTCTTAAACTACAGTTATGTAGATGTCCATTCATTAAATTAATTATAAAATAAAACTTCAAGTGATGGCAATACTGTGTAAACATAGTCTAACAAATCAATGATAAAACAATTAGCATGGATTAATAAACTAAACGCCTTTTTTAAACTCAGCCGTGGCAAACGTGGTGAAGAGAAACAAAAGATTCTTTGGCAAAGATGTAGTTTTGCTTGAAACGAGGTTTGGTCTAAACAAATCAAACGTAAGGCAGGCGACCGCTCTTTACCACGAGGCTCTCGGCCCGTAAAGGCTCGGAAGAAGTTTGAAACAGCAACAGGAATCTCAGCAGAACAAAAAGTTATACACACATTTCTGGATTTTTGTAATTCAGCAACTACCAATACAACCAGCGTGTAAAAGTAACAACTTCCAGGACTTTACACCACAAGTGTAATAAATAATTTAAACCATGATGCTTCATTTAAGTTTTTTAATTAAAACGTGACAAATCTGCAGAAGCAAAATAATTGTATCCGCGTTTTACACAGTAAATCCCTCGAGGTTAATCAGATTTTCTTTTAGTTCTGTGCCGTCACGGTTTCAATCGAACCACAGAGCGAAATGCTAAATCCTCGACGCGTTCCGGAGTTTTCTCGCACGCTGACTTCATTGCTAGAATCATTTTGTCATCAAAACGTCAGTGAAATAAAGTTACATTAAAGGATTTCGTTCTCCTCTGTGGTTCCATCGGCCACGCAGGACTTGAAATATGTGCAAAACGTCTCTTTAATCAAACCGCAGTAAAATAGCCACAATTTCCCCAACGCATAATCCTTCTTTCCCTTTAGACGGTTAAGTTATAAAAATGGAGCACGTGACAGTGACACCTGATTAAAATTACAACACAGTCATGATCCCTCTAATACTGTGTAGCTTTAACAGTGTAACATATAAATGGTGTTCTGGCCTAATATAAACCACAACGTGCAGCGTCCACACCGGGGCCAACGAAGAGGTTCATAAATATTCACTACACAACAAATACAATCTGTGAATCTGGGCAGCATGCAGCAGTGCAGTTACAAGTATCTCTTCCTTTTCTGTTCTGGCCATAAAACTAAATGTAGCCCCAGTCTTTAATTTACAGTATTCAGGGCTGTAGTCGAGAAACATCCGTCTAATCCAAATCACCTTGAAAACCAAGTTCAGTCTCCTATGATTTTGATTTGAGATCAATGATCAATAATCGGAAATGCCCGAATGTTGCCACTTATGTCATTGGGAGGTTTTACAGAAAGGAAAACTGTGTATAAGTGTATAATTCTAAATGAATATGCTGTTTTCCTGATCTTAAGAAGATTTTGCTAAAATATTTTTAGTAATTAACAACTGTAGTTAGGCCTACAAGTAGTGGTTATAACAATTCATCTCCTGATTAATTGTTTTGTCGATAAAATGCACACAAAAAAGTGAAACGTCTTGAGGGCGTGGCATCTTCAGATTTCTTTTGAACCCCTAAAGATTTTCAGTTTACTGTTATAATAAAAGACAAAGAAAAGCAGAAAATCCTCAAATTTGAGAAGCAGTTATCATTGAATGATGCACTTTTGAGTGAAACAATCACAAATCGTCTCTTACCCAAAAGGCCTAGCGCAAGACGAGGCAGCGTTAAAACAGACCGAACAGGGGCATGAAATCCAAAGTGACCTCGAGATGACGCTGGTCTCAAACTACAGTCCTGACCGTCACAGATCAACTTGCATTTCGAAGAAGATAACTTCTTGCAGGTTGTAATCTCTCCACTAGTGATCTGAAATACCTCCTGGTTTGACTTGTTGGGCTCTGGAGTGGAAACCAGGCTGCCAAGCTGTTGGGTGGTGGTGGTGTTTGTGCAGCAGGCAGGATCAGATGGGGTTTAGGTCTGCAGCAGACTGTGAACTCTCTGCAGCTGAGCCTGCGAAAGGACGAGGCGATGGACCTGCTCTTGGCCGCGGTTACACGGCACCGTGACCCGACCCACCAGCACCGTGTCGCCCTGCTTCTCCTCCTTCGCCTGAAGACCCAAAAAAAAGGGTTCAGCATGTGGATTGTGGTGAGATCCTTTTCACTTCTGCTTTTTAAGACTTCTAACTGTGCTCTTAATAAAAGGAAAACAAGATGACGGGTAGTGGCATATATATATTTTTTAAAGGTATAGAAGCAGTTGCTAAAATATTATGTGTAAAAGCTGGTTAAGACTCAATTTAGAAAAAGTTAGTATCTGCATTATTTGAGTTTATTTGGAGCGCTGTTACCGTTTTGGGATGTTTTTTTTGGAATATACGCCCACAACAACGTATTCAGACAAGATACACTGTTAAAAGTCATTAAAGAAACCGTTGCATGTGTATATAAATAGAATATAAATAGCGTTTGTCTAACAGGTGCAACTGAAGCTCTTACCTTAACAAACAAGGTTGAAGGGAACGTCGCAAAATCAGACGAGACTCGAGCTCCAGGGTGCTGGTGGACGACGTGCTCGGCTACTTCGTCCTGACCGAGTGAACAGAAAAGAGGAGGACATTTGAACTGGTCCTGAATTAGCCTGTAAGGCGAGTACTTTAAGCGTGTGCGTGTGCGTGTGCGTGTGCGTGTGCGTGTGCGTGTGCGTGCCTACCTTCAGTCTGCCCAGAGTGTCGCTGAGGGACTGTAATCTAGCCGTCTGTTCCAGGAGCTGAGCACCAGGGGTCACTGCAGCACACACAATAACAAATCTGTTCTTCATTTAGGGATTAATATGGAGTTCATTTCACGGTTTAGTGTGCAAAGAAAGTCATACAGTATGAATTTTTACTGAAATGCTAAAAAAAAAAAATTGAATAAAAATTCAATTTTAACTGCCACAGTATAGCATGTCAAAAGTCATAGCATTGTATAAAAACATATCACTTGCATACCCGGAGATTTCCCAGTGATGTCCACCACCTTGACGTTGGCGCTCATTTGCAGCAGAGTCTCCAGCAGCTGGTCGGTCTTGCGGTAGAGGGCGCTGGAGAGCACCTCAGGGCGACCGCCGTCTCTGGAGGGAAGTTTGGTCACGTGAAGAGGAGGAAGAGCAGCGAGCTGAGCGCGCATCTTCTCAGCCTGCGAGACAAAACATGGACACAATAGATTTTAAATGTTTAACACAATGTTGGAAGACAATCTGAGGACAAAAGCTGCATTCCCAGTCACTTCCTCCCATCGGTATCACTCAAACTGGATTTCTAAGATTCAAAAAGATATTATTTTTAAACTTGGTTTGATTATTTTCCTCATTCTCGATGTTAACAGCCCATTAAGGGCGATATCAATTCAGGGCATTTAATGTACATCTAGGACTCGAGGATATCAATCTCCAGGTTTATTATGATGAGGTTCACCCTGAACGTGGGGATATGATGATGTCACTACCACCCTCATGGTGAAATATAGAAGACTCTGTATAACGGGAGATGTTGAGATGGTGGAGAGAGGACTCGTACCTTCATTCTGTTGTTGTCGTTCTTCAAGTGTTTGATGCAGTGTCTCTGAGCTTCAATCTGCTGAGTCAGCAGAGGAGAATCGATCACCTGGACACCCGAACCGGTGCCGGGCATCACGTTGGCTGCTGGAGGGAAAGAGCAGGTGAACGTTATGAACAGCTGACTGAACCCAAACCTTCGTTTATACATAGAGCGACTATGTATAGCCACCTTTTTATAATATTAGTTTAAATGAAAAACAAATAAACTATTTGTTTACAGAGGCAACTTTTTAAATGTTGAACTTTTTAAGTGTGCATACTTAAAAATGTTAATGAACCACTACATTTCAGAGTTAGACATTGTACTTTTTATCTGACCGCTGCTGTTGCAGATTAAGATTTGACACGCTAATCCTGTGAAGTGTTTATAGAAACAGGACGCATTGTTGCAGAATAAACGACCCAACAAGTCAACACTCTGAATACTTCTTTTCTTCCACCAATGTGTCAAATCATCGTCATTCTGTTTTCCTTTCTGTTGTAATTATCAATAATTACAGCGGACATTTTAAAGAAGATAATATAAATATGGATTACGATCATGCACATGCCAGAGGATGCAGATTTATGCAATGTACTTCAAATTGATAGATATATATATATGTAACACCTTTCATAATGGTTTAATAACAAGGTTCCTGTAGGTTTAACACAATACTTTAAAGACCGTTGTAATACCAAACCCAAACTGTCCAGTATGAAAGTACGATGGAAAACCAGTAGTGACAATATGGCCTAAATGTACATATTGATTATCACATTTTCAGAACTCCGCAGCAGTATATAACAATAACTTCTAATGATGTAATTAAATTAACAACCTGGATCTGGAAAATCAGCAGATGTAATAATTACTCAATTAAAATAAAGTTGTTTTCTAAAGTTGACACCATTCTGAGTTGATGAGCTTCCTAGTTACTGTATCTACAGTGTTTGCTACAGGTCTGATGGTGCTCCACAAAAAGCATAAAAACAGACTCCTGTGCACGTAATATACAGTAACAATCCCACTTTTAATAGCAAGTGTGCATCGGCTATCCAAACATTTTATAACCATTTACAAATATTTAGGACTTCTGTAAATCAACTTTTCAAGACCTGCAGAAACCCTGAATAAATAAAACATGCATGTAGTATCGAACAGCCGTCACACCATGCACAATTAAAACATTTCATTATTTCTAAAAGAAGCATGTGCATGCAGGATCACCAGCAGGTCGATACCTTTTTGTTCCTCTGCAGAAGGCGAAGTAAGAGATTTAAGAAGAAAAAGTTACGTACTTGAAGTTAAAATGACGTTTGTTAGATAGATTTTTAGTCTGTCAAAATAAGTGCTAAACCAACACCGATATAAAACACGTGTAGTAACATGGCTCCTTCAGAGTGCTCAGCTTGTTGTAGATGTACAGTACATGTCGTGTGGTTTTCCTGCCACTCACCTCCCGTGACGATGGAAGCGATTCCTGACGGGCCGGTTCCTCGGAGCCCGTCAATGGTCATCTTGGATTGGCTGCTGATTCGCTGCTTCAGCTCGGCCTTCTCCGCCTCCAGCTGGTCGATGTCGGCCTGCAGAGCGTCCATCGTCTCCTCGAACTCCCTGCGGAGAGGAGCACAACACGGCTCAGCTGTAGACTTCTGTAACAGAACGTGACTTCCTGTCGGAGTCTGCGGCCGTTGGTTCTTACTTTTCTTTCTTCTTCAGCAGAGTCTGGGCCTCGTCCAGTCGAGTCTGAATCTTTTCAACGCGTTCGTCTGCGTCTTTGGATGAACTGTCCAGCTTCTTCTCCAGCAGACTGAGACGGACACTGGCCTCGCTCAGCTCCTCTCCCTGGAAACACACACAAACAGGTTACATGCAATAAACACGTCTACACTTTTCCTTGTTGATTAATCTGCCAATTAGATTTGTCTGGACTGATCGGTTTATCATTTGGATGTTGGACGGTAATTAAGACTTTGAAGGTTTATCAGAAAAGTCTGAGAAGACTAAAGAGTGTTAATATATTCAGCCTGGGTTTACAGAACGTTTGATATTTAATAAGTAGTAAAAGTACATCATAACTGACTACTGCTGAATCCACCATTACATTATTAATTCTTTTATTTAATTTCTAGTGTACAGTTCCGTTAGGAATGTGAACACATGACCCTGCGTCTATACTTTATTTTTACACGCCCTGATTTGATTGCAATTGCAAACAATTTTAACTAAATAGAAGAAGCACCGGAGTCGGTGTGATTTTTATATTCCCTGAAGCTGCTGCATGTTTCAGCAGGTAGGACGGTTCACCCACCTTGATCTTGAGAGACTTCTTCAGCTCTTTGATGACCGTCTCTCTGTCCTCCAGCTTCAAGCCGAGACCTTCGGCGTCGGTGATTTCAGCTCGAAGAGCTGCCGCTCGCAGATCCACAGGCGGAGGGTTCTGATGGATTAACGAGCAGAACGTCAGAACTAGAACCTGCTGCTGCATTCACGTCGAGGAGAGAAACCAAGACGTCTTCAGAGCTGAACAGCGACATGCAGAACTTGCTCTTGACACTGAATCACCTGGTTTTGAGGCCTCTCCGAGTCATATTCTCCCTCCTGCATGGCGGTGGCCATCTTGTTCATGGTTGCTATGACCATGCCACACGACTGCCGCAGACAGTCGTAGGGGTTGGCGCCCTGCGATCCATAAATCTGAAAACGATGGTATGCTCGTCAATAACCTGGTAGTTTGTGTTTCTCACTGTGGGTCTGTTACAGTTACAAATTACATTTTTCTGTCACTTGCTCCACGTAACTACGACACATATTATGGTCCTGAACGTAAACTAAATTGTTTGACTGATTTTTGTTTTGGATTCATCTTTGTTGTTCAGAGTCGTTTCCAATGCAGATAACCTGAAGTACTGTGTATCACCTGCTCTCCTGCCTTGAACGCCACGTCCTCCAGTTTGACGGCTGCCAGTCCCTCCTGTTCACCAAGAGGCGACATCATCTGCGCTCCAGCTGCCGCCACTTCCTGCAACACCGCCACCACCCAGGTCAGGTGTTTCCTGCAGTCAGAGAGGGTGTCGCACACCTGCGGGCCAAAGGTCAACATGACTCAAATTATACCACATATATACATATACATAACCTTCGCCTCATTGAATGCTTCTGACACGATTAAGTAATGTAAGCTCGGACGTGAACCAGGGAGACAAATCAGCCGGCAAGTCGACAGGTTTGGTTTCCGTGGTTACAGGAGGTTTGGTTCACGTGGTTACCTGGTGTCCAAAGGTGAGAGCCGCCGGGATGCCCGGCGCGTCGGTTCCCGGCATCCTGCGGCGAATCTTCTTGCAGAACTGTCGGATGTCGCTGCAGGACGTCTCCAGGTCCTTCAGCAGCACGGCGAGGTCGGCCTTCTCCTGACCCGTATGCAGGAACGCCCGCAGACGACCGACCTCCACCGCCATGCAGTCCAAGGCACTCTGGGTAAACTGCACGTGGACACAGCAGGTGAGAAACGTGACGTAAACAGACGGATGAAGTGGTTTATTTAGTGTTTTTACTGAGTACAGATGTTGGTACTCACTCTGATGTGATCGGCCAGCTGCATGGTGCAGTCCTCGTTCTGATCGGCCAGGTGGATGCTGTACAGGTGCTGAGAGCCGAGTCATTTTGAGTGGAAGATGTTTATGTTATTATAAACATTTCAACACTAGCATTGTGATGTTCTTATATGCAACTGTATGTTGTAATACAAATATGACTGCAGAAGAAAATCAGGTTTGAAATACATTACATCCGAAATGTTACTGCTGAACCGAAAAGTCATGACACTGTGTAGATTTGCAGCATGTACGTTTTTCATACTTGATGTGAAGTGACTTAAAGGTTCCCTGTGGAGTTTTCTTTTAAACAAATAAAACGTGTTTACATTTAGTGTTTCTTTTACCAGCAATCATTGTGTGTACCCTTGAGGTCAAACATTTGTAAAGCAGATTTGTTTTTAAATCCTGAATCATTCAGATCCATGTTTGCGATCTCAGTTTCTAGGTGCATTACGGCGTGTCAACCACGCAAGCTTGTGTGTGTGTGTGTGGGTCAAAACAAACAAAATTCGTACCCACACATAATATCACTATTACACTTCATATCACTGTAAATGGATCGACTATTAACTGTTTCAGTTTTAACTGTAAAAAACAGTTTTTTTTGTAAATGTGTTTCATTGGATGCAACTGAAATAATTAAACCCAAAATATAACCGTGTGTGTACCTGATAGTATTTAATGGCCTTGGTGAGCGGCTCCACGTTGACCGTCTCGTCCAGCTGGTCTTTGTGCAGCAGGTCGATGAGGAAATCCAGAGAACGTTCGTGGACGCTCATCTCCGGGTACAGAGAGCCGATCTTCTTATAGACATCCACACCGCACTGAGACAGAGCCCTGACACACACACACACACACACACACACACACACACACACACACACACACACACACACACACACACACACACACAGTCACTAACAGCCTCAACCGTAATTGATTACTTGCACTTCCAAAAGTTCTGCACTCCAGTTTTAATTTTAAATGGTGTGGTAACAACAATAAATATATTCAATCCATTGAAAAATATGAATTAGTGGATGTGTTGAGTGTCATAAAAATGAAGCTGAAGATAAAGTTTCTTTTTGTGTGCAGAATCCCACCAACAAACTCCAAAGGAGAAGACTGAGATGCAGCTGAGTTTACTGATTTTGATTAAATGCAAAAGTTCAAATCTGATTGACTGAATAAAACACACAAACAAACAAAAGCCAACCGAGATAAACCTGTAGTCATCTCTCAGTGCTCGGACTCTCTCCTGCTGTACGTCTTTGACTCAGCTGAAACTTACTGCTCGTATTTGTGCAGCGTGGCCTGCAGCAGACTTAGCGAGTACACCAAACCGCCGGCGAAGCTCAGCTGCTCCCCGATGGCTCCCTTCAGCCCGGCTCGCTCCACACAGTTCTCGTTCAGGTCAAACTTCTCCTGGGCCTGTTTGCTGATCAGCTCGGCCTGCAGACACGCAGACAGACACAAATAAGGTAAATAAAAAAAGTTGAAAGTATTGATTTTAAGCCTCTTTTGAACAATCCATATCTCAGTTTGACGTTTGTCCTTTCCGCATAGATTTCTTTATTTTTCGGTGAAATCCAGGAGGACTCACTTTAACAGTGTGCTCAAAACGGTAAACTGTGCGGCGTTCACCTTGCAGACGAGTCTGGGGATGAGCAGCAGCACCAGGACGCAGTCGTGGTCTCCGCCATGACGAAGGAAGGACTCTGGCATGAAGGCGGTCAGAAGAGAAACGTGTCTGTTGGCCTGACCCACCTCCATCTTCCTCAGCTCCATCTCAATCGCCTAAACGAACGTAAAACACAACGTAGAACTAATCTATATCACACAGTTTTACAAATCAGTAAACATCGAAAATGATATGTAGATCCTGAATTTAAAAAACAACAACTCTAAACTCACAGAAAACCAAAAGAAAGCTTAAAAAAAATAAATGACATTCTGGTTGACACTGAATCACATTTAACGTTATCGCACCACTGAGAACTCATTATTCAGACCCAACAGCTCTTATTGACCTTGGCGTAGGCCTTCGTCTCTGCAAACTTAATCTTGAAGTCAAACATCTCCGCCGGCGCCTGCTGCTGCAGCTCTGCTGAGGCTTCCTGCTGGCTGGTCAGCTCTCGGTTCACCTCCTGAACACCAACACACAGGAGGAGGACCATCAAACAGGAACATGTACAAGTGAACTACGTGCCGCGTGTTCACTGGGTCCGTACCTGCAGATGAGCTGTGAGCTCGCGGTATTTCTTGATGGTCTGCTGGTAATCAGCGACAGTCTCCTGCGCCGCCTCAACGTGTTTCTCGGACTCTCGGACCTTCGAGGCGCCCAGATCCAACATCTCCCTCAGCTCCAGCTCCGTCTCTCTGGCGTTCTCCTGCAGCTCGTCGTTCATCTCGTTTATAGCTTCCTGGACGGTGGAGACAAAAAAACAGGGTCGGCCCCTCACTGGAATCATATATAATCACATATAGAAATATACTCATATCCAC
This sequence comes from Myoxocephalus aenaeus, assembly GCA_038501785.1. Lineage (NCBI taxonomy): Eukaryota > Metazoa > Chordata > Actinopteri > Perciformes > Cottidae > Myoxocephalus > Myoxocephalus aenaeus. Next base: position 3,270,692 of record JBAMJR010000015.1, read on the forward strand.
ATTTCCTCGGTTGGCCACGACTTTACTAATACTGCTCGTTAACTCACTTGATGCTTTGGTTGATGATGTAATAGCTCAAGTCTAAAACGTCAGAAATTACTGACATTATAGTGTGACGTTATTACATTAGTATTCTTAGGTTGTTCATTTTGTGTGCTATTGATATGAGAGCAAAATGTATAACAAATACAATTCTGTGATGAAAAAAGGAGAAAACTTCCAGTTTTGGCGCATTTATCTAGTAACAAAAACATATGTCTCCGTGTCGGTTTTATCATAAAATCTCTGCACATACTGTACGCTATTACTTTTGCCCAAGACAATGGTTATTTGTTCCGACCAAGGTCAATGGATAACAGAGGTGGACTAATTCAAACACTAATAGTACCTAAAAAATGTGGCCTTTATATTTAAACCATAATTCAAATAGTAAATGAACAAAAACAAACACCAGAGGGCAGCACATACAACGAATGACTTTGCTCCACATCAATAATGAAATGAGTCAGCAAACTGTAGCACTTCAACTTCCTCTGACCTCCTACAGTCCTGTTAATACACAGAGATGCTGAGCAAGAACATGCACCGGACTAGTTATTCATGTTTTATTTATCAACCTAATTTAACTCATCTCTCATATTTAAGTTAATTTAAACTCAATGAACTGATGCTGTCACTCACCAGGTCAGTGACCGTCTCCCTCGTCTCCCTGACTTTCTCCTCCAGGTCCAGGTTCCTCTCTGTCAGCATCTCCACCATCTCCTCCGCCCCCAAGGCTGCATCCACCTGAAACAAAGCACATCATCATCAATATAATTACTTGGCTTGTTACATCAACGTGGAAATATCAGCTTTAAAAGTTCACATAAGTTTCCTGGAAAAAAATCTTCTCATCTGATTGTAACAGAAATAGTCAGTGAAAACGCTGATGCTGGCGAACTGCAGAATGATTTATGTCGCTGCAGCAGCTCAGAAGCTCTTTGTGATGAAAGCACTGACCTGTTCTTTGAGCTCGTCGATGGTCTTTTCTGCCACCGTCATCTCCTCCTGCAGTTTTTCCTTCTGGCCCCTCAGAGTGTCCAGCTCCACGTTCTTCTTCTCCATCTGCTTCTGCAACTTCACATGTTCCTGCTTCTCTGACGACGACAGGTCACGCATCCTGAAACACAAGAGAAAACAGACCATTAGGATCTGGATCTGGATAAATAAAAGATACTCAAACACCGGAATCCACACTCCATACTACAACTACTACACTGCAAAAAAAATAATATATATTTTTAACATTTTCTCTCCTGTTTTTTATGACTTAAAGGGATAGTACGGATGTTTTGAAGTGGGGTGGTATGAGGTATGGGGGAAGCAGCAAAGCATATTTTAGACATCTACAAAAATCTATATAAGTTTAAGTGAACACTATATTTTGAATATTTCCAACATGGAACTGAACAGAGAGTTGATTTTTTTTTTGTCAACGGAGTCTAGTGCCTTTGAAGAGAGCATAGATACTGTACGTTTTAGGTGCAGTTAAAGTTAGAAAGCGCTAGCCGTCGGCAAGACAAAATGGTGAAAATATTCTTAAAGTAACGTACACTTTAAACTGATATCGATTATATATTTTTTTAGGTGGCTAAAATGCATTTTGCTGGCATACTTGTGCTTTAGTTTTTTTGATGCGTGGGGTAAACATGTGTTGTTGTTGTTGTGTGTGACACACACACACACACACACACACACACACACACACACACACACACACACACACACACACACACACACACCTGACCAGTGCCTCCTTCAGCCTCCCATTCTGTTCCTCCAGCTGTTTCACATGGTAACTGGAGGCGGCACCATCCGAACCTGTGAGAAACACAAAAAACACAACTGAGCTCTACAGTATCGTGTGGTTTTTTATTAAACTTCCTTTTTTTCTGCAGCGGTTTAAGAAGGCCGAGAGTGACTTCTAATGTACGTCAGCAAACAATGACGATGACCAATTACAATTAAACGAATGGCACCTTTGAGTTCTCTGATAACCATTAGCTGCAGTTGTAATTAAACAAAACAAAAGTTTCTAGTATGAAGAAAAAGAAGGAATCATTAATTAAATCAGCCTCAGATGTTCACTGATGAGCGGCTCGATGGCATTTCAAACACGTTGGCCTGCAACGTGTTTGAAATGCCATCGAGCCGCTCATCAGTGAACATCTGTTATTTCTGCTCCTCTGCTATTTTATAGAAACCGAACACGAAAATAATTTATACATGTTTTTATATAACCTTGAAATGTATAATCTATGAGTGCAGAAACATAATTATTTAATTTTGTTCCATTCTGTTCACAGGTTAGTTTCTGAAACTGTGCTAAGAATTTTCTTTGTTCGGCCTTATTTATTATACAATTAAGTATTAAAGCAGAAAGAAAAGCCAGTGTTGGCTGTTGTGAAGAGGTGACTGACGCAATATCAGCATGTGACAATAATTATTTTGGGATAGAAACTCACGGCAGTTCTCACATGCAGGGTTAAAAATGTGGAGAACAGATGATAAAATGTGTTTTCATGTCTCAGCCGAACCTTTCTCCTCGATCTCGTGCTTGAGGATCTCCAGGTCCATGGTGAGCTCGTCCACTTTCTCCTTGTGGGAGTCGACCTCCAGCTGCAGAGACTCCGCCCTCTCCTCGGCCATCTCCTTATCCAGCGTGGCCATCTCGATCGCATCCGCCGTGTCCGACATCTCCTCCATGTAATGCTCCTTCGCCTCCAGGGCTTCTTTTGCCTCCTACACACAGATTATCATGTTTAGTTAGTTATGTTCACTGGTGTATATCATCTTAGTACAATCTTTAAAACCTGCCAGGAAATGTTTCTCTCTTTATGCATTACTTTGTTGTACTTCATTGCTGGTTTTGTGCCTTTAAATCAAGTTAATTCTTAATTTAATGGCAGTATTATATTTGATTTTCCTGCTGCTTAATAGGCATGGTTCTCACCCTCTTGGCCTCTTTGAGTTGTTTCTGCAGCTCGGCCTGCTGCTCCTGCATCTTTGTCTTCCACTCCTGCAGCTGCTCCAGCTGGATCTTGTGCTTCTCCAGCTCCTTCAGCTTGGCCTTGTCCTCCGTCCGCTTCATCTTCAGCGTCTCCAGCTTCTCCTCCAGGTCCTTCACCTGCACACGCAGCGCCTCCTCCTCCTGTATGCAGGGCGATACGAAGGAGAAGGAGGACGGAGGGCGACAGAAGGATGAGATGAGGAAAAGGGAGATATTTGAAAATGGAGGACAGATGGGAGAAGATGGATATATTTAATTAGTAATCACACATTTAAATAAAAAATAAATGCTTCAGTCCTCCATTACTTCAGTTTTTCATTCTTTAATCGTTCCAGTGAGTGGATCAAGTGTGCATTTTTCACTCTCAGGTAACAACAACTTTCATCTTTTTATGTCTTAGGAAACTTTAATTCCACTTGCCATGCAGTGGAATTAAAGTCAGCATTAAGTCAGCATTAAGACGCACGCATGCCTCGGCGGGAAGGACACACTTAACATATGTGCTTTTACACATTACACACACACACACACACACACACACACACACACACACACACACACACACACACACACACACACACACACACACACACACACACACTACTTAAAAGCAGGAGATCTTAATTTAATTCTAAAATAAAGACACCCAGGCTGTGAACAGCGACAGAGCCATCTCACACACAGCAATTAAAGACTGGAAGTCACACCTTCGACAGCTTGTTAAAATGTTAGTGAGAGAAAACACTTCAATATGCAAAAATATCTTCACATCACACCTGCACCTGTGTTTCCATAGTGACATCCTCCTGAGGGGATCAAATATGAATCAGAGCGATTATGTTGGCCTTTATATTAGACACTAGACGGCAGCTGACTTTTACTAAATGTTTAAATGGTAATTTGTGACATTTAACCACAAATTAAAGTACATGTTGCGTCTCTCTGTCGCCAGCGATTCAACCTGTACACAGTTCATGATTAACAAAGAGTTCACAGACAATTACGCAACTTAACTAGATCAAATTGACTAATGCTTGGTCATCTTAATCATGCTTCATTAGCCATGTGCTCCAGAGATAATCACTGAAACGGCAAATGATAGGAAAGCACTTCCTCCTCTTTCTCACAAATTACCACTTTATAACAAAAACATGAGCCTGTTGTCCACTAAGGATTAAAAGCAGTAGTATCTATAGTGGTAGTATCTATCTATCTATAACTAATAGTTGAGTGTTGAGTGTGGTGTCCCTCAAAGCTCAATCCTGGGCCAACTTAAAATTCATATATGTTTTAGCATTCAGCAGTGCTACTAATAAATACAATTATTACACCTATGCAGATGACACCCCACTGTATCCACCTGAAACCTCCTACAGCTCAAAGGATCCAAAGGACTGTTCAAAATTATCTGAATTTCTTTTTGCTGTTTTACCAATTATATGATGAAGAAGGAAATCCATACTTGACCTTGTATGGAGAAAAAGTACTAACTACTAACCTCTAGATAACTAACTATGTGACATTGGATTACACTAAACTCCCTAAATATACATAACAATGGTTTTCCTGAAATGTAATAATAAAAAGTTGTTTTAAAATATTGTTTGTCACTTTTTGTCACCACACACACTTTATTTTATTTTTCCAGCAGTAAGCAGCTCCTCCATTTCCTTTGTGCTTTTTGCATTGTGGGAGAATGGTATGCATCAATGTACACTCAAAAAACCAGCCTATTAAGTATGCATACTGTCTGCTTTGAGTATACTTAATTATTGTTGCATTTCTAGTGCGATCACACTATAGATTTACAGACTATTATCTTGTGGACAAAGATATATATATATATATATAGTATTCACCACCATGTTTTGTGATTTTTAAATGATAAACAATCCTCTAAATCAGCGGTGCCCAACCCCTGGGCCGCGGCCCAGTACCGGTCCATTGGTACTGGGCCGCAGAGAAAGAATTTATGAAAAAAAGAAGTCGGAAAAATGTTTTATTTTGAAAAATGACCGGATACTTCCGTCTGTGCGTAGCCTCAAACGTAACATCTTGACACATGTCAAGAGGTTCCGTGATACGTTTCCCCAAAAATGAAACTTAAAAGTCCGTGTTCTGGATTAAAATCAAGGCAGAGTTACTGAGATCACCAAAAAAGCTCTGAGACCCTGCCTCCATTTCAACATCCTGTCTTTGTGAAGTGGGTTTTAATTAAGTGACAGAGTGCACATAAAGGTTTAAGTTACGGAGTAGAGTCAGTAGACTGGACATAAACACACGTTGGGGGTCGGTCTTTTTCTCCCGTCACCGCGAGATGGGACCGGTTCGTAGCAGAGAAACAAGCTCAGGGCTCCACTAATGCAGCGTAATTGTGAGTTGTATCTTTATGCAATTTGTCTTTATGCCGGTCGTATCATTCACGTCATATTTATTACGTCATATTTTTCGCCCACACCGTGAGCCGGTCCGTGAAAATATTGTCTGACACAAAACCGGTCAGTGGCTCAAAAAAGGTTGGGGACCGCTGCTCTAAATAAGTCAGCTCTTTAGTAAACTCACAATCTGTACAGGAATACCCAGCCACTAACCCAGTGTATGCTGGGATACACTGCAGCCGTCTGTGACCACCAAGAGGATAAGATGCTTAGAAAATAAATGGATGAATGGATTATACAACTAAAAGATTGGTGCTACATTATAATTTATAATCAAATCTATTGTGTAGTTTACAGTTTTCCCCTTTTATTAGATGGGAATGTTTTTTTTTTTTTTATGTTTCCTTATGTATTTTAAAACACCAGTTAAAGCCTTGGGCCCTTTCAGATTAGTTTTTCTTATGACGCCAACACAAACTGACAGCGGTGTCAAAAAGCCTGTATATTTAGAGGAGCTATAGAAAAGCAAATGTCACATCTGATTTGACTCCCACACTTTGCTCCGATGGCTCGTCATTGCACTAAGAGTCTTAACACGTCTTTGAGCTTGTTGGCACGATGTGCATAGTGTTACAAAAAAACAGTGTCATGTGCCGTCCTTCTTACAGACATGTGTTTTATAGAGCAAAATGATTTATCATAGCAGCAATTAGTCACCTATTTCATACATGTAAAAACCTATGAAATCTAAAATGTAAGCATTTACCGCGTATTTTCTCAGTATATTATGAATGCACCTTGTCTAAAATCCATTGGCAAGCTGCCTTCCCTGTAACTGTGACCACAGCTTGTGAAAGCGGATAACTGACCTTGCTGGGGATGGGGGCCGGAGGGTTTCCTGGGGAGTGGAGGGTGGGGATGACCGGAGCCGCCAGAGGCGTCTGGGCCGGCGTGCTGGGCTCGCTGCTGCTCATCTCGCCAGCAGAGGCCGAGGCCGAGCCCGACGCAGTCCCCTTCCCACCTGCAGGTCGGGTGGGCTGCTGAAAAGGAAAATAAACAAGGGGAAGAAATAATGAGAAAAAAACATGACAAAGTGTATAATGAAAAGATCCCAGTGGGTATCAATGACTGAGGATGTTTAATGGCCATAACGGAGATCGCTCGCTGCAGGTTTACACTCATATAGCATTCTGGTTTTGAGTCTTAATCAGGATGTTAACGTTGAACATAAATTAAACCTGGATGTTTCTATCTCTGTATGCTTCTCATAATATGTGTGCAGGTGTGTTTTTGTATTCCTCAACAATTGATGAACATAGTTTAGTTTATGGTTGTATTTAGCTTCTCCATCAGATCACACACGATGAAAAACATTATTTATAAACATTATTTACCATTATATTGTTTTGTTTTTATGTACAGTATGTATGTACTTGCAAATAAGGCAGGGCATTATTAGAAACTTGGATCCAGATATGATATGTACATAACCAATAATAATAATAAACACACATAATACAAATTAGCATTAGTGGCAGCTAAATGCTAACTTACATCATTTATTTTATTTTATTAGTCGCTAGTTAAGAGGCTAACCATTTGTTTTTTTAAATGATTTAAATTGTTTCCTCTCAAGTTTCAAAATTTCACTTTCATATAATCCCCAAACTGACCTTCACCCAAATCACTGTTGAGAACTTCTTGTCTGTTTCTTTATTCGCTAACTGACAATTATTGACCTCCATGATGGACCAAATATAGGATTTATTACATTGAAAACACATAAAACCATAATCAAAAAGCAAACAAAGCATTTTATATGTTAAAAATCTTGATGGAGACAAGAAACAGAATGTATGTTGTAAGTATAAATGTCAAGTAGAAACACACCAATGTGTAACTAGAAACATGTTGTTGCTATTAACCAAAATAATGATAGAATGGATTTGGCGTCATGTCGGGTGATGTATAGTCACAGCTGTCTTGGCATCACTCACACAAACACACAAGCTGCTTCATGAAGTAAATCAACAATCACACATAATAAAATGATTCAAAGTGGTAGAAATGGAAAGCCCTGCAGACTTTGAGGACTGGGCTCACCTTGGGCCTTCTGGCCGTGGTCTGAGGAGAGGGAGGAGAAGAAGAGGAGGAAGTGGAAAAAGGGGCAGGAGAGGAGGAGAGGAGGGAAGGGAAGGACACAAACAGCCAGGGTTAGTGATTCAAGGCAAAGTTCATTTTAAACTGGAAATCACAGACAAAAGGACAAGATGGTTTGCATGAAACTGACAATAAAAACCTGCGAAATGTACCACAATGAATCCATTATTATTGTGTAACATCCCAACAGATCTCTACTCTGCTGTGTTCCCCCCTCATCTCTCTTGTCCTCATCTCTTCCACCCTCGTGACCAAACGCAGAAACAACATGAACGCTGAGACTGGTACGGCCATTGTATCCTAAATGACTGCTTTGTGTCTCGCGCAGACGAGGTTCACCGGTGCATAATTCTGTCGTGCTGCACTTGCTGTGATAATAGCTTGTTATCCTGCTGCGTCGCGTGTTTCAGACAAGCTACACAAAGAAGTACCTACACGTTGTTCTTATCCAGCTCCTGAGATTCATTGTTTTAATGATACTGCTTGGAAACGGAGAAGGTCACCATGAAGAGCATTCTCAAACACAATGTATTCTGAGAAGAACAAAGCCAACACTTAGACTGTAAATGTATTTATTTGGCTGATTCTTAACTCATTTTATAGATTATATGGTTTCTAGCTCAATTAAATCTTATATCAACTTTAACAGTTTATTGTAATTAATTATAAGAAGTGTGATGATTGAACAACATCCGTGTAGTTACAAATTACATCGTTCTTTCCAGGAAACTCAAAAGGACATTACCAGGAAATTGTGAGGAATTTATGGACCTGAAAAATTCTTTCTTTCTACCCTGTATGGTGATCAAACTACAAGACTATTCTCTTAGTTATCTAAACACAAAGTAACACAGTTACAGACACTTCTTTCCTTCCACTACATTCATGCAGAACTATCTGAAGTCTCTCTCAGCTTGGGCACGGCCGTCTCTTTGGCTAGTTATCGTTCTTTATTGGATTAGAGCCGGACCATTCAGCAGAAATTAGCCCGAGCTAACAGCTGTACCAAATAAGAGCTGACAGCCCTCTTAAGCTATAGTGTCCTGCTGTAGATACGAGAACAGGCTGTACTGAAATCACGTGCAGCCTGTTTGCTACATCTGCAACCAAGTGTGAAATCATTTGATTCAGCTCTGATGGACAAAAAAATCATTCAGCTTGTAATCATTCTGCATGATGAGGCCAAATAAAAGATAAAAGCTTGTGCTGGAGACAGAAACACAACTGAACTCCACTGAAATAAAACTAAAAAAGATTCTGCACAAACATGTATAGGTATGGATTAATTCTGCAAAAATCAGTGCCATGCACAAAATAAACTGACAAAATACTGAAATAAGGGCACAAACAAGCTGCAGCTACGCTTCTACTTCCAAACTGGGAATCAGATTTCGCTTAAGGGGGGATAAAAAGGGCAATTCCCACCAAAACAAAAAGAGGAACTGAAACTTTCAAGCATGACCTTTACAGCAGCTCTGCCAACAAAACAAATGAATGGTGGTGACAACAACAACAACAACAACAACATCTTCCTCCTAACAGATAAGGACGATCATATGGAGTTCTGTACCTTCCGGGGTGCAGGAGTCTGTCTCATCATATTTGCAAGAGAAGAAGACACACACACAACACACAGTCACCAAGAAATAAACACACACAGGTAGGTGATCAAACAGGGAACGATGCTCGATCCACAGAGACCAGGACGGACAGACAGAGAGACAGACAGAGAGACAGACAGCTGAAGCCGAACAGGCAGACAGGCAGCCACTCAGGCCGGGAAGCTGCAGTGGTGCAAATGGCCGCGGCGATTTTTTCCCAGGCTCCCCCTCCCTTCCTCTGTCCTCCTGCTATCGTCCTCCTTTATGTCCTCCTCCTCAGCTTCTCTCATAATCCGATTGCCGGAGCCCTGAGTCGGTGTCTCCCTCTCCTTTCTCCCCCGTTTACGACTCGGACATCTCGCTGCCGAGAGCCTCCGACCTGCTTCTGCTCACAGGAGACGCCTCGCCTCCCCTAACCTTCCTCTCCTCCCCTCCTGTCTCACTCCCCCCCCCCCTTTCTTGCTCCGCTTATTGTGATTTTCCAGCCCAGCCAATGCCCTGCTCCCGCATTACATCACTGTGCAGCCTCCTCCCTCTCTCCCTCCCCATGCTCGCTTCTCCTCAATCCAGTCGCTACCACAGACAGACAGGGAGGAGGGAGGGGGTGAGACAGTGAGTGACTGGGGGCAAACAGGAGAGGATGCAAGACGGAGGAGGGCGGGGCTGTAAACGGAGGTGAGAGAGGTAAACGAGCAGCAACGCCGATGCGATGCAAGCCTCTCTTGTCGCCTGGCAACACTCGCAGAGCTCTCCTATGGCTCATTAAAATGAGGCTGACAAAAACAATGAGGACAGATGATCTGTAATACAAATTAAAAAGTAGTAAATGCCTTGTAGATTTTAATTGTTTTATCATATTTGAAATGATCTGCCCTTTCTTCCTGAAGCAATGTGCAGAGGCACTGAAATTGAGGGGATTCGTTTTGGTGAACTCAAGTCAGTTTTTAAGGATATTTATTATAAATGTTTTGTTTTTACTTATTTTGTATAGTTTATCTGTTAATGTGTCTTACCTGGATATTATATATATAGCCTTGTAGCATGTGACAGTTGTCTTTGACTAGGCATGGTCAATTTTAGATAATAAAATAAATGAGATAAATCGGAACTTTATTCATCCCGAGGCTGTGCAGCAGTTGCTGTACCAAGCGGGAAATATAAAAAATGCAGGTAAAAATATAAATAACATACAATTCTAAAACAAAAAACATCATCCTAAACTTAATTATAATTGCTCATATTACAAGTTGCTTCTTGGTGGGTAGCAAACAGCATTAACCTGTTTATGTTTGTTTTAGCTGTTGTTATATTGATGCTTTTATGCTGCTCTCTTGACACTTTTGTTTAAATTAAGTTAAGTTAATTCCTCCCATTAAGTCCCGTAGTTTCATACATCAATTACATGAATCTCACATTAAATAATGCAATGAATGTGAACTCAGTTGCAGTCATTAGGGGTGAACAATATGGATAGAATTTAATTGTATGTTGCAATATCAATATATACAACAATAAAGTATTCCAAAAGTTCAATTAATTTTAAGTTACTTTATCCACTACATTGAAAAACACATTACGATGTAATATTACAGGTTAAGCTGAAAATCAGATCCACCTTTTCCAGCTGTAACACATTAATATATGACTAATTATAATCCAAGGATATAATAAGAATCTGAACTGGTCCATTCTGCATAATGAATACTTTAACTTTTGGTACTTCCAGGATGTTTTTTTTTTGGGTTACACTGGTAGCGCTACTTTTACTTTAAAGTCATTCTTCCATAAAAGTAGAATCCTTGCAAAATGGATGAAAACATTGAGTTTTAAGATTAAAACAAAACGTTAGCTTTAGATGTAATACTGCTCGTAGTAAAAAAGGGGATTTTAGTATAAAAAGTGATTTAATAGGTCAGTTCATTCCTTGAGCCATTTGAGTAGCTTTCATAATATCTTCCTCTGCTCCACTAATCCGCTTCTCTGCACCAACAGCTCAGCAGACGAGAGAGGGACGTAAGAGGATTAATTAAATACTTTGATTAGCTGTGAGCTTTAAACCTGAAATACTTTCACATTGTGGGCACAAAAAATGGGTGGTAAATAATTTGAGATGGCCGTGATGAAACTCGATAAGGTTATAGTAAATACAGCAAGGTTGTGTTCTTTTGTAAGAATATTTGATAAAGAATCGACTACAGAAGAAGAGCGATTGTTATAAGAAAGACTGAAGCAGAACTTCAGAGTTCAGGCTGCTGAAGCAGAGAGAAAACCTGTTTACATGTATCCGTTACAGAGCAGCGGAGGGAAATCTGTCCTGTTGAAATATTAAACATCTTTCTCTGTAAACCGCTCACACAGACTAAGTGCTGCTCTGAGACGACATCCACCGCTGAAGTGATGAAGGGAGACACACAGAGAGGATAATGGGGGGGAGATGTATCTAGTTCCTGGTTTCACAGAGCACTCTCTCACTCACTCACTCACTCACACACACACACACACACACACACACACACACACCCACACCCACACCCGCGATCGCTGCCTCTGCGGTCACGGCTCTGCAGCCTCCAGCAGCACAACAAGGGGATGAAATGACCGCTCAGCAAGCACAAACACAGCATCGCTCGGCTTGCACTGACTGAGCAAAGCGCTGACTGCTATTTCCCATACTTGGGGAAACTTGAGAGACAGTGTGATGCAGAAGAAGTTTATCGCATCTGACATCAGTAAAAGTACAAAAAATTAAAGTGTGTCATTTGAAAGTGATATCACTTTGTTCCTCTCTCCTCTCCTTATTTTTGTCAGCAACAAAGAAAGTGTTATTGACGACAACTCTGCCGTCATGAAACATGACATTGTGAAATGAAAACAGACTTCACTCATACAATCATAATCGTATTACTATGAAAAAAGAATGACAACTTGAGATTTGTTGATTTACTAAATTGATTCACTGTATTTATTTTATTAATTAATTTGTTAATTTATTAACTCATTGATTCATTTATGTATTAATGTATTCATTTAATTATTTATCTATTTACTTATTCATTTATACATTCATTTATCTATTAATTTATTAATGTATCTATCTATTTATTCATTAATTCATACATTTATGAATTAATTATTGAGCAATTTGTGGTTCCATAAAAACAGCATGTCTTATTTAAAATAAAAGACTAGATAATAAATCAATGTGTTGTTGGTCCTATAACTTAGTTTTCATTTGATATTTTCTGTCTTGACTGTAACTAGGAAGAATCATCTATCTTGTTTTCTCTGCATTATGTTTTCATGCTTTTAATGGTTTTATGTGAAGCACTTTGAATTGCCTTGTTGTTGAAAGTGCTATACAAATAAACTTGCCTTGCCTATTTTTGCTTTTTCCTGCCTGTTCTGAGAGTCGTCTGTGACATTTAACTGCTCACATCCCTCGGTTAGATCTGAACATTCAGGCCTCCATGTTGAAACCAAACTAAGCTCCTGAGGTTGAAAGTCAGCCGAACAGGAGACGATAAAGTAGAACCAAGCTGACAGGAAATCCATACTCTGCAGCAGGTCTGTTCTCTGCAGGCGGGAGGGCGTCTGATTTCACCTCGGTCACCTTCTGACATTTATCAGCACGTATGAGTCAGCGGAGAATGATGTTAGAGAGAACTGGACTGTCGGCATAAACCGAGTCGAGATGAATCCACATAAAACATTGTGGCTCGACTCGATGCCCTTTGGGACCCAAAGGCTGTAAAAAAAAAAATCTTCTAATTTTCGAAATGAACACGCTGCAAGAAAACAAGGATTTTGGGATTGAACACCCACAAATGTATACGGCATTATTTGATAGTTAGACTAGATTTGATCATAAAACTTTTTACCAAAACGCATGGAAAAGTACAGAAAAAAGTTTTAAATTAGGGTTTTGGTCTATTTTACGTACATATGCTTACGTACTATGTTTTTTTTCACAGATAAAATACTGAGGCTTACCGACAGTAGAGAGTAAAACGGATACCATAAGACAGCGGCCCTAAACTTGGACTGCAGCTAACAATTATATTTGAATGAATCTGAATCTTCAATGAATCTGGTGATTTTTATGATTAATTGATTAATCTTTCAGTGTACAAACATAACAAAAAAAAATATGCATTGACTTGTTTTATGTGACCAACAATCCCAAACTTAAAGATATTGAATTTACAATCACATAAACTGAGGGAAAAAAGCAAATACGAACATTTTAACTTGATAAATGACCTAAACCTAATCAATCCATATCAACCGACCCCAAACCAGCCGCATATATCACATGTGTCTTAATACATCGTTTTACTTTTACACGTGACATCGCAGAGAAAACAAGTGGGAAACCAACAGAGCTAAAAAAAGAAGAAGCTGACTGCATTCAGCTGCAGTTCTTTTAATGTAATCTCCCCTCTGAATGTCACAAACCCCACGTTTACATATTATTGAGAGCTCTCAAAACCTGACTTTTGGATGAAACATGTCAGTGCTTCTGATGCACCAAGAAATAAACACTAAAACAACAGTTTTTTCCTGGATGAACAGATGCCGAGATGACTTCAGCATGCAGACAAACACACACCAAGAGCCACAGAGCTGGACCAAACAGACCAGAGCAGAGCACACGGTGAGGAGAGGTCAGGTGACAGAGGTCAGGTGACACCTCTTGCTCATTTCACTCGCTCACTTTCACTCTCACATAAACACAGAGCGGTTCGGCAACAAGACTACGGATGGGCGGTGTGGTGAACTGCGAGGGATCATGGGTAAAAAATGATCGGCGAGGCCCGGGTGCCATGCAGCAGCGAGGCCGTTCAGAGCCACGGTTACTACAGTCATCACCATAACATCACCACTGTACCGAGGTTAGAAAAACATGCAACACCTTTTTGGGCTTCACTCCTCGCTGCGTGGTCGAAGGAAAGAAGGGAAGGAAGTGAGGAAGGAAGGGTGGGAGGAAGGGTGGAGGTTAAAGGTCAAGAGTTTTTCAGAGGCATGCTGGGGGTAACGGGGACTGAGGGGAGTCGCTGCTCTTCGATGGCGGATCAAAGACCTCAATCAAATATACAGTACATATCTTCATCCACTTTCACACACACATTTCTTCATTCAGTTCATTTTCAGACAAACACGTCTGATGTATTATTGTAGAATTCAATAATATGAAAGAGATTATTATGCCTTTATCACATGAATATTGTTTTCAATTAGTCTTAGTTACTGTTGTGTTTTTTCACAGAATAAACTAACAATAATGTGAACCAAGAGCTCTTCACAATAACAATTTGGGTCAGAATAATGAATAATGTGTTTATATCCATATAAATATTAGAATAGAATAAAATACCAACTGTAACATTATGAACAGGTTGACATTTAATCCTCAATTCAATAAAACCTGGACTGATTTCAGGAGAGAAGAATTATTATTGTTTGACAGAATACTATTGTTTATTAATTAATAATTATATTAAGCTGAGGAGAAGTCTGGCAGTTACCCTCTATCCTTCAGAAATTAACTTTGCTGCATATGTGATGATATTATTTTCATAATAATCATAAGTATAATAATTATGAATAATAATTTTATTATTATTCATCTTTTGCTTTAACGCGATGCAGTTCAGGGTTGAATCAAACTGCTCTACTGAGAAAAATTCCAGCTGCTGCTGACTCAGCATAAATAGACAAAAAATTGAATTTTTGTGTAAAGTAACGACTCTCACTTTACTTTCACTAAATAAATAATCTGTCAGTGCATCGCAACACACAGCGTATCCACACACAGTGTATTTATAGGAAGATGTCGCCCTCTGCTGGTCAGATATGAAAACAGAACCATCAGCTCTGATTTGCTTTGACACGGTTTGTCTACGAGATTATTTAAGATGATCTAAAAAAATTATTTCTTATAAATTTAAAATCTGTGTTTCAATTCATGAACAGAGATTCTTCTCCATCCTTTTACAGGCATTTATAAAAGAAGAGTTAATTGCACGGTTTATAATATTTGTATTACTCCTTTTTACTGTAAATGACTAGTTCTACATTGCAGATTGTCAGTGTGTCTCTACTTCAGTGTCAACAACTACTGCACATGTAATGCACTCTCTTTTAGAGTGAATTAAAACATAGTGTTGAGTGAAATAAATGCACTTAATCACTGTAGAATCAAATAAATATACAATACTAATTAAAGAGCTACGAAGCATCTTCCAACATGGTCACTTCAAAACAACCTGGGAAAAAGGAAGAATTTCTCTGGTAAAGGCTGAAACAGCAGAGCAGGTGTGGCATTATTTCATTCATCAGCAACACACAGGGTTTACGCTCAATAACAGTGTGTGTGTGTGTGTGTGTGTGTGTGTGTGTGTGTGTGTGTGTGTGTGTGTGTGTGTGTGTGCGTGCGTGCGTGCGTGCGTGCGTGCGTGCGTGCGTGTGTGTGTGTGAATGTGTGAGGACATATTTGCTCCTGATTTCCTGCAGGGGAACTTATCGTTATCTGACTCACCAGTTTAGTGGATTTGGGCGTCTCCAGGATCTCTGAGGAGATTACAAAAGAGAAACAAAGAAAGTGAGAAATGTAAGTCAATATAATCATTAGTGTTTATCATCTTGAACAAGGTGTAAAGTCCAACAAAGATCCTGGCGCAAACAGATTAAGGTCAACATGACTTATTGTCTTTTCACCACATGCTCAACACGGATACTTTTAAAATTTAGAGTCACAGTCAGATGTGGAAAAACCTGCTTGAACAGAACATAACTGTGTTTTAGGGAATTGGTGCTTAAAGTGCTTCAATAAAAACTAGATATATTCAGTTAAAATACAAATGGAAATAATGGACATTATACAAAACTCAAAATAATGACATCTGAACAAAGCTGCAAATAAATCCATAAACAGGACTGAAAGGTGGAACAATGTCAATGTGTTTCCCATGTTGTTATTTTATTTTATAACGTTTTTTTAAATGTTTGATCTTTTGCCAATAGAAATCCAAGTGAGAAAGTGTCACGTCGCCGATCTAACGAGGTCGCATCTAACGAGGTCGCACCTCGTTAGATTTCTGAATCACTTTCAGCCCGACACAAGTCTGAATGTCAAAGACTGCTGCAGCACAACAAGATGAATCTGTTTGATAAACTAGGAACGAATTGTGAACGTTGTGGAATATTGACCTTGTGCATGTTGTTCTCTCTAATAATGTAAATGATGAAATTGATTGGATGTATGAGTGGATTAGAGTGAGAAGCGCTAGAAAGCGTCACTTGCGCTCATGATGGTCATTAATGAAGACTTGAACAAGTAATTCACTGTTAATCTCTTAACATCGATCAGGTAGAAATAGGGGATTTTATATACAGTGACAGTTATTATACTTAAAGTTATCAAATATTTAAAACATACAATTTAAATCATTACAAACTTTAGCTGTATGAGATTGAAAGTTAATTATTGAACTTGGAAACAGCAGCAACCCAATTGTTTTTTTATTAAATTAAATGTGGCTTTATTGGCATGAAAGTTTCAAGGAAAAAAACAATGTCAAAAGCATCAAATAAAAATGTACACAATAATATAAAAAATATCTTGTATTTTAATTGTTTTATTTATTTGTTTTTACTGTAAAACACTAACTTTGTTTTGAAAGTTAAAAATATATTATTATTATTGCACAATATTCTTCAGCAGATGATGATGCCTCCTTAATCACTAAGGATGGGTTAAATGCAGAGAATAATTTCCCCAAAGGATTTAATAAAGGATACTTTCTTCTTCTTCTTAATATCAAAAGCTCAAGAACTATAAATGGCCATTGTGGGGAGATTGTTATGTCAACTGGTAGAGACGACGTGTTGTTGTTAAACCTGCAGTTTAGTTCGACACCAACAGAACATCTGCAGAGCTTCAACAGACCAGTGGTGCACGCAGAGGGATTCACACCCACAACCTTGTGGAGAGATGATGACTCATCGACACTCAACATGAAACCAGACCCTGTAATGAGATATTTACTGAAGCACATTTATATTTCAGTCCTTTAGCAGAACCCAGTGTGAGCTACAGTGGGAGAGCAGGTGGGGTGACACTGCCTTGCTTAAGGGCACTTATACACTGATACATGTATGATTTGGTGATGACAAATAAACATTGACGCTACTCTTAAGATGCAGAAAGACTCAGTTTACTCCGTGTGCAAAATGTTTACCAAGTCTTAAACTTGTTTACCCTCAGAATACTGAAAACTGCTGGTGAATGACGACCAACGACAGAACCACCTGGATGTGTGTGTCCTTACCTCGTTTGGGAACCTTGCCGGTGCCAGGCTCCGGCGTCTCTGGAGACGTTGTGTCGGCCCCGTCGTCCACCAGCTGGATCTGAGACAGACGGAAAGCAGCGAGCCAGTTAGTTAAGTCCTCCAGTGACTTTTACTGCTACAACTGTCAGAGCTTACCAACGTTAAAGGGGAACCCCAAAAAAAAGAAAGTTGTGATGTTCATTCGATTATCAGAATCAGAATCAGAATCAGAAACCGTTTATTTACCAAGAATGTTTACACAAACAAGGAATTTTTCTTGCCGGAAGGTGCATAACATTAGACATGAGACGTTAGACGACACAAACAACAATCAACAATCAACGAAAACAACAGTGCAATGGGTATTAAATGAAGTATAAGATGAAGTGCTCAGACAAACAGATAACGTTTATCTTAAACAGATTACGATTATAGCAAGTGAGTCGTATTTTTTTCCATCTCCATGGTGATCTTTGCAACTGCAGTGCAGAGACGCTGATCGGTGTGTCTGTACCTGAACAGCTGGGTCACAGCAGGTAACATTTATTCTCTGTGCTCACTCAATAAATAAATAAAAAAGGGCCTCATGCGTCAATGGTTTAACGCCATTTTCTCTTTGACACGAACAAAATTCAAGAGTGGTCGAGGCCTGATGTACGTATGTATACAGATAGCGGAATTAAGAATTAATCTTTGAAATCTAAATAAAATTGGAGTTCATCAATTTTTGGGCCGTGAGTATTTTGGCAACTTCCACAATTTATTAGTTAGTTGGTGGGAATATTCTCACGCTCCAACAGCTGCCTCTGGGTCTTCATGCAGGTAACGTCCTCTGTTTTACTCAACGATGCAACATCACTTGTGATGGAATGTATTTTTCAAGTCCTTGTCCTTGACCGTCACAGGTGTTATTTAGTGTTATTTATGGGCTGCTTTGCTTTAGAGAGACATGTTTTGTATCAAACTTCATGTCAGACCATTCCTACTCTCTATCTCAGACTTTAAAATCCTGCTGCTGGTTTATGAAGCACTGAACATAAGTATGTTTGTGATCTGCTGCTACTTATGAACCATCCCAACCCCTCAGGTCGTCTGGGACGGGTCTACTTTCTGTTCCAAGAGTCAGAACTAAACATGGAGAAGCAGCGTTCAGCTTTTCTGCTCCACATATCTGGAACAAGGTTCCTGAAAGCTGCAGGTCTGCTGAGACCCTCAGCTCCTTTAAATCCAGATTGAAGACTTTTCTGTTTGCTGTTGCCTTTAATTGATCCAGATTCAATTGCTGCATCTCACTACTGCATTTTATTTCTTAAACTGCATTGCAACTTTTATTCAATTTTTATTTTGTATTTAGCTTTTTGACTGTTTTAATGTTTTCTTAACTGTTTTAAATCCTGTTTTCTCTGCATTATGTTTTCATGCTTTTAATGGTTTTATGTGAAGCACTTTGAATCGCCTTGTTGTTGAAATGTGCTATACAAATAAACTTGCCTTGCCTTGCCTCAGCACTGTGGGGACACAGCATCTACAGCTTTATTTCACACTGACACCATTACATTAGTTCCGTTTTCATCCTCTGATTTAAAATTTCATTAAATTTTTTTTTTTTTACATTGTTGTGAATGAAACGCGGGAAGCTTTTTGCGGGGTGTCGGTTATGCGGGTTGTCAAACCTTACAAACACACATCTACAAGTGGCATTCATCAAGCAAAACATTGTATAACCAAACCTCACAGAAGAAAAATATTTGAAATGTAAAGTTTAAAAAGGTGCCCTGTGAAGATTTAGACCTCTAGTAGCACTTTACCACAGGTGGTAAAATGCACCCAAAAAAATGCTGCACTGTACCAGCAAAGAGAGGGAAGAAGAAGACTGCTGGATGTAAACAATGCAGGATTTGAAAATGGTCTTTGCAAATGTTGTATGAAGAAGCAAATGCATTCTACATGCTGGACCTCAAGGATACAAACATTGTGTTTTGGTGCTGAATGTAAAAATAACTTTTGTTTGTTTACAACAAAAAACAGCAAATGAACCTTTAACTCTGCTGACTGTGCTCTCTGAGTTTTTGTTTTCTGTTTTCACATGAGAAAGTTACAGGAGCTCATTAAATCCCTATGAAATGAAACAAATAAAAGTCTCAATCCTTTCTTTCCCTTGGGATGTATTGTCTCCTCCAGGCCACCATAGCTAACCTATGGTAATATAATATGCAGGGGGATTTTGCAGTATTTTTTCTGGGAGTAAAGAATAAAGCCGTTTCACATCCCAAAACAACCAAACACACAGCCTGAAGCAGTAGAAAAAAACCTGGCAGCGTGCAGACAACAGAGGAAAATATCAACACCCACACAAACCCACTGCGTCAAATGAAATGTAAAAAACGAAACAATAGATAGATGGGGCTGTACTGGTTGGGTGCTTTAAATTTATAGAACTAGACATGACTGAAAAGTACAGCAAATGACTATTTTTCTCGTTACCTGCGATTGTCTCACAAATATCCCACGATTCTCCTCGCAGGTGAAGTAGCGCTTGCCCTGCACGGTGCCGTCGTTCTTGCCCTTGGCCTCGTCCAGGATGACTCCCACCCATTTCCCGGAGGCGAAGAGCGTGTTGCCGATGTAGGCCACCGTGCCGCGCTGCCCCTTCCCGATCACCTCCACCAGGGAGCCCACTTTGACGGGCCGCCCGCCCCCGTCCGAGCTCATCCTGCTGCTGCCGCTGCTGGTGGTCTGAGGTGGGACGAAGAAAACACACACTGTGAAAACATGTTCGCCTCGGTGCTGTTAGAAGGGGCACTGTTTGAAAGTCGTGGGTGTTTACCAGACAGGGAACGAAAGACACTATCAAGTTGCATTTTGGGTAGTGTAGGA
This sequence comes from Myoxocephalus aenaeus, assembly GCA_038501785.1. NCBI lineage: Eukaryota > Metazoa > Chordata > Actinopteri > Perciformes > Cottidae > Myoxocephalus > Myoxocephalus aenaeus. The sequence goes on from JBAMJR010000015.1 coordinate 3,291,087, forward strand.
TCTCGTGGTTTTGCGGACAGATGAATACTAGGGATTTCAATTTGGGTCATCCTGGCCCCAGCAGCACCAAATTTGACCACAAGTCCCCTGACTTTAAAGCCCAATACTACATGCCTGTAGTAACCCTTTGGGACGGTCTCTGACCCAGGCGACAACTGCTCGTTCTGATCAGGGAAGCCAATGCAGAAGTGCCTTAAACTTTCATTCTCTTTAATAGCCATAAAGGGGCGACTCTAAGTCTCTCTTGGTTTATTACCTAAGGAAACATTGTAAACATGAGTTTATGGTCCCAGTCGCTAGATTCAAGTCTTCTTCAAGACAGATGATGTTTACTTAGTAAATTATGGCCCATTTAGAGTCAAATAGACCATAAAGCAGGGTATGCTTTAGGGTGGAGGCTAACTTGTGATAGACAGATGGTTAACTGAACAGTATACAGTGTCTCTACGTCACTCCTGAGTCCTTACGCTGTTCAAATATGGTCACTGGTGGCAAAAAATCCCAGATGAAGACGTCCAAAATCAAAGATGGCGACGGGCAAAATGCAGAAGGCTTTAAAACCTCAGTCCACAAAACAGTGTGACGTCTCGATGTCAACGTCTGTTATAATGGGATTTAACATGACCTCCAAAGAAGGTTTGATGGATATGAGGGTTATTCGGAAAACTAGAGGACCATCCTATCACAACTATGTACACATCTTGCTTTTCCCAAACCAGTGCATTCTTAACAATCCATCTTAATTTCAATTTAGTATTATGATCAAAACTGCCCTAGACCATTAGCATTTATAAAACTTCTTTTAAGAAACTGCATTTATTGCTAATGTGGCCAAATGCATCACAGACTGACTCAGCCTATGCATTTATTGGTGTTACGTGTGCTGTGCTTGAAACATCCAAACCACAAGATGACATCTAACTTAAGTTATAACGTCTTAAAAAGGACAGCTCAACTATATCGGCTTCTACAAGAACAGATGCCAGAAAGTTTAGTTAATGTATTTACTGTACATTTTAACAGCTTATCAAACATTTTGTGGCGTTCAATTTCTCTCTAAAGCACAATTTAACCCCAATCTGATAACCGTAGGCTTGCTCGGGTTAAATTAGTCATTGTCGCCTTCATGTTGTGATGATCAACCCCACGAGGAAATGACCCTCAAGCAAAAGGTAAAGCTTTCATGATCTGGCTAAAGGTTCAATCATTGCTTTATCGGATACATCATAGACAACCATAACATACATTTATCTGTATGACTGCTATGATCCATCAAAAGGATCTTTGACAGGACCACGTCAGCACACAGAGACGAGCTTCTGAGGGAAAAAGACTGAACAAAAAGCAGTTATTCCTCGGTTGCACTCTCTAAATGTCAAAATCACGCTTAAAAACAGCACCGCTCTTGTTTTCCAGCTTTTGTGACAGATCCATGGCAACACGATGATGTGTGGGGAAGAAACAAAATCACACAGTAAAAAACGTTTCAAGACGGGCCGCAATATTTCGTAATCAAATAATTCTGCATAACCCAATTTACAGTGAGATGCCCTAGAAGTGATGGTGACTCAGCAGAACAGAGAGGAGCAGATATTATTACTCTGCGAGAAGAGAACACGCTCTCCTTGAGCTAATGTAAACACACACTGTCTTTATGTTTCACTTCAGAAGGACAGTGAACCAAAACAGAAGGACAGCAGCAACATGAAGGTCTTCTAAAATATGAAATATTACAATCTTCCACAGCAGGTTTCTGTGATGATGTTTTATGATTCAAGCATTTCTATTTCGGACTCTACTTTAAGACCTTTAGTCTCCATTGCTTCACTTGTTGACAACTTATAAATACACCTTTTTGGCCTGTGTTGACCTTTGAATAACTTTTATTAACTTGGAAAAAACAGTCATCACTAATTAGTAAATAACTAATTTAGTTTTTTACGATTCTGTCAATCATATAAATAGCAATAATATTTGGTTTAATAATAAAAATAAGTACTTTTTATAAGGAACCTTTATATTGTTTTTTTTAAGAATTGTGACCATTTCACAGTGGACTTCAGTTACGTTTGTATGTTCAGATTATCAATACAAGACATTATATAGTATTTTTGCTTTTGATACTTTAAATATATTTTGATGATAATACTAATGTACTTCTACTTAAAAGCTCCTTCAAGGAACTTTCATTTTGTGTTGATTTTGGCAGTTCATGTGGACAAAAGCAGTGTCTTCGAGCACGAGATTCTCTGTTTACTGCTGCAGGCTCTGACAGTCTGCCCGCTCAGTCCTGGTTCTGGTTTACTTAGGTAGGTCATATAGAGGCATCAATATTACATTGAGATATTACATTTCCTAACCAGTTAAAAGTTAAAGATTTTTTATTCAGGACTTTTACTTGTGAGAGTATTTCTTTGTGGTATTATAATTATTTCTTCCATCACTCCGCTTCAATTTCTTACTACTTATTGGGCGCTATTTACACTAATATATATCTGCAATAAGCTAAAATCTGTATATTCATGGGCACAATAAACAATAATTATAGCCCATCCTTACACGGGATTACAAATTGGACTTCCTGCTTGGTCATGTGTTCCAACAAATACAACTGGCACTGTTGAAAAGTTGGGGGTAAGCCAGTGAGGGATTGTATCTTTTTGTCCTCCCCTAGACCAGCAGTGGAAACAGCAGTGACACAGAGAGCAATGCAAAGGGGTTGGCCATTATGAACTGGAAAGGAGACAAGGTCAAAATACATCAAACTGTAATTTGTGGTGGTTAAACCTGCAGGAAAGTTAATAGTCAGCCGGCCATATTGCACAAGTTGAGGATTTTTAATCTAAGTGTGTATAGGTTGGAATGTGGTCAGATAGAGGGTGTTTTGTTTTGGTGCTCTATAAACATAAGCTTTAACATGGTGTCACTTCTTATGGGGCATTTTGAACAATTTACATTTCTCAACCACAGCCGCTGAACAACAGATTTACTAAATATCAACACTACGGCACCGAAATCGTCACTTATTTCTTTTCTCAGCTCGACAATGCAAACTACCTCAACTAATAAAGAATGATCTTATCTTGTATTAGACTGAACTGGTTATCTGCTCAGGCATAACTCATAGCTACAATATCAGTTTCTTTCTCTACTAAGATATACTTAAATGTCCCCACTTTTTTTTTTGCCATTGCAACTGAATGAAAAAAATCATGAAGCAAAGAAATGACCATGTCTTCTTCTGGTTCTTCTCCACTTTTAGTGCTGACATATACAACCAGACATCACTTTACAGATGCTGTTCTTTTATGAACATCACTTTTCAGCAGCAGCAGTTATACAAACCCTGAACTCCCATGATCACATAAAGCCTAATTAACCTAGCTCATAATTCATGACCAATATGGAAAAAGACTTTTGAGCTGGTTCAGTGCAGCAACATCCCTCCAGATTCTTAATGGAGGCATGGATCTTTGGTTTATGGTGCTTTGGCGAGACTCACATGCACCTGACAACAATCTGCAAACAAACATCCTTTGGGGTTTATGAATTCTGTCGCCTTTAAAGTCACAAAACAACTAAAACAAAAGAGTTTTGAATGGGCCGCTTTGCTCCAGCCAACGGTCCGTAACGAAGCCTTCAGGGTTGTTCAGTCATCGTTGCTCCGACCTGTTTGCCATGTGCTAAAGGAAGAGACGACCCGAGGAGGACGTGCTGAATTATTTAGTGACACTCTACTCTTAAAGCACGCAAGCTCATGTCGACGTTAATGATTAAAAGAAGATTTAAAAAAACAGTGACACCGCCTCATTTGCAGCACTGTAACACCCGGCGTTGGTATCAGAAGGTATGGCTTTGTTTTCTCGAGAGAAAAAAGTAAATGACTGAAACGCTGTCATGCACACGATTTTAATAGATCGTCCAAATGTTGTGCGGGCTGAATTACAAAGTAAGCATCTCTTCTTGATAAGTAAGGAGTTTTTTTTGCGTGTGATCTGAATAAAGACACGAGCGTCTGAAAGGTACAGTAGGAGCGCTGATGTCATCCCTCCCGGTGACAGGAAAGCTGCCTGACTCAGAGACAGATGACAAACAGGAAGTCCTAGGGTGCTCATGGATTGTGTGTCCAGTTTCTCATGATAACAAAAAGCCCTATGGTCCTACTGTCACGTATCATCTCCTACTTTAGAGAGCGGAGTCGTCACAGAGGTCTGAATCTTAACATCACAGCGGCGACGCTGAATCCGGAGGGGCATCTGAGCCGAACAAAGAGGCGACAATTCAGACAGAGGAATGCAGCGCTGGAATGGATTAGAAACCCCGCCATTCAAAGTAGGAATTGACACGGAGCCGATGACAGAGTGAAACAAATTGAGCAGACAGAACAGAAACAATGGCGCAACGATGAGGACCAACTTAAACAGCACAGTCCGGCCCATTCATTCACCTCACTAGGATAGATAAACACCTTGTACACACTCACCCGTGTGTACGTGTTCCTCCTAGTCTGTGACATGTTCGCAGACCGCCCCCCCAGACCGCCTGTCTGGACTGCAGAAGTGTTATTGGGGAGAGCGTCGGCCAGACAGAAGGGGGTCTAGGAGAGGTGTGTGGTGTGTGGGGGGTTAGATGATGCTGCCGGAGAGTCTCTCTTCCTCTCTTTCTCTTAACAGAATCACACCATCCCTCTCCTGATCCAGCACAGCCTCGGCTCTCCAAAGTCCCCGTCCCTCCTCTCTGCTGCTGCTGCTGCTGCCGCCAGAGGAAAAGCTGGCGGGGAGCTTTTAGGCTCCGTCAGAAAGTTTCTGAGGGGCAGACGGTGGACGATCCACCTCCGCCCTGGTGAATGGACCGGAGGAAAGCGGCAGAGCAAAGAAGGGGGGGGGGGGGGAAACAGCAAGGCTCGGTCTGCTGTGAGTGCATCAGCTGAGCGGCAGCACTGCACTGTGCTAGTGTCTGTGCTGGCTTCTGCAGGAGGGAGTGTGGTTTAGGCCTAGACTGAGGAACTGGGTCCTAAAGCCTGCAAATACACCTCTTCAAAGTTTCTCAAAATAAACTTGACAGTCATTATTCCCGTCGCAAGTCCTCGCAGTATGCCTGTGCATACATTTGGCATGATGCAGAGGTTTGGAGTCGCAGGAATGCTCAATCAAAGAGCATTTAAAGTCCTGATAAGACAAATAAGTAAAGCACAAAATGCCATATTAATCACTTCAGTTATGAATGATGAATCAGTCAATAAAAACAACGCCTTTAAGACCATCAATGCAGCAATGGGATATTATTAAAGAGCTCAGATGTATCATTGCGAGGCAGATTACTGTCAAATTTCTACAGGAAGAATTTCACTTTGTTTCTTCTGCCAAAAGAGGAAACAAAAACACAGGCTGGCATGAAAGCATTTTCCAACCGGGGAGGGAGGGGGAACCAGTTCGACTCAATGCTGTTTCATTGTGGTTGAACACAAAAGGCCCAGGTGATGCTCTGTAATGCAGCACACTGTAAGCAAAAGCCAGCGGATTGCATTTGGGCCCTGCCTGGTGCCGTGGCCCCGTCACAGAGCGAGGATTAACTCTCCTTTATCAGCTTTTATCAGCTAACTGCATGGCTGGGGCTTTTTGTTAAAGTCTCATTCCCTTCTATTTCTGTGTTGTCATCTTTTTTTCTAAATAAAAGCAAACGCTGCAGGGTTTATGTGTAAAAGCTTTCAGCTTAGAGGCTGATAAGAGCTGTTGTAAGAGCATGCATTTCAGCATCAGAACAAAGTGGGACTCAGCCTTCAGGGTGGGAGATATTTCTTTTACCGAATAATGCAACACTCATAAAGCTTCAGCAGCCAAACAAGGAGCAGGACAACAACATGTACTGCCTGTCGGCTCAGTATTAGCACTAAACCTACATCAGGGAAGTCCTGATTGAGGCAGTGTGTTTGGGGCTTCATGGCCTGTAAATAAAACTCCCAAAATGACATATAAAGTTTGGAAAACATCTTAAAATGCAAAGTTCTGCTCAATATTTCAGATGCTGGAGTTATACACAGTTGAGGATGTTTAGAGATAAACACAATTGTAATGCACCTCTGCAGTCTAATTGCACCCTTTTATGCAAATGGTGAAGGAGAAAGGGAGAGCCTTTATCTCCCTTAATAATAAGTAGACAACCAGCAGACCACCCAAAAAAATCTAAGAACTGCCTCCTTAAAAGAAAAAGGAGAACAATAGCAGAGAAAGAGGCGTTACCAGCTCAGTCAGACACCGTCTGCTGCTGGGAGCCTTTTTCAGACCGAAACACAGGAAGGCTGCAGGAACAGAGGTGACGCATCACGACCACACTGCACCTCCGCTGGTCTGCAGGTCCAGGAGCGACATATTAACGCCTCCAAACGAGGTAAAGATGAGCACATCTACGTCCTGGAAGCTGAATCATGGGGTCATCAAGGTAAAGAATTCCAAAACAGAGAGTTTAATTTAGGGCTGCAAATAACTTTTTTATTTGATTCCGGGTTTTTTTCTTCTTTTAATGAAGTCGATGGTTAGTCATGTGTTCATTTGATATGAAAATGTATGATAATACTCAATGTTAGCTTCCAGATCTCAAAGTGACGTCTTCAGATTGTTTTCGTAATATGACTTACTGTCAGAAAAACTAACTATTTACATATGGAATCTACTGAAGTAGTAATCAGCAGATCATTTTTTCTGATAAATGGTTCAAACTGTTGATTAAGTCAATGTCACTAAAGACATCTATTCCACATTAAAACACCAGAAGTGATCGTCTTTACATCAGTGTGACTTTGTGCTGCCTGATTGTATGTGGTGGTTATGTTTTAATAAAAAGGTGCAAGTATAACTAGTTTGTGATAATCAAATAATAATCAGTTCCTTTTTTCTCTAAATTACGGCATAACCTTTATGTTTTATTTGTTCACAAACTAAGTAGGGCTGCAACTAACGACTGTTAACTAAACATATTAATAGTAAATGAAATGTCCATTACAATTCACAACCCAAGATGACAAAAGACTTGTTTTGTCTGAAACTGAAAGATATTAAGTTCATCAAGATTACGCTTAAAGAAAATAACAAATATTTACATTTGGGTAGCTGTAATTACATTTTCTTTGCATTTTAGCTTAAAAAAATTAACCGATTATCTAAATTGTTGCGGATTCATTTTGCTGTCAATCAACTAATTGATTGATTGACTCATGGTTTCAGCTCTAATATAAAAGACAGGAGGCTATAACTATGTAGCCCACATAAAATACATTTTGTTATCAATAAATTATATAAAACAAAATATTTCTTGAATATTAAAATAGTTTTCAGTCACTAAACATTCACTCAAATGGGAAGGTTTGCTGCTTTTTATAATTATATTCTAGATTATTGTAAATGAAATATATCTGGGTAATTAATTGTTTATCAGTCACAAAAGCAATATCACATGGGTTGTCTTTTTTTCTATGATTAATTAGATGACACATTTATTTGTCGATGAATTGACAATATAAGAATATAATCTAATAAATAGCTCTGCGACTGATATGCTGAGCTTCCTCCCCACCACATGCATGCTAATGATATTCAGCCTGGTCTCAACACCATCATGCAGACAGGAAAAATAGGTCATCCATAGAAAAACAAGGACGGAGCCAGTTTATTCCTGGACTTCACGCCAATGTGTATCAAATTATAATGAAAGTGCTCAACTTTAACACAATGGTTAACAAAACAAATCCTGACAAAATGTAAATAAAAATGCCTAAAAGAGCTGAATCTGTAATCTGGTGCCATCTAGTGAGACTACAGCTATATAGATAACCTAATGCCTCACTCACCACATTAATGATGTTTCAGTCATTTATTTTTACTTTATTAGCAATTTATAATGCACCAAAAAATCTAGCTGTTAAGTAATACCAATAATCTGCCGGTTATGTCTGGTGGCAATTATAGTAATTCACAGCATGGGTGTGGCTGCACCCCCATGTGCCCATTCTCTCCCGACAGATTAACCATAATTGGATGAGAAAAGAGGGGAAACAATCTGGATTGTAGTTTAACTAATCCAAACGAGAATAAAGCCTTAATTACCCCAATTAGAGCTGCCCATCGGGATCCACACAGCCTCAATAATTGACCAGAATTAATCATTAAATGTGTAATAAATGCGTAATAATTATTGAGCAGTTTAAATGTGCAAATTGTGTGTTTTGACGGCTGTGACTGGTGTATAAAATCCTCCCTTTTATGGCGCATGTTAGTCGCTGTCAGGTGTCAGTTGGGACACTCCCTGGTCAGCTGCTAGCAAGAGGAGCCGTTAGCTTCGCCTGGCTTTCTCAAACCCCAAAAATATCGAGTAAATTAACAAGACACACACACGTTACATTTCTAAACAGGTGTGTGTGCGTTTTGGATTCATCGCCCATTGATCATTGATGACATGCGAGTGTTGAATCGTACCCGTTTGTGTCCTAAAATCCGGCTAACGGCTCAGCTTCGTCCCCCGACCGGCTACATCCATCCGTGGAGGTCTGACCGGACACATCCGTCCTGAGGTGTCCGAGCTGCTGCCTGACGAGGCCCGCTTCACACAGACAGAGCAGCCCGCTGATATATTATTTTTTAAAGTGTAATAAGATAAATACTGAATTCACTGTTAAGTAAGCTGATAAGGTTGAAACACAGATGGATAATGTCGTGTGAATAATGATTTAATAGATCATTTTGTACATAATACCACTGAAAAGTGTCATGTTTCTCTTTTTTTTCCCAATGGTGTTTAAACTGTAAGCTAGACAAGTACTAATGTTAAATTAACTTTGAATAATACTGAAGAAGACAAGGGAAATTGACATGGAAAATGTACACATTTATATATTTCTCCATAAAAAGAAAACATGGAAAAGAAAAAGACAAAACAATTTGAGAATAAACATGAAAACAAAATCAACTGTGGTAATGGAAAGATAATTCAATACATTGGCTGTGCATCCACCTTTCTTCTATGCAAGTTTGTTTTTTTAGCAATTGTTCTACATATTTCTATACATGTTCTGTATTTTATTATTTTGTGTCTGTGTTCTGTGTTTCACTTTATAACCTGGCAGACAAATCCTTGGGGACCATGAATCCAAAAGTGGATGTTCCTTGAATCCTGATTTAAAATCACAAGTTTGATATGGAACAAAAATAAAACAATCTGACAACTTCCCAGCTTGTGAGCATCAGTCAGGAACTGTGTAGCATCCTGGATGCAAAACAAAGCCCGAGGCAAAACTTCAGTATTGCCCGAACCCATCAAAAAGTGGTTCAGTTCCCGGCAGGATCATCGCCCCCCCCGTGGCCACAACCTTACTCCGGCTCGCATAAAGCAGAGACTTGTTCTTCCTGTTTGGCTGAACAGGTGCCAGACTCTCTTTTCAACCTCCAGCAGAACAAATGTGGTGAGAAAAAAAAAAAGTAAAGCTGTAGGGCTTCATTTCAGAGTGAGCACCTGGAAAACAGTTCCCCCGAGCACATTCCTATTCCTGGTATGAACATATCTGACAACTGGTGAGATTGCTCTGGAGATATAACACAGCTCATTAGCAGAAAGGGGGAAACTGAAAGAATGGGTATTTTTAGATGAAAAGGTGAAGTAGAAATAACACACGCTTATCAAATATGTCAGGGGACAATACTTTTATACCTCGGTGCATTAAGTGTACTGCAAAACCTCAAAGTTGAGAGCAGCACAGGACGGGCTCTCAGTTTTTTTTTTGGCTGATATGAAAAGAATGTGCAGTATGCTATTAAAGCATTAAAATCCTAAAATCAGACCTGCAGCTTCCCAAATATCTCAAGCACTTTAGTGTTCACAGATTCACAACCATCTAATTTGTACTGCAACATCATCTCAGGACATGGTTTTGGTAAACTGACCACAGGACAATAACAGGACTAGGGATGCACCAGTGCCAACTTCTCTACCCCGTTACCTACCGATTATGATATGGAGTACCAATCGAATATACCACTGCTCTCTTATTCTCCAAATTTAAAATCTGTAGAACTGCCTTTGTAAAAAGGATTGGAATCATTTTAATGTCAGGTAACATAAGACCATGAGGGATTAATCTGGCACTTAAAACCGTGTTGGCCATGATTGAATAAAACTAATCGATAACAAAACTGTGTTTTATGTGGATTGGTCATTCAGAGTATCGGATCGGTGCATCCCTAGTGATAATACCAAATAAATGAATGCTAGGAAATCATAAGAGCATGTTCATATCTATTTGCTTATTCTAAGTGTAATTAAATAATCAAATGAGTTTGAGCCTTAGCAGATATTCCTATGAACTAAGACTAATACAAATGATCAATCTGTTTTGTGTGTGTTTGTAAGAAGAGGAAACATGCCTGATCTTTTTACTGCATGTGTGTATAGTAAACAGTTCCTCATGTGGATACTGTGTCGTCTGACCTGTCCTGAGTGTTTGGCTGCCTTAAGAGAAATGCATGCTGGGAAAGCACAAGCATAGACACTGGGTGAATGGACAGTGTCGTTGCCGCGAAATGTCACACAGTCCTTGCTTGTCTCACTTTAAAGACCACTCAATCACTTTTCCCATCTTTCTGTAAATCAAGTCTATATTCAATCAGAGTGAAGTTTACGATTTTGGCAGCCAGCTCTGGAACAACGAACTCTCTTATCTTCTCGAAGCCCATGTGCTCATACAGCTTCTGAGCGTCTGTCTGCACAACAGACGTGTACAGGATGACCGCTGCATAACCTCTGTCACGGGTAAAGCCAGCTACTGTCCGACACAGGGTCTTAGCGATGCCCATCCCGCGGTGACTGCGGAGTACAGACATGCGTTTCAACTCCAAGCACGCTGGCGCATTCTCGTTAGGAAGGCAGGCCACAATGCCGACCACCTGGCCTTCAACTTCAGCCACCCAAAAACACGAGTCCTTCTTCTCCACGTAGGTTGCGTTGATGTCGTTGAGGTCCTGCCTGAAGGAGGTGTCGATGTAACGGTTGAAGACGTAGGCGACAAACTGCCTGGCCCCGGCCAGGAGGAGGGTGACGGCGAGGATGGGTAGCAGGAAGGACTTGGAGGTGGTCATGAGAGCGCAGAACACGCACATGAGCACCATTTGGGTCGGCGGCTGTTTCAGGACGTGCATGAAGGACGAAGGCACGTGCTCGCTCATCCCCATGGTGAAGATCTCCTTCACCGCCTCGGCGTCGGCGTCCAGATACCTCCGGATCTGAATACTGGCCATGGCTCAGCCCCGCTTTAAAAAAAAAAAAAAAAAACAGGAGGTCAAAATGTGTGTGGTGGCAAAATTCTACAAACAACTAGATAAATTAGTTTGCAATTATATATTAATAATGTTGTCCTTTAATTTTGTATCTTTTAAGCATCACAGTGGGCTGAAGCATGTCCCTATAAAAAATAAACTGTGGTGCAAATAGTTTAAAATCTACTACTTGAAGATATCACTTTGGGCTCTGGTAGCTTGTAATGTATGTATCAGAGGTGGCAAGTATACAGTAACATACATACATACTAAGTAGAGCTGAGAAGTACTGGCACATTTCTGAAACTTTATATACTTCTTAACATTTCATAGGAACATGTGGTACATTTTGGATTAATTATAAGTAACAAGAAATAATGTTATTATCATTAATTATAATTAGATTTGAGGAATCCTCAATCAATTTAGTCATGTGTTAATGTAATAATGAGTTAACTAAAATATTGATATCGATCTGTTTAAGAAAATACAATAGCAGTGGAGTAGGTAGACCACAAATACAATATCGATAATAATGTGTTTACATTGTAATACATTCATATTCAAAGAGTCTGAAAACGACCTATTTTTCGAAAAGGGCATTATTGTAGTAAAACACAGTGATACTGTTAATTAAAACTGACTTTGTTACATTCTGTGTGTGGCTTTAATAATTCATGGTTTGTACTCTTAACAGAGTGTGACAAACTCGTAAACCTAATCAATAAAAACGAATATTAATCATTGCGTAACGCTATGTCAGCGTTGGATGCTAAACAGCCAATGACCCTCAAACGTAACGTGAGCCACTTGACGTGATAACGGCTCTTAACCAAAAGCCAGGTGAAGTCAGTAACGCCAACTTTGCTCGCCATTGAACAATGTCATCACGTAGTCCTTCAACATTTAACAAAATCAATATTTATGGCACAAAAACGAACGTAGTTAGAATCAAAGACGACAAACACTAAGCCTAAATCCACTGATTTAACAGGCTGCTAACGGGCGCTAGCTTCACAAAACTGCTGCGGATTGGATATTGATTTGCTCTGCGGGAATAAACAAAAGTAAATAAACTTACCGTGTTTTATTTAATACTTTGTGCCAGCGGGTTCTAGGTGAACTGAGCGCATGAGTGTAAAGAGAGAGACGCCGAAGGTAGCAAAGTTTGCAGAAGTCAGTAACGTCTCGTTTCATTTCCCCTTCAACCTCGGATTTGATGTATTCAGGGACTGTCGGGAGAATGGGAAAATCAAACGTCCGTCAATCCAGTATGGGATTCTCGTTATTTAAAACTCCGTCCATTTTCCATAGGATTGTTTTATTGTTTAATATTATCAAAACTTCAGTCTCCATCAAACATACATTCTTAATATATACATACGCGGAATAAGTACTAGGTTGAAGCGATGTTAGTCTCATTATTTTACTCCAGGATTAGATAGTTACGAGCTTTACGATGTCCCTGAACTCAGCTTGCTCCACTTCCTGTTTATATTACGTATTGGCATCGCAGACCAACTCCCAGTTTAATCAAATTGTATAAAAGGGAATTAAATTAAATATAGCATTATGCAAACCCCACTCCGAGCCTATTATGGTTCAACCTTACATTATTGATCATAACTGGCACTGTGTGCGTATGATTAGACGTACAATTATTTGTTGTTGTCAAAAAGTAATGACAGCATTTACTTTGAGTGAGAAAAGAAACTCGGCGTATATTTTAAACAGATAATGAATGATTCTCTGCAGCAGTGTTTACCACCCTTTTGGGCTTATGACCCTTTAATACAAACCAAGGTCTACTTGCAACCGCTCATCAACCAGGTCGAAGTCCTTTGAACCTACTGAGTCATTTAAACTGGTGGTGGTGGTTTTTGTTACATTTTGCCCTATGGTGCAGGAGCTTTACAAAATTTGACATCAAAATACAAACTATATTAAAAAACGTAATAAAAAGAACCACTTAAGGTCACAGAGGTCACAAAACCAGAGGTAAAACACTGCTAAAAGACAAAACAACAGCTGTTGTCACAATAACAACGCTTATACAATAAATGTGAGATATTTCACACATGAAGACTGACAAAATAATTTATTGTCTCCTGAAAAACACAACTTGATTAGAGTTCATACATCAAATGATTGTAAAGATTTTCCCTTTTTAATGGTGCAAACTTTCCACTAACTTGATAGTCAAAAGATAGATAAAAGCATTATTTTTCCTTTAAACATTTTGGTTTTGTTTGTACAAAACATTAATTCATTTTACATTCACTTTACCGCCCAGCTGAGTGAGCAGAAACAGAAGCAGCTCATTTAGAAAATATATTTTGCTTTCCAGTTTTTGTTCATTTGTCTCTCGCCCTTCTATCCCAGGTTGATCTCCCCAGCAAACATGGTGATCAGCAGTATGATGGCAAACCCGGTGAGCAGACCTGCGTTCTGGATCGCGAAGAAGATGATCTTGGTGGAAGTCCGCTTCTGTGCTTTTAATATGTTGTCCATCTCTGGAAACTGAGATGAAGAAAAATAATCAGATATCTAAAATACAATTGCATTATTGTTTAGAACATTTCACAGCCTTTCTAGTAAGTGTTATTATTATTATTTTATTATTGTCTGGCATCTCAGGGGCAGCACAACAACCTCTAACACAACATTAACATCACTTCATTAAGTTGTTATATGGTAACATTAGCATTCATTTTGAGTTTCTGGCCACCAATGAGTCAAATATTTCTGCAAAACAAATTAGCTGAAAAACACTAAAACAATGTTGAGAAAACTTTTAGAATGTTCAGATTTTCTGTACAAAGTGTGTACAGAGTATCCATGAGGTCTGTGACTCCTGTATGATTCTTCTCCGTTACTATCTCAGCCACTCATGTCTAAACAGCTGACCCTGAATAGGATGAGCGGTTCGGAGAGTCAAGGTGACATCCGTAGACACAAACGTCAGATGGGGACGAGTTCAAGACAGTTCACAGACGTCATGTGAACTACTCTGCTTCAAAGACTCCTGTATTGTGTGTGGTTATCTGTGGCTACATAAACCAAGCTCACAGACAGTTCTTTGAGCAGACTTGGATGTGCAATTTGTACGCAATTCCTTGTAATTTTAATCTTGCTCTTTCTTGCAAGAGTAAATGTCCTGATTGATGATTTTACACCCGGTGTCGAGTAACAATTTGTCTAACAAATGCTAAGGAGAGCTGGGGGAACTGCAGAGTCAGCAGATAACTTTCTGTGGGTAACACCTTTTACACATGTGTTGTCATTTGATCCATTGTTAAGGTAAAAATATTTATTATAGCAGCTTTAAAGATTTACATCTTCAGTAGGGATCAATGGACTTTGGGCTGAGTGTCACTAAGACAGTGGGGAAGTCAGAAAGTCTTAAAAGACAGACTAATATTGCTTGTTTTGGTCTTTTCCTGGAGTCTAACGACAATAACAAATATATAAATTAGCATTAACTAATACTAACAGAAGACCGGAGCTGTAAAAATGAAAGTGCAAAAATGAACAGCAATCTTTCACGTGCAGAGCTTCCTCCGGTCGTGTAATCTAACTCACCATGTCTGCCAGTGCAATGTACAGGAACATTCCTCCTGCGATGGCAAAGATTGCGTTGGGAGCAAAGTTGCTTCCGACCAGGATGCCAAACACAAGACCAATGTAACACGACACTGCTGACAGCATGTTGAAGAAAATGGCTTGTGGGACGGTCATACCAGCATTCAGCAGGATAACAAAGTCACCTGAAGACAGAAACCAAACACAAACATGTAAACGGTAAACAGACAGTTCAAGCATTATTTTAAAAGCAATGGGAGTCATTTTACTTTGTGAAACAGTTTGATTAAAAGAATGTTTGACTGAACTTAAAGATTTGAGTTTAAGAATGCAATCAGTAAGACTTTTAAACCAAAGAAAAATCATGAGGTGTTTGATAAGTAGTATTCAGCTTTGGCACAGAAATGAATTACCCTAAAACAGCCCAAACGCACTTTTCATTTCTGCTAAATAAAAGCTGAAAAACACATTTTTAAGACAAATACCATAAAACCCTAGTTTGTCCCCTCATTTCCTGTCTACTCTTATTTATCAGCTGTTCAATAAAGCGGGAAAATGCTAAAGATATATATTTAAAAGAAACAGTTTTTCCATCACGTGGTATGTTGTAAAGATACAAAGTATCTTCTTTTTTTCATTATATTTAAGTGACCAGACTAATAGAAACACCTGTCAAATATAATGCAATACAATAGTGTCCAGTTGTTGTGTTTCTAATATTGTCCCCCTCATTTAAAGAAGAGCATGACTGTTATTTCGGATTACATTACAGTGGTTTGTGGTTTGTACTTTTTAGTGTATTCAGTTTATGGAGTTGAAACAAAATCCTTCATAGGAGAATATTCAGTAAAAGTGTGGGTGCAATTCTGCAGTATGCCAGTAGAGGTTGATAAAGATTATAGATTCCAAGTGGCCCTTTCAGTGTAAGTGAAAAGATATCACCTGTTTTTAATCCCTTAAATCCTAATTTTCCTGTTCAAGATTTATTTTATTTTATTCCCCTCTGTCTCACAGAATCATATATTCTGTATAAGACTGATCCAGCTTCACTGGAGATATGTGATGTTTAAACTGATGCCATTCAAATGTAGACATATAGATGTCTTGGAGACACATTTATCCAAATTCAGCCTGAAATATTGGGCATCTTTGGGAACTTTTTGAATCTCCACCAGAATCCCCAAATAAAACTCTTCGGATTGGAGTGATGTTGGACGGCACATGTTTGTAATAACTGATGGGGTTGAGCCGGTTCAGAGACTCACTCACCCAGCTCGTGTGGAAACTCCTCACACACGATGGCGGTGGACGTGCTGAACCCCGTCAGAACCGACACAGTGAACGAGGCGCCGATTGCCAGACCATCGATGAAGTTGTGCACCGCGTCGCTCAGCGTTATCATCCACGCCACCGTCTTGATGCTGGAGATGTTTTTCCCACGCAGCCAGTGGCACATCACACCAGGCACCTGGGCGCTCTGGAAGAGAGACGAGATGGGTTGAAGGCCCACGACTACAGCTGCTGTTTGATTACACCAAAGTAGAGCGATATGTAAACAATGACTTATGTGGATTCAGTGAGCCACAAAGAAAACCCAAAGTTCAAATCAGCCAGAAATCTGAGGACAAAGTTGAAAATGTAGCTTTTGGCATCTGATCAATAACTTGTGAATGGGGATGTATAAAAACTAACTTAGTCATTGTGCATATATTTAGGTATCTGGAGAGCCAGACATCTTACAAACTGAGAAAAAAACGACCCAGAAAATCTTTTTTTGAGAATCCTATATCAGTAAATAAGATAAGATAAAATAAGATAATCCTTTATTAGTCCCGCAGTGGGGAAATTGCAGGAGTACAGCAGCAGTGACACATAGTAAATTACACAAGAGACACATAGTAAATAAAATAAAAAAATCAAGTAATATAAATAAACAGTAAAACAGTAATAAAAACGAAGAATACAGTAGCAATATTAAATATACAGACAGAATTATTTTTTTAAGTGTATAAAAGTACTTAAATGTATTATATATTGCACCAGATGAACATAATTAAAATGGCCAAAAGGGATTAAAGTGTTATAAGTGTTTGTGGTCTACTGTGAGCTCAACTTGTTATGCAGCCTGACAGCAGTGAGAAGGAAGGGCTTTTGGTACCTCTCCCTCAGACACCGGGGATGAATCAGCTCTGGTGGCTGAAGTAGCTGTGCAGAGCTGCCAGAGTGTCCTGCAATATTTGATCTGATAGTGTTTCTTCAAGTATGAACCTGAAAAGTTGCATAATATGTCTCCTTTCAGCCATTTTATCATTGATATTACTAACTTGTCAGGGACTTCTGGTGGAGAAACTAAATTAAATAAAAATTAATCATCTTTTACCTAGTTTGGCTTTATTGATTCATCTATCTAACTCACATAGACCAAAGTATTGCACAATTACTTAGTTAAGAATAATCAAAGACATTACAATTCTTTCTGAGAGGGACATGAATATCTCTGGACAAAATTTATTTGCAACCATTGAATAGTTGTTGAGACATTTCACCGGAAACCTCTTGGTGGTGCTAGTCAGTGGGATTCCTCCACTGGAGACCATGAATGTACAATACTTTGAGGAAATCCTAAAGGCTTTAAACAACAAAACCTGTCCGTCTTGGATCCACAAAATGTAACAGATACTAATAAATCAAACTACAGAAAATATTTCCCTCAAACGAATGTGCCGCATTTCACATCGGATCTTATCAGTTACAAACATAATGGCACAAGTGTTTTTAATGAGAAACCGGAGAGCATAAGGGCATAAACACAGCCTCAGGCCTTGGTTGAAGACAGGCAGCATTGACAAAACAGCCCTTTTATTAGCCACGGCCAAACAAGGAGTCTTTGTGCTCAAGTCAGACAATTCCAGCATTTACCAGGAGAGGAAGGATCCGAGTCCTTCATCCCTCTGTGACACCGGCACCGGTCTGTTTGTTGAGTATTTTGATCCTTCCATTCAAGACTTCTCCACATGACACGAGAGATTTCACCGTTAAACATTAACAGCTGCATTTATAGTCATGATGCATCCAGTCAGGTGCTTCTGTGATAGAGAGCCAGAGCTCTATAACGCACACAATGACGTAAGAGGACACACTGTTTTTATTAGCTTATCTTTAAGACTACTCACTAGATAAACGATGATTTGAGTACAAGGGTGATTGCTGCGTTGACTAAGGTGACATGTGTGCACACAGAGTTGATCTGGTACCTGAGAAGCTGCCGCCTTCACCTCTGGGTTCGGGCTGCTCTTGTCTGTGGTGATGGTGTTGATGTTGGTCAAAACGATGGAGTCTTTTTTCTCCACTAAGTCTCCGTTGTGGAGGGAGTTTTCTTCAGGCCGCTCGGCAGGAGCGAAGTGGCTGTGGCCATGCTGAGGACACCCAAGACAAAGCAAAGTCAGAAAAGAACATTGAGTCAGCCGATGATGAACAGAGAGAAACCCCATGAAGGTTTAATCAACTGAGGGGATAATCAAAATGTTTAAGTCTGCAGTACTTTATGACACAAATATGTCGAACATAATATTTACAGCAAAGATTCATAACTACTACTACTAACCTTGCATATTTCCCAAAATGTCAAACTATTCTTGTCCTGTATAGCTTTATTCTAACATTTTGATTCTCATGGACTTTTTCACCAAAACGTTTTTTTTGTGTGTCCTGTTTCCTAATTTTTAAAAGCTCTGTTAGTTTAAAGTTAACAATACAGAAGCTGTGCAGTCATACACATTTTAGATTTGTTGAAGATCACAATCTGTGACCCTTGTGTCCATGACCCAGAATGATTAACAGAAACAAGAGGAAGAAATAATGTGAATGACTTCCATAAAGTGTACCGGTAATTGCCCTCATTAGCGGCCTATTTTGCAAATAAATTCAGTGGCAGTTATAAAACTCCGGAAAAAGAATATCTCTGCAATAAAAGAAAAGTGCTTTGAATGTCATGAACTTAGTAAACTCCCTCACCACACTGATATCTTACCTCAACGTCAACCCGAAGAGACATTTTCAGTATCTTCTCCACGAAGAACAAGAGATAAAACCCTCCAAATATTCCAACTGCATTCCCCACGTAGTTATCCAATTTGGGATCAAACCCCAGAGCCTGTGGATTAACAGGAGAATGTTAGCGGCGTGTTAGAAAACAAAACCTCTCTTTATGAAGCATTAAAACACCCTAAAAACATGAAAGCACGTTGCCCGCTTCACGCCTTACAAACCTCTGGTATGAGCTGGAGCACAGCGTTGGAGAAGAGCGTCCCGATGGCGAGGCCGATGAAGTAGGTCAGCACTTTGGGGAAATAAGATTTCTTGGTGAAGGGGATCAGGAAGAGGCCGAGTAGAGACGCTAGGTTGATCACAGTGACCGCCAGAAAGCCATAACCCCACACTGTCAGGGCACAAATGAAGGATAAACAGTTAGTGCACAATATAGTGCTACATTTTATGGCGATTTGTATTGCGTTCGGCTTGTTGTTGTGGTGTCTTTGCATCCTGCTAGGGAAGTTTCTGTTCTTTTTTAGCTCTGTTTTTCCTTATTTAATGAGCTAAATTTAGTATCACTGCTCATCTTCTCTTCGTTATAAACAAAAGCTGTTGTTGCAGCTGCTTGAGTTGGTTATATGTCACTTTAAGGGGACTTTTGTTTCTCAGGAACGTGTTTAAAAGAACAAAAGTAGAAGATTTGAAAAACTGTAGAGGAATTGAGGTCAAAGCCCCTTTTAATCCAGCTCCTGGTCAACAGTGATTGGAAGAGGACATCTCATTGATATTCATTTGTCTGCTGATTAATGTAAAATATTGTGTATGATAGGATCCTACTCAAATACATAAGTATCTAATGAAAAAAATCTCTTTGTCCTTCCCAGTGCGATGCTAACTTCTGGGTTGACCTCATCATCCCTGCAGCTCTCTGTAACAGCATGGTAACCAGCACGTGTGGCTATGATTGTTAAATTGCCTCAAAGATAGTGCGCAAGATTAAAACATCACTAAATTAATCTCCATGCATTACAACCGAGTTATCAAACAGACATTTTAATTCAACAAAAGACACAAAACTATTTATTTGCAGAGGAGAGAAGAAACAGCATGCATCATGAACAACACACTGAACAACAGTCACAGTTGGTTGTAACTGTCAACAGCACCGAGGAGGGAGCGTTTGAATCCGAGGTCATCGGCTCTGAGAGTCAATCCAGGACACGACTTGACGGGTTCACCTTTATTTAGTTTTACTCATTTATCTGCAGCGAGGGTCGAAGATGACAGAGTATGTTGTGTGTTGTACAGATTGTAAAGCCCCTGAGGCAAAGCCCCTGAGGCAAAAGGCAATTGTATTTTACAAGTAAAGTATCATAAAATGGAAATACTCAAGTACACATACTTTAAGTCCTTATTCCCCACTGAACTAAGCCATATTGACATATATCATTGTGGATTATTTTTACTGTTTTTATTACTGTATTGTGGATTTTTTTTACTTATATTACTTGTTTTTTTATTATTTTACTATGTGTCTCTTGTGTGCACTTTACCTGTCTGCTGCTGTAACCCTGCAATTTCCCCACTGCGGGGGGGGGAATTTTATCTTATTTTATCTTATCATACTACTTCATGTTGTGGAATGAAACTAACAATATTAATTTTATAGATTCACATTTTGCCAACTTGTTCGAGAACGTATGTGCCATCGAATGAAAAGAGTACTGTGTGACAGTGTTTGTTGACTCGGCCTTTGATTCTTTGGACCATGTTGTCTGCTTAATAGGCTCAAGGACATGGGTCTGTCAGAGGCATGTTAACAGCTTTTTTACTGGCCGTGTAGGATCTGTGAGAGCTGAGGGTTACCTCTCTGACCCACTGTCCCTGTTCAAGGGTGTTCCTCGAGGGTCCGTTCAAAATCTACAGAAACAACGTTGCTCATGCTGCAGGTGGGTCGCACAGCCATTATATGCCGACGATACCATCTTACATCTAGCTCCTCCCTGACTTCCCTGCAGCACAGCTTTAATAGTATCCAACATGCTTTCTCCAACCTTCACCTTCTCTGACATCACAAACTACCTGCACTCTCGAAATCTCCTCCCTGGATGGATCAAAACTCCAATTTGTTGATTCCTAGAAATATTTGTTATCTGGCGAGACAGAACGTTCACCTTTAACACGCACATAACTCACTGCAGTGCTCTCCAAAGTCAGATCAATAATTTGGTTTTCTGGGCTGTAACAAAGCCCCCTGTCCCCCTCTACAAAGCACACCCTGGTTAAAATGACAGTCTTTCCCATCTTAGACTATGGTGACAAAATCTACAGGTCCGCCTCCAAAGATATTGAGTTGCAGAAGAAGCTGAAACTCCACATTACAAACGTCTCTGATCTCTGCACCTGCTTCCTAATTTGCTTCTCCAGGAACACTGTTTGTTTTTTATATATTGTACATATTGTACATATTATGATGTTGTAATTTTTGTTTGAGATTGTTTGAGATGTTTCTATGTTTCTCTGTCCATGTTGATGAGATTGAAAGCTCATGCTTTACTTTGGAAACAAGTCTTTGTGGTGAGATTATTTTTCCAAACTAAAGCCTATATTCAGTTTTGGTGCCACACTATTCCTTGAATGAAATTCATTATTGATAGCAAAAAAGTATCAGCATTTCCATGATTTTTCCAAAATGCTCTTGAGGCAAATTGTCATGATATTCTCTGACTCATGAACATTTTGTCTCATTGACTGACTTCAAGTGACGTAACTGATCTGCATTCAAAGTATTGTTCAACCAATATATATTTTTATATTCATAGTCGAGCTGAACTGAACCACATGTATTCTTTTATACAGGTCTTTGTGAAGCAAATTTCCATAACCATTAGGGTTTATATAGTTTTCCAAAACTTCTCTATACAAACCTATAAATAGCTATTTTTGAATTCCAGGTTTTTCACGACCGTACAAACCCTTTAACAAGAACTGTGATTCATTTAAAAATGAACAAGACCTGGAAAGCATCATATTTATTTTATTCCATAGTTAGTTAGTTTATTGACTTAGTAGTTAGTTGTTTTATAAATGATCTATGAACAATGAAAAGAGAGAGTGAAGATAAGAAACAGAGAAGAGAGAAAAGAGAAGAAGCTCTGATTTGAACTCTGCGTCAGATGAAACTTCAGCCAATCAGTGTCCAGATTCATATCCTTTCGTTTTTTAGGATTTACAAGGGGAAAAAAGAAAAAGGCACCACTGTCCTCAAGGAGTATCCTCCATCCACAGTGACTGAGTAATCATCTCTGCCAGATTCAAGGCAACAAACCCTCATGAACTGTGAATTATCTGAGTAGCGGGGTCTCGACAAATAAACCTGCGTTGTGATGAAGCAACTCACCAGAGTAGTCGAGGGGCTGCGGCGTTTTGGAGTCGGTGTAGGGGCAGGAGGGCAGCAGCACCTGGCTCAACACAGCGGGGCAGATCCTCCCCAGATGTCCCACAGTCAGCTGACTGACATTACTGAGCCCAAAGTGGGACAAGATCTGCTCAGACGAGGGACACTGAGGGGCAGAAAGACAACATTAAAATAACTTTTTTCTTGTTTTTCAATCTCTATTTTGTCTCTAAAATCCTTCCTGCTTTGATTGTAATGCTCCTTTTTCTTGCATCTGCTTTCTTTTAGATGTATGTTTCATCTTTGAAACGTGCAATGTAAGTTATGTTTTTAGGATTCATGAATGACATTGTGAAGTCATCCTTAACATATAAAGTAGAAAAGAGTATATTGAAGGTAAAGCAGTACAATAAGACTTGTACACAGTTACATAAATGTAATGTTATTAAAGATCCCAATTCAATAAAGAAACATGTTTTGTTAATTATTGCATTATTAAATTCATTAATTAAGTAAAAAAGACAATAATAATAATAATATAATTAAATATTAGACAGAATGTCGCAGGCATTTATTAACGTGTTAATTACTTTATAAAGAAACCTAATTATATATAATAATGTAATAAGCTCTGAGTTAAGTTTTTTCTACTTAAAAACTCTGTTTCACGCCATATTATATCAATAGTAAGATAATTTCCCTTCAGTATGTTGTGTAAATGATCAATTAGTTGAATCAAACATAAATGTGCTCACCTCCTGGCCTGCCAGTGGATTCCCCTCAGTTAATGCCTGAGATTTTCTGTCTGAGATTACCAGCAATAAATTATCCAGATTCTCCATTGAGATTGATTTATTTTCACCATAATAGCGTAAAATGTTCTCTAGAAATACTTTTCCATCCGCGTCAGTCACGTTTATACTCTGAGACTTTGGAATACAAACTAAAACGCTCGTAATTAAACATATTAACTTAATCATGGCTGCTGTTTTTGTCTGCTGTTTCCTTCAGTAAATAAATCCGCTACTTCTGCTGCTCTGAACGCATTTTACTGAGAGAAAGAAAATCAAGAAATCCGTGGAGTTTGTTCTCGGTCCAGGATCAGATCCATGTTACAGTCGGAGCAGACAAAGTGTTTGCGGGTTCTTCCAGCCTGATTGAGTTATTTGAAGGGAGCAGCAGTCAGTCGTGATGAGCTCTGAGGGATCTGTCGGGACTATCGGAGGTAGATCGGGTTCAAAGATCAGTCTGCAGAGCCATGAAGGAAAAACATGGAGGGGACAGACCGCGTGCACTCTGGGTCTCAATGCTTTCTTTTGTGACCTACTTTCTCACTTGGAATGCAACCCGCTCACGTTCACACACACACACACACACACACACACACACACACACACACACACACACACACACACACACGCACGCGCGCGCGCACAGTGTGTCGTGCGTGTCATGTATATCCTTGAACTCAGTGCGACTCAGTTTACAGCTGTGACTCAATTATGAAACAGCTGGAAGGAAGAAATCATAAACATTAAACTTGTGTGTTTAAAAGTCGCGTCGCCCCCTGGTGGCAGCTGATGATCACCGCATGTGTGTATTAAGCTGTCAGCCATATTATCTGCAAAGGGAATTGTTTGTGTTGCTGCTGTTTACATCGCTTGTGATGCAAATTTAAAGAAACAATGCACTACAGGAATGCACGACGTTTTGTGTGTGTTTTGTTTGTCATATTTTTCTTGTGCTGCAAATGTTCAACAACTGCATTTCGTTGCATCCCTGTTGCACAATGACAATACATGATCCTTGAATTAAAGACAGCAAAGCAAAGGGCGCGAAGTAAGTAAGATGCATTAATAAACTCTTTTTACGTCTTAGATCACTTAATTTTTTTATTATAGCTGCAAGTCAATATTTTGCCCATAAAGTTATCTACTACTTTTGGCTACCCATTCAATATTTATTCCTTCCTTTTTTGTCTCTTTTAGTTCGTTAGTCGACTAATCGGTCGTTTTGGTCCAAGAAACTTATGAGCACATCTATGGTATACAAGACTTTGTGTGATTCTTTGTAGAGAATCTGTTACAGATCTGACAATAAAATGAATCAGTCGAAGAAATCCTATACTTGTATGAAACTATTTGTTTTTTACTTAACTTTGTTCAGCTTTGTTTTAGCTGAGTGTCTGTTTCCTTTAAATTGTTCAAGAACATTGAGAGAAAACTAAAACAGGAGTAAAATTGCTTGTATGTGTTCCCATATTTGGTCAATAAAGCTGATTCCGATTCAATCTTCTTCATTTTAAACATTGAACGACTTTTTCTTTTCTCTTACTTTATAGAGAACGTTTTGCACCAAAATACCTGCAAGGTAAATTCCTTGTATGTGAAAACCTACTTGGCAATAAACCTGTTTCTGTTTATTACTGCAGAGGTCTCGTGAAGCACTTCCATGAAGTTGAAGGACTTGAGAGTGATACACTAAAACATATAGAGATCAGAATAGAAGCAGATTTGATTTAATAAAAAAATATTTATTTTTGTAATTTGTATTTTACAAAAGCTGAATTGCAGTTGATACAAGTTATTTAAACATTGATCAACAGAATACAATTATTTGCTGTCCAACAACAAAGCTATACAAATGTATCTACATTCAGTACAAACACATTTACACATACACAAATTTATCTGAAAGATCAAAACCGGTTCAGATTATATTTTGTCTTCTGATCAGTGCAGGAAATGAGACAATTTGCCATTTAATTGAACTTAATTAATGAATTATTACATGTAAGACTTATACTGTATAAGACATGAGAGATTTATAGTGGCTTGTTCCCCTTTATCAAAATCTCATTTCATTCCTTCGTCCAATGTTTTTTTGAATGAATGCTTCACGTAAAAGTCTGCCGTGTGCCAATGTTTCCCTACTGACTGAATACAGTGGGTGCCTTGAGCTGCTAAAACCACCTTCAATAGTTTCCTTTGTTTGGAAATGTGCAGGTCTAACTGCCGTTTTCGGAGGCTTTTCTGCTCCTATGAGGAAAAAAAAGCTTTGGTTCGGCAAGAGAACAAGTTTTCATATTTAGAAAATTGGTAATAAGTGTCAGCTTGAGTCCCAAAAAAAAGCTTTCTGACACTCAAAAACCTACAAAGGTCAAATCTCCGTCACAGTATCTCTTTTAAAAAGGACAGACAGTCAATCGCCTCCACGCGGAGGCTGGCTGGTCTGAGGTCAGTATACGTCCCTTAAAGACGTGACGGTGAGCGATCTGGAGAGTTCCGCGATGCTGGTGTTACGCCAAGCGGTAAAACGGACCGTCCTGTTTCTGGAAGTCATCAGGAAGCCGTTGTAGCCAAAGCGTCCGGGGATGTTTCCCACATCGAGCCAGACGAAAGCAGCCACAGAGGCAGAGTGGAGGGTGACGCTGTAGCCGGCCTCATCCTCCTGCACCTTGGCCTGCGCGCGCACACACACACGCACACGCACACGCACACGCACACGCACACGCACACGCACACGCACACACACACACACACACACACACAGACACAGACACAGACACAGAATAGTCTTTTGTGGCTGAAGGTTCCTAACTGAATGAAAAGACCTGGAGGTATAGAAGTAGCAGCCATGATAAGAGCTTATTGAATCCTCTAAATGCCCAGGAAAGGTGCTGCAATACTTCCTTTCTTATTAGCATAGGGAACACAGGATATAATACTGTCCCACAATTCCTTGCGGCAGCAACATTTAAAGTGACGCACCATTTGTTTGTCAATTAGCCCTTTTCACCGCAGCTTTTTTTGTCATGTCATGCAATTGATCAAATTAATTATTGAGCGTGTCACAGTCATTCTAGTGAGTCAGCCTGCACAATACCAGGGCACATCTAAATGGAGCAGGGCCGTAATTAATGTTATTAACCACACCTGTGTTCAACTGGGAATGACACAAAAAAAAATCTGCGGTGAAAACGTCCTGTAACATCCGTCGTTGCTGTTTATTTGTACATTATGGATCAATTATAACCGTTCTTACTTGAAGTGTGATTCTGTTTGTTCATGTGTTATAAATAAAGTTGTCCTCTCCTAAGTCTTCATGGATTGTCCTTCACATCTTTCCTTGACCTCATGACGTTTTCCATCGAGGTCAATGTGTCACCCCGCTATAGATTATAGATTAATATACTCTTCCCTCACTGCTTCCATGTGTTATTTTAAATCAGTGTATGAATAAACGAATGGATAGATAGAGAAGATAGATAGATAAATAAAAGCAGGCTTTTGAACACGGTGTCTTACTGTGATGTTGGGTCTCTGGAGTCCCTGAGCGTCTTTGGGTGAGCACAAGAAGTGGTGGTTGGTGGGACCCTGCTGGCCGCCGCTGTCCTCCAGGTGGAAGGTGAGCAGGCAGGTGAGGCGGGTGCAGCTTCCACATCCTGCCAGCAGGGCGGCGACTGGCTGTTTAAAAATGGTCGCAGCGCTGCCTCCGGAGACCGTGAGCAGGTCCGACTTCAGCGTGCACACCGGATCCAGATGAGACCAGGAGTACACGGACACCTGATCCACAAAAGGACAGACCGGTTTCTGCACACGTGTCACACATTTGAATAAAAATAGCCAGTAAAGGTTATTAAAACGAAGGAGGTGAAGAACTGATGTTAGGATCGGTTTAAATCTTGAGTTCAATTCAATTTATTTTGTATAGTATAATAATAATAATAATAATAATAATAATAATAATAATAAAATATAATAATAAATGAGGAATAATAACTGTTTTCTAAGTTGCATTGCATCTTTATTTTATTTCTAATTATCTACCAAATTTGTACCATTATTTTTTTAACAACTCGCTTGGATTTATTGTTTAGTGTTTTATCAGTATCCAGGAATGAAATTTGAAATCTTGTCAACATGCAATTTAAAGAAAACCATCATAAATTAGCAGCTTAAATCCAAACATGTACAGAACTGGTCCTACCACGCCCTATTGTTATAACTCCAGTGTTAAATGCACTTTTGTAAATTGTCTTTCTATTTTAAGTTAAATGAAATTCTGCACTGAAAACCTCAAAAGTAAGAGGAAAGGAGAAAAGTAATGCATTAATCATAATTATCATTTCTAACTGTCGGGGAAACTTAATTGAATGCCTGTTTGGTAATCGTGTTTTCTATTAATGCACAGTATATTTTTCTTATTGTTGAATTGTGTGGAGAGCTCACTTGTGTTATCTCACTGAGTACGCTTTCAGTTGTTTGTTTGAGAGGGATGCAGTTTTTTTATTTTTACATTTAGCTTTTTGTTCCTTTGGAGTTTGAATGTGCTCATTGTAAGCGGTTTGGACAAACACTGTCTGCACAATGAATACAATGCAAAGAGACAGTTTACAGTTGAAAACGCACCACAGCCCTGAGCTCCAGGTCGTGAATCAGGTCTGAGACGGCATAGATGAACAGTGTGTCGCCATCCTCGAAGCCGACCGGCAGGACGGCGGCAAAGAAGTTCTGTGCAAAATAATGCAGCATTTTCCATTTCCCACCAAACTCTGCACACACAAATAAATTATTATTGGATTGATCGTGAACATATTTTCATTATATTTTGCTCAATGCACTTTACTCAAAAATGTGTGTGCCGAGTAGGCGTTCACTCACCGATCGATGACCAGGAAGGCGCCTGCCAAACATCGTTCAGCTGCCAGTAGAGAGCGCCCATAGTTCGACCTTTGCCCTCAATGATCTCACTCTGACTTCGCCGATAAAACTCAGTCTGTGTCTTCACACACTCAGCCTGCATGACCTGGACATGAAACGTGATTATTACTACGTGTAAACTGCATTTTTCAACCTGTCAACCACTTCTTTCTTTTAGAGCGGTCCGGAGTGGGAGGCAGGGGATCTTTAGGGGGAGACAGCAGATCAACTGTAGACGAGAAGTTGTTCTAGTCTCAAATCATCAATAAAATTATTATTTATATATTATTATTATTCGTTCATTGGAATACAATGTGAAAGTGTAAAAGAGCTTAGGACATTGTAATGGAAGTATGTGATGCCAACCCCATGCTCACTTATGTCTCACAGTTTTGGAGCAATATTTATTTAATAAAAAACGGCCAAAAGTCCTTCCAAAATAACGCATTAGGACACCAAGACCTTGAGGAACCCCGTAAAAAAAAAAGTCCATGCTGCGATTTGGTATCTCGAACTGACATTGGGAGATTTCTGAAAGAATTGCATTTGATGGGTTTGGTAGTTTAAAGGAAGGGGTTATTATTTGACACAAGTCAAGGGTAGTTTGTGTGATTTACCTGAGTGATGTAGAGAGTATCTGTAAATCTTTTCAAGGGATCCGTGGAGTTTGGCAGCTTGAAGTGTAGAGCAGCCTGTAGTAACATCTGCTGGTTTCCATCCTCATGGTGTTGACGGTGGGAAGAGAAATTACTATTGTAGCTCCAGTCCTCTTTGATGGAGACCTGAAACATCACAAAACAGATGGAAACGTTACACCACCTAAAAAAACAATAAACTTCTTTGGTGTGATGGAAAAAAAGTCATAATTTACCTCAGAAAGCCTGCTTTCTTAATTAGACCACTATGTCATCACGGTTTCATTTGATCTAGTTTTATTTAATATCTTCCTGTCTTGAAATTTTGTTTTTATTCTTATTTATTTATTAATAAACTATTTATTTATTAATAGTAGCAGTAGTCAGAATGTATTCTTGCCTCTTAATTTAAAAAAAGAATTAAAGTACCCCATTGTATATTTTTTTTAAGGAATGCAGCCTAAGAAATTTGTTGGATGTGACATCCAAAAAGTATAACAATTGGCACAAAAGAGATCCAAACACATCGAAAAATTCTCAAGATAACTTTAAAGTTACTTTGATTTAAATCTGCTGATAAAACCACCAAGAAAAACCAACACAACTAGAAAGGTTTATTCAGTCACCGGCAGCAGAGTGGAGAAGGACGGCCAGGACTGGAAGCCGTACTCGGAGGCGAAACGTGTTCGAGGGAAAGTCCTCCAATCCCAGCAGTCCAGAGTGTAGCTGTAGAAGTGCGTGTCCCCGTAGTGCGGGTCGTAGGGGTTCGCCGCCACCCAGCCCTCCTGCTCCGATTCAGCCCCGTTTGTTGGGCTGGAAACGAGGAACGGGCGACTCTGGTCCTCCTGAAGGAGAAATGAATACATAAATCCTAACACCTTTTCTTAGACATGACTTTCCTTAAGTTCGGTCAGGTGACGTGTGCGTCTGAGCCGGGGCCAACTTTGAATGTGTTTAAAAACAGTAAGCAACAATTGCTGCATCTCTCACCTCTTGAACGACCGCCTTTATGTTGTTCACATACAGAGTCACATAGTCTTTCAGGTATGGAGGTCTCTGAGAAACTGGGATGTTGAACCAGTCTGTTGCCAGAGCAGCTTCGTTTTCGTTGTTCCCACTCCAAGTGATTATGGAGGGATGAGACTTGAGGCGCTGGACCTGAAGACCAAAACGAGTACATTTAATGTCGAGACAGGATGCAACAAAAACGTTTTGAATGTTTCAAATTAGCTTCAAATGCTGCACAAATATATGCATTTCATGGCATTTTAAAACGTGTTTTGAGTGATTTGCCATCTTTCCATGTGGTTTATATGAAGTCTCCAGATACGACATCTTCTATAATTAAATAAAAGTAGATAAATACACCGCTCACCTGTTGGATGACTTCTTCTCTGACCGTCAGTATGAAGTCGTCCTCAGTGGGATACATTGCACAGGCAAACATGAAGTCCTGCCAAACCTAGACACAAATCTTAACACTTTGAGCCTCCAATATGTTCATAAGTCAAAGTAATGACACACAGTCAAAATCATACAGAAACATATAATTATCTGTTCTGAAACGCTCTGCATTTCTTCAGTACTGGTTTGTTACAGTGATGATTAAAAGGGAACTTTACTTTCTGATTTATGCTTTATTTTTTAATCGACATCTGTCTGTGAAAAAATCTGTCACATCTTTGTATCAGAAGCTTTACAAAATACTTTGTTTGTACATGGACATCTGCTGTGGAACAGAGCGTTAAAATGAACTGAACACTTAGTGTCCAAGAAGAAACACAAGCACTCACAATAGTGCAAAAGTCTAGAAGCCAATTACAAAATGAAACAGAAAACATAGATCAATTGTGCAGGCAGCATTGGGAGGAAATATAATTTAGCAGTGATTCCTTTTTTTTTTAGGCGACCTAATCTGTTAAATGTCACCTGTAACCACCCATTGCTACTGTATTACTACTTCTGCATATGAAGTGGTACATAAAGTAATATTGATCTCACGAGAGGACGCCGGTAGTTACCATGATTCCCATCTCATCACAGATGCTGTAGAAAAGATCCTGTTCATACACTCCTCCTCCCCAGACCCTAAGGGCGTTCATGCTCACGTCCACGGCCGACTGCAACAAGTTCCTTAAGCTGCGAGACAAACAGAGAGCAGGTCGGTCCACTCGGCCGGACTCAGAAGAATCAAGAAAAAAGGTGTGGAAAAAAAGCTTTTCAAACTAAACTCACACAGCAGGAGTCACGTGGTCCTGGAAGGAGTGGGCTGGGATCCAGTTGGAACCTTTGAGGAAAATTGGTTTCCCATTGATGCGAAAATAAAAACTCAAGCCTGGAGAGCCGACAACTGGCTCCTGGACAAGTTCTACTGATCGAAAATACACCTGCAGGAGAGGTTTTCATCAAACACTGAATAACACACTCATTATGAATTTAGTTGTTTTTTCTTTGTGGAACAATAACAAGATTTCAGTTAGAAGTAGAAAAAAGATGCCCCAAGATTTTTAACCTTAGGACACAGACATTTAAAAACATGTCTGTAAATCGCACACAGGCTGTATTTCACTGTCAACAAGAGTGTGTTTTTTCGCCACTGATGTCTTTAACTTTTTGTGTCATGTCTAGAGCTGCAACGATTAGTCGAGCAACAGAAAAATAAAAATAAATCGCCAACTATTTTGATAATCGTCAAAGTAATTTAAAGCAAAAAATGGCAGAGAATGCTGATTTTTCAGCCTCTTAAATATGGAGATTTCCTGCTTTCCTCTGTTTTATATAATATTTAACTGAATATATTTGGGGTTTGGACTGACAAAACAAGACTTTTAAAGACATCAACTTGAGAAACTGGGATAGAGAACGATTTATCAAGAAAATAGTCGCCAATTAATGAATTATTTGATTATGAAAGATTATTAGTTGCAGCCCTAGTCATGCCATGAGCAACATCGAGATTTACCAAATAAATAAATGTTGTTGGTGTTCATAACAAGACCAGAATTTGAAATACCCTCACTGGAGCATGAAAGAAACTCCTTTCTATTTCTCTGCTGCAGCGTCACCCTGTGATTCACATTTACATGTATAAATTAATCTTAACAAAACCATGGTCGTTGTTGTTTTCCTGCGTAACAATGTGTGCTGTATAAATCAGTAACTTATCATGACTCTCGAGGCATCATGAGTATAATCTAATCTTCTGTTGGATGTCAAACGATTCTACTGATGCACTTATTTCACAATACACTCTGCAGCTAAATGCCTAAATAGCACACCAGGAGACTGTTAGTGAACTCTGACCTTTGACTCTGTATTCAGGATCAAAAAACGACCCTGGAAGCCTCGGACAGTGAGACGATAAAAGGGTTGGTCTCCGTGTCCGTTGGGCCACCAGAGCTTCACATGGCTGCTCTGGAGGAAGAAGGAAATGCTCTCAAAATGCTCTGCACAAGTGTTTAGAAACTGACTTTTTACCATTCAATTGAGGAGATTCACTGCTGTCACAAAACACGTACGAGGTTACACTTCAGTGAGATGGTCGCACACATAACATACATTTAAAGAGGGAAGCCTCTTTAAAACAATTCACGACTACGTCTTTGGAAAACACAGGAGGATATTCCTCTCAAACTGAAAATCTAAAAAAAACTGTTTGACCAGATTGTATGGAGTACCGTGTTGATGTTTAGGGTGAAACTGTTCTTGGTCTTTCCTGGGAGAAACTGTGTCTGCAGGATCTGCTCTGAGTCCAGCTCGGGTATGGAGAGAATGATTTGCCCATTAGTTGTCTGGACCGCATCGACAAGAAGCTCAACCTGGACTCTCCACTGAGAGAGGCTGAGATCTAGACAGACAAACAAAGTATATGGACTATAAATAAAAGACGGAGAAACATAGATTAGATTATTTCATTTAGGGGGAGACAAAGTAGTACTGGAATAAAAAGGAAAATAACTTTAGATTTATTCTGAAAATGTGACTTTTCAAAATAAAATTCCAATACACGCTCAGCTGCCAGCTTGTTAGAGACCCCAATATCAAACTAATTCAGTCTGAATTATACGGACATTTTATAAGCTGCAGTTTGTGGTGCTGTTGAATTAAGATCGCATCATGCTGCCTCAAATCCTCCCTATGTTCAACAGTATTCCTTAGTTTTTGTGTTTTTTTCCAACACAAGCCTGGTGATGAAGATTAGATGAGACGTACTGTGTAGAGGAACAGAGGAAACCTGGATGAGCTGCAGGACATCAACCGCCTCCAGTTGAACTCCCTTCCACAGTCCCATGGTGGGGAACGAAGGGCCCCAATCCCAACTAAAAGAGCTTTGCTCCTTCAGCAGAACAGAGAGACTGAGTTTTAGATCGCTGTTAAAATGCGAGTGAAGGTGATAAAGGTGTGAGACTGATTCTACATGTATTAACCCTTGTGTTCCACTCGGGACATTTTTGGCTTTTTAATTCTAATGCATACGGCAAACATTTGGAAGTTCAACTTCATAATAAAACTATAATGAACTTTGTAGCCAAACCCCTAAGGACAATACATGTCCCCATTAAAACCACATTACAGCATAAAGTCATACATTATTTTATATCAGTCTAAGACCTGCCTTTAACATTGTAGTTTTACCTATTTTCCACCACAATGAGCCATTTCTCATATTTATGGGACAAATACATTTTATTTTTCTGGTTTCCTGCGCAAAAAAGTTTAAATGCATCAAAGTCAATATTTCTGCTAATCATTGACAAATCCCAGATGATGGAAAAGTAGAAATAAATCCATAAATCAAGCATTTAGTCCATACAAAAACAACAGTGGCATTATGTAAACAGACAGGCATTTAAAGGATTACATTCTAAAAACATATTAATATTTGCAAGTTATGATCAGGACAGATGTTGGTTACACAATTTAAGTCAGTGAAAGTGGAATATAATATTAATATCTTGTATTTTTATGGCTTTTTTAAAGCTGACATGTTTGCCCTCTAAGGACATTTAACTTTAAAAAGTGAACCAGGAGGTTTAAAATTTGAAAATAAGTGGGAAAGCGCAGGTTGGGGTGAGTTGACGGTTAGTTTTTAGTGCAGCTGCAAAAATAAAACAAAATACTGCACATTGAAAATCAGAATTGCAAGGGAAAAAAAACCCTGTTTAAATAATTAAAACAATTAAAATTTCACCTATAAGATGTTGTCAATGCTCTGAATAAAATGTAACACTTTGAATAAATAAAATGTTAATACCATTTTTATTTACATATATCTATCATTCTATTATCCATCCAGTGTGATGATTTTCTGGCTTTATCTTTCCAACATCCAAACCAGGTGTCATACATGAAATCACCTTTCAAATCAGATGGAGATCATCCTATTCTTTTTTTTTTTAGCATCAAAACAATTATCTAATCTTCTCGGAACAAACTTTTAGATCCAATCCAGTCCTGTCACAGAATAGTTTTAAAAGATCTGTTGGATAAAATGTATCTGATTTGACTCATTTGTTTTACTTTCAGGACTTTCTTACTTTTCTGATGAAATTGACGTGACATTCCCCCTTCTGGACATCTGGAGGACATTCAGGAGGAACTCTGTAGGCGGAGTGAGCTTTCCTCCGCTCAGACGCATAAAGAATCGGAGACAACAAGCTCACTTTCAGCACATTATCCCCGTCCTTCAGCAAGTCGCTGACTGGGAAGTCCTACACACCAAAAACAGATGAAAGAAAGCAAACAAATGGTGCATGTAAGAAAAATGTGCACAGTGCATCGTGAACTGCTTGTTTTCCAGTGAACATACATATCTACGAAACATGTTGTCCGTCTTCCCGACAGCGAGTCCATTGAGCCAAATCGATGCAACCGTGTCAACGCCGTCAAAGACCAGCAGCACCTTCTGACTGGCTCTGTGGATGAACACCACAGGTGAGTCGGGAACAGGAAACAGAAGATGCCTTAAAACAATCACGTAAATCATCATTCCGACCTCAGCGGGGTTGAGCCGGTAAACGTGGTCGTGTACGTCCAGTTGTCAAAGGCAATCCACCGATAAGAAACATCGTTAAATCTGAAGTATGGGTCCTGAAAGAAAAGTACAAAATGATTGACCTTTTTTTCTATGTAATTCCTTTCAGTACACACTGATACATTACTGACCCTTGTTGCTGAAGCTTGTGTTGATATTTTATGCCAAACAGAAGGGCAGTATCCAGGATTTAGAACATGTTGGCCTCAAAATAAATGATTAAACAAATGTATAAATCACTTTAGTTTCTCTTGTTTACTTACTTAATTATATTGTCTATAAACTGTATTCCCAAGATGAAAATCTAGACGTGATCTACAGTTTTTTGTATTCTAGTGAAAATATATATATATTTAAATGTTTACTTAGTATTTATATCTCAATAAAATAGATGTACAAATATATATGTATTATTATTTTATTTTTTTGCATGTTGTACTTCCGGAATTAAATAGGATAAAGGGAGTTAATCTTTACAATATTTAGGTATAACTCCCACCTTGCAGTACTTTATTTACCTACCTGTATAAATCCCTGTTGCTGTAGAGCTGAATGAACACATCCGGGAACCTCAGCGGGCAGCGACACGGAACCGTCGGAGTTTGAAAGACTCCATTTACCGTTCAGACTCAGAGCTACTGAACCAAGTCCCGATGAAACTCCCAAAAACAAACACAACACAACACATGTAGAGTTTCCACACAGAGTCATAGTTTTTAGTTAGTTTTTTTTTTGACGAAGTAAGTCAGTCTCGGGAATCCTCTTCAGAAGTACCATCTGGGTTTTGTTGTCGTTTGTGAACAGGCTTTTCCGGGTTTGTCATGTGAACTCCTCCTCGTGACAGTCATGTGATTAGAGTCTTCGCGCGAAGTCCGAGAGATTTAAAATGTGACGTGCAACCGCTTATTGTGTGGAATCCAAATTATAACATTTTAAAATAAAGAATAAATAATGTAGTAATCAAGAAAAACAAGTTATTAGTATGTTGATAATATTGGACAAATCACAAATTATACATTTTTGAAAACCTAAAAGAATACTGTTGCATTCTTTGGTGGGGGAAGAATAATTCAGTATTCCAAAGTAGTTTTTACTGAAGTAAAATTAAATTGTGTTAAAATAATGTTACAATTAAAAGTGCTGCATTCAAAGTCAATAAGCTATTAGCATAAAAATATATTGCCAGCAGTAAGGGTACTCAGTACATCACTTATTTATGATCAGTCAGTGAGATGCTTGTTTTTTGCAAACTGAAATCATACTTTTGACAAAATAATATGGCAGTTTCCCTGAGGAAACTGCCATATTATATATATATTATAAATACAAATATGCAAAGTCATTAACCTCTTTGGAATATAAAAAGTATTAAAAAAAAAAGATGCCTGAAACATTAAAGACTTTATTAAGACAGCTGACGGCACTCCACCTTTGTGTTACAGGCACAATGTTTATCAAAAGGATGAATCGGGGATACAAATGCTAAACATAAAAATGTGACATCAGTCTCCAAGAACCTTTGTATTTAAACAAGTGTGTACATTTTTACAAGAAAAAAAAAATACACAATACCCGATTTGTTGCATGGTTTTAAGTAACTTTATTGAAGGGAAAACTAAAAAGAAACAGAGCCACAAGTTGATTATCAACCATTTGCTTTGCATCAATATTTTAGGGCTACAAGAAGACAGTGTTCGATTGGGCGTAAGACTAATAGCTCATCTACTTGCTTCTAAGTAATGAAAAAGAAATAGAAAGCCTTTTGAGGGGAACCACATTTCTTCCAACTGTTCAGCCTTACAATCCACTTAAATTTGCAGAAACACATCAGATATAATAGCCTACTTTTTATTAACATGCATAAAATACAACATTGAAGTTCTTATATTTTGTTTCCTTAACATTGATATATACTGCTGTGCTTCTCTGGACACACACTTTGATAGTGGAATAAGATACACTTCTTTCCTCGGGTAATGGATTCCTATACTAAAGATGAGAAGAAGATAGGGACATCACACCAGTCCAGGAGGATACACGAGCCACAAAACCAGTTTTGCCAAATCTTTCAGATCGGATTTTTTTTAAATCACTTTCAAAAAAGAAAGAAAAAGAAATGCAGCAGAATTTCACCAAATTTAAACTTAAAATTCAGAGTTTACAGGTATGGCAAAAGACGGGCTTCTCTGTAAGTGCTTTGAGAAATCCAGCTTAGAATAAAGTAAATATCAAAATCGCACAGGGTGCAGCCAGTCAACCAGCTGGATCATAAACGGGGCGGATGGTGTTCAGGAGACCAGTCGCATCAGATTCTACTAAGTGTGTGCAGAGTAAACGTCATCAGCTCAAGCAGAGCGTTCAGTTTTCCTTTTTTTTCTCCTTTTTTTTTTAAACTCTGTATAAAGGAGTTGAAACTTCACAGAAAACTGGCACGTGTCCTAGAGAGAAAACACTATCTTCTTATAAGCGCGCAGGTGGAAAAAGGAGGAGGGTAAAATTATCTGATCAACCAAAAAAAAAAGAAAAGAAAAAAGTGAAAAAGTAAAACAAAATCCTGTATGTTTTTTTTTTTTTTTTGTTTGAACCAGCAACAACATTTTCCACCAGGTTTCCAAATGATACAATCACATTGCGTATTTGTGTGTCCAGTCTTTTGCCAGTTTGGTGTATCTGCAAAGAGAAGAGAAAAAAAGAAAAATTACTTTAGGAAGCTTCAAGCAAACACGTCTCATGTTCGGCATAAAAACATTTGATGTTGATAGTTTTATAAATCTGTATTATTTTCTTAAAGCACTTAAATGCATAAATACATAAGAAAAACACACTAAGTACAAACTAAACTACTTCTTAAATTTGAAAACTGTGAAATACTTCTTTGACAAAGGATAATTATATTTTTACCACACCAAACCATTTCATGCTGGAGTTAGTAAATATGTTTACATGCACAGAAAACTCAGGTTCTCGGTTACAATAATCAAAAGCTCACTCCCAGAGAATAAAAAAAAAAAAAAAAAAAACTTTTAAATATCAAATACGACATTGCTTTATTTCAGTAACAGTTCAGTAAC
Source organism: Myoxocephalus aenaeus (assembly GCA_038501785.1). NCBI lineage: Eukaryota > Metazoa > Chordata > Actinopteri > Perciformes > Cottidae > Myoxocephalus > Myoxocephalus aenaeus. Next base: position 3,328,837 of record JBAMJR010000015.1, read on the forward strand.
TAACCACTGAGAATATATTTTTAGGCTCGTTATGCATGCCGGCCTACACAATTCAATTTATCTAAATTTGAAATGGCCACAACATAACTCAAATAAATGAAGATGTGCATTTCCAGTAATTGTGGAGGGTTGAGCTGCAAAGATAAGTAACGTTTTGTTAAAGCAAAAATAGCAAACTGAAGATCTTGGGGTTTTGGACTTCAGATTAAAACTAAATACATTAGATTGCGTCAATGAAAATAAGATGGCAATTTTTTTCTTCTTCTACGAGACAAATCGTCTAGGGAACAGTCTGAAGATTAGTATATAATTGTTAATTGCAACCCTGATGATTAGCATGATAACTGGAAACAAAGTCAAATGGTCCTTATCGTTTGTCTACTTGGATTCAGTTTCAGACATTATAGCTCATGAATGCCGTTCTGCATTCTGTTTGGCAGCCAACTGTTGGGGTGTCCTTGAATGCACCACCATGAACCCTTTTTCAGTCCGGTCCCTTCTGAGAACAGCTTTACAACGAAACAAAAACTGAGAAATAAAAAAGGCAGACCCATTATGAACTGTGACGGATCACCAATCTCAAGTCTCTTAAAAATTCAAATGTATACTAAAAGGAATTCAATTCGAAATAGGTTGTATGTTTGCACCTGCCAGTGGGCCATAACGATAACAGTATGCATATTAGGGCAATTCCACTACATGCACAAAACATGTCCATATATCTGCAGTCTTTCAGGTGTGTTTAAGTGCAACTTCTTAAAAAGACAAACAGTTCTTTTATGTCAAATTGGTGATTCTGGACCTTTAAACCCTTTTGGTTTTAGTTTTGAAATCTGTGGGAACTTATATTTAGTACGCAACAGAAAACGGTTGCAGGACTTTTTGATTCAGACTAAGTGGATCCTCAGTTCTCTGGCCCGCAATAGCAAGAGACCATTTTACCAATGGGTTAAAATATTCTCGTAAACGTTTGTATTTACAGCAACAGGCTTCATCCACAGGTTATCAAAGTGCACGTAAAAAGCTGGACTCAAGAGAATTACAGTTCCGTCAGTGAGCCCAGAGAATCACAAACACAACAGTCCAAACCCAGAACACCCTTCAAGATGCAGCACTGGCTCTTGCCCTTACCCTAAAGCAAGGCATACTTTGTTGTCCACTCCTGAGCTAGTTTATTGTACCTGACAGAGAAAAAACTAGGTTACATACTCATTCAACTAGGCGTCTGAAGGTCGCGCTTATTGTGGATAACAAAATCATAAAATATACAAATCAGCTGCCAGTTTAGTAGGTATACGTAGCAAAGACAAAAAAGAAAGCATGAAGCATGAAGGTAGTTGTATCTTCACTGTTTGGGAGGTGCTGATTTGTGGTCATTTTGGAGGCTGTAGTTTGTGGTGCTGTTACATTCTGCTGCATTATGCAGAACGTTGTTTCCATTATTTTGCCCACCCAGTTCATTTCAGTGAGAGTAGGCTTAACAGCATAAACAAGCTGCCGCCTCCAAAATCCTCGTTAATTTGAAGTAACAACTCTCTAAAAGTGATGATTGGGCTGTTACATTAGACTGCATTGCAGGTGTACCTAATAAACTGACATTTGAGTGTAGAATGCAGTTGTTCCTTTTAGGGAGAGAAAATAGGTTGGTTCATATTTAGAGAAATGTTAAAAACGCATGTATTCACACTTACTTCGTACTATCTGTTTTGTACATTTGTGCGATCTCTGGCACTAGTGGGTCATCGGGGTTTGGGTCACATAGGAGTGAGCAAATGGAGAGAAGAACTACAAGAAACAGAACACACAACCATTTTTCAAAAGAGGACATTAAAATACCAAATACGCATTTCAGCCCATCTACGAGCCTCCTTTGAATGAAACTGACTGACAGTTATCTACAAATAAAGAATTAACAAGACCCTTTATAGGCCACAGTATTTAGAAATGTCACTTTTAATAGCACAGATCTTATTTAGCAGGTTAAAAAAAAACTTTAATTAGTTAAGTGTCCACAAATCAAATTAATGTAAGTACAAAGCTAAAATTCCAAACATATTTCACAGTTTAAATGCAGTCATGTCTTGTTTTTCTTGATAAGTATTTGGCACGTCACAGACTGACGTCATCTAATAGTTGACAAGATTGACGTTTGAGCAGTGTTCTCGTATGATGGCCCGTACCTTTAGAAATAGTAAGCGCAGGAGACCACTGTGATCGGAGAATATCCAGACAGATACTGCCATTACTGTTAATATTTGGGTGGTAAATTCTTGTTGTAAATGCAACCTGGAAGGAAATAAGAACACACAACAATAAAAAAATTAAAAAAACAGTAAAGGACAGGTAAGATAGGGTGAACAGCAGGTCAATGCAGATCAATGTTGTGCAATAAAAATTCCGACGGGAGGGAGAGATATGTGACTCCAATGACACTATCAACTACTGGAAAGACCGGTATTACTTTATGAGGGTTGTAAACAATCAAAATAGGGTTATGACTCCAAACTGCTTGGCTCGTTTTCACTTTAGAGGAAATGTTTTACAAAAATATGTACAAAATGAGTTTTAATATATATACAATGTTTGAAGCCACTTCATAGCAATTAATTATTGTAATGTTGTAAACAAGACTTATGCCTGTTGCATGAGGGATAAAACCGATATTGCCAATGTATCAAAGCGGAAAAAGAAAAGGAGTCTTTGTTCGGGTGTGAATCAGCGTACCTTGGGGGGTTTGAAGGGGTAGTCTGTTGGAAAATGAATTGTCAAGAAGAAAACTCCTCCCTGATATGGACTGTCACTCTGAAAGCAAGAATGACATTTCCATATTTTTGTATAGAATAATCTAAAAACCACCTGTCCACAGCATCTCAAATGTTAACCTTTAAAAAACGAAGCCAGGTACACAATCATGCGGCTTTAACGTTTATAAAAAATAAAAAAAATAATTAAAAAAAGAGACCAACAAGTATGGCATAAAGGATCTACTTACAGGTCCCATGATTGTGGCTTGCCAGTGAAACACTGTGGAGAACAGAAAGTAGATGTAAGGAAACAGGGAAAGGAGAAAGTATGTGATCTGACAGGAACAAGTCTTCTAACCCATCTTTACAGCATACAAGTAACACCATTTCCCTTTGTAGAAAATGTTCATACTCTGTGGTGGTAATGTGTTCGTTTTACTACATGTTCCATTACTCTACTTCGGGTAGAAGTAATAATGATCAGTGTAATCAGTTCTCAGCACGATACCTACATCCATCTGTGCTTTTCAAGTTCATTTAAACATGACATCATTTCTGTTAAATTCAAACTTTCAGATAAATTCAATCTCCAAAATATATTTCCTGCCATTTTAGTTTTGACGGTTCCCTCACCAAACTGTCAGTTAAACGATTAGTCCATCGGCAGAAAATGTATTAGTAACTCTTTTTATGGCCGACTAGTTGTTTTGGTTATTTAAAAAAGTAAAAACAATGTATTCCTGCTTCTTAAATGTGAAGATTAAATTATGGTTATTTTTCTTACACGAGTGAGAAAATAGTTGAGACTGTATCTTTGGTCTGTGGGTAACCGTAACATCAATGTTCTGACAAATAGCACTACAAACTTTGGAGACACTTACTGTCATCTCCCACCGGGCCAGCTGAGCACTGTGCTGGGGGGTCACGAGCCAGGTCGTTAAGCTCCTGTGAGGAGAAGAAGTTCAGCACAATAAATCAATTAGACTACAGTAATCTTCAGAACCAAAACAATGAGGATCAAATGCTGACTAGCGCTTAACATCCTGTGTATGAATGTTGTCATCTCCTCCTTCTCTGCACTAGCTCAGGGAAAGAAGGGCCCTCTTGTTGTTGTCGTCATCGTCATCATCACCCCCCCCCCCCCCCCAGTTAAACAGCAAGACGAAACCTGAGCACGTGTACTACAACCTCTAACGTTCACTTTAGGGCCACAGCTACGTCAGAGTGAGGTGGAGGCACAGTTTCACAAGAAAGTTTATGAGTTTCCTTGAAATAAGAACCTAGTAAACAGCAGAGGGAACACTTCAGGGGGTGTTTACTCTACTCTGACCCCATCAGAACACACCCTGCGTTGTGCAATGGCACCGAACAAATACGATCACATACCAGGGAAGTGCATCATGAAGCCGGCTCCGACTGCTCACTCAGATGTGAGTCACGGGCTATGGTAGCGACGAGTATCGCCGCTGGTATAACACGTTTGTTCTATTTATTTGTTGAACTATTAACGTTTAAAAGCTAGAGACCAGTCCAATCATAAGGGGGTTTACGTAAAAATAATGAACTATTGAGCAATCCATGCGGCCTCTCTCTTTTTAATCCGTCATTTGACTTCGACCAACACACGGAACCTGGAACCGAAACTGCTCGTGCAAGCTAGCTTAGCGGTGTTAGCCCATCAGACGTGAAGCCACATCCGTAAAACTATCGTCAACTCACTCAACCCTCAATACAAAATAAAAATAAAAACACAACAAATGACCGCACACAAATACAAACTTACGGCTCGTTTCACCGCCATGTTTCCCACACCGGATACAGTAGTCGGTAACGGTTGTGTGGGGAGGCTAGCGCAGCAAGCGCTACTAACAGTTAGGTCGAGGTTTACGACGTCGTCCTTACCTTGTGGATCCGTTTCAAAGCCATCCTCTCGCTCGACGCTCGTTCCTATTTGATTCCGAAGGTTGTCCGACCACGCAGAGAGGGGCAACCGTGATGTGCCAGGGTGATTCCGCTCTCCGTTAAATAATGGACGCCGGGTCAACTCGACGGCCTTTCTTCTCTAAGCTAGCGGGGGTAAAACTACGTATGCGCGGAGTTGGCGACAAAAGATAGCCGGCCGAACAACAGACGTTAACGGTTGCTTTTCCCGGTAGTTTCGACGCTTTATGTGGGATTATCCGTATTTTTCCACCCCCTGGTTGAGGCTGAATGAGTACGCGTGCCAGGTGAAGTAACCCCGGACGACAAAAAAGCTCCTCTGCCGTTGGCCAACTAGCGGCTGTGTGCGTGTATCCGAGGCTTTATCCTGGGGAGGCGGTCCAGATGGCAGCCGGGTGACGGGGCGGATGTGGCGATGCGGTCAGACCGGTCCGTGGTTAATCTTCTAATTATATTTAATTATAATTATGGTTATGGACAAACAAACAAAAATCCCACATGTTAAAATAAAATCCCCTAAAAAATAAAACCAAATAAAGTGGTGGAATATAACTTAACTACAACTAACCATAGTCAATTATTTTCTGCTACTATAATTATAGTCGACAATTCAGAGGCAAATATTGCACTTTTTACTACATTTATTTGATAACTTTACTTTCCAGATTAATATTAATATTATGAAATGTAATAATCAAATTATATTATCATATCAATAGACGTCATTGCTCCCCAGAGGAGTATGCACAAGCAACCCATAAATAGCCCCACTTTTACCAGCTGAAATATTAAAGTGATGTACACACGAATGCATCAATAATCATAATCAAATTATATATTTATTGCTCTGAAATGGCCATTTTCGCTAAATGAATACTTTTAGTTTTGGTACTTAAGTCTAGTTTGACGTGAATATTATACTTTCACTTAATTAGACATTTGAATGTGGGACTTTTACTTCTAAGAAAGTATTATACACTGTGGTAATGCTACTTTTACGAGTATTTCTTAATGAAGTCTTCGTCCCTTTTATGTCTGACAGCTTTATCGTCACAATCAACTGGGGCCATAAAATGGATTCAATAACTAATTATCAATAAATAAAACTCTTTTATAAACTCAATTATATCAATTGTTTGTATCACCTCTCGTGCAAAAACGCTAAACATTGTCTGATTATAGCTTCTCGAATGAAGATTTCTGCATTTCGTTGTTTTGTACGATTGTAAACAGAATATATTTTGGATGTTTCACTGTTGGCTCGACAAAACAAGTCGTTTGAATTTATGACTCTCAGCTCCAGGCATTTGTGAGGGTTATTTCACTATTAGGACAATTAATCGATGATGAAAGTAATAGTTAATCGCAGCCCTAGTCTATTTTATTAATCACACATACTGTGGATGATACGGCATAAAATACACACTCAGTTGCCAGTTTATTAGGTACACCTGGCTAAAACTAATGCAGTCTAATACAACAGTTTGTTTTCGAGAGTTGCGGATTCAATGTGCTGTTCAATTGGACTGGGTTATACGCAAAGGTGTTTCTATTATTTTGTCCACCCCATTTCTATCAGGAAGTGTGGGCTAAATACCAGACACACTTCATTATTTCTGCTGATATTGTGCTTACTTGCCGTTTAATTATATTACCATACAGCGGACGTGGAGCCATGTAACATCGCATTATAGGAATACTGTATACGATTTCAAACTTAGTTTAATTTTTGATGAAAATTCCATGTTAAAATTTGACACTTGAAAAATAAAAATACCAGGGAAAACTCAACAAAAATAGGCGATTTTTAAAAAAGAAAATCCTTCATACATTACTACAGTAGCTGTGTGTTAGGGAGCACATTGCTTAAAAGTTTAGCAAAGAAAGAAAAGTCCCAACAAGCATAACATATTTAAGATAAATACTATTTCTAGCATTTTGTGATTATACTTCACTGTGTGTGAAACTTTACAGTAATGCTGAAGACTTTATCTCAGAATCAACAGACAATTATAATCTGGGCTGTTTTAGCTTTCGACTACAGAAGTAATGTTCTGTTTAGACTTCATAAATCTGGCACGCAATGTCAACCTCCCTGTGCACCAGTCATACATTTATTAATTTTGAAACTACAGGGGAAAAAGGTACATGTTCACAGCAGTAATTTAATACTGGGAGACAGAGAACCTTCGCAGTATAAAAGACGGATGCTAAAATGCTGAAGTTTTTCCTTTTGCCACATTGCTTTCACAAAAATGCGAGACATGAGTACAACAGGAAAGACTGGGAAAAAAATGAGAATAAATCAAATGCAATTTCTCAAAGTAAATACCTTTACTTGTAACCTGCTAGAGTTTGGTAAATATTTATGCAAGATAATTGCTTTGTAGTTATACATAATTTCTATGAATTATATATTTCTCTTTTTTTTCTCTTTACATTTTCTTCACAGTTGTTCAATAAGGGTGCGATTTTAACCCAACACAATCCAGTCTCTATATTCAATTGGGACGCATGTTATTTGCCAAACTGAAGCACATTAATTACACTTTCTGGTAAAAAGACATTTCTCGATTGGTTCACAGAGAGAGAAGGCAAATGCGTTTTGATTCCCCGTTGTGGAGGAATCACCCTTTTACTCCCTTCCAAGGCACTGGTGCAGGGCAGTCAGTCCCTGTTGTCTGTGCTTGTGCAAGAGAAGGTGGCATCTGAAGAGGACAGGGGCATCTGTGGGATAGTTTCATCCTCTCAGAGTCCATCCGGCTTCAAGTCCGAATATGTGCCGCTACCTCTTTGAGGATCATCAATTGCGTCTAAGAGTTCTGAGTTTTCATTACACGATTTGACAGACGTTTGGCGATCCACAAGGCTCGTACCAGATGCCTCATGATTTGTTTGATTCTGGCGATTCACGGTCCTTCCATGATTTAGATGTACCTTCACGGCTGTCATGTTCATCACAATCACCGTTTCGTGGCTCTCCAGGACAGAAAGTATTGCTGTCTACAAGTTCTGCTCTATTAGAGTCAGATTGGTCCTCCACCGTGCACTCATTCACATCATTGCGGGTCGATGACGGCGGTGAGTCCTTGCCTTCGTTGTGCATGTTAGGAGAGGTTTTACCCAGCAGCACATGGGAACTAGAAATGTCCCCTGAAGAGCAGCAGGACACTGGGCTGACAAATCCAACAAAGTCTCCCCTGGAGCTGAAACGAAGACCGTGGACAGCTCCCCCGTGAGTATCAGCTGGTTGGTCTTTATCTTCCCTCTCACAATCTCCACCCTCAAAGCTTTTAGTCTCCTCCTCCTCCTCCTGCTGCTCGGTGGGATGAGGTGTTGCAGCATCGCTCTGCGTCTCCCGGGACGAGCCGCTGTCCTGGTTCTGATCTCCCTCTTGATGCGCAGCCGGTTCCGGACCGGAGTCTCTCGGAGTTTGAGCTGCCGGGGCGTCGCCTGAAGCCGGGCTCTGACCTGTCGGGGTGGGTCGCACCGTTTGGTGGCACATGGGGCAGGACTCCTGCACATATAGCCACTTGCGGAGGCAGTTGCCATGGAAGAAATGTCCGCAGTATGTGATCACAGCGGAGGTCATTTCCTGAGAGGAGGAGAGACATATTTCACAACAATATCTGTAGACTTTATGTATTCGTATAACACAATTTCACACACACACACACACACACACACACACACACACACACACACACACACACACACACACACACACACACACACACACACACACACACACACACACACACACAGTTGCACTATTACAATAGTATTTGTAATGTTGTTTTTTTACTGTCATCTCTTTTGATTAATCTCTTAGCTTATTTTATTCATAATTTTTTTTTAGCTCTCAGTCTCTGTGCTAATGTAACAAGTAAATATCCTCAATGAGGATTAATAAAGTATTTTATTAATTTATCTTTTCTTTAAAAAAAAAAGCAACTTGAGCGAGTTAATGGCAGCGCTAACATCTTCTCTACAAATGCTCTCTGTTATTATCTAGATTATTCTGTCGCTGCTTCCTTGACAATAAACTTGTCGTCATGTCAAGGACAAACAAACATCATTAACCGGTTTTAACAACAACAAAAAACATGGCTGAAGGCCAAAGATTTGTGCCTCAGCAGCACGTAGAGAGGTGGGGCTGAACTGGAAAGATGGGATCGACATTCTTGGAAGGTTCACGTAATGTTAGTAAATTGCCACAGGAATGTGGAGCTTGACAACGCTCTCAGATATCACTGAAGGTTTAACTCTACCCTCATGTGGATATTGTGATGATATTTTTGGTATGAATATGTTTTTTGGGATGTGGATAATAAATAATAAATAAAGTCTTAACAAATTCTTACATCCCAGGTGAAGAAAAGCTAAACATTTTAATCTAGTTGTGTATCTCTGTTTGTTGCTCTGTGTGATAACAACTAAGACAGAATGTCTTTTAACTATAAACTGCTTGTAGGCTGCTTTGTTTTGTCAGATAAAAGTTTCTAATCTTTTCATTAGAAACAAAAGAATGAATTACTTGCGTCAATGTAAAACGTAGATGGAAAAAGTCTTAAATAAAACAGAATGCTTCATTATGAACTGGAGGAGTCAACTGCAACACTGGAGAAAAAGAAAATGTTTATATTTTAGTCGTGAAAACATCTTGTATTGAACTTGAATTCAGATAGAGTCAATCATGTTGTCAGTAATATAGAAAATTATGTTTGGCTGTACCGGATTTGTCACTTTTTACATTTGAAGCTTCAGGTATTTCGAATGAATCTTTGAATGTATGTTGTCATATTTTGTCATCACCCAAAAATAAAAAAGGAGAAAAAAGTATATGTTTGCGTGAAGCAGAATAAAAAGATTACATAAATTGATTTCAATACATTTTCACTTTGGGACTTTACGACGCTCTGTTTGGATCACACAAGTTGGATAAAACTTAAAATAGTATATAGTACTAATAATATTAGTGTAGCCTAATATTTACCTGCAGGTGTGCAGAAATACCGGGTTCAAACAGAATGAATAGACATGAAAAATTAAAATATAAAAGGAGTTGCATTGGAATGTAGATTTGGATTGTCAACATGATGAATGAAGCTTCAAACTATTGGGTACAGCCCTGTAATTATGACACTACGAAACCCCTGCACACGTGTACTGCCTGTCCTTTATGGCTCAGTCAGTGCAGACACTCCATGATCTCTAAAATCAGTTGTCATGGCTGGATGTTACAGCAGGTTGTGCAGTTGGTTCCCAGTGGGACTGACCTGGAAGCAGATGGAACAGACGTCGTTGTGTTGCTGCAGCTGCTGAGCCGTGGCTCTGGGGAGGGAGTTGATCTTCTTCGCCGCTTCCTGTCTGAGCAGGAAGCTCTTCCAGCCGGACTGAGCTCGGAGCCAAACGTTGAAGTACGAGTGGATGATAATGACGGAAGCGCCCATCCAGCTCCACTCGCCAAACAGCGACTCCCAGGTGCCGTACGCCACCACGCAGAGCGCCACCACGAACTCCAGCACCCTGCTGACGGCGTTCACCCAGTAGATCACTTCGTCCAGGCTCTCGATGGGGTCGCTGCGGAACAGCTCCACCATGAAGAGGGAGTAGATCAGCATCGTGCCTGTAACCTGGAAATAACAGAATATTACAAATAATTCACTTCATGGAGGATATAATGCGTCTCACAGCGTTTAATGGAAGGACTTGAGAGTTTTTGTGCTATATGTAGTATCTTTACATGAGTACAACATCGTTCATGTTATTTCTAAGAGCATACATCTTTGTTTGTAGGGGGTTAATTTCATTGCCACAGTGTCTTGTTTGATACGGCCACTGTGGGGCGTCAACTTCAGGATTTATCTCATTCTAAACATAGAGGTTTAAGGGAACAACTTGATCCAAAAGGTTTTACAGTATCTGCGTTTTCCATATATGCCACACAGATGTTTATGGGCTTAACAAATTAATTGTCTTTATTTACATTGTGCTTTTTACAGCAGAGCCATCTCCAACATGATAACAGAGTGAGGTGGTCAAATGAGGAAAATGTGAAAATCCCCTGTAATTTTATTATTTAAAAGTCACTGACAAATAATGCAAACTAATGTTTAGAGAAAATATGACATTATGGAATTCTTCGCAAAAATATATATGAAGTTCGGCAAAAGGTTAATCTTTCATTTAAAACCCAAACATGATTAATAACATGTTCCCCCTTATAATTACCTTGTTTATTTCTGTTGATGAAGAGTGCATTTAAGTTTCAGGTAAATCAATTAACAATAAACCATCAGTGTGGCATGTCTTGACATACCTTACAATGAAGATGTCAATCAATAAAGAAATAAGATCTAATGATTCTTAAGTACAAAAAAAGTTCTGGATTAGGTTTAAATATTATAAAATATTTACAATAATTCACTAATTGTTAACAGTCAATTCAGGCAAACTAATACAAATATGCATTAATTAAAATCAATGTATATGATGGAAAAGTGGCATTACAATGTGTCAGAGGAACCAAGTCGGCTACTTTATCTCGCCGTCTGGTTTCTCCACATCTCCTCATGGAAATATTATAAATAATAAATTGTGTCAATCAAACTGCCCACATTCAAACTGCTGTCATTGATTGAGCAGACTGCGAGAAAACTGTCGAGAATAAGTGATGGAATACGTCTGACAAATAGGACCTTTTGTCAAAAAAATATTAATAATCTCAACAATGTAAAAGAAAATCAATCTCAGCAGCAACATGTGAATAAAATAAAGTATTTAATTCCAAAGTAACTTCATAAGTTGCAGGTTTATTAGTTATTTAATTTATTTGTCATGGAACTTTATTTTTATTTTATTCAGCGACAAGAAGAAAGACACATAAACTCATACCTGAAGGGAAGTCAGCATGCAGCTAGACACCAGTATAAGGAGCCAGAAGTCCATGTGGAAGAACTGGGAGATTTTATAAGCCATGAACACGGGGAAAACCAGCAGAAGCAGACACATGCTGAGGCCACGCAAGTGTTTCCACACACTCCTAGAAGCACAGAGGAAACGAACAGAACAGAACAACGCAAAATCCTCAGAGAACTTCCAAAAATGTTTTGTACTTTGTGCATTTTAAATATTTAACTCCGTAAGCTTCTTGTTGCCGTTACCTGTTGCGGGACGCACCCAGGGCCAGAATAACCGGGTCTGTTATTTCAATCATTGACTGCAGGGTCGAGGTCACCACGATGAAGAGGATGATGCTGAGGAGGAAGGTGCGCTGCAGCGCCTGCATATCTAACAGGCCCGTCTGGAGAGCGAGCAGGAGCAGGGTGACGCCCTCGGTCACACCTCTGAAGAAGAGGAGGGTCAATAGTTATAATCACGATAGAGCAGACGTAACGTAGAGGGGCAGCTCTTTGACTTTAGACTTGTCGTATACTGCCACCACTTTTTTCCTTTTTGTTTTTTTCAATTACATGGTTTAGCTTGCTTTGCTGTGTGCTTATTGGCTACTGCTCTTCTTATAAATCAGGGTTAAAATAATGATGCTTGTAAGATAAGCTGATAATAACTATTTATACAATCAATTTATCATTTAATTAATTTTGTATATACATTCATAATACTTTCAGCTTCTCATGGGCTGTTTTTATTTGTCTTATGTGATATTAAATATTTGACATTTAACGTCTTTGAGTTTTGAAATGTTGGTTAAACAGAACACTGGATATTAAGATGGGATTTTTGACATTTTCCAAAATGTTATGTCACTTTATAAACAAAACAAGAATCCATAAATCAAGAAAATAATCAGCAGTAATAAAAGTAGTTGCCATCTTAATGATCAGAGTGACCGCTACGCTGCTATTTGGGAAGTAAACAAAAGGAGGGAATTTTTCAAGTAGCCCTTCCCTGAGCAGTTACAAGAAATGTGTCTTTGGAAATCACCTGCATTGTCTATACTCTACAGCCACTCTGTGACTTGAGCGCCCCTTAGTGGTCACTGACACCATCAGAAAGAGGCTATTGACACGTTTTTTACAGCACATTCGAACACAGTGTGCTTTACATAATTAAAAGCAAAAAGGAGCATCCATACATGAAATATAATTAAAAGAAAGAACAAAGAACATACAATAGTAATTAAATAGAGTGTAATATAATTAAAAGATAAGTAAGGACTAGGGGCTGGGCACGTTAACGCGTTAATAATTTAATCATGCGTTAACTCTTTTTTTTTTTGCATTGGGAGGGGCTTATCACTGCCGCACACAGGTGCTGCCCTTTAAATCTTTCCCAGACGGCGCAGTTCAGACCTGGGCATCTTACGGCTCTCCCAGTCCGGCCCGCGTGAGGTCAATCAAAAAAGAAAGAAATAAGATGCACGCCATAAATGCAATACAACGGCACTGCTTTTACTTTGAAAGCGATTTACGTATGTGCGCGCGCTTCCGCTTCCGCAGCCCCAGTGACCGGCATGTTGCCATCAGACTGAAGCACGTCTTGTATGGGGGCAAATCAATGTGAAAAGTAGAGGGCGCAAATGAGCTCCACGAGAGCGCGCAAGAGCTCAACGAGAGCGCGCAAATCAAACAGCCGCGCGTGTAATTTACTTTGACGAGCGCTTTTACATCACTACGCGAGCAAAATCCCAGCTCGCGCGAGCAAAAGTTGCTCTCAAAGTTGGAACCTGCTCGCTCGCGTGTCTGTTACCTGCTCGCTCGCGTGTCTGTTACCTGCTCGCGCTCGAGTAGCTTTTCTTTTTGACAGTAAGTGGGCGGATCCAGTCACCATCGATCTCTACATCTAATTGGTTACAATCCTCGGCTTCGGATTGGCTGGAATGCATTTCTCACCAGCACACTGGGAACAATGGCGGATGAGAAAACACAACTGAAAGTTGACGTTCTCTGAATACTACTGTTATTGAGTCATAAAATGTAATTTTGTGACTTCTTCGTAGCGGATATAATTCGGTTTTGAGGATCTAACGAGCAATCTTTATTAGTTTATTATTTATTCACAGTAACGTTTCATCAGTTTGACTGAGGGAAAGTTAAGATTTATAACTTAAGATTTTAATTTAACTTTTACTTTAAACTACAGTGGTGTCTTATTACTTTTGACCAAATTGTTTGCAATTATATGTGTATCTATATAAGTATATATAAACAGATACACATAATGTTATATATATATATATATATATATATATATATATATATATAGTGTTTATTTATGTTACACCCGTCCCATGTAGCTATACTATTATATGAATCTGCTAGGTGTAGTAGTACTATGGGTGGGGTCCTGGGTTCAGTTTTAAAAGTGATGGCGCTATGATATAATAAAATGGTTCCTACAATCGTTGCTCTCTTATTCTAAAAACGGAATAACTGGCGGTGCCTCCAATAGAATAAAAGGTATGTGCCTCTTATTTAGTCCTTTTATCTTGTGTTGTAATTGTATTTGACCCTTTCTTGAATAGTTCTTTACCCAGCAAAATAAGCTTTTCATTGTACAGAATAACTGCCTGTTATCTGTGCATATGACAATAAAAGAATCTTGAATCAATACACGGTAAACCCACACATACACACTCAAAATAATAAATACAGAAATACATATAATTGTATATATATTATGTTTAAAAATATGTTTTTTAAATATATATATATATATATATATATATATATATATATATATATATATATATATATATAAATATAAAATTGCAAACAATTTGGTCAAAAGTAATAAGACCGCTGTAGTTCAAAGTAAAAGTTAAATTAAAATCTTAAGTTATAAATCTTAACCTTTCCCTCAGTCAAACTGATGTAACGTTACTGTGAATAAATAATAAAATAATAAATATTGCTCGTTAGATCCTCAAAACCGAATTATATCTCATGTTTAACCGCTACGGAGAAATCGGAGCCAGCGGATCATTTCAAAAAGTCCTGCCGGGATCAGGCTGCTCTCGGTGGGCAGCAGAGCGCTGACGGGCCGGTGCTGCGGAGCTCACGGTCCCTCAGCAGGAAATCAACTCGTCGGCGTATCTTTTTAAGTCGGCTGATTCTTGACAAACAGACCACAGATTGGATGCTTAAATAACTAACTTCTCGCCTGAAAACATCCTAAAATTACATTTTGTAACTCAATAACAGTAGTATTCAGAGAACGTCTCTCATCCGCTATTGTTCCCAGTGTGCTGGTGAGAAAAGCATTCCAGCCAATCCGAAGCCGAGGATTGTAACTGCAGCTGTTTGATTTGCTCGCTCTCGTGGAGCTCATTTGCGCTCTTTAGTTTTGGCAGGGGTTTGCCGTCATAGTTCTTGTTCTGTAGTTTCTGTCCTCAGCGAGCAGCGGGTGCTGCCGCGAGCCGCTCCGTCTCACAGAGCATTAATCGCGCATGCGCAAAGCCGCCGCTGAGATACCTGTTAGCTGTCACATCTCCACCTCATTCAACCAGACTTCAGTGCACTTGTTCAAGCCAACACAGACTGGACTTTTCTCACCGAGTAAGAAAAACTGAACTGAACAAGATCAAAAGCACTGATTGCTTTTGTATAAAGTTAATCAATTGCTGGTCTTTAACATACATCTCTAAAGGTAAGCAACAAACTGAACATGACAAAAGAAGGAGTGGCTTGTCCCTCACAGGGACCCTTACTACTGAACAGACTGTTTATGTTGTTCCCTGATGAAAGACAAATGTTTCTTCTTAGCATGATATTAAGCTGTTTTACATTAGAATAAAATAGTCTATAACGTCTGAAAATAAATACAATATTTAATTGAATGACCAGTCATATAGAAGCATTAAAAAAATAAAATAGATTTTTTTTTCTTCCCTAGCATATATTTTTGATTTATATACTGTTGTTAACTTGCTGTTGCTCCAGAGTGCCTGTTATATTGTTCTGATAACATTACTTTAAAATAAAAGCGTGCAATACACTAGATTTTACTGCATTATTGAATTTGGCAAAATTATGCGATTAATCAGTTATATTTTGTCAACTTTGCCCAGCCCTAGTAAGGACACAAGGACAATAAGAGAAATATTGAAGAAACCAACAGACGTAAATATACTTAAATCATCTATTTTCTCGGGGTAGCTCATAGCGATGAATCAACATATAATCAGCAGCTCCCCTCAGTGAGTTTCAGCTCATTGTTTACCTGTCTGATCTGAACTTTATCATGTTGGTGCATTTTTTCTCAGCTACCTGCTACACAGCAGACAAACAGAGCGACTAGCTGGTGAACAAAGTGACGAATTTAGCAGCTAAAGAGATAACTTTTTTTTTTTTTCATCTATATCCTGTAAAGCATTATGTAACTTTGTTTTAAAAAATAGAAAGAACATTTTCCAAATGCATACCAACATTCCGCCATAACTGCTGTATGTGTAAATAAGTTCACTGTATAATATGTCGTGCCACAAGTCCGCCAAAAATATCTGTTATCGCAGGTTAAAATGTGGACCAAAGGGGGTTTATTGGGGATATAAACAGGTAGACAGTATCTCACCTGTGCATGACGTTCTCGCTCTGAACAGCTGCATAACCTCCCAGGTAGAACTTGCATAGGTTGAGCAGTCCCAGAGCGAGATAGGACACCACGAAGGTCAGACCCAGAAGAGAGTATGGAGTGGCACAACATTCAGAGACACTGTAGGGTTCAATAAAAAAGAAGCAAAGAAGACACTAAATTAAACACTAAATACTTAAAACACTAAATACAACGTGTGTTACAAACACACACAAAGGAATATTAATAATCCGCATTATAACATCACACCTCGTGAGCAGGAAGAACATGATTCCCTGATGGCCTGCTGAGATTTTTCCAGATATGGTGTCTGAGCACACCTGGACTACGAATAGAACAAACCAGAAGACGCTAAAGAGCACTGGGACGGCAAACTGGTTCCACAGGGAGATTCCCACAGCCAGAAGTCGGTACAGCTCGATCACCTGAGGGATGGGAAACCAGAGACGAGGAGTGTGAAAAAAGACAGGACACACAGTGAACAAAAAGCATTAAGAATAACGAGCATATTTGTATCTTTTGTGACTGTGGGTCTTGTTCTATCATAGTGCTAAAAGATTTCAAAAATGTGACAAAAAAAACAACTACAAAATCAGAGAAAACAAACCTGTTTATAATGTAACCTTAGATTATTTTCACTTGGGAAGTAAAACAATCTCTAATATCTGCACTTAAAGTGTAGTGAGAAGATGAATATTTCTAAATAAGGGTATTGATCAAATAAAAAGATAAATGAACCATCCTGAGTAATGCTACAGTAAAAAAGTCAAAATATCTTAATTTATCAACTGAAGTTACTTATATTGTGTAAATATATAAATATAATATACATATTTTATGAAATTTATTTAAATTTTCTTTAGAAATGTCTTGGACATTTTCTGCTACAGAATATAATTTATCCTCACCAGATCATCCAACTACAACAAACAAACAATACAACTAAATAATACTACAAAAAAGAATATTTTTTAAATAATAAAAACAATAATTTTACAAATAATCACATGTCAGC
Organism: Myoxocephalus aenaeus; assembly: GCA_038501785.1. Lineage (NCBI taxonomy): Eukaryota > Metazoa > Chordata > Actinopteri > Perciformes > Cottidae > Myoxocephalus > Myoxocephalus aenaeus. The sequence continues at coordinate 3,346,093 of JBAMJR010000015.1, forward strand.
TTTATCATTGAGTTTAAAATATCCAAAATATCCTTTGTGGACCAGAATTCACTGAAACTATTTTTTAACTGAAGCAGCGTTTTTTTTCATTTAGGAGTTTGTAAATGCTTAAGCATCTACAAACTCCTCAGGGACACAGGATAAGAGCACCTCCAGCTGCAGCAGCTCTGAATAGGCGGCCTTTGCGAGCCGATACGGCACGAAGAGATGCGAGAGGAGGAACACGGTGATTCCCGCGCCAGTCAGTCCCATGGAGAAAGTGTTGACGGCCAGCAGCGTGGCGTGACAAGCACCGCAGAGTCTGGCCAGCAGGGGGAGCATGTGAGCGGAGAACAACCACACCTTTCTGGTCTTCATCAGGAAGGCACACAGCGTGCTGAGAATAATCTGACCTGAACAGAAAATTAGGACCCCTGTCAAGCTTTCACGACAAGACAAAAATGTAATGTTCATGAGAGCTGCTGACTAATAACAAAAAAATGTTTAGCACTAAACACCATTGATGTTTTCTGAGGTAAGTGAATAAATGAATATTTCAGTATTACAAACGTCCCGAGGAAGATCAGCACAAGATTCCAACACTAGTATCAATGTTGCTCTATTTGTGCACACATTTAGCTTAATGCATTTTCACCCTTTCTGTACTGGTGAACCAGTTGACCTGCTGTTCAAACCAGCAGGTCAACTGGTTTGAACAGCAGAACTTCAAATTCTAGAGAAGCTGAAGTTTCCAAAGATAGCAAACATATGACTCAGGATCTATTTTGGGGAAATGTGTATAATCGAGGCACAAGATTTCTGGAATATTGACGGATGGATGCAGCCATGAAAACATAAAGTCCGATAGTTTTTAAGAGTGCAACAAGCTCCTACAGAGTATCTATTTATGTCAGACATTGTGGAATAAGAGGATTTTTCCAACCCTAAAGCTTGGAAAGGGAAAGAAATGTAACCTTCTAGGTTCATATTCGAGAGACGGCAAACAAAAATTGTGAATGAATACCAACCTAAAGGAGCCTAAAAGCTACATATTTAACATGCAAGTCTGGTTTTAGGACTCACTCGTCATTGAAGAGACAAATCGGTTGAAGGCCAGATAATCAAGGTACACCGCTCCTTCATAACCGTTCTGCAGCTCCTCGCGAACATAATCCCTGTGAAATAAACATAAATAAACTGGTTTATAATGACATATGTATGCTGTTTGTTTTGTGCCAAGAAGAGAAAACATACGTAGCGTTAGCTTGTTTTTTTTGTTTTGACATTATTATCACTACTGGCTATGTAAATAAATAAAAAAAACTTTGAGAAATTAAAAAAATACATTAATTAACTGAGCAATAAATGAGAAACATGAGGAAAATATTCTTCTTCTCCAGTAAAATAAATCCTGAGGCGACAGTGAAAGACTCATTTCTCAGTTTTTGTATTAATTCATGCGTTTGTATATTTCTAATGTATTTTTATTAATTTAGTCATTCATTTCTGTCCAAATAAGGAAGGTTTTTCTCTTCTTATAGCGACAAGCCTAAAGCCTTTGAAGATACCACTGTCTGTTCTCATGTTACGACACATGATACAGTAATCCGTCTTCTAAAATTAAATATCAGGCTGAAGGAAACTGGATACACAGAGACTGCAGCCAAGCTTTGTGAGGAGAGAAAACTGATCCAGCTTTGAAGCACAGTAGTAATACTAGTAGTAATAGTAGTAATAGAATGGCATCTCACTTGGAAATCTGATGCCCCATGTACAGGAGAAGAGCAGCGAGGATGTGGAGGTAGAGCGTCACGATGTGTCTCAACGGCAAAACCAACACCACCACGTTCAGAAGATGACCTGGGAGACAAATGGAAATGTTCACTTTATGTTTTCTGGTTTTGATCAAGCTAAGAGGGAAGATACTTATATATACATATAAAGGTTTAAAGGTTTACACGCTAGAAAAGTGAATTCACGCTAGAAAGTGAATTCACATCCAACTCTTGTCATCAGATCTTTGGTATCTTTGCAAATTCTGAATGTCTGAATCACAATTTTGGCGTCTTTGACTTTAATCTTTTGTCTTTAACTTGCACAATTTACGCTACCTTAACAAAACCTTTTCTTCCTTGTGATCTTGTGTAAATTGTTTATAGATACATGGAAAGGGTCAAAAGCAATATTTATATTTCTACTAAATAGCTTAATAAATAAGACAGTTTAAAACTTAGTTTCATTCTCTATTTTATATAACTCACAGTTGACTGATGTCCAGTTACCAAATACAGTAGTTAAAAAAAACAGAAATAATTTAGTCCACATAATTATCAGTCCGTAGTTCTGATTAAACTATATGTTCTATGTTTTAGGTTATTCTTTGATTAGTCCATGCAAATACTTGTATTTGTTGTTTTCTTTCAGGATGTAGTATATTTTAAGATAATACCTGCAGATCATCCAACTGAAACCACCTTAAGACCCTCATAGGAGAATAAAACCCTCAGTGAAACCTACTCTTTTCTTCTTCACAAGACTTTAAATCAGGAGGAATGCCCATTAAATCAGACTGAACACCAAGCGGCTCAATACCTGACATTTTAGAGGTCAACTCTGATTTAGTTAAGTGCAAAAGAGTCAAAACCCTGTTGCCCTGTTTGAAACTGTGCATGTGACTGTTTTCTTCACTGTCTCATGTGCATGCTTACCAAAGTAGTACATGTTCCAGATGACATATTTGTACTTGAAGAGCATGTCTTCATTCTTGGCCTTGAGGTGCTCCGTCAAGCCTTCAATGTCACATTTGTACAGCAGGTCCAGCACCAGTATGCTCGGCACCCTGAGGACAACGTTGGCCAGCTCTTCCAGACGAGGCATCTTTGACACCCAACTTTGTTTTTGTTTGGGGAGGAGGGGTGTAGGGGTGTAGGGGTGTGTTTGTGCGTGCGTGCGTGTGTGTGTGTGTCACATGCTGTTAGCTAACCGTCTCCCTCGTCTTCTTGTCATCTGAAATAAAACACACAACAACTTCAATGACTTCCTCTGAACAGGACATTATTTTGCTGTTTTGTTTGTTTTCTTAATGCCAGAGAGGCTATCTTGTGAATCTAAACAGCACATATCACAAAGCTTTTGGACACAACGAGAGTATTTCTCTTACTTTCAACGTTGACGGACATCACAGCCGAACAGCCGTTTGCTAGCTAGTTCCTGTTGCTGTTGCATGTTTTCATCTACACGCAACTAAATACTTCACGTTTTCTGGAACATTGCTGCCCCTCAGCGATAGTTAGAATCATCCTCAATGCGAAAGGGTAAATTCAATAGCTGGAATTAATCGATAAGAGGGCAAGTAGAGACACTTCAAATGCAATGTTGTGATTCCAGTCGCTTGCGTGGCCATTTTTCCGTGGCCGCGTCAGAGCGAAATGCACCAATCATGTTCGGGTATTCTAGATTTCAAAATAAAAGTCCTGTTTTAGGATATTACTGCTTTTACTGCTTTTACTACTACTACTAATAATAATAATAATATTAATAATAATATTAATATATATTTATTGGACTTTTTTTAGCAACATGTGGTAATGTATACTTTCAGTTTAAAATCATTATTTTGCCACTTTATATTGTAATTTACCTCAATATACAAATACATCGAATACACTTAAACTTATTGTTTACTTCTTTTTTAATGGGTCAAAAGCAAGAAAATCGGAAACCAATATAGTTGTGGAGAGTTCAGTAATAATATAAATGTTATTATGTCACAAAATGCTGAAAACTAGAGCCACATGAGACATGTTTACATAAACAGTATATTTTCTTCTTCTCTTGTAATTTTTGTGATTAGATTGAATGAAGAGAAAATAATGAGGCATGATGGACTTATCACCATCATCTTGTAGGATCCCTGAGATTTCACAAGAATTAACAGTTTTTTGACATGTTATATCTGTGAGTGCATTCATCTTTCTTACCATCATCCACCTGTTGTCCGCATTTGTCTGATTTCTCTAAACAAGTTCTTTCATTACATTTCATTTAGCTGACGCTTTTATCCAAAGCGACTTACAATAAGTGCATTCAACCATGAGTACAAACTCATAACAACAAGAATCAAGAAAGTACAATTTCTTCAAGAAAGTTAAACTACAAAGTGCTATAAGTAAGTGCCATTTAAGTGCTACTACGGTGCTACCTTCCTTATTCAAGGTCTAGTCGAAAAAGATGTGTCTTTCACAATAGAATATCATCAGAGGAAAACATTCTACAGTTAAATTCGCAGAACAAGCCAGTTCTGTCATGACTGGCTCTTTGAGGTCATGACATTTGGCTACAAAGTGCAGAAGCACTGTGAGCATTTCAGGTGACTAATATACAAAAAAGATCATTTCCTGCCTGTGTTTGTTATCTGCACATCGAAAGGAAGCGGTTACTCATGTTGCAAAGGCACCTTCTCCTAAATAAAAACTATTATACTTCAAATGTATAACAACAATCTTTCCCATACCTCCTTCAGTTGATGAATTTATGATCTTTGAAAATGATTGACGTTCTTAAAAAATAAAACTCCAGAACAAAATACTGTAATTTCCTCCCAAAAGACCCTGTCATGTACAATATTTGCAGGCCATTTATTTAACACTTGAGCAAACATTATAAAATCATACATTAACAAACTAAATAAGAGCATAAGTGTGCAACATTGTGATGTGTTAACACTCTCTTTAATGTGGCCATGTGTTTCATATTCCATTGCCTCATCCTGTCACACTTTACCTAAACTGAATTGATATTTTTTTTAAACGCTGCCTCTTTTATTTTTTAGATATATTTTCTTCTGGCATTAAGCTGGTTTGGAGCGGCAGTTTGGAATATTTCCACTGAATTTTGTGGCTGAAGAGAAGATCATGACCACACTCTCAGAGAGACGGACAGCTGGGTCAAACCTGGAAACACAAACAAGACAAAGCCTCACTGTTTAGACTGTTTGTGTTCACATGCTTACAGAACACCTAGAGACATGTCACATGCATCTCAGAGAGTAAACTCCTTGTTTCTCTAATGCCGTTTTGCATTGCAACATTATTCATTTTACTCGATGTTGACAGCCAAGTGAAAAAAATAGTTTGATTCAAGCTCATGACATTTCGACTTAAATACAACACAGATGTGATGGTTTGCTGACCATCTAAAAAGATCTGGTTTGGGTAGACAAACAGGGCTGTGATGTTTTTTTAATTAAAAATTAGCTGTACTTTTCAGTTGTAATAAATCTCAGCTTGTCTCTCCAGACCAACAGATTGTATATCAGTTCGGTCCAGATGCATCAACAATCACTGAGGATTTATTGACGGTTTGTTTTTTATGTCGTTATTCGGGTGGTTGACACCGTTTCAGCTGTTTTGTATTAGATGTTCTTCAGGAAGTGCAGCAGGAGTTCTTCTGAAGACATTGACGAGTCTCCAGCAGGAGATTTGGGAAAACAACCAGTTGGAGTTGAGTTACGGAGAGCAGAGGGAGGTGGAGGACGACGTGAATCAGATAAAAGATCATGTCCGGACACAGAGTGCTGGGTAAGCAGCTTGGGAGTAAACTGAAAAAGTAAGGAGGGCACTGTTCCTTCAAAATAAAGGTGAGGGATATCGGCTAATATGGTGCTACATGACCCTGAGGTCAACAGTAAAATGGAGAAGAAAGTGAACCATGGTAGAAGACAAAATAAAACTAAGAACATAATTATTATAGGAAACTTGACACAATACACCAAAGCATCAGAGCTGTATCGGAAGAAAGTAACACTAAAGTCCCAACTCTCTGGTAAAAATACATGAATATCCTGAGGGGTTTAATATCACAGGATACCTTCACATAAACTGATGGCTGCTCATCTGACACACAAGACAGTTCACTGAAACATCAGCGACAGGATGCACCTTCCAGAGTCTTTGCTTTCATGTAAAAATGTTAGGTTTGGTCTCCCACAAACATCTGGCAGCAGTTAAGAAAGACTTCCACTGTCAGTTTAAAAGGTTTTAAGAAGGGTTAAGTTGTACTGGGGGCAAGATTAGTTAGGTCTCTTTTTCAATCAAGTGTATCAAATGTTGAGGTTGTTTGGGATGGCATTATGTCGAATCTAGTCGAATTATAGTCAAATTAAATTGAATAGTGCAGCGGATGTCCCTTATTATGCAAATGTCTCTGAAGTGAAGTGAGAGATGCTGGTTAAAGTGGAGCTGATGTTCTGTCCTATTTATCTGAATGTGCAAAATAAGTTATCAAATAAATGTAGTGGAATAAAAAGTACAAAAGGAATCAGGGTGTAAAACGGCAGTACCGGTAAATGAAAATACTCAAGTAAAGTACAAAGTAAACTTGTACTTTGGTACAGTACTTCAGTAAATATACATTCCACCATTCTGTCATGAGAGAAAAAGAGGAGAAGATTAAACAAATGTGGTTTAAATTGTGCAGAAATGTTAACTTTTAATATCACACTTTTGCAAAAGTTAAGATTTGCATGTGGCAGTTGAATTAATGGGGTCACTGATGTACAAATAACTCACATTATGTAAACTGCAATCAAAATAAAGTGTTTTTTGAATCCCATTTTGGCCCCAGGGACTCCAGTTGGAATTTTGTGAGGGAGGGGAGGTGGGACTGAGGAGGAGGAGGGAACTGGATGGAGGTCTGGCTCTCTGTCATCTCCACCCCACCTCTTCCCTCGCTCACTCTGCAGCAGCAAACAAAGAGGGAGATGGAAAAGTCTTTGTGCACGCTGGCTGCAGTGATTTTTCTTGGTGGATTTTCAGATGCAGCACTGAGAAGCGATTCAACAACCGAGAATAGTTCATTATTTAACAACACAAGCACAGCGGAGTCTGTCACTGTGCAGCCGCAGGATCGCGGCTCAGACCGACCGGCTCCAACAGCAGCGAGGACAAAGTTGTCCAGAGACAAACAGCTGGACACCAAAAACATCAGCCGAGAGAGTGAAGAAGGAGAAGATGACAGCAAGACAGAAAATAAGAGAACACAACTGGGTAGGACAATGCATTTACTTGGTTTGACTTTTGGCATGAAGCTTTAAGAACCTTGGGGCACTTTGAGCTGATTAAAACCAATTATTAATGTTAAGTGTACTTGGTGAATGATGCCTTCAGGGACCCACGGAGCTCCTGACTAGCTTTTCTTAACCTGTGAAACGATAAATCAAGTAAAAACATTTTGTAAATGTTGAGGGTTCATTGAGAACCCTCAACACTCATTTTAAATGAGTGAAATAAATATTACTTTACATAATTGTGTTACTTTAGTGCTCCACAGTAACCCAGAGTTTGTTATAAATTATTTTCTTCTTTATAGTCTTTGGTCTATAAAACACCAGAAAGAAATCGATTGATCACCTATATTGATTACTTATTTCAGCTGTATGGGGGAATAATTAATAAAAATGTCCTTAAATTAGTGAACTCAAATACCTTAACTTTGTTATTGTTGCCATATTTACTGAATTCCCAAAAATAGATGGTTTACTTTTGATTTAAGATGGAAAAGGCTGCATAATTACCTACCCTGGCTTAATGTAGATAACATATTTATTATTTGGTTTACAAAAGACTAAGAAAAACAGCAAATATTCACATTTGAGAAATAGTTTTTTCTCTGTGAGTGCAGATCAACGAACAGCTCTCCACATTAAAGTGATTCATCCAGTGCTAATGAAACCAGACATCTTTATTCTGCTCCTCCTCATTTGATTTTAAAGACGTGGCTGTGATCCTGCTAGTACTCTTAGTGTTGTGATTAATGGGGCTGTTATTGTTTCTTCACAAAGCCATGAAATGCTCTGCAGCTGTAGCTTCACTGGACATTTGATTTCACTCCCTTTCAAGCCTCAACTTTGTCTCAAATTACATTCAAACCCTCCACGGATTCGCTTATCTGCAGTTTCCTCTGCAGAGGGCCTCCAGGCTTCCACTGTACTGACCCGGGATGATTAGAGATATTCCACATAACAACCTCTAATTACATCAGATGTATGTTTGCTTACTCAGAGGAACCAGAGGGAGAGTTGTTTTAACCCGTCAGCAAGTTTCTTTAAAGCACAGACACAAACCCACAGTGGACTTGATCATCCCTCTCCTTCCAGACTGCCCCCCTCTCGGCCTGGAGTCCCTGCGGGTCGACGACAGCCAGATCCGGGCTTCTTCCTACCAGCGGACGGGTCTGGGTCCTCACAGGGGGAGGCTGAATATCCAGGTGGGTCTAGATCTGGATCAAACACAAAGTACAGTTTTTAAGTCTTCAACTCTGTTAAAGTAATCAAGAGTGGTTTGTTGTCAATCTTTTGAATTATAAAGATGTACAAATAAAAAAACACAAAATAGTATGTTCCTACTCAGTCACTATTATTCAGCTGCATTTTCCCCTCAGATAATTCCCACAAAAAACAAATAATCTGTAAAATACAGAGGCAGCAGTGCTACTATTCTCCAGACTGAAAGCAATTATTTTACCATCAGGGCCTACACCGAAATATAATGCAATGCCACACATCGAGACAAAGCCGAGCGTTTAATGGATTCTACAGCTGCGGAACCTCAGTGTAACATGTGTGTTTTCAGTCTGGCATCGCGGACGGCGACCAGTATGACGGAGCCTGGTGTGCAATGTATAAGGACCGGCACCAGTGGCTGGAGGTGGACGCCATCCACCTCACCCTGTTTACGGGAGTCATCCTGCAGGGCCGAAACTCCATTTGGAGGTCAGGTATCAGGGTTAAACAGGTTTTGTTATGTAAAACTGCTGCTAAAAAGACACACGCTAAAGTACAAGGTTCTGTCTCTGCATTAAAGTTTGCATATTAAAATGCATCTCTTGGTCTTTGTTACAGTTGGGACTGGGTCCACACCTACAAAGTCCTGCTGAGCAACGACTCTGTGAGCTGGAAAACCTGCATGAATGGGACAGAAGAAGCGGTATGAGCATATTCTTTTGTGTTCTCTGACATATGGGAATGTATCGACCGTGACCAGAGGACCTCCCACTGATGGAAAACAGATTTCCAAGAGTTTGTGCCAAAGTAACTGCGCTGACAGAGAGAAAACAAACAGAGTAGAGCAAGAAACTGAAACTAGTAGTTGGCATTATAACAGTATATAAATTAGAAATACTTTTTTCTCATATGTCGGTTGCCGAATGGAGCCTCCACAACAAAAATCCAAATGTGTATTCAAACTAAAACATTGACGAAAGCTGCAATATGTAGATGGAAACACTTAGAAATGTAATGTTTGATCCAAACCTGCAACTTTTTTCAGTTTTTTTAAACATCTGATTTCTTACCAAGGAGCTGGAGATTAATACAAAAATGATGTAAGGTTATTTCTTCTGGCATGAGGTTATGTTCTCAGTCCTGTTTCTTTGAACAGATTCCAATCAGACATGAGTGGAAGTTAGTTCAAGAGTCAACAAACAGCACCGTTTTGAACATTTTCTATCTTTTATGAGCTACTAAAGTATTGGACAACTTAAACTTTTGACCTGGTGATGGAGGATCACCAACGTCATTAGGATTTATCCTCTGGGGACCACAAGTATCGGCACCAAATCACAGTGCAATCCATCCAGTAGCTGTTGAGATATTTTATAGTATTCTATATTAAAATAATCACAATAAAATGTTCAAAGCTGTGTGTTGATGTGCGACATGTTGAATTGTACAGATATTTGAAGGAAACCAGAATCCAGAGATCCCGGTGCTCGGCCTCCTTCCTGTTCCCACCGTCGCCCGATTCCTCCGCATCAACCCTCAGACCTGGTACGTCAACGGCACCGTGTGCCTCAGGGCTGAGATACTCGGCTGTCGAGTCGACGGTAGGCTGCAGGACAACGCTACACAGTACGTTTTGTCCATTGTCTTCAGAAGGTTGTCTTTCAGGAAGTAAACATGCTCTTTCCTTGTAGATCCAGAGGTTTACTATTCAGAGAAAGAAGAAACACCAGAAGACGCTCTGGACTTCAGACAGCACAACTACATGGAGATGAGAAAGGTTTGAGTGTGACGAACGGGCCACACAAGCATGATGAGTAACTTTGGTTTCCCCTCAAGCTAATGCCGAAGTTTTTACTCAGACTCTTAACAGTTTGCAGCTTTCCTCCCCGTTCGGATTTAACCGCTTGCTGACTTTTAGGCAAACTTAGTACATTTACTCTGGTACAAATTTGAGGTACTTCTACTTTGAGTCTTTTCTATTTCACGACTCTTTATACTTCTACTTCACCACATTTCAGAGGGAAATATTGCACTTTTTAATCAGCTTTAATTACTTTACAAATTGAGATTTATTTTCTTTTGCAAACAAAACAGCTTGGTTTTTTGGACAAAACAAATGTTTTACTGTATGACTTTGAGGGTGATTGATTTGTTCGATTTATGAAAAATTCAGAAAATAAACAAAACATTTTAATCGATTTTTGAATCAGCAGATTAATCCTTAAAAATAAATAAGATAAAATGAAACATTTATAGTTCAAAATTAGCTCCACCTCAGCCAACTACAGTAAGATCCTGCTTTTACATTAATGCAATAATAAGTCACACATCTTTCTGCATTGAGTACTTTTGATACTTTAAGTACATTTTCCTGATTATACTTGCACACTTCTACATAAATTATGCTGTGTAGCATTTATGTCCCTATCATTTAAAAGGGACATATTTTCAGTATTGAACATAATATTAAAAGTATGTTTTCTTTAGTTTATAATCACATGAAGAATCGCGTCTTCTACATGAATCTACATACATAGTTATCCTACACATTTGGCACGCATACGCACATCTTCACCACAAGATGCTACAAAATCCCGCACTCTGCACCTTTAAGTAACATCTTCAGTGCATTTACGCGTAACAGCATGTCTACAGTGTGATTACGTTGACTTCAGTAAAGGGTCTGAATCTTTCCACTGTTCTTAACCCCAAAGCTCATGAAGTCTGTGACGGAGAAGTGTCCGGACATCACCCGCATCTACACCATCGGGAAGAGCTACATGGGCCTCAAACTGTACGTCATGGAGATCTCAGATAACCCCGGCAAACATGAACTAGGTAAGAGTGCTTCGACTCTTCTTCTCCGAGTTGAAACCTTAAAAGTCTTCCGTTTCTTGACCAGAGTTCATTGTGTTTCTCTGGTTACCCTGAGTTCAGCTGCTCAGGGGCCCATGCAGTTCAAGATCCTCTGGTGTTTATACAGACTTTTTTCTGCAGCAGCAGCAGCACAGGGAGGCCTGGGTGTCTTATAGAGAAGGCCTCTCTCATATAAACAAACTGATAGCCGTTTGAAATCAGAGATGGAACTCTCTCCACCAAACAAGAAATATTTTCTTTGTGGAGTTGTAGGGTTTTGCAGCCACTCTACATCTGCCAAAAAGCTCAAATGAGTTCAGTGGAGGGCAGCTTTTCTTTTTTTCTTATCAGGGAACATATTTCAAAACTGCTTCACATCCAGGAAGCAGAGGAAATAATGGAAATTTGGGTTATATTATGGACAACAGTCGATTCAGTGGTTTCGAACTCTGGCGCCAAATCCAAGAGGAATATTGGCTTTTTATTTGTATTTTTGTGGAGCTGTATCAAGTTCAGATTTTGTGTCTGAGCGTTAGGAATGTCTGCCATCAAGTCTGGTCAATCCATGTATGATTATTGGCAAAGTGTTGGGCAAAGTGTTGCCTAATAGAAACAAGATGTGTTCCTGATGTGGCTCATGGGCTTTAACTTTGACCTACTGAATAAAATCTAAATGTTTAGTGTGACTGTAGGGCTGTAGGGCCTAGATAAATCCCTCCACATTTCCTTGCTTGGCAAGTGAAACGACTCCCTTTCTTTCCCTCTTGGCAGGGGAGCCTGAGTTTCGCTACGTGGCCGGGATGCACGGGAACGAGGCTCTGGGCCGAGAGCTCGTCCTCAACCTCATGCAGTACTTGTGCAGAGAATACAAGAGGGGCAACCAGCGCATCGTTCGGCTGGTGACCGAGACTCGAATCCACCTCCTGCCCTCCATGAACCCTGATGGATACGAGACGGCTTATGAGAAGGTGGGTGAAGTCAAAGGGATTTTGTGCAGGATTAACAGACATGTTTTAGTATGCCCAAGATGTTTTAAAAAGGAGAGAGGGCATATTTGCTTCTTTTGTATTTCCTGTACCGACTGCGGGTTGGGTTTGGTCATTCAGGGAAGGTGGATAATACGATTGGTATCATTTTCAAATTCACAGATTAGCCGGATGGAGGCACAGACTTCGGACGGCCCTAATTCGTACTAGAACTCATTTAAACTCACATGCAACATCTCATGCATGCTGGTCTAAAATAAAAATAAAATGGTGGTGTTGCCAATTTGTGCGCAACTCTTTACATCTTTAATTTAGGTACGTGGTAAAATCGTCACATTCCTGGAAATCAATGGAATACTAATTAAGGAGAAGAGGGAAGGGCAGCTACAAATTGTACAGAAGAGAGACTTCCTGTTTACTAGGAAGTTGAAGTCCCAAATTTCATAGTGTCTTTAACAAAACTAGTGATGGAATATTAGTATAAATGTCCCCATTTCTGACTGATCCGCTGCAGGGCTCTGAACTGGCCGGCTGGGCCGAAGGACGATACAACTTTGAAGGAATCGACCTGAATCACAACTTCCCAGACCTGAACAACATCATGTGGAACACCCAAGAGGTGGCGGCAGATAAATCTAAAGTCCCCAACCACTACATCCCCATGCCAGAGTACTACACTCAAGAAGACGCCATGGTAAGGACATGTGGTGTAGGGGAGAGGAGAGGAATATACAACTTGATAAATATGGAATATTTTAATTGTTTATGGCCAGATATAAAAGCTTAGAAATAAAAACACACTAAATACTAAATAAACTACGTCAACTGACCATAACCTGACCAAAACATACAAAATACATAACTCACTAATCACGGTATACCCACCACACATGGACTGTGATTGGCTGCTGGTCAGGAACTAGAGCCTGAGGAGCAACACATTTGATCAGTTACCCCTACAACGAAAGGCAATGTAACAATCAATGAGGCAGTGTAGGATGTGAAATCCATCACTGTGGCGCTATCTGGTGGTATTATTAAGAACAACAACAGAGTGGCAGATAGCAACATAGGCCTGTAAAGAGACTAGAATCACCAAAACTTAACTTTCCGGTATAAATCAAGGAAGAGGACTTTGAAAACATGAGTAATTTTCTACATTTGTGTATGAGCATTGTTGGAGGGAGCCTATGAATTTAATTGCTAACATAAATTTAACTTGAGAAGAGGTGTAAATGAAATGCAGATTAAAGCACGAAAGGACCAAATTCTAGTACTTAAAAAAAAAAGAGCGAGACGTGTATTGTGTTTTTGAGGGTGATGTGTGGACAGTTTTGAGAGAAAAGAAAAACCGAGGTTTTTCCTGGAGACCTCAAACAGAACACATGTTGAAACTCTGCCTCCACATGGTCAGTAAAAAGATCAAACATTTTGTATATATTTACCGTCTGCATTTATCTTTCCCACACATCTTCCCCACACATCAGTGTCTAAAAAGTGACATCACAAATCTAATCGAGATTGTCCATTCCTCCCAGGTTGCACCAGTGACGCGAGCCGTCATCAACTGGATGCAGGACATCCCCTTCGTGCTCAGTGCGAACCTCCACGGGGGAGAACTGGTGGTCACGTACCCCTACGACTGCACCCGGGACTGGAACCCTCAGGAGGACACCCCGACGGCGGACAACGCTTTCTTCCGCTGGCTGTCCACCGTCTACGCCTCGACTAACCTGGTGATGTCCAACCCAAACCGCCGCATCTGCCACTATGAGGACTTCCAGGCACACAACAACATCATCAACGGCGGAGCCTGGCACACCGTCCCCGGCAGTGAGTCCCCTCTTTGAATGAAGGAATTTAACTATGTGCACACTATCCTTTACAGAACACATAACTCTTACATTTAAAGTGGTTAAACCCTTAAATCACCATCAGGCAGGTGGGTACGAGGCAACGAGGGACAGGAACCAAATGCAGACAATCTATTCTTACAAGGACAGTTAAGTAATTATTGAAAAAGTGGAGATACAAAAGCTTATACTGGCATGGGCCGCTAGTCCTAATAGGAGTCCACAGATGTACATGTACAGGTTCCAGGGTTCAGGTGGCTGCAACAGAAGGGCACAAAGCAACACTGATAATCTGGCACTGACGGGATGCAGAGCGGAATGAGATGCAGGTGAACAGGTGGATGTGGGAGTCAGGTTGACTGGGACAGGTGGAAACGTCTGAGGGTATCTGGTGAAGTGGGAATAGTTGGACAGAAGGTACTATTTTGTCTAAAAAAAGGTCAGGAGTAAATTGTGTAGGTCAGTTTTTGTAGTTTACAGAGTTTCATTTTTACATGTTTGTCTGTGAATGTTACATTTACTGAAAACATTTAGAAAATAATACATTTTTTGTTTGTAATTTTATTTTTCTCTCGTGCACTGAGCTCACCTGAAAAAAAGAAGCAGTCAGCTTTTTTTGCATTAATAAAAAGAATAGACTAAATTGTTAATCTTCCCAAACAGCTATTTTTCAAACATTTCTTGGTTTTCTTCTATTGTTTATATGTGTGCATGTCTTTTCTGCAGGTATGAATGACTTCAGTTACCTGCACACCAACTGCTTTGAGGTGACAGTGGAGTTGTCCTGTGATAAGTTCCCTCATGTCAGTGAGCTTCCCATCGAGTGGGACAACAACAAGGAGTCTCTGCTGGTTTACATGGAGCAGGTCAGTCAGTCTGCACAAAGAATGACATCAGCTGCAGCAGCTTTAAAATCCAGCAGTTATTTCTGCCTTAATCTTCTCTTTGGAGCCTCACAAGTGCAGCATTTCCTCTTCCCCCAGGTTCACAGGGGCATCAAGGGTGTGGTCAGGGACAAGCTGACCAAACAGGGAATAGCAGATGCTGTCGTCAGGGTGGAGGACCACGAGCACGACATCCGATCAGGTAAGACACTGAATTTCATATTTTAAATTGAATATTAATGCAGAACGTGTGTTCAACTGACTGTAACTGTGTTTCGAGGTGGAAATCTCAACTGCAAGGCCATCTCTTGGCAATTAGAAAACTTAGATTGACCGCAAGTATATATTTCTAGAACTATTAACAAAGTAAAAACTTAGTGTTGTAGGTTTATTTCGTCATGTGCCAGGTTACTCCTCTTATTCTTGTGAATAATTGGCCAAATTTTGGCGACAAAAAGATTGGGAACCACTGCTCTAGGCTATCATTCCGACAAGCTCCCCGTTATTCTCTTGGGGCTTCCAGAAAGGCATTCTGGGAAATGTAGGAAGTCACTAACTTTTAGACACTGCATTTACATTTTGGCTGTGGAGAAGGTAAAATAAATCTATATTTTTGTCTAATTTTAACTTCCTCAGCTACTGATGGGGACTACTGGCGTCTACTGAACCCGGGCGGCTACAAAGTGATGGTTTGGGCCCAGGGCTACTACCCATCCATGCGACGGTGCCACGTTGGAATGGAGCCACATGCCACCATCTGTGACTTCGCCCTGACCAAAACGCCCATTCAGAAGCTGCTTGAGATCCAGGTCAAAGGAGGGAAGATCCCCCAGGACCTGCAGCTGCGTCTTCGCGCTCTGAGGCTCCGCAAGCTTCGCGCCAGCACCAAGGTCCTCAACCAGCGCAGGGAGAGTCAGCGGGCGAGGAAAGCCCGGTCCTCCGGGGCCCAGAGAGCCCGAGGGAGAGGCGGGGCGAGGCGCTGAAGAAGCCTTTGCAGATGAGCTGGATTATAGGTTCAGGAAGTTCAGTTTAAACAGAGAATAGTCTCTGGGAATAGTGACACGTTCCTACTAGAGAGGATACCATTAAAGGGTCAGTTCACCCAATTCACAATTATGCATAGCCCCAGATATATAAATATCTGCCCCTGAGATTTGTATTTGCTCATCACAACTTCAAATATGAAAGAAAAACACAGCAATGTATTTGGGTGGACTGACCCTTTAAGGCAGGTTTAACCACAACAGCCACACAAACTCTTAAAGACATTGGCAGCATATTTAAAAAGCAGGTTTTATACAACAAAAAAAGACACAAACTAAATAACTTCTATATATAAAAAAAAGGTACAGAAACGTTTTGAAGGAGTATGGACATTTTCACATTTATAGACAGGCATCATTGAATGTTAAAATTCCCTTCTGTTCTTTTTTTGTTCATGAAGTGTTTCATTCGACATCATAGCTGATGATGCTGTGACTGTTTGTTGACGACTGAGTTAGTGTCAGCTGGTCTGATGTGTGATATCTTGTTTTTTTCTAACAGTGTGTCTGTTTTTGTTTGTTCGACTTAAGTCCAACAGGACCATAAAACCTCAAATAAATATGATTTATTTGTCTTAATCTATATTCTAGCGTCTAAATCGGAACCAAGGGTGAAGAATAGTAGAAGAAGCTGCAAGAACAGAGGTTCCCAACCAGGGGGTTCGGAGCCCTCAAGTGGTCATTAAATAAAAATGAGGGGTCACAACATGATTGACAGGAAAGAGAAGGAAATAAGACAAAGTGCTAATGCACGTTTACCACATTACCTATCTTAATCCAGTATGTTGGCATGCAAACCAATTTGCTTATTAGCAATAAACAGCAGAACCACAGCTGGGGCTGATGGAAATGTTACGCATTTTACAGGTCTTTCATCCGAAATCAAATTATAAGAATTACAAATCAATATAAAGTCAGTGTAACCCGAAGTTTATACAGTTCGTCCTGGTAGTAAGAAGTTCATGAATGAACCAAATTTCATGACAAACTTGATAGATGCAAGGTCAGGAAATCACCAAAGAGTAGGACTCTTCCCCCGTGGACCATGAATATCTGGATGGAAAATTTAGTTTTTATTTGATCTGATTTTTACTAGTTCAACCGGTATGGGTCTTATCTGAAAAAGGGCGGATGAAGCGACAGTCGTCATTAAATCAAAAGACAAAAGCAATGAGGAAACGTATTTATTTTCCTTTCCTTCTGAATTTGTAAATCATCTCATGACCCCCTGAGGGGCCAGGACCCTTAGTCAAACTCGACCAATGGTTCCCAAACTGCCACCTGGTGGTCGATTCTCAGCGCTTCATGCGTGGAGTTTTAACACGGAAGAACAGAAATACTGGACTCAAACACTAAACAGTCAGCAGTGCAAGAGAAGCTAACCTTTTTATTTCAGTGATAATAAGTACCATTTTAGTATAATTGTTGGGATAACAACGGTACGAACTCCACCCCTCCTCCAGCTGTGTTCAGTTTAGTGCACAGGTAACAGAAATACTGACAACATTCAGTTAATCCACACAACAGAATACAGATTAAAACCTAGAACAAGACTGAAAAAAAGAAAAGAAAAATAAATTCATGAAAATTAACCCGGTTTTTAGTTGCTATACCTGAAGTGAAAATGGCAGATAAGACACTTCTCTCCAAAGAGCTTGTGATTTTAGTGAAATAAAAGCAGCATTGAAACAGCACGGACGGCCCTTTAACCTTCAGCTCAGCCAATTTAATATATAAATGCTATAAATGTACATTTAAATCATTCACGAGTATTTCTTAACGTTTGTAACTCGGGACATTAGTTGTTCCAGAGAGTGGGGCAAGTCCTTGAATTGACTGAACTGAAAGTGAAATGAGCTCCTCCATTCGTTACTGAAATACACACATTTTAACAGCAGTTAAACTGAGGTACAAAGTGTTAAAAGTGTCCCTCCTCATCACAAATAGGACGTGTTGTGAGCTGAGAATTATGAATATTAGTTTCATCTGTATTCAGATTGATTTTTTTTACTTCAAATGGAAATTCATTTCTAAATGAATTATGTATTTTTAACATCTTACCCATTCTGGCGGCGGGATAGACGAGAAGATTGACGCCAACGGCTAATATAACGTAAGCTGTGTAAAGCTAGCAGCCGGTTAGCTTAGCTTAGCTCTGTTAAACTGCGACAAAACCCCCTCAACACATGTTCAGCTCGCGAATTAACACATTTGTTTAATCCCGACAAAAAACTAAAATATAAAAATGACAAATCGCTGTTTATAGGGTTATATTCCGGGCTATTTCTTATTTTTTCCGTTTGGTTGACAGGCAACCAGTTGAGTCTGGTCCATAGTCCCCCATAAAATTGCTTTTATTACGGATAAAACTAACAATGTAGATAATATGTTACATAGTGAGCGTAAGAGGTGTTGGCAGGCAGATTCTATCTTCGGCGTTTCCCCTGTTCTCCGTCTTTTTACAACGTTAGTTAACCGGTAAAGTCAAGCGAACCGGCTGCGAGTGCAGCGTTAGTTATATTCAAGTCCAATCCGCTCATCTAACTTTCTGCAAGAATGAGAATAAGTGTATTTCCCCAAATATTCCAAAAACTATTCAAGCTTTTGTCAAACACTATTTTTTTATTAAATTCATAATCGCAGATGTTCACCTTTAATTCTCAGCTCACAATTACACTACAGAGGAAAAGCACTGCCTTGTCCAAGCAAAACATATTTTGGCATCTGACAGTTCCACACAGAGCATCACCCTGGCATAAATAAGAAAGGTGAATCTTCATAAAGGCTTGTATGCATAGTAGTATGTACGCTAATGTCTATTTTTTTCTTTACGTAATATCTATTCTGCAGTCGGTCAGTATGCACTGCAACCAGTTGACAGTAAGGTGTGACATCCATGCGTGTGCTCAGCTCTTACAGCAGCTATACTACACTGGTTGGCAACATAAAACGCAACAATTGCCGATACTAGTCAAAGCAAATTAATTCGTCCCTCAGAGGAAAACTAAATCTGATTGGTCACCTTCATGACAACACTAAAAATGAGAAACTGGATGTGATGCAAAGGATGGGGGGGGGGGGCAAACACTGATGTGGGTCAACACTCAAAAACCAGCAAAATCAAGTCCAATGTGTCTTTACAACACTTCATCCTAAGAAGGTTAAACGAACAATGCTGAGGCAACCTCTTCTGACAAAGTTGTTGGCCAAAAAGTCAGCAAACTGTTAGATTAAAGGATGAGACTGGCAATATTCTACATTCTACTGATAATCAATAAATCTCATGAAAAGACCCAAAACACACTAATATTGTCTGCTTGGCCAAATAATGATATTGTATTCCTTTGTGACATAGAGCTCCCTTCATGTCTATGGACATGGTCATTGTAGTTTTTATATTAATCCCATATACTTCATCCTGCTGCCGTGAACACCCACAAGAACCATAATTGTGTATTACTCCACAGCGGAAAGTAGTCCCCAACAACGTCACAATTTAATCCTGTTTGAGTAATGTTTGCTACAAACTACAGTAGCCAGCACGGTCCAGTAATTTCCTACGTATTTCCTTTTCCTTTTTAAAGATTTACGTCTTCAGTAAGAATCAATGGGCTTCAGACGGAGAGCCACACAGAAGGTAGGGAGGTCTCAGGATACGGATTACAATGCAGAATATTGCCAGCCTTATCTTTAAGGGAAGAAATATGTCATTGCAAAAAGTATGAAAATCTTGCAATAGCTGTACTTTACTATTGTCCAGACAGCATAAAGTTTCCACTCACAGGCTCAGAATAAAAACACACAAACTGTGAAGGGAAATGAGAAGAGATTCCAACATAGCTAGACCTAAACGATGGCAAAAATGGAATCGTGTAGAATCAAATGAACACCGTGAACAAGGTCCGACATTAATGTGCCAATAAAATCAGTAAAAACCTAAACCACAAAAGACCATGAAGGCGGAAAACAGGGTGGATATACGGAAAACAAAGAGAAACAGGCGGGTAAAGGCGTTGATGATGAGGTCCTTGAAGTCGGGGGGAGGGGGTCAAAGTTGAGATTGTATGAGCAGAGAAGCAGCACCTGTGAAGAAGGCATGAGCAGAGCAGAGCAAGAAGATCAGCGCAGACGACAGACAAGCGCCTGTTTCTTGTTCTTCTTGTCGGTTGGGTTAATATCTGTTTGTTTGCATCCCCTTAGTGTTTCTGTCCCGAGACGGCAACATCTGGATGTGTCGAGTGTCAAAATAAATCTACTGCTTTAGAGACCAAAATCAATCTTTAGTATGAAAAAGAGCCACAGTTTGTTTCTTGGACTTCTTGGATGGGAGCTTTTCAAAACCCCAAATGCCTTTTTGTCATTTTTTCCCCTTGAAGTTCAGGGTCAGAGTTTGCATCCACGTCAAGGCTGACGTCTTCTTCGTTTGTTTTGATTTTCCTTTCAGGTGTCGACTGACAGCTCCGTCCCAAACAGTCTGTTTCACAGCAGCAGCAGACCCGGGTTTGGAAGTGCTTCAAAAAAAAAAAAAAATATATATATATATATATATATTTTTTTAATCCTTTTTTGGGTACCAGATGGGTGGAGTTTTCCGAACAGATTGTCTGGCAGAGGGTCCAGAGAAATCACAAAATTCCAGTTATACCACGTGTCAGACTATTTGAAATACCTGCATGCAGTAAATCCCAACCAGCTGGTCCACTTGAGCACTTTAAAACAAATGCTAGGAAATGTTTTTCAGGGTTTCTAAAGACGCAGATTAATTGAAAATTACTTTGATGGTTTTGATATCATTTATAACAAAGGATAGCAGGAAGGCCCTATTACTCTGTAGATAAGAGTCATTGGGCACCAGATTTCTGCATTTATTAGATGCCTGGGTCCTGTAATCATAGAAAAGTGGTTGTATGAACAGCATTCTGGGACATTTCTGCAGGAACCCCCGATGAGCACTTCTTCACCCAGGTCTGCGGCGCGCTGTTCTCCGACAGCAGCAGCGGCTAAAACTTGGGCTGGTAAAGGGCGACGCGTCCACTGAGGCAGCCCGAGGCCAGCTGGCAGTGCGTCGGGGAGAACTTGGTGGTGAGCACCACGTCGCTGTGCGAGTAGATGGAGCGGACCTCCCTGAGGCAGCTGGTCTGGACGGGCACGCAGTCGATCAGCTCGCCGCAGTTCTCGTCGAAGGCCAGCAGGCGGACGCCGTAGCCATACGGGGAGCAGATGAGCCGTCCGTCCGGGCTGAAACACAACTCTTTGATGTAGCCCCGGCCCACGTTGGCCTCCTCGATGTAGTGTGTGAGGCGGAGGGAGCAGCGGGGGGAGACCAGCGGGCGGGTGGGCGCTCCATCCTGGAACTCATACACACATGTCCACTGCAGAGAGAAGATGCAGGGTTAGGTGAAGTCGACGTCACACACTGGAGACTATTAATCACGTTGGCGTCGTCACTGCAAAGAGACTCAGCGACAGCAATCAACTATTAGTGGCTTTCTGCTTGTGACGAGACACCAATTCACACAACAACACAACAGCAGCGCTGCACTGAAAGCAAACAGTCAGTAAATTGCGTTGAAAAAAAAAGGTCTCAGGTCTTCTTTTTTTTTAATGAATTTGTTACATACGAGGTACAGATTTAGGACAAGCTCACACCAGGTCTAAGGTTCAATGCAAAACAATTACAAGATAATCAATGTTTTGACAGAATAAGCTGCTATAAATTTACTGAATTGTTATCTATTATTAATAGAAAAGTACACCAGCAACGTGGTAAACAACACGTGGGGTTCAATCTCTCGCTCAAGGACACTTCAACATGCGGATGATGGGGATCGAACCGCCAACCTCCTGGTTAAAGTATCGACCCAATATCTGTACATTCCTATAATAACTTCTTACAAGATGTGTCTAGAAAATGATCATGTGTGATCTTCTTTTTAGTTGAAAAACAAAAAAAATAGTTTTGTAGTAAGATGTGTTTATGTAAGGTATTTATAAAAAATAAAATCATACTTATATATATATATATATATTTTAGTGCAATATGATATTTGTAAATTCCAAATGATGATGACGTCATAAATTACATCATCATTGATGCAGAAAAAGGTATCTAATTTGGCTTTCAGATCTATAAAACATGAAGACGAAGACATGCTCAATCAAACTAAGCATCACATCTTGAAAAGGGATCGGAGGCTACAGGTGTTTCTCACCTCCTGGTCGTCCATGTTGCTGGAGCAGCGGATGAGCGCGGCCCAGCCCTTCGGATGGAGCTGCAGGGAGGTGATGCAGTTCCCTCGGTCTCTCTCTCCGGGGATCTCCGGAGTCAAGACCTCCAGGCTGTTTCTCGGAGAAAGACCTGCGAGATAAAAGTTTTAGAGGTACATTCGTAATCCTCGTCTTTGCTACTTTGGCGGAGCCTCGGGTGACATCTATTATTCAGTTTTACGCCATCGTTTTCTCTGACCTTCTCGAGGAGGGTGAATCTTGCTGGAGTCATTTCCTTGGCGAGGAGTTCCAGCTGACCTGGACGCTGACGTGCCTCCATCTACAGAATCATAACAGGGTGAGAAATGAGTTTCTTTTATCTGGAATCAACAGTAATGTTCACTTTAAATCTCCATTGAGACGATAATATTGACAAATGCCTGTAGTAAGTTACCAGGGAAGCCAAGAGTGATCTTAAAACTGCTTAATTCATTTGTGCAGTATTTTGGTCCCCCGTTTACCAAAATATGTACAAAATATTTCCAGTTGATCCAGTTTGGAATTGTGCTTTCAATTACACTTCCGAAGTTTGCAGCTGTGTCATAGATTTGTCGTAGTATCATTCAGTTTTGTGTGAAACCGATCATTGAAACAAATGTGACTCTTTTTAATCAGCCGTAAAACGAAGAAACGAGCGTGACTCGTGAATGAGAGTTCATCCTGGTACGAAACACAAAGATCCGGCTCAGCATTAAACGCAACACAAGCTCCAAAAGTTACTAAATTTACAAGGAAAGTCGCCAAGTCAGCAAAACTGACAGCCCACCTCCTCCCAAAGCCACGCCCCCAAAATGATCATTATGAACAAAATTGAACATGGCTGTTGTTAGTGCTCACAGCTGTTAAACTAGCAGCTTGTGAAAGACTGCGGAGGCACACAATGAGCGCACAGGCAGGATTTGACATTCAAGCCCAATGAAATGATCATCTTATTTCACCGACCCTGCCTTTAAGTAGCAATAAACTAATTGACTAATTAAATAATTGCTTTACGTAACCAAATATATTACAGCGAAAAAGAGAAATCTGAGGGGATTTTTCATTGCGAGAAAGGTCAAATCTGAGATAAAGGAATATGTGACATGTGGGCAGAATGTATTTAGGGGGTCTGACCTGAGCTGAGGGGCGTCCGTCGCGCTCGCAGCATGCGGTAGCTGCCCACCTCGAGGGACTGGGTGAGGTCCAGGTCGTGGAGGATGAGCAGATACCCCGAGGACGTGGAGATGAGCATCTTGGAACAGTCGGGCGTCAGACGCATCCTCATCAGGTAACGGGTGTGGAAGAACTTTTTGTGCGGGCAGCCGTCTTCTGTAAACCTGCAGGGGGGGGAAGGACAATTACAGAAGGCGGAACAGGCGGTTTGATGGCTTAAATAATTAAGTGTAAATCTGGTTAAAGGGCTTCAAAGACAAACACGGTGAAGCTGCTCGTCTAGAGTTACAGAAACGTATCATCTCTCAGTAGACAGAATAGGATGAATTACAGACAAAATAACTCATTTACGCCACATTTAAAGTTCTGGAGATGCAGTTTATATTTGATGGAGGGAGCTGCTGAAATGTCAGTGATGTATTGGTCGAGCATGGCATAAATACTAGAGGTGAATTGACTAGACTGTGACAGAAATACTGTATTTTGTACTCATATTGATGCGTTGACAAAAAAAAGTTGATCAGTAGTTCATCTACCAAAAAGTCACTTAGGTTGACTCACTTGATTGATGATAATTGATTAATCATACATGTCACTTAAGAAAGAAAAAAAAATACAAATTAGTTTCAGCTTCTGAAATTTGCAGCCTTTTATTTTAAATCAATTGATATTTAACATATTAGGGGTTTGGACTGTTCATCAACATGGTCTCTAGGAACCTGAAATGTTTGGGACTCTCCAATTATGTGATTAATCAGAAGAAAGAATACATTCGTAACGAAAATAATAACTTGCTGCAGTTGTAATTACAACCATAGCAAGGTAAATAAGTCACGTATTTAGATCTCATCACGTGGTAGACCGGAGGTGACACTGCCTCAAATAGCTGGAACAGGTGACTTCTAATATTTACTCTGAAATGTCCGCGAGTACAAACTTTGATGCTCACACCAACAACACGCACCTGTTAGTGTCCCACGTGATGACGTTGCCGTCGAAGCCGGACGTGACGAGGAGACGAGTGTTGGTGTCATACTCGATGTTCTTCACCCAGCTGGCGTGGCCGTGCAGCGAGCAAACCTTTGAATTCAGCTTACGGAGATCCCATAATGCAATGGTGGTGTCGTCGGAGCAGGTGGCAAACAAACGATTGTCCAAAAACCTGCAGGGCAAAGACAGTTAGGGGAATATTGTGAATAAGCATTCCCTGACAAGGAGCTACATCTACTATATTTAAGCGATCGCATCCCCCACCACAGTGAAACTTTACACAGCCTCCCTGGATGATTTACAATTTGTGAAATGCACCTTATGTTGTTGACGCAGTCCTCGTGGGCCTCCGTCAGGGTTTTGATGTGTCTGGACGAGATGGGATCAAATAGCAGGACTTCAGTCTGTTCGCAGGCCACAGTCAGCACAGACCTGAGCGGACGAATCAGAGAGGCGCTTGTTAACATACAGGAAGAGGAAAAAGAGTCGAGTCTTATCCTGCTTTTCAGCACATAAAACACAGACAACTTCTAACTTAGACCCAACATATATGATGTACAAAGTACATGACACACTAGAAGAGATAATGGCACAGAAATATATTGTGGGAAAATTATATGTGTATATGTAGAAGAGTAAAACAATCTTGTGACAGTTGACAGCGATGCACAAAGAAACATCTAGAGAGAAAGATGGGAAAATCGATATTAATTATATAAAAATAAATAACTATTCCTCCTTAAAACTTAAGAATGTCAGTTTACAAATGTTCATTACTGCATCACTTTCATTTTAATACAATATGTGTAAGTACTTTCCCAGATTGTCTACAGACAGATGTCCAATCTGTATGTTAGATATTACATTTTGGTTATTATGATTGGTAGAAGTTTAAATAACAGCTTATGCCGTCCCATAATTGTAGGTCGTGTATTAGCAATCTATCTGAACAAAAAGTGACTTCTTTCCAGACACAATTAGATTTGAGACATCGTTTTGATCAAGAACGCAGCTGCAGAGATAAAATAAAAGGACATAATAATATAATAAAACACCCTGATCAATGACCCTCCAAACAAAAAACAATCTCCAATAAGGAAAGTCTATTGGCAAAAACTGCGATGCAAAAGCATTGCGTATCAAAAAGTTGTAGTAATGGGAATAATAAAAGGCTCCAAGATGTAAAACTCAGAGACCGATCAGGTTCTGGGTGTTTTCATCTCCTGCAAAAACACATGCATTTCCCACATTGTGCAGGATGTGCATGTGTTTTGTCCCGCTGTCACAATCAGCCCACAAACAAAACAGACCCAGACTGGACAGCTTGACCTGGTTTCACTGCAGGATTTACTTCCTACGTCTGCTGCCTGGTCATCGAGGCTTAAACCACGCGTGATGTCATTAGTTGAGTTTACTGTGAATGGCTTCTGCAGGACTCTCCAGGTTTTGTTTTGAGAAATGTCAAACTCATGTTTTGAGTGTTTAGAACTTAATCTGTAAAATGTTTTAAACAGAAATATCCAAATCAGTGGGCTTTCCCACACAAGTGGTCCTTGGACCGTCAGGTGTCCATAGAGATGAGGATGGATTTTATGATGCTATTCAAGCACTTTGCAGGCAATCCCCCCACTAAGTGCACTGTTTAACATTTCAAAGATGTTCCAGAATAGTGAGAAACCTGTGCACATGCTCTCCGGGTGAAAGGCCTAAAATACAGAGGCCAAAGTGTTGTCTTACCCATCCGGGGAGTACTCCAGGTTGAACACCGCTCCGTGCGTCTGAGTGCTCAAGTTGACAGACTCCGAAGCCGGATTCATTGAGCAGTATAAACTGGTCATTGTCCTGAAGTTTTCCCTCGCCGGGTCCACAAACACCCCCCGCCGTATAGTCCTGCTCTGCAGCCAGGAAAACACGCTGTTCCCCCTGCGGATGTCCGAGCCGGAGGAGCCCTCGCCGCTCCCCGTCTGCGGCGCGGCGGGCGGTTCGCAGCGGGGCTCTCGCCCCTCCGACGCCGGGGACCTCGCTCTGCGCTCCGGCCTAATCCCGCCGCTCCCCGGCGGAGAGGGAGAAACCCTCGGGGCGATTTCATCATCCACGTCCGAGTCGTCGATGTCGGGGTCCTCCTCTTTGTCGCCGCCGCCGCTGTTGGGCCTGTCCAGCGACTCGTCCGCGTCCTCGCTGTCGCTCTGGTGCTCCGAGCTCATTGTAGCTTCTCCGGCGTCCACACAGCCGTTTGTGTCTCGGGGCGCAGCTCCTGCGGCGAAACAAAGTGGACCGACTCCGGTCACCTACCGAGCATTAAAACCGTATCTTCCTCCACCCGTTTATGACGCCATGGCGGTGGGTTTTTCGCCGCATAGGTTCCGTTCAAGTTGTATTTTGTCGGGGTTGGGAACTGCGCGCGTCAACACAAACATGGTTTGCTTAAATGCGACCGGAAGAGCACAGGTTCGGCCTTCAAAATAAACTTTCAAATTAGTTTTTCTACGTGTGCGTGTTACATTAATACAACACACATTACGATTATTACGTATTCATTTTTAAAACGTATTTTTGTTTATTGGTTGTTGTTTATGCTAGTCAAATGATGTACCAACAAATCAATTGTCATCAATACATATTTTAAGGTGAAGAGTTTAGGCGGAAGTTGAATGTTTTTATTCTAACTAACTTGACAGTTTTCTCCTCACCAAAACAAACGCAAAATAAAAGGAAAATACGTATTTCCGCTTCCTTGTCCACTTTCAGGTGCATTCGTAGGTTGGTTACTGCCCCCTGCTGGATGAAAACTGTTCTTTTGCGAGTCACTTTATTTCCATGATGGACAACAAAACATTGGGTATATTCATTGTAATATACTGATTTCTAGGAGGTAGTATCTTATTTTTTATTGTTGAGTCTACCAATGTTGTGAAAATCACAACAAAGACAACTTAATTAATTATAAAAAAGGAAAGACAATTTACTTCAACAACCTCTTCTTACCACAAACTGGTTCTTGTGTGACTGAGCTGGGAGCTGCCCAGTTTTTAATCCAGCTAGGCCTTTAGGAAAAAAATGCCATATATGGAATTAATGCAGCTACATTTTTAAGCAGAAAATGATGACAGACACCTTTGACTATGCAAATGTCAGTTGACGTGCCAGGGCAGTACAGATATATAAAATGAACTGCCAAGATGTTGCTGCCTGTAGGCGCCTTTACATGAATAAGAGACAAAATTACAGTTTGTGTTGTGGTAGCATGTTGATGTTTGCATGCCTCGGCATTCCCGCCCTGCTGTTTGTGTGTGTGTGTGTGTGTGTGTGTGTGTGTGTGTGTGTGTGTGTGTGTGTGTGTGTGTGTGTGTGTGTGTGTGTGCATGTGTACGCGTGCGTGTGTAAAAGTGTGCCCTTTCGAGTTAATTGTTCGGATTCCTCCGCCATCTGCGCTGCGAGTGCGTTGCGAGGAGTAAAATAACAATTGCAATTAACTTAATTAATGAGCCATTGCGAATGTGTTTAGTTTTAATTGTTACAAATGATGGGAGACCAGGCGTTTTTACCTGGATGGCGCAGGTGGCGAGACGCGCAGAGAGCAAATGAGGCAGCGCCTGGCTGCTGGGACGCACGTTCACATACTTTTGGGCACGCGTAACGCATGCATTCACGTGCACGCGCGCATACTACGCTCTGTCTTCCACATAAAGGAGAGCAAACAGTGGAACTCTTTCGGGAGCAGACGTCAAAAATGACAAGTCTGCGAGATGCTGCGCTCCATCCGAGCGGAGCCCGTTGCCCGTTACGTCCGAGATCATCCAAAAAGCCCACGAGTTTTCCCGAGTTCATCCTGATCATGTCAGGGATGTTGCTCGTCCTGGCCCAGACATTGTCAGCTCATCCTCAGTGTCTGGACTTCAAGCCACCTTTCAAACCTTCGTGGCACCTGGAGTTTTGCACCCAGTACGAGCTGTTTGGCTGCTGCGACCAGAAAACGGACAACACGATTGCGGAGAGATACTGGGACATTATTGACCAGCTGGAAACGGCGGGGCATGAGCTCTGTGAAGACATGTTGAAGGAAATCATGTGCCAGGTAAATATGTATGCTCTTATCGGTGTGCTTTTGAGGATGTCACTGTGATGAACGGTTCATAAGTTACCTTATAGAATACAACTGTATTCAGTGCGATCTATCAACGTTCTATCAACCTTTATCAATCAAAATGATCAATACAGTTATACTGGATCTACAGTTGTAAAGAGATCAAAGTGTAAGCATCATGCAACTTTTTGTTGTATTTAATTTGCAATAGTTTTATTGACACACCACTCCAGTACTTCAGAAACAATTTAGGGCAGAAACAATTTAGAGTAGATTATATTTTAACGAGGGAGGGAACCCATGATTTTCATTCACCATTAACTCTTAACCCAGAGTGTTTATAATTACTTAAAAAGTGGAATAAGTAAAAATTCCCATTTACCAACATTTCTAGCAACTACTGTCAATGTGTGAAAGGTCTGACCCAGTACCCCTTGACAATAGATGCACAGGGGAGGGGAAGGGGGCTGAGTGATGTGCTGGAATGTCTTTGTAAGGGACACTTCCATGCTTCAGCTTAGTTCTAACTTCAGATGTCCCGAAATGTTTATAAATACCCTATTTTCTTGGAATTCAATGTGTGAAAACGCAGGATGGATGAATATAATTTTAGATCATTTGGATAAGGAGTTATGTTCTTTAAGAATTAACATTTATTTTTGATAAAGAAGAAATCCAGTTTGCTTGGAATGAAAAGAGGAATTCTGATATATAATTGTGATCGTTTGTTTAAGAATGACAACTTAGTTTCCATTCAGTACTTGATTGTTGATTCAATAAGATGAGCTGTTTTTCTTGTTGTGTCTATGTGTGGTTAATGTATGTTAATGTCTGTATGTGTGTGGACCCCAGGAGGAACAGCCAATACGTATGCTAGTGCTAATGGCGGATACTATAAAACAGAAGGGAAAGAAAGTGGCCACTTTAATCTTTGCTTTATTTTTTACCAGTGTAAACCCGTCAGTACACTGAAGTGTCTCCTGTTTGCTCCATCCAGGAGTGCTCTCCGTATGCCGCCCACCTCTATGATGCCGAGGACCCCTACACACCTGTCCGAGAGCTGCCTGGCCTTTGCTTCACCTACTGCTCCGACTTTCACGGCAAATGTCACCATGTGGTTAAATATTTAACTGAGAACCAGCGGCTGCAGGACACGTCCGAGCGAGACGCGTCCACGTTCTGCAGCCTGGTCGACTTGTCCGACCGGGACTACTGCTACCCCAACGTCTTGAAGAGCCCCGACCTCAACAGCAACCTGGGGCAGGTGGCGGAGGACCCCAGAGGGTGTCTCCAGGTGTGCCTCACAGAGGTGGCCAACAACCTCAGGAACCCCGTGTTGATGCTCCACAGCGGCGACGGCACACATCGCATGTTCATCGCCGAGCAGGTGGGCTTTGTGTGGGTTCACCTGCATGACGGGAGCCGGCTGGAGCAGCCCTTCCTGGACATGAGCGGGGAGGTGATCACGACGCCCTGGCTGGGGGACGAGAGGGGCTTCCTGGGAATGGCCTTCCACCCCGAGTACCGGGACAACGGGCGCTTCTTCATCTACTACTCTATCCAGGTCAACACTGAGCTGGAGAAGGTCAGAGTCAGTGAGATGAAGGTGTCTGCCCACGATATGAACATGGCCGATCCGTACTCAGAGAGGTACGCTGAGGGGAAGCTTCTTTATGCTCTTTTTTAATGGCATCAAAGTGTTGTTGACGATGCATAAGTGTACACCTTTACTGCAATTACCCTTGGAAAGATGTGACTATACTGTTATTCAGCCTCTGGGCTTGAAGCAGTAAACCTTGCAACCTTGCACAGACGTGTTCTGAGATGAATACTGTAAATCACTTCAGGGACGGCTCAAGCTTTTCTGGGGCCAAGCGAGAAGCGGTACACTCAACTTAATGTGCAACAATGAAAATAAAGCACATGTAAAAAGTACAGAAAACCTCATAAGATGTTATAAATTGAAGATACAGTCCCTGACGTTGTTTTAATGCACCCAAATCCCAGAATGCTATCGTACCCCAAATTTGGTCATTTATTATAAACCTCAAAACGCCACATATTCAAAATAGGGTACAGTACTTGTATCATAGTTACAGTAGGGAAATAAACTGCATTCAGCAGCTGCTTATGTCACATTTTAGGATATAACCTAATTTGCTATTTTTGCCAAGAGTTAGACGAGAAGAGGTCAAGTTCTGGTTTTAACTGAGGTTTTGTGTCTGGCAACCAGCAGCGGAAGTCACTGCTTCCAGGCCAAAGAAAAGCCTGTAAAACCCAAACTTTTTTTGCACTGAGTTAAATAATGATGGCGTATGGAATGAGTATGAGACACCAAAGTATCCATCGTGAAGAGGTCAAGCCTGGAATGAATCATGACCTGAAGGCAGACTTAAGATTCATGAAAACCAGCAGATATTTATTACCTTTAGCAGATGAGATTGTTCTCAACTTGCATCCTTTTTACGTTCAGAGCCATTCTCGAGATCGTGGAGCCAGCCGCAAACCACAACGGGGGCCAGCTGCTGTTCGGTCTCGATGGATGTTTGTACATCTTCACCGGAGATGGTGGAAAAGCTGGCGATCCATTTGGGAAGTATGGCAATGCGCAGAACAAGTAAGATGCTTCAGGTTTCTTCACGTGACAGAGACAGTTCCTAACCTTTTTCTGTCTGAAGTAACAGCAGATGAACTCATGTACTCCTTCATCAACGACACAACAGGATCCAAATGTACTTTTAACTAAAATAAGATCGTTAAACCTTTCATCAGATCAGTTTTTTTCTATTCAGTGTGACAGAAGTGTCCCTTGTTGATCATGATGTGGACCCCCTTCTTCCCCCAGATAAAGGTTCACCATTGTCTTCTTTTGTTTGTTTTGAGGCGACACATTATACAAATTCTCATTCCAAAATAAGAGGAAGAAAAATAAACATAAAAAAGGAAAAACATTTTAAAAAAACTTTTATTTTCTGTAATAAAGTATGCAGGTGATGTTCAGTTCAGGTGAAACACCTGATGTTTAACTTGTTTTTGTGAGTTTAGAGTATGTGGTGTATGAGATGATTTGTATGTGCAATAGTTGGCAACTATCTTTTTTTCTCCCCACATTCTATCTGCAGCCCCCTTGTGTTATAAGGTTGGGTATCACTCAACTAAAGGTCACAACTGTTGCTAAACCCTATTTATTTTCCTGCCCAGGAGTGCTCTATTGGGAAAAGTGCTCCGCATTGATGTCGATGGAAGTGAATCCAGTGGGAAGCAGTACAGGATACCCCTTGATAACCCTTTCCTGCGTGACCCGGAGGCACGTCCAGAGGTGTACGCATACGGGGTCAGGAACATGTGGCGCTGCTCTGTGGACCGCGGAGACCCAGTCAGCCGCTTAGGCAGGGGCCGGATATTCTGTGGAGATGTGGGTCAAAACCGCTACGAGGAAATTGACATCATTGTGAAGGGAGGAAACTATGGATGGAGAGCCAAAGAGGGCTTTGAGTGCTACGATATTAAACTGTGCCACAACTCCTCCATGAGTGAGTATTTTCTGTACTACTTACTTCATACTTTCACCACCTGTTATTTCCGCCATAAAGTGTCACACTTTCAATCTAATGTTGATGCCTCAGATTTTAGTTAAATTCAGCGCATCTTTCTCTCCCACGACAGATGACACCCTCCCCATATTTGCATACAGCCATCATGTTGGGAAGTCTGTGACGGGGGGATATGTATACAGAGGATGTGAGTCACCCAATCTGAACGGACTGTACATTTTTGGAGACTTCATGAGTGGGTAAGATTGTGTTGATCTCAGCCAAATAGAGTATTCCAACTGTTGTGGGAAGACAACTTTTCAAGAGTGAAGGAACAGCATGTTTGCTCAGCTGTTACGCTTTTTTTTTTTTTATTGGAAAAAACAAACATGCATTTCTGAAGGAATTCAAGACACATCACTTGAGTCTCCAGGTTTACTTAAGTTGAACTGACGTACAATTTTACTTTTGTTCCTGCATCTGTGTCGATCCACTGATATTCAATCACACTATAAATATTTAGTTTGCTCTGACTAATTAACATCAAACTTGAAAAGCATTTGAATTGACTAATAATCATGATGGTCCAAATGTATCATGCCAATATTATTTCTTATTTGCTTTTGCACTTGGAGTTAGATGAAAAGATTGATATCACTCATGTTTGTAAGTTAAATAGTTAAATAGGAAGTTGAAGCCACTTGCTAGCTGCTTAGCTTAGCATAAAGACAGAGGGAAACAGCTAGCCTGGTTCTAGTCAGTAAAAAAAAGCCAAAACCACACCTTTGCAATGTACACACTGTTTCTTTAAAAAAGAAAATCTGTATAAAAAGCAAAGTTTAAAAATAGCAAAGCGTTGTTTTACAGGATTATGTGCCACAATGAACTTGAAAGGTTGTAGCCTCTTTTCCAAGTTTTCCAGGATTGGAAACATCCACTCAGCAGTTAGCAAAAAGCAGTGATGTACAGTAGGACTATTGATGTTGATTAATTCATTTACAGAGGATCTGGCCAGAGGTGACTTATTGTAAAGTCTTATTGTCGTGGGCAGGAATGTTTTCCTGTATCGGTCCTTGTGACAGCGGAGCTGGATGAGTCTTTTGCAGAAAGTGCTCTGCTGTCCCTGCAGTAGGTGGTGGAGAGGGTGGTCTGGGTTGTCCAATTTGGACAATAATTTCAATCAATAAGGTTATGAATAATGTGAATACTGGCACTCGTCGAGTCCACCGTAGCTGTGCTAAGTTTAAATGTAACTAAAAGGGTTAGTTTGGATTCTTTGAAGTGGGGTTCAAACCATGTTCTGTAAGGCAAAATTACTGTTTTTGTCAATGGAATCCTGTGGCTTTGACGGGAGAGAGAGAGAGAGAGAGAGCGATAACAGTAAAATCTAAATCAATAATGGACCCACCCTTTAAAAACCTCTTCCTTTTGTTTCTTTGGTTTGTTTTGTGGAGAGTTCTACTTAGTTTATCATACAATATTTACATAATGGCCAAAAGGCTTTTTTGTTGGCATTTACATCTTCACAATGTTAAAGTTGAGGGATGAACGATTGTTTCCTGCCTTAAATGTGATAAACCCATGTTTTTGGTTGGTTATAACGCTGTTTGTGATTCTTGTTCAATGTCGCAGTCGAATCATGGCATTGGAGGAAGATAAATCAACAGGAAACTGGAAGGAGAGAAGTGTGTGTATGGGGGAAACAAAGACATGCTCATTTCCTGGACTCATCAATCATCACCACAAGTATATCATCTCGTTTGCTGAAGATGAAGCAGGTAACCGTGATTCTCACAGCATTTAGTTCTGCACCAATGAAACAGTACTCATGAGCCGTTTATGTTTCAGGGGAACTATATTTTTTGGCCACTGCGTACCCCAGTACCACGTCTCCTTATGGAACTGTTTTCAAATTCATGGACCCCTCCAGGTGAAGTATCGGACACAGCTTATATTGAACCATAAACCATTAAAACATTTTGCCAAATGGTGATACAACAAATTATCAATCAAACATGGTGATAAGTGGGACATTTTGTAATTTAGTTTTCTGTCCTACTAATTTAAAGTATTTCCATTGTCATGTTTGGTGTAATTTAAGAACTCATAATTGGCATTTCTTTTGCACTCATATCAGCCGCACAAATCTCATGATTTTCATGAAAGTTCTGAAATCTGGATGAAATTTGTAAATTAGTGAGTTTTCAGGCAGGTGTAATGGTTAAAAATGCTCTACAACATGAGACAAAACTTTCATAAGATAAGATAATTAATCATTGTGCCAGAGATTGATCAAAGATTACAACAGAAGAATAAAAGAAAACAGTAGAGTAAAATATAAACACCACTGCACAGAAATTAAAACATAAGTGATCTTGTGCATGATATTAAGAGTAACATTGGCAAGGACATTATGAACATTCTGCATTGACAACAGTAATTTATGACTTTTTTTTAATGTTCTAATAAAGAGGCATTCAATAACATATAATTATTCAATTCAACCTTTGCAGGAGAGCTCCTCCGGGAAAATGTAAGCAGAAGCCGCTGCCTGTCAAAGTCAGAGGGAAAAAGTTTCCCTTTGTGCCCCGAGAATGTAAGTCACTTCAGTTTACTATGGAGTTTTTTATCTCTTCTTCTTCATAAACATGTGTTGTTTTAATGGTGTGCACATACCAGAAGCCATATGAAAGAGAAATTGGAAGACAAAGTGGAGCCTCTGAAATTGTACCTTGAACTGAAATACGTCCATGTTTTTTTAAATTCTTTTAAAAGTAGAACATAGTTTTGGTTCAATTAAGGTGCACTAAATATAAACAACATGCACACAACATATTATCAAGTTATTTAAATTGATGTTAGAGGTTAGAGTAAGAAGGCATCCGTTCTGGCAAACCAACAAATTGCCTACATTCACGTTTTTTTTAACGGCCAAATTGTATAATCACACTGAGGTCTAATATAAAACTAGAAAAAGCATTCTCCCGTTTTACATCAAACAGACTTTAAATAGAAAGAGACCAAAAAAGGAACGCATTTCAAACATTCAGGCCTGGTTTTTTGGAGGCTAGTTTTGAATCCAAGCTTATAAAAATGGAACATATGTGGCTGCAGAGTTGAGTAAAAATGTGGAAATGTGTACTTACTGACATCTGTGCCATTTCAGTGACTTTGCTGGACACGAATGAAAAACCGACCAGACCACCACCAAGAAAATTCAAGCTCACCACCAAACCAACGGTGACGAGGAGCAACGTTACATCTACAACGTCCGCCGCCATCGAGGCCACGACGAGCGCTGCTGTGAAGCCGAAATGGAAATCACTTGATAAGAAAGCAAGACAGATAAATAAGTTGAAACTGTGGAAGAAAAAGAAAGTGCTGAAAAAGCAGCCAGCTAAAGCACAAACGAAGAAGAATACCGTGAGACAAAAAAACAAGGAACAATCAAAAAAGACGGCTGTGATGAAGCCTGTAAGAGACAAAGTAAAACAAACGACCAACCAAACTGCCAAAGCTGTTTTAAAAAGTAACGCGCTTAAGAAATACAACAGCCTGAAGCACAGCACAATCCACATGAGGACGGTTCCCCCAAGGAAAGCCGCACAGAAGCCAGTCGGACAAAAGAAAAACAACATTAAGTTGAAAGAATCTGCCACATTGTTGATAACAATATCAACAATGAACAAAACTAAGACAAGCTTGAATGTGAGAACGAACCGAACGATGCAAAACAAACTTCAGGTAAAGAGAAGGGAAGTGAAGAAAGCACTTTAAAAGATGTATTTAGTTGTATTTTGTATATTTTTGTTTGTGATATAATCAGTGTTGAATATCATGTTTTAAAGGAATAGTTCAACATTTTGGGATACGCGCTTATTGATTGATACCACTCTCATGAAGCTGCCGGTTAGCTTAGAAAGTACTGTAGAAACATGGTTCCCATGTTGGTATGAAGGGTTCATTCTAAGCTAACAAAAACACAACGATTCTTAGTTTCAGGTCATTATACACGTTGTGAATATTATATTCCATTTCTGCAAATAGATGCTCCTAAATGCTACACACTGGCTCTTTAAAGCTCATTAACACGTCATTGCTAGAACCAAGCTAGCTGTTTCCTCCTAAACTAAGCTAACATGTCGATCTTAGTATTCATGTTTACTCTCAATCTTCTTATCTCAGCAAGAAAGTGAAAAAGAGTTTTTCCCCAAAATGTGAAACTACTCCTTAAAGCGCAAACCACAACTGTTGCTTTCAATGCATGTAACAACACTGTTTCCTTTACTTCGTCGTAAAATCCTCGATCCAACTTAATCACCACCCTGTCTGTATTTAAAGCATATCAAATAAGTTAGAAGGGAAAATAAGCAGAAGCAGAAAACTGAAGAAAAAAAACATGTAACTATACCAATACCCAGTGCCATTAAAATGCTCTAATTTTACAACACATGCAAGTGTTAAAAATAAACAATAGAAGGTGTCTGTGTGTGTGTGTGTGTGTGTGTGTGTGTGTGTGTGTGTGTGTGTGTGTGTGTGTGTGTGTGTGTGTCTCTGCAACTCTCTGTAATTAACACCACTGATCATAACTGTAACTGTGGTTTGCATAATGACGGCTGTAAATGTAAAGACATCCCGACTGCGACGTGCAGCTGTGCACCCGAGGTCACACAAATCTATATTTACTGGAACAAGGCCGAAATTACATTTTTGTTCCGTTGTTTTGACTCTGGTGAAAGAAAAGTTACACAAGGGTATATCCTTTCGTAACATGAGATGACGTAACACACATTTCATAACAGCATGACATGACACAAACATACAGTACCATGTATACCATAAACATGACACAATCTTGCTGTACTGTCACATGTCATATTTTAAGGTACAAGATAACATTTACCATGATAATAGATTTATTTTATTTTTTAGACATGACACAGTTATGACAAATATGACAAGTCATGCTAACTTATAAAGATTTCAAACAATTTAAGTTATATTATTGTAACATGACATAACTTCAACATAAATGTACTATAAGATACTATATATGATATGGCATACATTTACTATTATACCATATCATAACATGACATAACCTTAACACATGATAACATAATATACATTACATGACATACACTGACCATAAGATACTATATCGTATACCATGACATGGCATAAATGTAATATTATACCATATCATGACGATGCATCATAATATAAAGAACACTTACTATAACATACTATATCGTACCATGACGTGGCATATATGTACTACTCCATGCCAGGGCATGACAAGTCATTAACATACCATGACATATCATATCGGAAATGTACCATACATGCCATTACGTGCCATTAAAACTATATCATACCATGACATGGCATAAGTTTAGGACTCCATGACATATTGTTACATGACATTAATATACGATCGCATGACATAAACTTACCATTCCATATCGTGACATTAAAATACTATGTTGCAACATGATCATGCATAGAAAAAAGTGCCACAGGTGAAATATAGAAATATGGAGGACAACAGCAGCCACATAAAAGAAACAATCTTCATTTGCTCGTTTTATCATCAACTCTCCTTCACAGTTAAATTGTATTGTTGTTTGTTCCTCTGTGCTCACAACTTATGCAAAAGATTTCACGCAAAACCAAAGCAGTATGAAATAGGAGTTTATGTGTTTATTTATACGCCTCTGGACAAGTAAAGTAACGCTAGTTTGGAAACTTTAGGGGCCCTGGCAGGACCTCACATAACCCCCTCACACGGAGCACCTCACCACCTCCTTATCCTCATCCTTTAATGTCCCAAACCACATCTGCAAATGCACGAAAACATAAAGTATGCTGATTAGAAACAGAAGGGTCTAGATTTGTATTTCGGAAAGCATACAGGGTTGCACTCAGATTTAATGTAAGTCTACCATGTGTCCTCTACATGGTTAAGTGTATGTTGAAGTTCTGTTAACTCAAGACCCTTACAAATTACAGACCTACATGTAACTACTCATTAGTGCTAAAACATCTGCAATTTAAAAAAAAACACTGCTTGGGCTCTGGGACCGTTGACTTCATGTTTCAACACATAGGTTGACAAAAAAAACAGACCAGTTTCCTCTAAAGTTAAGACACAACAGCTCCATTAGCCGTTTGTCTTCACCTGCGACTGTTTTGCTGGAGGGGCCGACCCTTTGAAGGGCACTTTTCTCCTCTAAAGAGGATGTTTACAGCTTTCAGTCTTTTGTCATTTTTGTTAAATTCCTCACAGTAAAGTGATGCAACAAAACTCGAGGTAGAGTTCATACACATGACATGACAAGGGTATCATCCATTTTGTAGAGCCTTTTTGAACACATTGGAGTGCAGGTTGCCATGAAAAAGTCAAGTAATTATAACTATTAGTCAATTATGTTTACTTACATTTTGTGTGCAGTTGTATTTACTTATTTACGAGTGTAAAGTTTGTTATCGGCCTGTTTTTTTGGGGGCGGGGGTTCTCCTGCAGTCTAAAGACATGTAGTCAGGTGGGTTGGAGTCTCCACCTATGTGAGAAACTACTCATTCTACAATAATATTAATGTGTACTGTTCAGCACATGGGATGCAGTCTGATCTCTGCAGTGTGTTCTCTGTACTACATTATCACTAACAGAGGAAGCCTTCAAAACACCAGAGAAAATAAAAAAGTCTTTGCATTGCTTTGTTGATTTAACTCTTTTTCTGTCGTAAAGACAGATTTTCGGATGAGGAACAATGCATGTTGGTCTGACCAAACTAAAATATCAAAACAATATATGGAGTGACTGCCATAAAAGTGTGTGCACTCATTCGTGGTGGCCAGAGGATGAGTTTTAGAAACAGAAACCTGGAAACATGTGACCCCGGAAACATAGGAGCCAGGGAACAACGATCCTTGGGAACACAGACCCATGGGAACATAGGACCCTGGGCACATAGGACCTTGGGAACATGGGACCCTGCAAACATAGCTACGCTCCAAATACCAGCATGCTAACTCACTAAACTATGATGGCAAACATACCTGATAAACAAACACATGCTGATGTTAACATTTAGCTCAAAACACCACCGTGCCTTCAGGGAGTACAGCCTCACAGCGCTGTTAGCATGGATGTCGACTTTTAAGTCTTGTTTTTAAGTAAAACATACCTCACCATTGACAGTGGAAGACAAGAGCCCCATATAACCTTACAACTTACAACTATTTCGATGGCTGAAGAGCAAAACCTTCTATCTGAAAAATTCAAAATTCACAAAAACATGCCGTTTTCTTGGAGAATACTATTTGTTTAGGATACCCAATACATAATACAAAAATAAGAAAAATACAGAGTGCAGATAGGGGTTTTGTCCCCTCTTTTCCTGGATCATTTTGCAGATAAGAGGTTTTGCACTTTGGCCATCAATCTAATATTATATTACTCATGTGGAGCAGATACAGTAAGTGTTTGACCCTCTCTGACAACATTACATTTCATTTATCTGATGCTTTTATCCAAAGCGACTTACAATAACCTCATTCAACCATGAGTACAAACTCAGAACAACAATAAACTTCAATTTCTTCAAGAAGGCCAAACTACAAAGTGCTTTAAGTGACATTTAACTGCTACTAAAGTGCTACTTTCTTTATTCAAGGTATAGTCGGAAAATATGTGTTTTTAGTTTGCGGCGGAAGATGTAGACTTTCTGCTGTCCTGATGTCAAAGGGGACAAGATGAAACCAGAGTTTGTTTTCACATGAACAAGGGAAGAACTCCGTCAGCTTTGTGAGAAATGTAGCACCACTTCTCAAATTACTCTGTGTAGAAATGATGAGCACAAAAAAAAGAGTCTATTAGGGTCTATTCTGATTTAGGAGTAAAAACAAACAAATAAAATAATTAAACTTCAAAGAGGACTGATGGATTATAATTATTTATTCAAGCCAGAAAAAAAAGCTCAACAATGAATCACATTCATACTTCAACATCACAGGAAAAAAAATGTCATAATGCACAAGATGCATGTTTTTAAGCAGTTAGAGGAGTGTTGTTGTACTGAAAAAAAATAATCATATTTTGTCATTTAAAAAGGACATGGGCAATAAAGCAAATGTTTTTGGCATTTTTGTTGCAAATAGATTTTATGTATCCGTTAAGTTCTTCTTTTTAGTCCCTTCTCATCAATCTAGTTGATTGTCACTCCTACAATATACAGATCTACATATTGTTTAAAACAACACATTTAAAATATCAAATTAACTGAACTGAAGTTAACTGAAACTTTAACATGAGTAGCAAAGGTTAATATGTATAAAAATATATTCTTCCCCTCTACAGACTCTTGAGGTGGTTTAGTGAAGGCATATTGCTTCCTACTAGCCATCGTATGGAACTAAAACTGTGTTCAAAGAGACCAAAATCTTACTGGGACTCGTAGCTTACTCTTTCACTGGTCTACAATTCTGACATGGAAGCACAGATTAAATGAAAGGTCACAGGTCACTGACCTTCTGTGGTTCTAAATAAAAGTGTCAAGTACATGACAACAGGGAGGTTGGGAAATATTTACCCTAACAAGTGATAAAGAACAGGTTCGGCTTTAAGATGCAAAAAAACATTCACAGCAAGTCAGAAGAAGTAATTTTTTTTATTACAAACCTGTGCCTTAAAATGTTGTCAACAGTATTGGAACAGCAGAGTTCCTTTGCCCCATTTATTCCAAGAATAATTATACATGTTAAGTATTGTATTGCAAAGTTTAATTTTACTTGTTAATAGCTGGATGTACTTTCAGGATTTTATGAGCAGTGGAAATGTTGTTAGACTTCTTCTTACTTCATCTATTCAAGTGGTTTTTATTGTGTGGCCGAGCTCCGTGATTATACCATGATAATGTTGGCATGTTTTTAACTCCCTGACTCCCTCCATCAACGGCGGATCTTGTACACCACATCGCCAACCTGCAGGATCCCCGTCTTCTTCACGTTGTGCAGCTGTCCAAACAACGGAGACGATTTGTAGATGTGCTTCTCGGGTGGTTTGCACAGACGATAGCTGTGAAAGAATCGCAGACAGAAAGGCATTTAAATGTGAAATCGGACAGGAAAAAGGGCTAATATGTGAATTTATTTTTTTGTTCTTAAAAATAGGCATTCTTCAGGTAAAGTGTCCTTAAATCTGCATAATTATCAAAAGTAGCCACATTTTTAGCTTTGAGTTGGGGAGGTTCCTTTGTGTGTGTGCATGAAATAAGAATTGCTTTTTTTAATAGGCTGAAGAAATGCTTAACACGTATTACCACGGAAATGTAAAGTATCAACCTTCCCTCCTTTATACAGTTAACACTTTACCTTTTCAGTGTTTCCAGAGGCTCTTTTCGGGTTATTACACCTGTTTCAGGGTCAACGGTGGTGAAAATGCATCTGGAAACAACAAATGTTACAGATGAGTTTGAATCCATCCTGGTAACCTTAAATATCTACCGTTATAAAAGGCACAAAAGCATTTTAACATCAGATAGACACTAGAATTTTGTTTGTATCCACGTAAAAAACCCAAACTTCAGCAGTGACTGCGTCGCAGCTTTGGATTCATTGTCGTTGATAAATGAAGCGATTCTGTCTCTGAATAAAATCTGTGTGAAGCATCAACTGTGTTACCGTCCACATGACATTGCACGCTGCAGTCGCACGCTGCCAATCTGGAGCTCTTCCCACGAATCCTGAAAAAGCCAAGCAGTTGGTTTTTTGGAGTTGGAGATAAAATTAGTCAACACTGCTCACACTGAAAAGGGCGAGGGATTAGTCAGAAGTGAAAGGACCAAATTATCATTTACAAAACCTCATGGGCTGTAGTGTGGAGAGACATACGAGCTTTTGCTTTTAAACACCTTTTGTGGTTCTAATCTAACCTTTACATGACTGCCTTGATATGTTTTTTCTTGAATCCAAACAGAGTAATCAGCAGAGAAAGGAATTGGAGCAATATTTGCAGATGTGAACAACATACTCTGTAGATTGATTAATCACTGTACACATTTATGTTTATCTACACTTCACACACTTCATATACTTACACATACATACTTTGCATTTTTGCACTTCTCTATTGTTTGTTTATTTACACTTCAAATACACTACACATATTTTGCATTTTTGTACTTCTCTATTGTTTAAGTTTAATTTAATTTCCTAAATAACACTCTCTGCGCTGTACATATCTTTCATCCCAGCTATTTTTATATATATATATATATATATATATATATATATATATATATATATATATATATATATATATATATATATATATATATATATATATATATATATATCTCTTATAGCTACTCACACAACAAATTTCCCCTTGTATATATTCATTCATTCATACCTCATCGAATGCCTCACAGTCACTGATGACAATGTTTGGGCGGAAACGCTCCACCGTGACCTCCTCTTCCAATTTGCTGTTGAGATCCTTGACAGAGGACTCGGACAGCAGCATCACAGGTCCCATATCTGCATAGACCACCTCCTACAACGCCGCAAATGACAAATAATAATAAAACATCCTGGTCTCTTGTATGCAACATGGTTGTTTCTGGGAACACTTATCCATCCCTCTGAAACCCAAAGCAGTTTCAGAGTTGTTGTTTTTTACAAAAATGGTGTCTCCACGTTCTATATAGTTTGAACTATTTACATTTTTATCTTTTAAAACATTACAACCTCTTGTCATTACTTCTCTGCTCAGTTACACTGAATCTTTGTAAAGTCACTGTTGATCTCAGCTCAGTCAATCATTGCTTCACAGTTATGCTGAGAAGTGTATAATTTATTGTAATTTACTGGATCTGGTTACTGCAAGCTGTTTATTTTTGGCAATATTTTAAATGAGACGTGCAGAATAAAGTGATTTTGATGAAATACCAATTTTTTTTAAGCTTTGATTTGGTTATTGGTCCTGACGAAGGCATTCGGAAATGTGAGAAATCCGAAGATAATTTCTGTTTAAACAGTTTCTGAATCGGATAAATGGTGTAATTTTGGCGTTTAAAAATAAAATAAAAACATACCTTTCAAACCTGCCAGCAGGTTGTGGAGTGATGCCGTAAACAGCAAAAAAAAAAATAGCCGGAAATATACTAATCTGTTTGTTTGTTTCTCAAAAGGTTTATGGTAAAGCTGATGGATGTGAGAAATATGTATTTTAAAAAAGGAGAGTCATACAAAGTCTGGGGATGAAAACAACACAGACTGCAACACATAGGCTTGGTCTTGTTTACCTCGTTTTGTGGGGGGAGAGGCGTGCTCTCCTCCGGCCTCCTGGCCGTCATCTGGGGTTCATAGTGTACCAGGCGAAAGGTAATCTCCCCTCCCAGATAACGAGTGAGCCAGCGAGAAGATTCGTCACCGCAATCCCTTCCCTGAATGTCTTCTCCAAACACTCTGCGGGACAAAAACGACAAGAAGCATTCATACCAGTCTGAAAATAGAACAAATGTAGAAGATATTAGTATTGTAAAGTGTCACCAACGATATCTAAAGTATCTATTATGAGGCCCTCTTAGGAATAATAGGTCATATAAAGTCCTTGGATGACAAAATTAACAGATATTTCAGCTGCAAAATGAATCAAAGATAATTTTTTCCAATAAAAAAAAGCCAAATATTTACTGGATCCAGCTTCTCACATGAGAGGATTTACTTCTTTCCTCTGTTTTTATAAGATTGTAAAACTGATTATTTGGACAAAACAAAATGTCACCTAAAACTGAAAAAATATAAAACGCAACTGTTTTCTGCCTTTTAGCTAAGAGATTTTTGGATAAGATAAAACAGAAAATAATCTACAGATTAATCAATGACGAAAATTGATAGTTGAATCCTGAGCATACTTGAACTGTCTGTATCTTTGTCACAACATTTTAAGGTGACTAATGTGCTCCAGGTCATGAACATATTTTTTAAACAGACTTGTTGTATTTTTGGTTAATTCTTTAATCAAACTGCAGTTTCCTGTCTCTCGACATAGTCGACTGTCAAATAAAGGCAAACAATAAACAACTA
Source organism: Myoxocephalus aenaeus (assembly GCA_038501785.1). Taxonomy (NCBI): domain Eukaryota; kingdom Metazoa; phylum Chordata; class Actinopteri; order Perciformes; family Cottidae; genus Myoxocephalus; species Myoxocephalus aenaeus. The sequence continues at coordinate 3,390,094 of JBAMJR010000015.1, forward strand.
AAACAAACAGTTATAGATTCAGTCAGAGAAGACTGGTTTCTGAAATTAAACTCTGATGTGAAACCTGCAGTTGATGACGGCGTTGTCGGACTGTTTGTAGGGGAATCTCAGCTCCGCCATGTTTGGGCCGTTCAGACAGACCTGGCCTCCCTCGACCGCCAGGGACACCAGCACCAGACAAGGCTGCTGTCGGCCCGTCACCATGTGGCCGTCCTCTGTGACCACCAGCCAGTGTCTGCAATCAAAACAAACAGAGCCGTGGATTTCCCCTCAACTGCACCATTTGGCATCCCTGAACTCTCACAGATTTTCCAAGCAAAGTTCCAGGAAGGGGACAGATGATGTCACGTGTTGCCACGGATACAGCGTGGCTGCCAACTCATCCGTAAATCCCAGATTTACATCAAATCTTATTTTTATCCACTGGTTAGAAATGGATCTGGGAATCATACGCAAAACACGTTTCTGCAAAAGACACTGCACCAGTGAGATTTACAGATTTTCATGTGATCCTGCATTTCCCCTGTATTTAACTTATCATTGTCTCAATGTTTGAACAGTTCAAATAAATATGGGTGGTTTCCTCAAAAGTAATATTCATGAAGCAAAGTGTTATTTTGGCGTTATGGAGCCCACAAAGTTCCAAAAGATGATATATATATAAAAAAAAAAAAAATCTAAACAAATATTTTGGGGTGATTCTGGGGCTCCAAATTAACCTTGCTACATTAGTAGATTTATTAAATTAAAGTATTATCGGATTTAATGATGATTAATTATTATTATATATGATTTCTTTCCAATATTTTCATTGTATCATTTTATTCTATACAGCTTTCTATATATTGGACATATTTTATATTATTTATTCGTAATTTTCTTCTGTTATATATTTAGACTTCTAGATTTTTATGTACTAGTTTTATTTTTTTAAATCTTATTTTCTCTTACTATGTTTATGTCATGCACCGATACACTAAATCAAACTCCTTGTTCATGAAACCTATACTTGGTTTACCAGATTCTATAGATCATTTTGACTATTTTATAAACTTTTGGGTATTTTAAGACCTCCTTTCAGATCTAACCAGCCACACCTACTGCACACACACACCTGTGTGCGGCTTTACGGACCTCCAACCTTTAATAATGAGTCACAATTATACAAGGTGATCACCTGTACGTAAAAACAACAAAGTAGCAAATGTTGAGGAATATTTCCCAAGACAGAAGTATAAAGTAGCAGACGAGGCATAGACTTTTCTCCTCCTTCCTTCTTTGTAAAGTGTTGAGTACTTGTGAGTGCATGAACGAAACTTCTGCTCAACAATGTCGAGTGTTGATACATCCCGAAACGTTTTGAAAGCCTCCTCAACACTCACCGATCCTGCAGGTCTCCCAACTTCAGACCCTTTTGTTGGCATTCTGCCAGAGATACAGATACAGCTTTGCCAGATTTCAGCGGGTGAATGAGGAGCTTCGACACTACTCCCACGCGAATAAGTTTTTCTGGCTTTCGCAGGTATTTGTATCCGAGACCAACAAATCCCAGAACTGCAACACCGCCGACTAGAAGAGCAGCTTTCTTATTCCGGGCTAACGCGTTCACAGCCAGCTCCCTCAGCTCCATGTTGGACAGTGTGACGTTAAAGTGACAGGAAAAAAAAGCCTCTGAAAAGTGAGTCGATCACCGCGGTGTTAAAACGCGCGACTTTACAGCAGAAATAAACATTACAGTCTCCTACGACAACCGGGGTCCGCTTATATTGCCGTTCATTAAAACGGTATGGGAGTTAAGTTTGTATACATATAAACTAGCAGTTAATTACCTGGATGTAACTCAAGTTCTATGAGTATGTGCGGAGCCCTCCGGCGGAAGGGGCGGGGCTTCGAATCTACAGCTTCTGATTGACCTTTTGTTTTGGTAAAAAAAAAAGAGTATGGTCAACCGCAAAAAAATAAAATAAACAACGTTTGATCCTGTTTCAATTGTGCCATGAATTACACATATGATGTTTGTAAATGTATGATAATTTTGCAAGTCGTGAAATTCTCATTTTGTGATAAAACTCTTGAAGTATGAGACTTGCCGATGCAGAAATGTCTTAAAACTTGCATACTCCCTACTGACCAGCAGGGGGTGACTCCTCCGTTTGCAAAAAGAAGTCAGATTGTATAGAAGTCTATGAGAAAATGACCCTACTTTTCACTTGATGTATTACTAAAGATGAGTTTATGGTCTCAATCGCTAGTTTCAAGTCTTCTTCAATACAGCATGATGTTCATTTAGTAAATGATGGTCCATTTAGAGTAAAATAGACCATAAAGTGGAGTATGCTTTAAGACAGGCTTACTGTTATTGACAGGTCTCTACCTCGCCAGAACCTAAAAAGGTATATACTGTTTTTTTTTAATACAAGACAAATACACAAAGGCACTTTAACACTCAGTCCAAATTGGCATAAATATGTGACAGACCGTTTTTAACCTTCCTCGAATGTTTCTAAAAACAGAGAGTTTACCAGGTGACATAATGCCATAGCTGACCTCCGTGGAACTATTTTTGTCTTTGACATAGATAGTCAGGTCTGTGGCCAAAGTAGATAACAGCAGATGGTTCAGCCACAGGAGGTCAATACAGGGATTTGTCGAATGGATACTCCTTCTGTTGCTTTTCTGTGCACATCTAATGGCTGAAGGCAGCTCCAAAGGCACGGGGCCAGGTCTTGTTTGATGTTGCAGTGACAAGCACATTTTGATTATAAGATAGTCGTAAGGGCTATACTTTCAGCAGCAACTAATACTTATAATTCTGTTCTTGGTGCATACAACAATTTGATTCGTGATTTTATACATGTATAGCTTAGACTAGAACATTTCCTTCACTGTCATACTCTTTCCTGCATTATTGCTGCACTACTGTTATATATCATAGTTTGATACAATTGAGCAAGACACTTAACCCCTAATTGCTCCCCTTTGCTGTGTCTGCGGTGTATAGAGCAAAAATGTAAGTCGCTTTGGATAAAAGCGTCAGCTAAATGAAATGTAATGTAATAGTGGTCATAAGACGGAAGTTTATTTTGAAAAGACTGTATGCATGTATCGAGTGTAAATTGGCACGTGTTTGCGAGGCATTTAAAGGAAATTGCATGAAAAATGAGGAATAGTTTTTTGTAAGTTATACGAACCGTCATAGTTGCAAACATATTTCCAAATCCCACATAACTCACGACAGAAATAAAACTTACAAGGTAAATAAAGCCAGACATAGCCAACTTGTTTACAGGGGTGGACAGAAGAGCAGAAACACAATTACAAAGGCAATACAGTATCCATTTAGCAGCAATTTAAGCACCTAATGTCTATTTCTACTTCATAAAAATGGTGATTTAAGACATCAGTTCAAACGTATATATTTTGTTATTTGCTATTCAATGTAACTCCCTTGTGAAGCACTAAAAAACATACACCTAACGGCTTAATTTGAGTAAAAATCTCCATTCATTAATCATTGAATTTGGTAAACTTCTATTCTTCATGTAAGTTTAGTTCGCTAAATGAAAAAAATTTAACCTATTTCCATATTCTTTATATTATTATAACCAAAATACATTGTTCTTTAAAAAAAACATATTGAAAATTTTAAGAGAATTATTTGGATATTATGTACTATGAGTGTTTTTGCTATTTCGTCCACCCCCTACTTGCTGTACCATATGATGAGATATCAAATATACATACTGCCACAAACCATGACATAAGGATACACCGCCATACTTTCGGCTCGTGACTAACCTGCTTAGTTTGTCCGGAACTGGACTTCAGTCAGAAAGCCGAGGGGGAAACCATCTGGACCAAACGGTCATTTCTATACATTCAGCAGGCTTTTCTCACACAGCACAGGGGGATAAACAGCATGAAGATGGTAAAATCACATGACTACATCTTAGTTACATAGTTACACTGTATACAGAAATTGACAAATCTTATCTGTAAATTATGATTTGTTTAAAGATGCTTATCCGGTGATCAGGACATCCAGTAAAACAATATTGAAACTCAAAAACAGTCGAGAGTTTTTGGACAAAAATAACCATGTCTTTAATGTTTTCTATGAATGTACTTGAGCAAAATAGTACAGTATTGTTTTAAATTAGATGTGGTGTTTATGATTTATCTGCACACATCTCTTAGCGAGTAAAGATTAAAAAAAAAGTTCATACAATATTTCAAGTACTCTGTGTGTTCCAGTCTCCAAAAAAACTGTTCATGCTTGTGCAACATGGCGTAGTTATAAGATTAATACAGTACTTGCATAAAATATATAGTCGGCTTTTGATTTCAGGGTCACTTATTGTTAAAAGCAAGTCAAGAGCCAAAAGCATCACCATCTGTTATCATGTGCAAACGGTACTTATATACATCGATCTGGTACAGTCCATCACAGCAGGTCCATTTCCCTGAACAAGATCGGTTCCTCAATAGGTGCAAGACCTGAATAAAAAGGTATTTGCGAGTTATTTCTGGCACTTGTTTTTATGTTCATTGTGTGTCACACAATCTTCCCACAGTGCCGCCATCCTTTTCTTTTAATTTACCTTACTTGAGTATTTCCAGCTTTATGCTTTTCTATCAGGTCTGAACAGTTAGTTCAATTTGAAAGTGCCTTAAACCTTTTCTAATGCCCATCAGGGGGCGACTCCTCTGGTTCTATAGAAGTTTATGAAAAAATCACTCTACTTCTCACTTGATTTAGTATTTCAGTAAACATTGTAAAGGTGAGTTTATGGTCTCAATCTCTAGTTTCAAGTCTTCTTCAATACATCTTTAAATCATGAATTTAACTTTAACCCTTTCACAGTGTGTTTTTGGGGTTGTGAAACTTTATTTTTGAGAATGTCTTGTTCTTAGCTCCACCCTCTCGTGTCACTTCTGGTTGCAAAAAGCCAATATGGCGACGGCCAAAAAACTAATATGGCAACGGCCAAAATACCATAGTCCACAAAACAATGGGTGTTACGTCCCTTTCTTATATACAGTCTGTGTATTCTATACGTCACGACATGTTAAAGAAGAATATTTTACTTTTTAACTCTGTTAGATTTATCTGAAAGCTTTAGTTTTACTCTAAAGATTAAGATTTTGCATTACTTTTTTTAAACATATTTATAAAATATAATGTATTTCTGTGGCTTGTGCAAAACAAACAAACAACACCATCTAATTATCCCATTATGACATTTAAGATGTATATGAGTTGTCAGCATCTCCTTGTTATCTTAGACTTTTGCACTCTGTATTTGTACTCTTCACACTTTTTATTGCAACTGCTGTATAGCAAATCTGCCTTGAGATAAGTTGATCTTATCTTAATTTATATGGTACTACAACACTCACAAGACATGAATGCAGGACTTTTACTTGTAATGAAGTATTTCCACATTGCTGCACTCCTACTTTTATTAGGGCAAAGTATCCTCCACGATAGATTTCTCACCATATAATTGTTGAACTGTAGTAATAAAATTATCAAATCTCTCATAATAAAGTCTACAAAAGTAATAAAATAACAAAAGTCTACCTTTTTCGATTTAACACCCAAATTTGTCTACCAGAAATAAACTTAACGTGATGTCACATCATGTCGCCTACAAAACCAAATCACAACTTAACACCAAAATAGGCCAAGAAATACAAGAAATTGTATCTGAGGGTGGATTTTGTTTCCTTCTCTTCCATCAATCCGAGAGATCAAGTCTATTGTGGCATAATTATCTGTGATTGACAACCATTTTGTCAACCATTGTCCAAACACAGAAAACCTCTTCCCATCTGCCACTCCAAACTGCTCCTAAAAATAGTTTGCATCTGCTGTTTGATCCAGATGTGATTTGGACAGCTCTGCACACTTCATGTCTGAATAGCTCATGCGTTTTGTTCGACAGTCAAACATCTGTGACGCGTCATCGTCCTCCAGCTCAAATGAGCAGAGAGGAGAGAAATAAAGCCGAGCAGGTTCACACTCCAAACATGTACTTTGAATTCAGCATTTCAGTTATTCTGTGTTTTCAGCTGCTGTTTTTGACGGATTAAGTGTTAGCTTTAGAACAATGTTAACAATTTGGGGAACGCACACATTTGTTTTCTTGCCGGGAGTTAGATGAGAAAATGTATATTGCTCTAGCAAAATATGCTTAGCACATAAACAGAAATTATAATTCAAGACAGTCTCAGGGCAGTTTGTGAAATGGTCACAAAATGAAATCTATTTGTTTCGTATAAAGGGACACAAATTGTCAGTTGTTTTTTTTGTCGCTCAGAACTAATTTTGTTTGGGACGATGTTACGTTACAAAACAAAAGGTTTCGGCAACAAAACTACTTAGTTAGATTCAGGAAAAACATCATAGTTGGGCTTAAAATGATTACGTACAGCTGTAAGCTCTCAACACCTTGGGACACGTGGTGACGAACGCCAGTCTTGTGGTTGGAAGTCCTATTTGTTGGACTTAAAGGAATAGTTCAACATTTTGGTAAATATGCTGACATCTGTATGGTAATTAATAAGCTGGAGTCAGTAGCTGGTTAGCTTAGCTTAGCATTAAAACGGGGGAAAACACCAAGCCAAAGGTAACAAAATCTGTGGAAACAAATTGTGTGAGCTTTAAGAGGCAGACTTACATTTATTTTTATTTCGTTGTTTCCCCCTGTTTCCAATGTTTATACTATGCTAAGCTAACAAGCTACTGGCTTGCTCTAGGTATCTATCTAATAAGCCATTTGCGATAAATAGAGTCAGGCTTAAGGAGGAACAGATACATGGAACGGAGTTATGTAATTAGGATACAAAGAAAGGTAACTGTATTCTGTAACAGTTACAGAAAAGAAAAGTTTCACCATTTAAAAGAAATACGCTACCATATACAGTATATGCGGACACGTTACAACACTTCACAGCACAAGTCACACGCAATGGCCTCTAAGGGCCCGTTCACACAAGACGCGACTTTTAAAAGCGCAGTTGCCTCTAAAACGCCTTGGCAAAAATGCGCCGGGCAAAACAGCCCGGTGCGCCTGTGGAGCGGGCCTGCGTGTGCAACCGTGTATACCAAGTGTGACAAGTTGAGAATATTTCAACTTTTAGGCGCGCCGAAAAAACGCTAGAAAAACGCGACGCGCGATCATTTAAAAGGCGTGGCTGAAAGGCACGCCGTACCATAGGGAAACAATGGTTTTGCTAGCGACGCGTTTTTGAGAGTCGCGTCCGGTGTGAAGAAATGCTTTCACTGGGTGGGTGGGTCCCAAAGGATATGAAAAGACAATACCCACCGTAGCCACAGCCTGTTCACCCAGCTGCCGTCTGGCAAGGGATACAGAAGTATCAGCTGACACCAGACTTCAGAGCAGCTTCTTCAGGCTGAGACTCTAAATTCATCCTCCTCCTTCCCCCAAATATAGTTTTGTTTTTGTGTGTTTTTCTTATGAAGCAATACGGGACTACGTACTGGATTTTGTTGCGCAACCTCTTTGACAATATATGAGCCTTGTAACCATGTAAATGTTGCTATTATTTTGTATGTAAAGCAGAGCAGGGTACAGTACGATGAAAGTTGTTTAAAGCAGGATGGTTTGCGCACTTTTCCAGTTCATCAATATTGTTCTTGTTTGCCAAGAGGCCTCCCGGCGTAGGAAGGAAGTGAACCGCCTCAAACTTTTTGTCCAGCAAACATAAGGCAGGACAAACCGGGAAATTAGCATGCAAGTTAATCCAATTCAATTTAGTTTACACAGGTGCTGCTGCAAATTAAAATCCGGCAACACTAATATGCCGAATGATTTGAGTCCTCGAATGATGGTAACTTTATCACAGCTGGAAGGCAGAACTTGCACTGTGCTGTGACGTTGTTCCCCTGATTCTGCTTTGCACACAAAATAAGGGTGGACTTTAAGTATTTGTCTTAATTTGCTTATGAGACAATACAAAAATAATGGAAAGTAATCAATTTACGTTACTTTATGACATTTGCATTAGGTTACAGATTTTCTCATCTGGCAGGGAAGTAAACAAGCAAATGTTGAACTGTTCCTTTTAAAAACATAATATGCAGCATGTTAACATGTGGGTAGAGTTTTACCAGGCTAGCTGGTTTCTCGGCTGCCAGCTGTTATTCTAAGCTAAGCTATTCACTTCCTAGCTCCAGCTCCATATGCACATTTTTCAAAATGTTGAACTATTCCTTGATTAGAGTACTTCAGATGTAGCTGGATGATTGTTGTGTATCTCTTGCACCCTGGTTCCCGAAGGACTGATGGAAGCATCACAATAGGAAATACCGTGAAGCAGACCAGTACCGGCTCCAAACTGACTTCTGAGCCAACCATCAGCTGCAGGAGTGGACAAATTAACAGAAACACCAACCGCCCTGCAGTGATTACCGGGTTAGTCCAGATTGCGTCCAGTGTGTCTACTTGTTAGTGCAGTTTTACTGCGTTAGGGATATGTCATTGTGATGTTTTAAACTTTTCCACTTGTGACGTTACATAACACTGCAGCAGTTTGGGCTGACAATCCCAATAACAGAGGCAGCTACAGAGAAAATAATGAGTCATATTGAGTTATGTGTGTGTGTGTGTGTGTGTGTGTGTGTGTGTGTGTGTGTGTCAGCTTTAATACAGTTATGACAATCATGAATTGTTTGAATAAGGTTTTAGAGCAACATGAGGCGTCTATAGAAACCAAAAGTCGTCTGAAATTGTGCAGCAATCAGTCACAAATACGACGAAGGAAAACTACAACTTTAAGGAACAACCCCTGATCTGAGATTATTAATGAAAGAACTAAATTGGGAATTACTGCAGAGCTGAGCTGTTTTATCTCGCCATATTTTATTGTGCCGTTGCTCAAATTGACTTGACAATGAACATCTTTCCCAGCAGCACCTGCATCCCCGCGCTGCTGTCGCCTTCGACTTGTGCTCACTGTAAACCTCATGCACTGCAACGTGTTCAGATGACTTCTTACACAATTAGATCTCAAGTCAAAACGTTGCATTTCTTAAAACACATATTTGAGTAAGTCTGTTTACACAGTACTGTATTTTCCCCCTTTCGCGTCCTACTGTTTACTAGGATTATAGCACCACAAACATCTCAAACATGTCTATGTCGTGAGGACCGCCAAGTATCTGTCGCCCCCTCGGCAGCACAGACGCACTGTGCTGTGCTAAAATGCGCTGCGTTGAAAGGCTAGACGGAGCTGCGTCTCTTAAACATCCTGAACGGGGAGAGAATGTGGAGGCCCGATGTTATGGAGCTTATGCTCGAACACTGACGCGGACTGCAGACGCAGCCCGTTGATCCGGGCTCCATGTAGTGAGGACAGTTACTGTTCTGCTGCATGTAGGCGTCGGAGAACGTCAGCTCCTGAGGGATCATGGTGGGTATGGAGCCCTGCAGCTTCTCCCTGCTCCGGTACCACAGGCAGGAGCATATAGTCTGGAAATGCAGCACCTCGGTGTAGACGCCTTTTAAATCTCTAGCCTTGGCGGAGTCGTTCGCTACAGGTGTGGAAGAGGTCGAGGCCGAGACCGGCAGCAGGCGAGCCACCTCCCCTCTGGGCTTGCCGACGGACCTCAGGGCCCTCTGCTTGGCGTCCCTGCGCTCGTCCTCGGTGTTCATGGTCAGGAAGCGAAGCACCACCAGGTTCAGGAACGCGCCGATCACCGTCAGGCCCATCAGGATGTAGACGAAACAGAAGGCCACGTACCGGGGGTCGTTCTGCAGCGCGTCGTCCCTCTGCAGAGCCACGTAGTCTCCGAACCCGATGGTGGTGAGCGTGATGAAGCAGTAGTAGAAGGCGTGGAGGAAGCTCCATCCCTCGCAGTGGGAGAACGCCACGGCCCCCACGCACAGCGTGCTCATGCAAGAGAAGAAGCCAACTGTCACCATGTTCGCCATGGAGACCTCGGTGTGGCGCATCGCCAGGCACTTCTTGGCTTGGTGCAGCAGGTACCTGACGAACGTGTTGATCCGCTCGCCCAGGCTCTGGAACATGACCAGGGTGAGCGGGATCCCCAGGAGGGCGTAGAACATGCAGAACACTTTCCCTGAGTCGGTGCTGGGCGCGGCATGGCCGTAACCTAAGGGGGCAGACGTCACAGTTTTACACCTCAGACACGTGATGTTGTGTGAGGCAGTTAGACATTAAGCTATGATCAAATTAGTATTTCATCTTGACATAATTCAATAGGAAACCAACACACACTCCCAGTTAATTAAACTGATTGGTGACAAAAGCTGGCAACATCTACGTAATCTGGCATCATATCAGCCAATAGCTAAATTAAATTAAATTGATTAGAGTTGGGTTTCAACCAGTAGAGGGCAGTCATTATGAATATGTAAAACACAATATGTAGTATTCAAACACTTTGCACTGCAATGTCAAGAACACTGTTAAATAAACACAGCCATTGGTTTTCAACTGAAAACAAAAGCCTTAGGGGACTTTATTTACTCTTAAATCCAAATAAAACAAGAAAGAAGGAACAGTTATATTAATTAATTTAAGCAAGAAAGCGTCATTGAGATACAATTATTCTAGTAATTTATGTTTTTGAGGGTTTCTTGGTAAAGAAAGGCAGCAAAAACAATGAGTTACAGATAAATAAAATAAGACAGATGAAACCAAATATTTCACAAAATAAAACAGAAATGTGATTCCAAAATCATGAAGACACATTTGTAATAGTCATGTGAAAGATTTAATCCTATGGTGCCTTAAAACAACCCAAGAGATGTTTCAAAACATAATAACTAAGGAGATAAATTCTACAGAAAATGTGTTTTAACAGGATGTAGAAATGGGAAGAAAAGGAGCATTTTGCAAACCTAAAAGTCATAAATGTATTTTTTTTAAACTATACTGCTGTTGTGAAGATATTTTTTAAATCCTCAAAGACTATTTTAACCAAGGATGAACCACAATGAAAATATTAACGCACCGTAAAAATTTAAATAAATAAAAAGAAACGAGCACCTTCTTGGTTTCCCAAATGTATGTGAAGTATGTTATACACATGATTTGCAATACATATCTTTTTTTAATAATAAAACTGTAAAAAAATAAATATTGATTGTAAACTAGAAAAAAAAAAAACGTAAAAGGGTTAGCTTCAGCAGTGAGCGACATCCTATCATAAGAAAATTACTTTTTTAATTGGTTGTTTTTATAAGGGTTTTATTCAAATTCATTTAAACCACAAGATGACACAAAGTGTACTGTCTCTATTTATGTTAAAACCCTTTAGATGTGATTTAGGTTTCTTCCATAGTTTTTCGTTATTTTAATCAAGGGTCTAAGAATCCCTAAATCTATCATTTCTAATTTGTTATATTAGATTATATAAATTAAGTTGACTTCACATTTAAGTTGTACACATTGAGCAAAGAGATGTGTTATTTCCGGCTATCGTTGTTTGGGTTTGGAATTGGTGGCACAGTTTGAAAGATTTATAAAAAAATCGTGAATATTGTAGGTTGGAAGAGTCTTTGAGGATTCGTTCAAAGATCATTGGGTGTTCATTTTTTTCAGGGTGAAATCTGATGCTTAGCAGTGTGATTAAAAATGCAGTGTTGAAAGAGGTACTCTGTTCTAATACGTATTACTTATGCAGGGCCGGCGATTGCTATAGGCGAACTAGGCGCCTGCCTAGGGCGACAAATGGGTTGGGGGCGCCCTCACAGCACATTTCAGCACTGTGAGCAATTCGCGACCACGCGACGGGGGGTGGCGCTGGCTCCCGCGAGCAGGGACGATTGATTCAGCTGTGAGTTTTCTCATCAAGTACAGAGAGACACGCATATTGAGAAACGGGCGCTGTAAACATCTTAACGCTGATTGGCCAAGACACGTCACATCAAAGATGTTTTATTATGGAGATGACAACAACTCGGCCAAAAAAAACGGGACGCTGATTGGCCAAGACTCGACACGTCACATCAAAGATCTTCTATTGCAAAGATAGCTCAATCCAAAAAAAAAATCGTTTGTGCGGTCTGAGAAATGTGCGCGATCTGAAAAATCTATTGCGCGGCCACTTTGACTGGTCTAAACCATCTGGAGCACAGGGACGAAAACGAAAAAAGAGGAAAATAAAGTCAAGTATAGAGGTAAGTCTTCTCATCTCAGCCATTTTAATACATTTAGTATTGTGCATCACCTAATATTGGACGTTTCATTGCTGTCACTTAGGCTAGCTATAGCTAGCTAGCAACTGTTACTTTGCTAATTTGCTACGTAGGCTATTACTAGCAAACGTAACTTCACTGATAACCTACATGGATGTACATGTCAGAAGACCAGTATCTGGATAACGTATGCTGGTTATGAAAAGTACAGTTGCT